>JAJTJO010000069.1:14529-614529 GCA_024550625.1 Dendroctonus valens
TGTGAATGGAGACAAAAAACAAAGCGACCGGAACAGACAAAATACCCAACGAGGCGGCGAGACACATACTGAACGCAACGGACGACAAACTGGCGCGACTTTACAACAGATGTTGGACGAACGCACGTTTCCAGCTTGATGGAAGCGATGCCGTCTCGTCTGGATCCCCAAGAAAGACGGCAACCCACGGCCGATTTCCATCCAGCTAACACTTGGGAAAATACTCGACAAATTAATGAACAGACGGCTACAATACTTACTCGAGACGGAGGACAGCTTAGACAAACGACAGTACGGCTTCAGGGAAAGAAAAAGTACGATCGACGCAATAGGACAACTTGTAGACAAAATACAGACAAACAAGAACAAGAGACTACATCAACAAATAGTCACGCTGGACCTTGCCAACGCCTTCAACTCGGCATGGAAGCAATATATTATGGGAGAGTTGGCAAGGACAAACATTACAACCAACCTAGCGGGACTAATAGACAACTTCCTGACAGACAGACGGATACAGACCAAGGACGCAACATACAACATGACGAAGGGCTGCCCACAAGGATCCAGCATGGGCCCAACGCTCTGGCTGCTGGTGATGGAAGGGTGGTTCCGAACTATGGACGAAACAACGCAGAGGTGGAAGGAGGAACAAGCGACTTGAAGGGACGTGGACTTACAATACGTGGACGAACTGACATATATTCAGGCATTCGCGGATGACCAAGTGATCATTTTCACGGGGGAATCCGCGAAAAGGATTGAAAACAAATGGACATACGTATTGGACGGGTGCAGGAAATGGGCAAGACAGACAGGGGACGAAATACAACACAAAAAAAGACGGAGGAGCTATGTTCATCGGCACCAAGAAGATCCGGCCGCCGACATTGAAAACAGACAATGACAAAATAGAACAAAACGACAACATCAAATACCTCGGAATCACAATCGACGGACAACTAAACTTCGCCAGACACATATACAAAACGAAACACAAAGTAGAGGAGACAGCACTAAACTTGGACACAGGATAAAGCGACTATGGAGACAAACCAGACGACTTTGGTACGAATAGTGCAGAGAGCAATAAGACCGGCAGTGCTGTACGGTTCCGAGCTATGGGACACAGGCAGACGAGACAAAACAAAGACAACAACTTGACGCTTTAATGAGGACGGCTTGCGCATAGCTATTAAATCATACAGCACCACGCCAACAGCCACACTACAAGTGCTGGCTGGAACACCACCCTGGTGGATTGAAGCTATGGCAAGACACAACGTTCACAAGACCAGACGAGACAACGGAGAGGAACACAGAATAAAACACAAAGAAAGACCACACCCGAACGTGGGACACCTATAAGTCACAGACACACCATCACATCAACAGAAGACAAGAAGAATACACATAGACGCCACCGTGAAGACGAACGGACAGCAATAGGGATACACATTGAAGACGCTGACGACCACAAAGTACGAATACGGACGATACTAAAATACACAACGCTGAGACGTACGCGGAAATTAAAGCCATTTTAAGAGCCAATACGAGAAAATACACCAACATTACGATACCAACGGATACACAAGAAACAGCACAGAACATCAACAGAGGAAAGGCGACAACAAGGCAATCACTGAACTACAGCGACACATGGAACAACGACACAGAAAGGATGGCAGACGAGGACAGCATGGGCGAAAGGACATGACAAGGACAACATACACCACGCTATAGCGCACAGGCTGGCGAGTGACGGCGCCGAACTTACGGACGAGACAGAAGACACAACCAGATACAACACTAAGACAAACAAAGAATGGGCAAAGACAAGACTAAACATGACAATGGACACATGGCAGGACTATTGGGACAAAAGTGACAAAGGACGACAAGTCTACGACAATTGCAGGACGGTGGGCCGAGATACAATTATAACGACATTCAAAGGGACACAATTCGCAACAGGACATGGAAATATCAAACACTACTTACACAGATTCAAACGGACAGACAGCGCGACATGTACATGTGGAACGGAGGACGAAACAATCGACCACATTAAGCACAGCTGTACAGAGAACGACAGACAGCAAGCAAGACAACATATAAGGACTAATTACGGCAACTACAACGTCACACTAAGACATCAGGACGGGAACAACGACGAGGACATACGTTAACTAAACGAATGGGCTGAACTGGTGATGCGCAAGGAGGAACTAGGATAAGTAGATCATAGATAGAAATAAGGGTTAGCGTAGGGAAAGTGTATAAGTCCTCGAATAGGATAAGGGCTTTTTCCCCTAACTTGGAGGGAGGAGGTTCAAGGAACGGAGAAAGGATTTCCATTGGTGGTCGTTTCGCGAAAAGTGGGTGTGCATAACACAAGGGGACAAATGAGGTATACCGAAAGGTAGGTACCCGGGCATTGTACCCATCAACATGTAAACACTGTTTCATTCAAGCAAGAACCAAGCTAAACGGACTGCGGAAATGCGAGTTTAAAATCGGCGAAAATTAGTATTAAATCGGCGAATTTTGTGCTACAAAACCGGGAGTTTAAGGCATAATGAAGCAGCGGCTTGAAAAAGTGTTTGGAAAGTATATACCTACCTACCAATTTGGTTTCAAACAGCATCACTCGACTGTTCAACCGCTCTTTATTTTGGCCAACAATATACAAAACTACCCACCTAACTGACAGAAAGACAGCTTGCCTGTTTATGGACATTAACAAGGCTTTTGACAGTGTTTGGCATAGAGGCTTACTATACAAACTACACACACCAACATATCTACTACAAACCATAAAGAACTTACTAGAAAACAGACAACTACAAGTACGAATTGTCAAAACACTGTCATTTTCTATTTCCCCTGAACAAGGGCTCCCTCAAGATCCCCGCTCTCACTGTTTCTCTACAATTTATACTGCCATCACATATATAATTACAACTTACCAGACAAAAATCAATCGACAGATCGGCATACATATTACAATACGCAGACGACACGGCACTTCTTGTACATGGCAAAACTACTGAGAGAGCAGCGCAAAGACTACAAACACTAACAAACAACACAATGACATGGTTTTATAAATGGAGACTAACACCAAACGCGTCAAAAAACCAACTTCTGCTCACAAACCACAGACTCAACGCTGACTCCCCTACAATAACTGCAGACGGCCAAACGACACAACCAAAAAACGACGTAAAATACCTTGGAATCACAATTGACCACAACCTTAAATTCACTAAACACATAAGAAACATCAGGGCAGAAACAATAAAGAGAACAAAACACTTCCGATCACTAACCTACAAAGACAGAGGAATTAGCACAAACACCGCCACCAAAATATATAAAGCTATTTGTAGACCCTTGCTAGACTTTGGACATATAATCATGACCAATGGAACAGAAAGGACAAACAGACAACGGACAAAACGGGCAGACAGAACAAATTGCACTAAGACTAATTCATTCCATAGTATTCCTGGGTTTTCAGTCAATTTTATTGTCACTAATTATGGTGTTATGTGATGAGCCCTGCGTTTCGTCTCGGGTCTACCTATTGGACTCGTCAGTAAGGCTTAGGTAGACCCTGCCTTATACGCCGGACACCGGTTATACGCGTTCGGACGTAAATTAACCGAGCCGGCGTAGATCTTGTGCGGTGAGATGTTGGCAACCCGTGTTGCTAAGCAACAGATTACAGTATTAAACAAGGGCAGAAAGACCGATAGGTCGATAGCCTTTTATAGAAATAAAGATGTTTACTACTACTAGTATTAAATCGGCGAATTTTGTGCTACAAAACCGGGAGTTAAAAAGAAGATCAAGTGAACATTAGAACAAGTGCGATCGGGAAACCGTGGACAAATATAGAACGTTAAGATAGAGAATAAGTTACATTTAATTAAATAGTGAATAGTAGATAGTGAAATACCGTTAAAATTATCAGATAAAACCGAGCAAATCGAGCAAGGATCAGTTGAAAAACGATACATAAACCGCGGTAAGGACGTGCGGACTAAAGCAAACTGGTCCGAAAAACCGGGCTAGTTTTGCACCACCGGACGAAAGTCAAGTGCGCAAGGTTTAAGGGGACTTGGAAACAACAGGTGGCAAAAACAATTTTTGCGGAGGATACCCTACGAGAGAGTAAGTTGGGAAAAAAATCAGGCTAGGGCACTATAGACATTACAAAAAATAGTAAACAACCAAATCAGGCATTTTATTAAACCGCGGCCAAACGGAGGGTCATCAACAAAAACCAAGGTGCGGAGAGTGATCGAAGGGCCAAATTGAACGGGCAAAAAAGAACAATACGAAATTTATCATTTTTGGGCAAACCGAGAGTCGGAGGAGACTGCCAGCGATTAAAAGGGGTCCACCGGCAATAGACGGAAAGGTCCACTTTGTCAAAAAGTTTTCGGCGAATACTCAGAGAACGGCGCGTTGGAACAGGGTTCTCATAAAGGGAAAAACAACCGGCGGCACAGCCCCTTCCCGGAAATAACGTCACCGGCTTCGAGCGCGATTTCCGGCGAAACCGTGTGTCGGACCAAGGTGGTCATAAAGGGAAAAGTGGTCAGGAGCTCGGCGGCTACCCCCCCCCCATAAAAAAGGGGGCAAATGTCACAAACTAGCAAGAGGGACGCGCCAACTGCAAGCACGGAAGACACGGAAGAGCGAAAAAGGAAACAATCGGCGCTATACCAATGGGAAGCACTGGCCCAGCATAGAGAAGAAATGGGAGCAATCTCTAAGCGACAATCGCTGCCGACATCGCCAGCACGAGTAACTAAAAAATGATGAATGGAAACAGACAGGCGATCCCCAGCAAAGAACCTAAGCCCAGAGCAACAAGAGAAAGTGGCATCCCTGATCGCAAGAGTAGGGGAAATTCTGAAAGGGGATGAGGCAAGGGAACTAAATACGCCAGAATGGGAATCCGGAATGGAGAGCTCCGAAACGCAGCTAGGAACACAAGGACAAAAAAGGACAACAACAGGAGGGGCACAAAGGGTAGGTCAGGTGATAGCCTGCAAACAGGATATACTACGGGCGGGAAGCCGCTACACATCAGGCAAAGTACAGTTCAACAGCCAGGACAGGGAGACCGTGATCGCAAGGGTGAACGAAATGACGGAGATTGTCCTCAGACTCTTGGGGGAGATATACGGGGAAACCAAGAAGGAAAACAACCCGGAAAAGTTGTTCTCCCAAATTGAGAGGCAGATTGAGGATCAGAAGCGGGAAATACAAGCCCTAACTAAAGAGATAAGGGAACTAAAGAAGGATGGGATTGTAAATACACAAAGAGCACTTGCACAGAAATAGACAAAAGGACAATCAAAGGCACACGGTCGAGAACGGCACCGATACATAAGCAACCAGAAAGGCAACCACGCATGGACAATATACAAACAGAAACCCAAACAGACACAAAGAACACGAAACAGAAACAAGAAAAACATATGCAGACATAACAGGCCAGGAGCCACAACCCAAAGACAAAACGGAAGGATGGAAGACACCGGAGAGAAAGGATAAACTCATCACACTAATGCAGATACCGCAGGGACAAAAATCAATGGACGTAATAAAAACAATCAAAGGCACAGCACAGGAGGAAGGAAGGAAGACAAGGGGAAAACGAGGTTTTTCAACAATACACTAGGGACAATTAGCGATCAATTACAGAGACGAAAAGCAACAAAAAATAATCGACGAAAAAATACGCAGCAGACCGGAGCTCCAGATAACGAAGACGGAACGATCAAACCCACGACTGCTAATTACGGGAGTGACAAAGGGGTACACGGTCGACGAACTACTGGACATAATAATAAGCGAAAATAGGGAACTGCAAATAGAGGTGGGGGAAAACATCAAGGACAAAGCGATAATAAGGAAAAGAACAACATGTGTGAACAGGACAAAAGAAAACATTACGATAGAGACAGAACCGACACTATTTAAAACACTAATCAGGATGGAGAGAATATTTATAGACCTCAGCGCGGTCTATATCAAAGAAGAGGTGGAAATTATTATATGTTTCAACTCCCACAAATATGGACACCCTGCGAAATATTGCAAGGACAAAGCGCGTTGTCACATTTGTGGAGGCCCACACCAGGGGAACGAGTGTCAGGCAAGTGACATGGACTGTCCCAATTGTGCCATACAAGGAACCCCAAAGACAGCGACACGACACACAGCGCGGCTGTGTGTCGTCTCACTGTCTCACTATCTCAAAAACACCAACACAATGAAAGTGATACAATTGAACGCAGACAGAGGGAAGGAAGCGACAGCACTATTGAATCAATATGTTAACAACAACATCATAGACGTAGTATTGATACAGGAACCGTATACTGAACACCAGACAGAAGGACAGATAAAGAAGGTAAACAATGGAACAAAATCGAAGACAGAAATCTGAACACGAGAAGAAATAGAATACACCATAATAACCGAACTCACGGACAACAACACAACAACCATACAAATCAATACTAACAACAAAAATGAAGGGATATACATAATATCCATATACGACGAGCCTGGAGGGAACAGAAACATTAGGACAGAACAATTCGACAGCAAGCAACGAGAACGATATGCACGAATGGACCAACACCTACTAGGAGGAGACTTCAAAACTCATAGTGAGATATGGGGAGGAACCTCAAATGATGAAAGAGAGGAGGAACTCACCAATTGGATAATACACAACAATTACACATTGGGATATCAAAAGACGGAAAACTAAACATTCCAAGGACCAATGGGAAACAGCTAGGTGGGCGTAACTATAACAAAAGGAATAACAATAACAGACTGGAAGGTAGAAGATGAAGAAACACTCTCCGCCCACAAGTACATTTCTTACGAAATAGAAGCGGAAATCACAACAAAAAGACGAAAAAGAAAACTTACGACTTTATTAACACTGACTGGACAAGTTTCAAGGACTACATCAACAGACACACCGAAAATATTAACGGGAGACAAACAACAAACGAACTGGCAGAGACAGCAACGAACATATGTAAGAGAGCGTGCGCAAAATACATTAAAACAAAGACACGCAGACATGGCGATGAAGAGGGATGGTGGAGTGAGAGCCTGGAAAAAAACAAAAGAAGACTGAACAAAGAAAGACGGAAAATACAAAACACAACAGATGACCTGACTGGGAAGGAAATGAAGGAAAGTTATAGAGCTTTGAGAGACACCTACGAAAACAACATCAGACATTACAAACGGAAAACATATGACGAACAAACCACCGACATGTTAAGACTATCTACATGGCACCAAGCCTGGAACCGGCCAGCTGGCAAACAACACACGGACATAAACAGGACAATAAGGAAAGAAGACGGTACATACAGAACAACAGATAAGGAGAAACAAGAATATCTCGTAAATAAGTACTTCCCACACGACACTGAAGAGAAAGACAACGATTTCAAGAAGGAATTAAGAAAAAAGGTCCACAAATTCAGGGAGGAGATAGAGCCACGAATAACGATAACGGAGATACGAAACGTACTGGACGGACTACAACGGAACAAAGCAACAGGAACTGACGAAATACCTATCGAGGCCACAGGACATTAACTGGACACGATGGGGGACAGACTGCTGACACTGTACAACAGATGCCTGGACGAACAAACCTTTCCGGGCCACTGGAAAACATGTAAACTGACTTGGATCCCCAAGACAGACGTCACACCGCGACCCATCCCAATACAGCGAACACTCGGAAAGATACTGGAAAGAGTGATAAACAAACGACTACAACACGTGATAGAGAACGACGACAACCTAGATGAACGATAATATGGGTTCAGAGAAGAACAAAATACACCGGACGCGATAAACAAAGTCACAGAGACAATAATGAACAACAGAAGGAGAGGACTACATCAACGAATAATAACGCTAGACTTAGCGAACGCTTTTAATACCGCATGGAAGCCCTACATTACGAATGAACTGGCAAGGACTAACACGACCAGAATGCTGGCGGGAACGATAGAAAGTTACCTGACGGGACGGAAACTCAAGATAGGAAACGATACATACACGACCACAAAGAGATGTCCACACGGATCGAGCATGGGACCAACGCTGGGGCTATTTGTCATGGAGGGCTGGTTCAGGGTAATAGACGAACAAGAGCGAACATGGAGACAGGCACAGACCGACCCCAAGGACGTAACAGAGGACAACAAAGTCGAGCTATCGCAGGTTTGTACCTGCGAATGCTTGTACGTACCTTGCCGTACCTGTATCTGCGAATGCTTGTGCATTCGCAGACGATTAGAGCATCATCATATCGCGCCCTTCTGCCACGAAAATAGAAAAGAAATGGACGTACATATGGGAGGCATTTGAAACCTGGGCCATGCAAAGCGGGTCAATATACAACGAGAAGAAAACGGAGGCAATGTTCTTACATACTAAAAACCAGACCACCAACACTAAAGGTAAACAACAATACAATACAACATCGCGACACAATAAAATACCTCGGAATTACACTGGACAGACAGCTAAACTTCACGGAACACATAAGACAAACCAGACATATAGTGGAGGAGACAGCTGCAAAACAGACAACACAAAACACTACCTACATAGATTCAGAATAACAGACAACGCGACATGCACATGCGGTACGGAGGACGAAAGGCTCGAGCATATTAACTACTCCTGCTCTGAAACAGACAGACAAACAGCACGGGACTACATAATGGACACATGCAGTACACTAACACTGACACTTAGACGACAAGACGGAACTAATGATACAACACAAATAGAGAAGCTGAACGAGAGGACGGAGATATCAATGAAATCGGAGGAAAACCTGGAGCAATATGATTGGGTCAATAGGTTTAATAGGAGAAATAGGATAAGGATTAGAAATAAGAAACAGGCTAGGGAGAATGTACATCAATTAGGTTAAGGTCTTCTTTCCCCCTAAATGGAGGGAGGAGGTCCAAGGTACGGCGAAAGTGTTCAAGTGACAGTGTTTTCGGCATATAGTGGGTGGCTTACGCAAAAAAAGGGGGAAAGGGGTATACCGGAAGGTAGGCAGGCGGGTAACAAACCCATTAACATGTAAACACAGTTTATTTTCACAGTTCGGTTTATATAACGGAAGAGAACGGTCGGATTTTCGAGCGCTCCTCCATTGTGAAAGGGCCTTTTGGGCACAGTGCCGCGAAAAGTGGATAGTTTAAATCGAAATCGGTATCTAATTAGAGAGGACAATTTAGCGAAACGGAGTGTGCTTGTTTGGAGAAAATCGAGCAAAAGAATTAAGAGTTATCAATAGATAAAAGTCAGAAAATTGCATTTAATAGTGCATAGATAGGGCGAATAAAGCTAGAGAACGGCCACATTTCTATCTCCGAAGGGTAGGAATCCGACGTTTTTTCAAGTTCGCTCGACCCTTCAGGCAAGAGGTGGTGCCGTTGTGAACTTTTCGCTAGTTGGACGAAAAGTGCGACGCTGCCGATGTGACATTTCTATATGACAATTTATTGCTGTTGGTTTATATTTGTTTATTTGTTTGTGTGCGTATTTGTTTACTTGTATATATTTGTTTATTTACCTACCGCGTTTAGCTGACGGTTGACAGTTGACGGTTGAAGGTGGCCGGCCACCGTGGTTTACCCGCGCATTGCTGACAGCTGACAGTTGACGGCTGACAGCTGACTCTGAAAACTGCACCGCGATTTACCTGCGCGAAGTGAAGTGAGTGAAATGAGTGACACAGGAGGAAACAATAGCGAGGGAAGCAAAAGGAAGAAGGATTGGGAGTTACTGGCCAATATGGAGACGGAATTGGCAGCAATCCCGAAAAAACCAAAGCTGGCAAGGTCACCCGCAAGAGCGAGCGAGGACCGCTGTACCCATATTCACTCTCACGCCGTCGGCCGCCAGTAACCAAGACAATCAGTCCGGAGCACCAATCCAACCTGGTCTCGCGGCTGGCATCGGTCAGCGCACTGCACGCAACAGGCGAAGATAGGGAGACGGCATCAGGAATAGATGAGGAGGAAACGGTGGAAACACCAAATACATGACTGACTGAAAAAATGGACAAGAACACCGTCGAGCGAAAAAAGTCAAGCCAAACGACGGAACAAGCGATAAGGGCCAAACAGTCCATAATTGAAGCGGTTAGCAGATACCAAAATGGAAAACTGCAACTCAACAAAGAGGACCGGGAAACAGTGCTGTGCAACGTCAATGAACTGACGGACATATTGATAGGGATACTGACGGACAGCCAACAAGGGGGTACGATGGCGCAACAGCAGGATCCAAGCGTTATCATGGCCCAACAGCAGCAGCAAATGATGACGCAAATGAAGGCAATGGGAGCTGAGATCAAAGAAATCAGGAAGGATCTGAAAGCCACAACAGCGCCGAGCAGAGTGACAAAAGGAAACCATCCAAGACCGGTCACGGGGATACGGAGCAGGCTAACAGCCAGACATCTAGCCACCGAAAGCACCCAAGTAGAACCGCCAACGGACACGAAAACTGAAGCCGAATGGCAAACACAAAAGCCTCAGAGGAGACACATACATACATAAAACATTTATTAAAAATTACAGTATAAAAATTTCACGCCAAGACGGATTAACGCCGCAGCTGTGGTAGCCTGATATTCGGCCCAGTTCCCTCCGTTCAGCATGTCTAAATGGCAGCCCACCGTTCCATTTTCTGGGGTTACCCTTACATGGACGTTCGCCTATCTGGCATCCGCACGACAACGAAAGGAGAGCAATCTTTAAATGGTGGTTTTGTTTTATTCAGGGGCATTCATTGAGAAAAAAAGGTCTTCCTAAAGGGAAGCCAAAAACCCCTTTTGCTTCGGCCTTTAAGTCTGACTCTGCCAGCCGTGGCGTTAGCCAGCGGTTGTTTCATCGAATATATGGCCTACGCCACGCCTCCTCGCTCCGGTTGGTGCAGGACCAGCCTGCATCCCTGGGAACAAGTCAGCGTGGATTCGGTCAGTCGCGTCATGTTGGACTTTTGTGCGTTTCTGGCCTGCTGGGAACGACTAAACCTGCTTTATACAGGAAATGTTCGTCTGTTGTCACGTGTTGTCGGGGACAAAATCCGCATAAAATATGGGCAGTCGCCTATACAGGGGACCGTGCGTTGGGCGATCGTTTGCTCTAACTTGGGTAAGATTTCGTGTCAGGACTGAGCTTTGCACTCCGCTATGATAGAATTTGGCGGAGATGTTATCTATATAGTCGCCTATATAGGCCACCCTTGTAGCTTCGTGCAGTGCAGTTATTCTGGTGTATCTGGCAGCCGATAAGACGCCTCTTAGGAACTTGTTTTGGGTCACCTGAAGACGCCGCCTGGTGGTGTCGCTAACAGAGTGCCAGATAGGGGAGCCGTATGTAAGGAAAGGCCTTATAGTGGAGGTGAAGAGCAGAAGTTTATTTCGAGGTAATAGGAAAGAATTTGGCGCCAGAAGACAGTATAACTTTCTTCGGGCCATGGCAGTCTTTTGTACAGCATAGTCAACAGGCTTATTGAAATGGAGTCGGTCGTCTAGTTTGAATCCCAGGTATTTCACCTCTTTTGTTGGTTTGATAGGAGTATTTTGAACCACGAGTGGTGATAAGATTCTGTTGTTAGTGAATTTGCGCAAAAAGATACTAAGTTCCGTCTTCCTGGGATTCACTTTAAGTTTCCATTTGTCAAAATACGGCGTCAATAAACTCAGGTGATGTACAATGCGATATTTGGCAGCCTGAGCATAAAAAGACGATGCATAGATAGCCGTATCATCAGCGTATTGTGCTATTTTTGTAGTGGGAAGTTTTGGAATGTCTGCTGTGTACAATGTATACAGCAGCGGCGAAATCACTGTTCCTTGTGGTACTCCTGCCGCGATTCGTCTTTTGGCAGAAGTGGAATTTTCCACTTTCACCTGGATGGAACGGTTTTTTAAGTAAGACGCTAAAAGGGAAACTGGGTAGAGTGGCAGTGAATGCACGGCAAACAACTTTTACAGCAGGCTTTTGTGCCAGACTGTGTCAAAGGCCCTTTGCATGTCGAGAAGCAGCATAACCGTACTTTGAAGCTTATTAATTGCTGCATAGGCATCCGTGGCGATCCTAGCAGTCTGCAGGGTTGTGTTGTGTCTTGGTCGAAAGCCAAACTGCTCATCCGGGATTAAACTTTGAAGCTCGGCTGCTGCCTGTAATCTCGAATAGATGACCTTCTCGGTTAATTTGCCGAGGGTGTTCAAGAGGGAAATTGGCCTATAAGAGGCTTGTTCGGTCGGGTTTTTGCCCGGCTTTAAGATGGGGATTATTACAGCGTTTTCCCTGTCCTGTGGGAAGTGCTGCAATTTAAGGACTGCGTTGAATATTTGTACTATTAGCACAATAGTTTTCCGCG
Organism: Dendroctonus valens; assembly: GCA_024550625.1. Taxonomy (NCBI): domain Eukaryota; kingdom Metazoa; phylum Arthropoda; class Insecta; order Coleoptera; family Curculionidae; genus Dendroctonus; species Dendroctonus valens. Next base: position 27,019 of record JAJTJO010000069.1, read on the forward strand.
GTAAGTTTTTGAGGAGTAAATAAGGCATGCCGTCTGGCCCGGGGGCTTTTCGGCTAGGGAGGCGCCGAAGACACGATTGTATCTCGGACGGGGTTGTTATAAACGAATCCAAAATCGAGGGTGGTATAGGATACTTCCGTTCTACAAAAACAGCGGTCTGTCTTTCAATTTCGTTATCCTGAAGGGCTGCTTGGACCTTGTGCACTTCTGCCAAAAAGTGGGCGAGCAGCTCGCACTTGTCGCTGGTGGTAATATAACTCCGCCCCTCTTTTTCTAGAGCGGGGACTTGCTCATAGCCTTTTTGCAGACTTCTCGACAGTTTCCATAGAGAATTGTCAAGGGGAGTCAGATTTCGGAGTTTCTCCGCCCAGGTATAATTCCTATAAGCGGAGATTTCGCGCTGTATGTCTCGTGCAAGCTCTGTTGCCATTATGCGCTCGGCATATTGCCTGAATCGCTGCCAACGCTTCCTGATTCGATTTTTCGCCTTAACAAGGTCCAAAATTTCCTCAGGAAGAATGTCGCGTCGCGGTCTGTTCGGATTTTTTTGGACAAAGCTTGCTGTATCCGTTGTATATTCCTGGTCAAACATTTTACCACATGCTCTAGTGCTTTGACAGTATCAATCTGGCCCGGAATACACGTCAGGTCTTGTAGTCTTTTTCGATATTCGCGAAAATCGAAATTTTCGTATGAATATCGAAAGTCGTTAGTTTGTGTGCGCTTTAAATCCCTAATGTCGAGGTAAATGGGCAAAAATTTACTGCTGAGGGCGTCTATAACCACCATCTCCGTGAGATTGGCGAGTCTTTTGGCAATTCCGAAGTCGAGGTAGGATGTATTCCCTCCACTGTTCGGGTAATGCGTTGGGGATGAAGTGGGCATAACGAGTAGGCCATTGTCGCGAACGTAGTCGGCTAGAAATTGCCGGCTGCGTTTTAATGTCCAGGGTTATTGAATAGTGGATGGCGGGCGTTGAAATCTCCCATTAGCAACACCCTATTGGTGTTTATGAAAATTGGATCAACATCAGCAGCCTGTAAGCGTACGGGGGAGAAATAGCCACAGCCTCAGAGGAGAACCAGGAGGCAAGTAAAGCGGACCTACGCTGACATAGCAGGGCTGGGAATCGGCAAAAAGGAGAATGCACCGGGATGGAAAACACCAGAGAAACGAGAGAAGCCAATCACCCTGGTGCAGGTTGTTACGTGCAAATATTTTGCCGTAAACCTCTTAATTTGTTTTCGACCTCGGTATGCGTTTTCAAGTTATTTGCCAAGCATATCCGTTTTGGTTTTTTCATCATAGAGTTAAATTTTGGCAGGAAAATCCGATTATAACAAATTTGGCGATTCTTATCGCAGGTGAAAGAAATGTTTAGCAGATTGCGGGATCACGTGTCCGTTAGGGCCAATGAATTTGGTGATTTTTGGTTCCTGCGCCAACGGAAGGATGGGGGGGAGGAAAAACTTCTACTGGTGTAACGGTAGATTTTTGGGTTGAGAAAATTTAATTAGGCCGTGACAATCAGATCGGCAGGTCTTTCGAATTAATTTCGCATGGTCGGGTTTTGAATTTTTGATAGTGTTCAGCGCTACCGCATGGTCGGTTTTTGGGGGATTTTAGAATCGAGAAATTCCTTGATGGTTGCATAGATTGCAAGAAGCATTTTTTTTCACTGGGAAAAACAATTATCTAATGACGAATCCATGATGGCCGATATGACTACGTCTAATTGATCCGAGATCCGTGGAGCAATTAAAAACCAGCTCTTTTGGGGAACCTCAGCGGACCATTGGACTTTTGACGTTGTGACTGTTTCTGATGTTTTCCATTTTGGTAGACTTCCCATTTTTGTATGCTACTTGGAAGCATGCTGGCGCCCAAATTTTGGTGAAGACTTTTGTTTTTCTATCAGTTTTTTATCACAATATTTTTTTATAACTGGACTTATTAACGGTTAATAGTTAACTGCTTGTGCTGAAACATTCAAGCTCGACTGCATTCAGTTCATTTATTTTTTACTTTAATTGCGATTCACAGTCGGACCTGAGTCCTCCTTATATATTTTGGTACCCCTTTACTGTGGATTTTTGGCCACTGACTGAAGTGATCACTCCAGCCGGTCCCCTTCAGGATACTTCCCCTTCACCATCCAGGCTTGATTGAAGTTAAGGTATCTATAGATTAAGGGTGCAACCAAAAATATCCGAGTTATACACTCCAAGTAAATTTATATATTTTGTAATTTTCTTTCTTTCAGTAAAATTGTTACCTTGTTTCAATACATCAGTTGTGCAGTTGAATTTGAGTGTGCGTAATTTTGTATTATCCATTGGGCGTTCTAAATATTGTTCACTAGCCGCAAAGTACTAGTTAGCTCTTGCTCTAACTCACGCCCGAGATAAAATAATTATAGTTAGAAGTAAAATTCATAACAAGGTACCAGAAGGCAAGAAACCTGCAGAAGTCATCCAGATCATCAAAGAGGTGACACAGGAAGAGGCCCGAAACACGGGAGGGATCCGAAGATTCGCCACAACGAGGAATGGACAGATAGCCATACATTACAAGCATGAGGCACAAGAGAAGACGATAGACGCAAAGATAGGAGGGCGACCAGACATCCAACTGAAGCACCTCACACGTACACTGCCGAGGCTGACCGTCATAGGAATCCAGGCTGGCTACACGGACGAGCAGCTGATACAAGCGATCACGGCAGAGAATTCCGAACTCTGTGAGCAACTGGGATGGAACCTCACTGGGAGAGCTAAGGTCCTCAGACGGTGGGCAAACCGCTACAGGAGCAACAGGGAAAATGTGGTGAAAGAGCCCGAAGCCTTCAAGATAATGGTGCGAAAGGGAAGGATCTACCTGGACCTCAGCGAAGTCAGGATTGTCGAAGAGGTAAACGACGCTCAGTGTTTCAACTGTTACATGTTTGGACATGTGGCCAAGCACTGCAAAGAACAGGCAAGATGCTACACGTGCGGAGGAGCGCAAGCCGGTCGCGAATGCCTATCGCAGGACTTGGACTGCCCTAACTGCAAAAGGCAGGCAATTACTAAACAGGAGTGGCAGCACGCGGCCAGGGACTGACGGTGCCCAACAAACGCCTGCAAGATTGCGCAACACCAACAAACCAGGGTGAACTGCGGGGCTGACAGGGAGAGTACAAACAACGCGACCACAAATGAAGGTTCTGCAGTTTAGCGCTGATAGAGGCAAGGCGGCAAGCGGACTAATGGAGAGGTACATGCAGGACAACGGCATAGATCTGGCATTGGTGCAAGAGCCATACGTCTTCCACAAATTAGACGGGACATACAGGCGAGTGAGGCACGGTAAAAAATAAAAACGGAGCTGTGGATCAGGATCAACATTAACCACACCGTAATAACAGGTCTCACAGGCGACATGGCCACCGCACTTCTGGAGCAGAAAGGGCAACAACCATACGTCACGACGATCTACGACGATCCGGGAGGCCGCACCAATACCAGACTCCGTGAATTTCGGGATAAGAGCAGCAAGCTAGGGCTCGCAATGGGGAGACACATTGTCGGGGGCGACTTCAACGCACATCATGCGATTTAGGGCGGAACGTCAACCGACGCGAGAGACGAGGAAATGGTCAGTTGGCTGATTGAGAACAACTGAGTGACGGTTCTACAGTTGTACCGATCGGTTGTGTTTTGTTGTGCTCCGCTTTGCACGTTTCGTTTTGTTTTGTTTATTGTGTTACTTTACGGTCGGTCAACTGCCCGTAGTGCTACCAACAGTTTTTTTTATAAGTTTTCTCGTGTTTTTTTCTCGTTCTTTTCTTCGGTTTGACTTATAAAAGATGGCCACTTACAAGTGTGATAATTGCCTCCAAGCATTTGCGGACAGGGGCAAATACAACAAGGTCCGGTGCAGCGGTGACTGCCCCAGGTGCTTTTGCATGCAGTGTACGGACCTCGATAAGGTGACTACCAAGACCCTGCTTTAGGAGAAGAACGACCACCTCCCATTTTTTTGTGCGCTCTGCGATTCTCCAAACCTTAGGTACCTCAACGATAAGGTAACAAACTTATCAAAAAATCAGGTACCTAAAGGTATCATTGACTTGCTGGCAAACCAGATGTCCAAGCTATCGACTAGTGTGCCAACAATTTGTGAAATGTACGATATTCTGTTGAGCATCGAGTCAAGATGGAGTCTTCTGGAGGGCAAGTTGGACGATATCCGTGGAATGACTGAAGGATTCACCGCCTCTAGGCCAGACATGCTCTTGAGATCAGTGAGGGATATGGAGCAGAGTCTGTTTAATGTCTCTCTAGTGCTGCTCAACAATACTGAGGAGTCCGTCAGGATTCAAGTCCACGACTCCTCATCCGCTGAGATCAGAGTGGGTATGGAAGGCCTGAAGGATGGCCTGGCAAGTGTTGCCGCAATGGTTAAGAGATTGACTACTGAGGTTGTCGACTCCAATCGGCAATGAAAGCAAGTCTCAACCACTTCTACGTCGTGCTCTACTAAGTCGACTTCTCTCGTCTCCTCATCCACCCAAACAGAGTTGCCTCCTGACATTTCATCGACTCCGGGATATCCAGGCCCCTCAGCTTGTGCCGAAACCCGAAGATGGCATTATGTGGTCGTGAGACATCTCCCGGTCGGATTTACTTCCACAAATGTTGTTCACCATGTGAAGGAGGTCCTGAAATCGTCGAATTTTGTTCGATGCTTTCGCCTATTTAACCAGGGCAATGACTCCGAGGAACCCATATTCAAAGTGGGAATCATAACTAGGGAATCCGCTGAGAGATTGTTGGGGGAAAGCATGTGGCCTCTCGGAGTTCGGATTGAGTGGTCAACGGAGTCCGCTGCTTCTCGGAGGGTTGTAGAGAACTCTCGGCTTCCCACCAGCGGAGCAAGGGTGAACGTCAGTCCGGGTTTGGAGGGTCTATTGTCTGTCTCCTCCTCGGAAAATGGTGATAGAGCAAGCAATGTAATAACGATAGCCTCTGATAAACAGGCTATTGCTGCTTGCAAGACCCACAACTTTGGCAGTATCAAACTGCCTCTGAGAGGATACCTAGAGGGCCAGCTCCATTTCTGGACCCGTTAACTCCTCCGATTGTTCGAATGACGGTGGCCTCTGATCGCTCCAGGGACTCGGGGAAGCGGTACCTAATGGCAAGGCTCAGAGAACCTTCCATCATGAGGGCCATAAGATTGTACCTCTCCTACCTGCATGACCAACCTGCCTCAGTTTGCTACGAAGGATTTACTCTTACTAACATCAAAGTATTCCTAGCATCTGAAGGCGTGCCTACCCGGAATGAAGATTTGCAGAGTTTATACAACGATTTTCACAATGCTTATGGGATTGGTTGCGCGGATGTGGAGGCGGATCTGAGCACCTACAGATCACATGTTGTTTCGGAGAGGACGGTGCAACTTCATAAGTACAGTGAAAGTCACCACAACTACTTTACCAGTGGCTCTCCGACGAGAAAAAATTTTTAGGTAGAATGACGTGTTTTGAGCGACTAGACTCCTCAAGTCCTGACGCCAGATTTAGCATGGTTCTTGTCAATATTGCTTCATTGAGGAACAAAACGGATGAGTTTTACTTGTTTTTGGAGGGGTTAGGGTTTCCCCAGTTGGTTGCGATTTCGGAACACTGGCTGAACATGAATGAACCTTTTTATATCGAAAAGTACTCCAGAATAGTCAGATACAACCGGGAGGGCTCGGCCCATGGGGGAACTTTGATTCTATCTTTGACGGAGGGCTTCTCTCTATTAACTAAGTTTGATTATCTTCAAGCGGATCACTTCTTCGAATTTTCCGCTGTATACAATAAACATATTGATCTGTATGTAATCTGCATCTATAGAGCGCCAAGTTCCGATGTGCAGCAATTTTTTGATAGCCTGCTAAAGTTGCAAGACTGTCTGCCAGTGAAGGGTAGGAAAATTTTATGTGGGGATCTGAATATTGACTACGCTGCTGCCTGTGCTGCCCAAAAATCCTTACTGGCTATTTTCGATTCTTTTGATCTTTCAATGCATGTAACTGCTCCGACTAGAATTTCTAATAATTCAACGTTGGCTATAGATTATGTGGCGTCTGACTTCCCCCCGTCTGATGTTCAATCGAAGGTGACTAGCGCGCGTCTCTCTGATCATGAAGCGGTGATATCCAAATTCAATATTTCTCTTAAGCCCTCGAGAAGGGCTCGCCGTTTGGGTAGAATCTTCTCATCTTCAAATTTTGCATTATTCCACAATCTTTGTCAAAGCACGATGTGGAACTTTGAGTCCGGTGATCCAAGTTCTCACTTCAGAGATTTCTTGAATAAAATTAAAAGTTCTTTCAATGAGGCCTTTCCGCTTAGGGCCATTAATCCTAAACGCCATAAACATTGGATTACGGGAGGTTTGCGGACTTCCGCGAAAAATATGCGCTCTCTCTTGCATATAAAAAAGTTTACTGACTCCGCTCAAGTTCTTGAATTCATTTCAAATTATAGAAGGATCTATCTAAGAGTAGTCAAGTCAGCAAAGATAATATATTAACAAAATCGTTTGACAAATGCCAAAAACATTTCCAGGGAAACCTGGTCCATTGTCAATGATCTCAGAGGTAGAACAAATCCCGTGAATGGAGGTATGGTCCAAATGAGTTAAACAACTATTTCATCAACATCAGCAAAAGTGTTACTTCAGGTATTTTACATGGCTTCGACCCGCTTTCGTTCCTTCCTCCTTCTAGGAAGATCGCTGATACCTTTTTCCTCAGCCCTGTAAACAGCGTTGAACTATTACAGGTAATACACAGCATAAAATGTAAATCATCGTGTAGCACGGATAATCTATCAGTTAAAATATTCATGAGCCTCCCACTTTCAACTCTGGATGTTCTCACAGACCTAATAAATGATTCCTTTATGCACGGAGTTTTTCCAGAATGCTTCAAAACTGCAATCATTATTCCTCTTCATAAAGGTGGTGAAAGGAATATCTCATGTAATTATCGTCCAATTGCCATGCTCCCTGTGTTGTCAAAAATAGTTGAAATGTTACTAAAGAATCGCATTATGCCATTTATCTTCAAGCATGACATATTATCACCAGAGCAGTTCGGATTTTCGCCTAACAAGTGCACCAACGATGCAGTATTTTCCTTGCTTCATGATGTTTACTCATATCTAAATTGCAACCGCCCCACAGCTACAATCTTCTGTGACTATGCGAAAGCCTTTGACTGTGTGAGTCACAGCATTCTGTTAGATATGCTTGATTTTTATGGAATACGTGGTATTTCTTCCAACTGGTTCAAGTCATATCTTGAAAATAGGCAACAATTTGTCAGAGCAAACGGGTCTGTCTCTGAGTGTAAACTGATTGCCAGTGGAGTTCCCCAGGGTTCTGTGCTTGGACCCATTCTTTTCCTACTATTTATCAACGACATCACCAACTTAAAAATCAATGGCAAGATTACCTTCTTTGCTGACGACACATGTATAACATGGAGTGATTTTGATACTGTGTCAATTCACTCTAAGATTTCCAGCGATCTCGTCACGATCAAGAGTTGTTCTGACTCTAGTTTGCTGGGTTTACATGAATAAGACGGTAGCCCTATCTTAGCTTTAGAGCCCTTGATACTTCATAACAGCAATATTAGATACGTTGAGTCGGTGAAATTTCTGGGCTTGAACATTAATGCCAACCTTAAATGGTCTACCCATATTGACTCCTTACAAAAAAACTATCTTCCGCTTTATCAAAAGAGATAGACTTTCGAGGCCATTCCTTGAAACAAGTGGGTTTTTCGGGTTTTTAGGCCGTCGTTCGGTAGAATTTCTTCTTGATGTTTCGCAAGCACGTGTGGCTTGCATCTTCAGAAGTGGTTTGCTTGAACGCTTACACTGTTCTGATCCAGAGCCAGAGTAAGCGTTCTGCAAATTTCTGATTTCATCAGAACAGTGTAAGCGTTCAAGCAAACCACTTCTGAAGATGCAAGCCACACGTGCTTGCGAAACATCAAGAAGAAATTCTACCGAACGACGGCCTAAAAACCCGAAAAACCCACTTGTTCCAAGGAATGGCCTCGAAAGTCTATCTCTTTTGATAAAACGCCTCTACGGGGAGGAAATATCTAATTTATACCACCGGTTAAATAAGATGCGCAAACGAAAAGCAGGACGTCTATCCTCACTTGCTTTCCTGAGCCGATGCAGGTATTCCAACATCATCCCCGGCTTCCTGAAGTGCAAAAGAACTCTTAGGACCACCCAAGCACACAGGATATACAACAGGACCGAGAAGTTATTCCTAAGGGAAAGGATCCACAACGTGAGAAGTAAACTAGCAGCAACAGACAGCGAACTTCTAAACCTCTTCTACAAACTGGGAAACGGTTTGCATTACGCTGACTGGAATAAGATCGACGCCATCTCCTATAGCAGCATGCAAGGAGAACTGGACAGAGCCACGAAGAGACAAAAGAAGAAATTTGAAAAATTGGAAGCCAAATCTAGGGGATCAACCCAAACGACGTCAGGCCTGGACCCAGCACGAACTGTGGTGAACCTGAGCAGTCACTCACTAACGCCTGCGGAGCAATCCGTCTTAGCCAAGGGAGGAAACTTTGCTATTAGCCCGAGAACGATACCAATAGAGGAAATTATCGCGAACGCCGAAACAGCATTGCAAGGGCTCCCAGAACAAACGGCAAATGAAATACGTCTGGAAACCACCCAAATCCGACGAAAAGCGAAACCACCACCAAGCAACTTAAGCAGAGAAGAACAACATGCCCTCAAGGAAATACGAAGGAACACAAGCATTGTCGTCCTGCCAGCTGACAAAGGAAACGCTACAGTCGTCATGAACAGAGAGCAGTACGAGCAGAAAATCCAAAACTTATTGGACCCAGTCACTTATACGAAGCTCAAAAAGACCCGACTCAAGCCAAGCTCAGAAACATCAACCGCCTGATCAAAATATCCTCAATAGACGAGAACACCAGGAAGAGGATTATTAGGTCAGAAGCCCTCCCCCCGCGTTTGTATGGATTACCGAAGATTCACAAGGACGGAATACCACTAAGACCAATCGTCAGTGCCCCGGGATCACCAACTTACGATATAGCAAAATATCTATCCTCTCTTCTGCAGCCACACTTGGGGTCCACGGAAACATATATCAAGGATTCCAAACATTTCATTGAGAAGATCCAAGACCTCAGACTGGAACCTACGGATATGCTGGTCAGCTTCGATGTTGTATCTCCATTCACAAAGGTACCCTTGGACGAATCAATAGGATTAGTGGCGGAGCTATTCGAAGAGAGTACAACAAATCTGTTCAAGGCTTGTCTAAAGGGCAGCTACTTCCTGTGGAATGGAGATTACTACGAGCAAAAAGCAGGAGTAGGCATGGGAAGCCCACTCAGTCCGGTGGTGGCGAATCTATTCATGGAGAAGTTTGAGGAAGAAGCGTTGAGCACCGCAGCCCTTAAATAAACGATCTGGTACCGATATGTCGATGACACGTTCGTGCTATGGAGGCATGGACGCAAAAACCTGGACATGTTCCTCGACCATCTAAACAAACAGCACCCAGACATCCAATTCACCATGGAAGTTGAACAAAACCATCAACTGGCCTTCCTGGATGTTTTGGTGTCTAGGCAGGGGAATCGATTGGACCACAAGGTATATCGAAAAGCCACCCACACAGGCAGATATCTTCACAAGCTATATAACCACCATCCGAGTCAGAAGCAGGGAATCATTAAGACTCTCACGGATAGAGCCAGAAAAATATGTGGACCACAACATCTAACAACGGAACTACAGCACTTGGAAAAAGCTTTTCTTCAGAACGGATATTCCCAGTTGGACATCAAAAAAGCTGTAGGAGTGGGACGTGCTGAAAAAAGTGAGTCCACTAGGAAAGCTTTCCTGCCCTATGTTCCCAGGGTTACGGACAGAATTGGGAGACTCTTGAGGAAACACAACATAAGAACGGTCTACAAGCCCACAACAAAGATCCGAGAATATCTAGGGTCAGTTAAAGACAAAAGACCTCACCTAGCAACTGCGGGAATCTACCGGATTCCATGCTCCTGTGGAAGCGTATACATAGGAACTACTAAAAGATCGGTTGCGACAAGATTAGAAGAACATCGACGGAATTGCAAACTTGGACATGTGGAGAAGTCGGCAGGGGCGGAACATGCCCTCAGCGATGGAACACACAACATCTATTTCGGAGAGGCACAGGTCCTGGCCACGACAACAGGGTATCGCCCCCGACTAATACGAGAAGCCATTGAAATCTACAAACACGACGACAATTTCAACAGAAAAGAAGAGACAATGGCGCTGAATAGGATATGGTTTCCAGCACTCACAAACGCAAAAACAGCAAGAAAAAGCAACAGCTCAGGACAGGAGAGAGAATTCTGTACACCGGAGGATAGCAACAGCCAACAGAATGCGCAAGCTCCGATGACACAGGCCACGTCATCACAAACCACGTCATCGCGACCGGTGCATAAATACGGACTGCGCCCGAGGAATCGCATCAGAACAGTGTAAGCGTTCAAGCAAACCACTTCTGAAGATGCAAGCCACACGTGCTTGCGAAACGTCAAGAAGAAATTCTACCGAACGACGGCCTAAAAACCCGAAAAACCCACTTGTTCCAAGGAATGGCCTCGAAAGTCTATCTCTTTTGATAGACAAATTAAAATTAAGAAAAACAGGGGTGAGTGAAGCCAAGTTGCACCCTAAACCATAACAAGGAACTATTTTGTTGACCCTGTTTTTGTTACTGGAAGCGGATCGTGATGATACCGATTTGGAAGATATATACTAGTTGATGTAAGTAGCATCGGAGAAGCTGAAATTTTGCTTGCTGAACTTGAACCCAATCGATTCCGTTCCGCTTGCAACATGTGGTCACGTTCAATAAATAATAAAGGCAAATATGAACTCAGCAAATTCATGACCCCCAAAATCAAAATGTAACTACCATACAAATAATTATTCGTCCAATACATATAACTGCCGCATGTGATGCCCAAACGGAAAAGTTTCATTTAGTAAGATTGAGAAGTGGTGAAATTTAGAAAAAGATCTTACGCCACATAAAAATCATTTACAGAATAAAAAGGTCTTTTTTGGAGGTATGCTTTTGTCCCTTCCCGAAACTTTTGAGACGTACGGAGAGATTTAAGATGCGATGGAAGATGATTGTACAATTTCTTGACGTTGCAAATAATTGAATTTGTTATTAATTCAGAGGAGGGAAAGGGAAGATATATATCTTGGTTTAAGCTTCTGTTCGGGTACCTATGATGTGACGCTTCTGGAAAGCTGACTCGGTGTTTGCGTATCAAGCAGACAGTCTCTAATATGAATAAAGCAGGAAGTGTGAGAATTTTATAGTTTTTAAAGTAGTATTTGCAATGAGCTCTACTTTTCAGGCCAAATAGATAGCGAATTGCTCGTTTCTGCAGTTTAAAAAAACTTTGAAATTGCTGTGTGTTGCAGCAGCACCAAAAAGGAAGGCCGTAGCGGATGTGAGACTCAAATAGAGAGAAGTAAGCGAGTTTGGCGGAGAACACATTCAGCTCCTTCGAAACCGATCGAATTGCAAAACAAGCGGAAGATAGTTTTTTTGTTAAGGAGTCAATATGGGTAGACCATTTAAGGTTGGCATTAATATTCAAGCCCAGAAATTTCACCGACTCAACGTATCTAATATTGCTGTTATGAAGTATCAAGGGCTCTAAAGCTCCTCTATAAGATAGGGCTACCGTCTTATTCATGTTAAACCCAGCAAACTAGAGTCAGACCAACTCTTGATCGTGACGAGATCGCTGGAAACCTTAGAGTGAAGGGACACAGTATCAAAATCACTCCATGTTATACTTGTGTCGTCAGCAAAGAAGGTAATCTTGCCATTGATTTTTAAGTTGGTGATGTCAAAGGCTTTCGCATAGTTACAGAAGATTGTAGCTGTGGGGCAGTTGCAATTTAGATATCAGTAAACATCATGAAGCAAGGAAAATACTGCATCGTTGGTGCACTTGTTAGGCGAAAATCCGAACTGCTCTGGTGATAATATGTCATGCTTGAAGATAAATGGCATAAGGCGATTCTTTAGTAACCTTTGAACTATTTTTGACAACACAGGTGGCATGGCAATTGGACGATAATTACATGAGATATTCCTTTCACCACCTTTATGAAGAGGAATAATGATTGCAGTTTTGAAGCATTCTGGAAAAACTCCGTGCATAAAGGAATCATTTATTAGGTCTGTGAGAACATCCAAAGTTGAAAGTGGGAGGCTCATGAATATTTTAACTGATAGATTATCCGTGCTTCACGATGATTTACTTTTTATGCTGTGTATTACCTGTAATAGTTCAACGCTGTTTACAGGGCTTAGGAAAAAGGTATCAGCGATCTTCCTAGAAGGAGGAAGGAACGAAAGCGGGTCGAAGCCATGTAAAATACCTGAAGTAACACTTTTGCTGATGTTGATGAAATAGTTGTTTAACTCATTTGGACCATACCTCCATTCACGGGATTTGTTCTACCTCTGAGATCATTGACAATGGACCAGGTTTCCCTGGAAATGTTTTTGGCATTTGTCAAACGATTTTGTTAATATATTATCTTTGCTGACTTGACTACTCTTAGATAGATCCTTCTATAATTTGAAATGAATTCAAGAACTTGAGCGGAGTCAGTAAACTTTTTTATATGTAAGAGAGAGCGCATATTTTTCGCGGAAGTCCGCAAACCTCCCGTAATCCAATGTTTATGGCGTTTAGGATTAATGGCCCTAAGCGGAAAGGCCTCATTGAAAGAACTTTTAATTTTATTCAAGAAATCTCTGAAGTGAGAACTTGGATCACCGGACTCAAAGTTCCACATCGTGCTTTGACAAAGATTGTGGAATAATGCAAAATTTGAAGATGAGAAGATTCTACCCAAACGGCGAGCTCTTCTCGAGGGCTTAAGAGAAATATTGAATTTGGATATCACCGCTTCATGATCAGAGAGACCCGCGCTAGTCACCGTCGATTGAACATCAGACGGGGGGAAGTCAGACGCCACATAATCTATAGCCAACGTTGAATTATTAGAAATTCTAGTCGGAGCAGTTACATGCATTGAAAGATCAAAAGAATCGAAAATAGCCAGTAAGGATTTTTGGGCAGCACAGGCAGCAGCGTAGTCAATATTCAGATCCCCACATAAAATTTTCCTGCCCTTCACTGGTAGACAGTCTTGCAACTTTAGCAGGCTATCAAAAAATTGCTGCACATCGGAACTTGGCGCTCTATAGATGCAGATTACATACAGATCAATATGTTTATTGTATACAGCGGAAAATTCGAAGAAGTGATCCGCTTGAAGATAATCAAACTTAGTTAATAGAGAGAAGCCCTCAGTCAAAGATAGAATCAAAGTTCCCCCATGGGCCGAGCCCTCCCGGTTGTATCTGACTATTCTGGAGTACTTTTCGATATAAAAAGGTTCACTTCATGTTCAGCCAGTGTTCCGAAATCGCAACCAACTGGGGAAACCCTAACCCCTCCAAAAACAAGTAAAACTCATCCGTTTTGTTCCTCAATGAAGCAATATTGACAAGAACCATGCTAAACCTGGCGTCAGGACTTGAGGAGTCTAGTCGCTCAAAACACGTCATTCTACGTAAAAATTTTTTCTCGTCGGAGAGCCACTGGTAAAGTAGTTGTGGTGACTTTCACTGTACTTATGAAGTTGCACCGTCCTCTCCGAAACAACATGTGATCTGCAGGTGCTCAGATCCGCCTCCACCTCCGCGCAACCTATCCCGTAAGCATTGTGAAAATCGTTGTATAAACTCTGCAAATCTTCATTCCGGGTAGGCACGCCTTCAGATGCTAGGAATACTTTGATGTTAGTAAGAGTAAATCCTTCGTAGCAAACTGAGGCAGGTTGGTCATGCAGGTAGGAGAGGTACAATCTTATGGCCCTCATGATGGAAGGTTCTCTGAGCCTTGCCATTAGGTACCGCTTCCCCGAGTCCCTGGAGCGATCAGAGGCCACCGTCATTCGAACAATCGGAGGAGTTAACGGGTCCAGAAATGGAGCTGGCCCTCTAGGCATCCTCTCAGAGGCCGTTTGACACTGCCAAAGTTGTGGGTCTTGCAAGCAGCAATAGCCTGTTTATCAGAGGCTATCGTTATTACATTGCTTGCTCTATCACCATTTTCCGAGGAGGAGACAGCCAATAGACCCTCCAAACCCGGACTGACGTTCACCATTGCTCCGCTGGTGGGAAGCCGAGAGTTCTCTACAACCCTCCGAGAAGCAGCGGACTCCGTTGACCACTCAATCCGAACTCCGAGAGGCCACATGCTTTCCCCCAACAATCTCTCAGCGGATTCCCTAGTTATGGTTCCCACTTTGAATATGGGTTCCTCGGAGTCATTGCCCTGGTTAAATAGGCGAAAGCATCGAACAAAATTCGACGATTTCAGGACCTCCTTCACATGGTGAACAACATTTGTGGAAGTAAATCCGACCGGGAGATGTCTCACGACCACATAATGCCATCTTCGGGTTTCGGCACAAGCTGAGGGGCCTGGATATCCCGGAGTCGATGAAATGTCAGGAGACAACTCTGTTTGGGTGGATGAGGAGACGAGAGAAGTCGACTTACTAGAGCACGATATAGAAGTGGTTGAGACTTGTTTTCATTGCCGATTGGAGTCAACAACCTCAGTAGTCAATCCCTTAACCATTGCGGCAACACTTGCGAGGCCATCCTTCAGGCCTTCCATACCCACTCTGATCTTAGCGGATGAGGAGTCGTGGACTTGAATCCTGACGGACTCCTCAGTATTGTTGAGCAGCACTTGAGAGACATTAAACAGACTCTGCTCCATATCCCTCACTGATCTCAAGAGCATGTCTGGCCTAGAGGCGGTGAATCCCTCAGTCATTCCACGGATATCGTCCAACTTGCCCTCCAGAAGACTCCATCTTGACTCGATGCTCAACAGAATATGGTACATTTCAGAAATTGTTGGCACACTAGTCGATAGCTTGGACATCTGGTTTGCTAGCAAGTCAATGATACCTTGAGGTACCAGATTTTTTGATAAGTTTGTTACCTTATCGTTGAGGTACCTAAGGTTTGGAGAATCGCAGAGCGCACAAAAAAATGGGGGGTGGTCGTACTTCTCCTAAAGCAGGGTCTTGGTAGTCACCTTATCGAGGTCCGTACACTGCATGCAAAAGCACCTGCGGCAGTCACCGCTGCACCGGACCTTGTTGTATTTGCCCCTGTCCGCAAATGCTTGGAGGCAATTATAACACTTGTAAGTGTCCATCTTTTATAAGTCAAACCGAAGAAAAGAACGAGAAAAAAACACGAGAAAACTTATAAAAAAAACTGTTGGTAGCACTACGGGCAGTTGACCGACCTTAAAGTAACACAATAAACAAAACAAAACGAAACGTGGAAAGCGGAGCACAACAAAACACATCCGATCGGTACAACTGTCGAACCGTCACTCAGTTGTTCTCAATCAGCCAACTGACCATTTCCTCGCCTCTCGCGTCGGTTGACGTTCCGCCCCAAATCGCATGATGTGCGTTGAAGTCGCCCCCGACAATGTGTCTCCCCATTGCGAGCCCTAGTTTGCTGCTCTTATTACGAAATTCACGGAGTCTGGTATTGGTGCGGCCTCTCGGATCGTCGTAGATCGTCGTGACGTATGGCTGTTGCCCTTTCTACTCCAGTAGTGCGGTGGCCATGTCGCTCGTGAGACCTGTTATTACGGTGTGGTTAATGTTGATCCTGATCCACAGTTCCGTGTTTGATTAGTTACCGTGCCTCACTCGCCTGTATGTCCCGTCAGATTTGTGGAAGACGTATGGCTTTTGCACCAATGCCAGGTCTATGCCGTTGTCCTGCATGTACTTCTCCATTAGTCTGGTTGTCGCCTTTCCTCTATCAGCGTTAAACTTCATCACCTTCATTTGTGGTCGCGTTGTTTGCACTCTCCCTCTCAGCGCCGCAGTTCGCCCTGGTTTGTTGGTGTTGCGCAACCTTGCGGGCGTATATTGGGCACCGCCAGTCCCTGGCCGCGTGCTGCCTCTCCTGTTTAGCAATTCCCTGCCTTTTGCAGTCAGGGCAGTCCAGGTCCTGCGATAGGCATTCGCGACCGTCATGCGCTCCTCCGCACGTGTAGCATCTTGCCTGTTCTTTGCAGTGCTTGGCCACATGTCCCAACATGCAACAGTTGAAACACTGAGCGGCGTTTACCTCCTCGACCATCCTGAATTCGCTGAGGTCCAGGTAGAGCCTTCCCTTTCGCACCATTATCTTGAAGGCTTCGGGCTCTTTCACCACATTTTACCTGTTGTTCCTGTAGCGGTTTGACCACCGTTTTAGGATCTTAGCTCTCCCGGCGAAGTTCCCTCCCAGTTGCTCACAGAGTTCGGGATTCTCTGCCGTGATCGCTTGTATCAGCTGCTCGTCCGTGTAGCCAGCCTGGATTCCTATGACGGTCAGCCTCGGCAGTGTACGTGTGAGGTGCTTCAGTTGGATGTCTGGTCGCCCTCCTATCTTTGGGTCTATCGTCTTCTCTTGTGGCTCATGCTTGTAATGGATGGCTATCTGTCCATTCCTCGTTGTGGCGAATCCTCGGATCCCTCCCGTGTTTTGGGCATCTTCCTGTGCCACCTCTTTGATGATCTGGATGACTTCTGCAGGTTTCTTGCCTTCCTTCTGGTACCTTGTTATGAGTTTTACTTCTAGCTGTAATTATTTTATTTCGGGCGTGAGTTAGAGCAAGAGCTAACTATTACTTTGCGACTAGTGAACAATATTTAGAACGCCCAATGGACAATACAAAATTAAGCACACTCCAATTCAACTGCGCAACTGATGTGTTTAAACAAGTTAACAATTTTACTGAGAGAAAGAAAATTATAAAATATATAAATTTACTTAGAATGTATAACTCGGATATTTTTGGTTGCACCCATAATCTATAGATACCTTAACTTCAATCAAGCCTGGATGGTGAAGGGGAAGGATCCTGAGGGGGACTGGCTGGAGTGATCACTTCAGTCAGTGGCCAAAAATCCACAGTAAAGGGGTACCAAAATATATAAGGAGGACTCAAGTCCGACTGTGAATCGCAATTAAAGTAAAAAAAAATGAACTGAATGCAGTCGAACTTGAATGTTTCAGCAACAGCAGTTAACTATTAACCGTTAATAAGTCCAGTTATAAAAAAATATTGTGATAAAAAACTTAAAAAAAAACAAAAGTCTTCACCAAAATTTGGGCGCCAGCATGCTTCCAAGTAGCATACAAAAATGGAAAGTCTACCAAAATGGAAAACACCAGAATCAGTCTCATCGTCAAAAGTCCAATTGTCCGCTGAGGTTCCCCAAAAGAACCTTGTTTTTAATTGCTCCACGGATCTCGGATCAATTACACGTAATCATATCGGCCATCATGAATTCGTCACTAGATAATTGCTTTTCCCAGTGAAAAAAATGCTTCTCGCAATCTATGCAACCATCAAGGAATTTCTCGATTTTAAAATTTCCCAAAAACCGACCATGCGGTAGCGCTTGGTCGGTACTAGCATGCGGTAGCGCTGAACACTATCAAAAATTCAAAACCCGACCATGCGGAATAAACTCGAAAGACCTGCCGATCTGATTGTCACGGCCTAATTAAATTTTCTCAACCCAAAAATCTACCGTTACACCAGTAGAAGTTTTTCCTCCCCCCCATCCTTCCGTTGGCGCAAGAGCCAAAAATCACCAAATTCATTGGCCCTAACGGACACGTGATCCCGCAATCTGCTAAACATTTCTTTCACCTGCGATAAGAATCGCCAAATTTGTTAGAATCGGATTTTACAGCCAAAATTTAACAATATGATGAAAAAACCAAAACAGATATGCTTGGCAAATAACTTGAAAACGCATACCGAGGTCGAAAACAAATTAAGAGGTTTACGGCAAAATATTTGCACGTAACAACCTGCACCAGGGTGATTGGCTTCTCTCGTTTCTCTGGTGTTTTCCATCCCGGTGCATTCTCCTTTTTGCCGTTTCTCTGCCCTGCTATGTCAGCGTAGGTCCGCTTTACTTGCCTCCTGGTTCTCCTCTGAGGCTGTGGCTATTTCTCCCCCGTACGCTTACAAGCCGCTGATGTTGATCCATTTTTCATAAACACCAATAGGGTGTTGCTAATGGGAGATTTCAACGCCCGCCATCCACTATTGAATAACCCTGGACATTAAAACGCAGCCGGCAATTTCTATCCGACTACGTTCGCGACAATGGCCTACTCGTTATGCCCACTTCATCCCCAAAGCATTACTCGAACAGTGGAGGGAATCCATCCTACCTCGACTTCGGAATTGCCAAGGGACTCGCCAATCTCACGGAGATGGTGGTTATAGACGCCCTCAGCAGTGACCTTTTGCCCATTTACCTCGACAGTAGGGATTTAAAGCGCACACAAACTAACGACTTTCGATATTCATACGAAAATTTCGATTTTCGCGATTATCGAAAAAGACTACAAGACCTGACATGTATTGCGGGCCAGATTGATATTGTCAAAACACTAGAGCATGCGTTAAAATGTCTGACCAGGAATATACAACGGACACAGCAAGCTTTGGCCAAAAAATTCCGAACAGACCGCGGCTCGACAATCTTCCTGAGGAAATTTTGGACCTTCTTAAGGCAAAAATCGAATCAGGAAGCGTTGGCAGCGATTCAGGCAATCTGCCGAGCGCATAATGGCAACAGAGCTTGCACGAGACATACAGCGCGAAATCTCCGCATACAGGAATTATACCTGGGCGGACAAACTCCGAAATCTGACTCCCCCTGACAATTCTCTGTGGAAACTGTCGAGAAGTCTGCAAAAAGGCTATGAGCAAGTACCCGATCTAGAAAAAGAGGGGCGGAGTTATATTACCACCTGTGACAAGTGCGAGCGGCTCGCCGACTTTTTGGCAGAAGTACACAAGGTCCAACCAGCCCTTCAGGTGTTGTTGTTTACCTTTAGTGTTGGTGGTCTAACCTTTTTAGTATGTACGAACATCGCCTCCGTTTTGCTCTCGTTGTATGTTGATCCGCTTTGCATGGCCCAGGTTTCACATGCCTCCCATATGTACGTCCACTTCTTTTCTATTTTCTTGGAAGAAGGGCCCGATATGATGATGATCTGATCGTCTGCGAATGCTTGTACCTGCGATATCTCGTCTTTGTTGTCCTCTGTTACGTCCTTCGGGTCGGTCTGTGCCTGTCTCCATGTTCGCTCTTGTTCGTCTATTACCCTGAACCAGCCCTCCATGACAAATAGCTCCAGCGTTGGTCCCATGCTGGATCCTTGTGGACATCCCTTTGTGGTCGTGTATGTATCGTTTCCTATCTTGAGTTTCCGTCCCGTCAGGTAACTTTGTATCGTTCCCGCCAGCATTCTCGTCGTGTTAGTCCTTGCCAGTTCATTCATAATGTAGGGCTTCCATGCGGTATTAAGAGCGTTCGCTAAGTCTAGCGTTATTATTTGTCGATGTAGTCCTCTCGTTCTGTTGTTCTTTATTGTCTCTGTGACTTTGTTTATCGCGTCCGTTGTATTTTGTCCTTCTCTGAACCCATATTGTCGTTTATCTAGGTTGTCGTCGTTCTCTATCACGTGTTGTAGTCGTTTGTTTATCACTCTGTCCAGTATCTTTCCGAGTGTTGGCTGTATTGTGATGGGTCGCGGTGTGACGTCTGTCTTGGGGATCCAAGTCAGTTTACATGTTTTCCAGTTGGCCGGAAAGGTTTGTTCGTCTAGGCATCTGTTGTACAGTGTCAGCAGTCTGTCCCCCATCGTGTCCAGTATATGTCCTGTTGCCTCGATAGGTATTTCGTCAGTTAATGTTGCTTTGTTCCGTTGCAGTCCGTCCAGTACGTTTCGTATCTCCGTTATCGTTATTCGTGGCTCTATCTCCTCCCTGAATTTGTGGACCTTTTTTCTTAATTCCTTCTTGAAATCTTTGTCTTTCTTTTCAGTTTCGTGTGGGAAGGACTTATTTACGAGATATTCTTGTTTCTCTTTATCTGTTGTTCTGTATGTACCGTCTTCTTTCCTTATTGTCCTGTTTATGTCGGTGTAATGTTTGCCAGCTGGCAGGTTCCAGGCTTGGTGCCATGCGGATAGTCTTAACATGTCGGTGGTTTGTTCGTCATATTTTTTCCGTTTGTACTGTCTGATGTTGTTTTCATAGGTGGCTCTCAATGCTCTATGATTTTCCTTCATTTCCTTCCTAGCCATGTCATCTGTTGTGTTTTGTATTTTCTGTCTTTCTTTGTTCAGTCTTCTTTTGGTTTTTTCCAGGCTCTGATTCCACCATCCCTCTTCATCGCCATTTCTGCGTGTCTTTGTTTTAATGTATTTTGCCCACGCTCTCTTACATATGTTCGTTGCTGCCTCTGCCAGTTCGTTTGTTGTTTGTTTCCCTTTAATATATTCGGTGTGTCTGTTGATGCAGTCGTAAGTTTTGTTTTTTCGGCTTTTTGTTGTGATTTCCGCTTTCGTAAGAAATGTACTTGTGGGCGGAGAGCGTTTCTTCATCTTCTACCTTCCAGTCTGTTATTGTTATTCCTTTTGTTATAGTTACGCGCACGTAGCTGTTTCCCATTGAACCTTGGAATGTAGGGTTTTCCGTCTTTTGATTTCCCAATGTGTAATTGTTGTGTATTATCCAATTGGTGAGTTCCTCCCCTCTTTGATCATTTGAGGTTCCTCCCCATATCTCACTATAAGCGTTGAAGTCTCCCCCTAGTAGGTGTTGGTCCATTCGTGCATATCGTTCTCGCTGCTTGCTGTCGAATTGTTCTGTCCTAATGTTTCTGTTCCCTCCAGGCTCGTCGTATATGGATGTTATGTATATCCCTTTATTTTTGTTGTTGGTATTGATTTGTATGGTTGCTGTGTTGTTGTCCGTGAGTTCGGTTGTTATGGTGTATTCTATTTCTTCTCGTGTCCAGATTTCTGTCTTCGATTTTGTTCCATTGTTTACCTTCTTTATCTGTCCTTCTGTCTGGTGTTTAGTATACGGTTCCTGTATCAATACTACGTCTATGTTGTTGTTGTTAACATATTGATTCAATAGTGCTGTCGCTTCCTTCCCTCTGTCTACGTTCAATTGTATCACTTTCATTGTGTTGGTCCTGTTAATGTTTTCCTGTCTCCGACGTACTTAATCCTGGTCTGTTGGTACTGTGTTGCCTTTCGTTTGTACATGGGACATAATCTGTGCCGCGCTGTGTGTCGTCCCGCTGTCTTTGGGGTTCCTTGTATGGCACATTTGGGACAGTCCATGTCACTTGCCTGACACTCGTTCCCCTGGTGTGGGCCTCCACAAATGTCCTTGCAATATTTCGCAGGGTGTCCATATTTGTGGGAGTTGAAACATATAATAATTTCCACCTCTTCTTTGATATAGACCGCGCTGAGGTCTATAAATGTTCTCTCCATCCTGATTAGTGTTTTAAATTGTGTCGGTTCTGTCTCTATCGTAATGTTTTCTTTTGTCCTGTTCACACATGTTGTTCTTTTCCTTATTATCGCCTTGTCTTTGATGTTTTCCCCCACCTCTCTTTGCAGTTCCCTATTTTCGCTTATGATTATGTCCAGTAGTTCGTCGTCCGTGTACCCCTTTGTCACTCCCGTAATTAGCATTCGTAGGTTTGATCGTTCCGTCTTCGTTATCATAGTTGCGCATCGTTGCTTGCAGAGTGTGGACGTGCTGCGGAGCTAAATCGTGCGATATTTGGTGGTTGAATCGGATTGAAATTGTGCTCGTTATTGTGCGTTTTTGTGTATAATATTTGAAACATTCCTTATCGGGCAACTACCGGGTTTGCGCGATAAGGAATGTTTCAAATGTTATACACAAAAACGCACAATAACGAGCACAATTTCAATCCCGGGTTTTTTCCCGGATAAGGGGAAAGAATCCCGGAAGCTCGCTGGAATCCGAGTCGGACCGGGGCTCCCAAAGGAGCTACTGTTTAAGGCCCAGGACCAAGAAGAGGGGTAGGGTGCCCAAGTCCGACCCAACATCGCCAGCGTCACCAACCCCGGCTCCGAAAAAATCGGCGATGGAGGAGGCTGTAAGGGTGTCGCGGGCGACTTCAGCGGGCGCAGCGGATGACGGGTTCGTAGTCCCGCGAAGGACTGTGGCGTGGAGCACAATGATTGTTGCTCCAGAGGCCTCCACGACGCTGAAAAACTGCTTTGCGCCCATCCAGCCGCCAATCGTAGATGAGCCTCCAACACTTCCAAACACCAGCGTAGGGACTGAACGGGAAGCAGTTGCTGAGAGCCCTACAGCTGTTGCAGGCAAGCCCAAGAAGACAGAAAAGCCGCCGCCAATTATGATCGCTGGAAAACCCAGCAATCACACAATGCTGATTGGTGGTCTAAAAACCATCACCAGTCTGCCGTTCACGCTGAAGTACACGAAGGCTTCGTTAATCGTGTACTGCAGCAGCATTATAGACTGGGCGGCGGTAAAACGATCCCTGGAGGAGGACAGGAGCCAGTTCCACACATAGCCCTTCATCGCATGCCCCTTCGTCGCAAAAAACACACGCGTTCGTCCTGAGGGGCCTGGAGGGTAATGTCGATCCGACTGCCATCAAGGAGGATCTGACAGACAAAGGACTGGAGGTGAGAAGTGTCTTCAAAATGAAGACACTCGTCAGGCCGCTCTACCTGGTCGTCACTAGCGACAAGGCAAACCTGCGAAGGCTTAACGCCTAGGCCAGGGTGGTGTGCAGTGTCAGGGTTTCGTGGGAAACCCGCAAAAACCGGAAGACCCTGACACAGTGTCGTCGATGCCACGGATGGGGCCATGTCTCCGGGAACTGCCACCGGGACTTTAAATGCTCCCCATGCGCTGGGGAGCATGAAATCACCGCCTGCCCCGTTGGAGCTACACTAAAATGCGCTAACTGCGGTGGGCCTCTTCTTAGCTTTGACGAGGCTTGCCCAGTCTACATTTATTAACAGGCGCAAGTCCCGGCGGAGAAGCAGCGTTTCGTCCCTGCTCCTCTTCCAACGAGGCCTGCCTGGTGCCAAACCAGTCGAGCCCCTGGCCCGATCGACCCTTCACCCCTAAGCAGCAGGACCATGGCACCAAGTCACGCCAACAGGACCATGCTGCCCCCGCCACCGCCTTCATTAGCGGAGTTTTCTCCGCTGAGGCAGCACGAAGCTGTCCCGACGAGCTCCGCCCACCCAGCCCATGGTATAAATGGGAACGCGGTGGCCATGCTGGGCAGTGTCCAGTGGGAGTTCGCCGAGCTGTCGTCGCAAATCAACTTGGAGGAGGTGATCAAGGCGGTAAGATTTTACAGCGCTGCATTGAGGGGTTGCGTCTCGAAGACAGACAAATTCCTAGTCTCAGCGCAGTTCTTCAATGAAGATATTAACAGCTTCGATTTTTAAGCCCTGATTTTGCCAACTGTGTCCTATGAGGATAGGAGAATGGAACTCATGCGGACTCCGGAGTCGTCTCGGTGAGTTTGTGCACTTCCGTCGGACCGAGGATATCGACGTGCCGTTGATTGTCGAAACATGGTTGCGCCCCGGGGATATACTTAGGATTCGGGGGTACAGGCTCGAACGTGCCAATAGGCCTGGTTTAAGGGGAGGGGTGGCCATAGCGGTCAAAACGTCAATTCCATACAGGAGACTGCCACACAGGCAGTCATCAATAGAGAACGTCGGCGTTGAACTTCCTGATGGAGTTTTGATCTACTGTGGCTATTTCTCCACCGTACGCTTACAGGCCGCTGATGTCGATCCATTCTTCATAAACACCAATAGGGTGTTGTTAATGGGAGATTTCAACGCCCGTCATCCACTATTCAATTACCCTGGACATAAAAACGCAGCCGGCAATTTTCTAGCCGACTACGTTCGCGACAATGGCCTACTCGTTATGCACACTTCATCCCCAACGCATTACCCGAACAGTGGAGGGAATCCTTCCTACCTCGACTTCGGAATTGCCAAAGGAGTCACCAATATCACGGAGATGGTGGCTATAGTCGCCCTCAGCAGTGACCATTTGCCCATTTACCTCGACATTAGGGATTTAAAGCGCACACCAACTAACGACTTTCGATATTCATACGAACATTTCGATTTTCGCGAATATCGAAAACGACTACAAGACCTGACGTGTATTCCGGGCCAGATTGATACTGTCGAAGCTCTAGAGCATGCGGTAAAAGGTCTGACCAGGAATATACAACGGACACAGCAAGCTTTGGCCAAAAAAGTTCCGAACAGACCGCGGCACGACAATCTTCCTGAGGAAATTTTGGACCTTATTAAGGCGAAAAATCGAATCAGGAAGCGTTGGCAGCGATTCAGGCAATCTGCCGATCGCATAATGGCAGCAGAGCTTGCACGAGACATACAGCGCGAAATCTCCGCATAGAGGAATTATTCCTGGGCGGAGAAACTGCGAAATCTGACTCCCCGTGACAATTCTCTGTGGAAACTGTCGAGAAATCTGCAAAAAGGCTACGAGCAAGTCGCTCAAGTCGCAACAAGCGGAGTTATATTACCACGAATAGTGACAAGTGCGAGCTGCTCGCCGACTTTTTGGCAGAAGTACACAAGGTCCAACCAGCCCTTCAGGATAACGAAATTGAAAGACAGACCGCTGTTTTTGTAGAACGGAAGTATCCTATACCACCCTCGATTTTGCATTCCTATATAACAACCCCGTCGGAGATACAATTGTGTCTTCGGCGCCTCCCTAGCCGAAAAGCCCCAGGGCCAGACGGCATCCCTTATCTACTCCTCAAAAACTTACCGCGGAAAACTCTTGTGCTAATAGTACAAATAGTCAACGCAGTCCTTAAATTGCAGCACTTCCCACAGGACTGGAAAAACGCTGTAATAATTCCCATCTTAAAGACGGGCAAAAACCCGACCGAACCCGCCTCTTATAGGCCAATTTCCCTCTTGAACACCCTCGGCAAATTAACCGAGAAGGTCATCCATTCGAGATTACAGGCAGCAGCCGAGCTTCGAAGTTTAATCCCGGATGAGTAGTTTGGCTTTCGACCAAGACACAACACAACCCTACAGACTGCTAGGATCGCAACGGATGCCTATGCAGCATTTAATAAGCTTCAAAGTACGGTTATGCTGCTTCTCGACATGCAAAGGGCCTTTGACACAGTCTGGCACACAGGCCTGCAGTACAAGTTGTTTGCCGTGCATTCACTGCCACTCTACCTAGTTTCCCTGATAGCGTCTTACCTAAAAAACCGTTCCATCCAGGTGAAAGTGGAGAATTCCACTTCTGCCAAAAGTCGCATCGCGGCAGGAGTACCACAAGGAACAGTGATTTCGCCGCTGCTGTATACATTGTACACAGCAGACATTCCGAAACTTCCCACTACAAAAATAGCACTATACGCTGATGATACGGCTATCAACGCATCGTCCTTTTATGCTCAGGCTGCCAAATCTCGCATTGTGCATCACCGGAGTTTATTGACGCCGTATTTTGCCAGATGGAAACTTAAAGTGAATCCCAGGAAGACGGAACTTATTATCTTTTCGCGCAAATTCACTAACAATAAAATCTCGTCACCACTCGTGGTCCAAAATAGTCCTACCAAACCAAGAAAAGAGGTTAAATACCTGGGATTCAAACTAGACGCCCGACTCCATTTCAATAAGCATGTTGACTATGCTGTACAAAAGACTGCCATGCCCCGAAGAAAGTTGTACTCTCTTCTGGCGCCAAATTCTTTCCTATCACCTCGAAATAAACTTCTGCTCTACACCTCCACTATAAGGCCCATACTGACCTACGGCTCCCCTGTCTGGCACTCTGTCTGTGATTCCACGAGACGACGTGTTCAAAGGACCCAAAATAGGTTCCTAAGAGGCGTCCTATCGGCTGACAGATACACCAGAATAACCGAACTGCACGAAGTTACAGGGTTGGCCAATATAGCCGACTATATAGATACCATCGCTGAAAAATTTTATCATAGCAGAGTGCAAGGCTCAGTTCTCACGCGAAATATCACCCAAGTAAGAGCAAACGATCGCCCAACCCATGGTCCCCTGTATAAGCGACTTCCCATATTTTATGAGGATTTTGTCCCTGACAGTACGTGACGACAAACAAACATTGCCTACCAGTTGCAGACAGTCGTTTCTAGCAGGCTGGAAACGCACAAATCCAACATAACGTGACTTGACGGGTTCGTCCTGCCTCGTTCTGGCTGGACGGGAATGTCCATGTTAGGGCACTGCTCAGGTAATGGACGACTTAGCGCGTCTATTTAGATCATGGGCAAAGAGCAACCGGCCGAACATCTGGCTGGACATGGGAGTTATGTTTGTTAACTTTGTTTGTGAATTTTAGTAATGGGAATGTTCAATAAATTTTTATCTATCTATCTATCTACTGCCGGCGCTTAACGCCACGGCTGACAGGATCAAACTTAAAGGTCGCAGCAAAAGGGGTTTTTGGCTTCCCTTCAGGAAGACCTTTTTTCCTTAATGAATGCACCTCGAATGAAACCAAAACTGCCACTTCAAGACTATCTCCTGACGTTGTCGTGCGTACGGCTAGCTCGGGAATGTCCATGTTAGGGCACTGCCCAGGTAATGGGAGACTTAGCGCGCCTATTTAGATCATGGGCAAAGAGCAACCGGCCGAACATCTGGCTAGACATGGGAGTTATGTTTGTTAACTTTGTTTGTGAATTTTATTAATGGGAATGTTCAATAAATTTTTATCTATCTATCTATCTTCGTTATCTGGACCTCCGGTCTGCTGCGTATTTTTTCGTCGATTATTTTTTGTTGGTTTTCGTCTCTGTAATTGGTCGCTAATTGTCCCTGGTGTATTGTTGAAAATCCTCGTATTCCCCCTGTCTTCCTTGCTTCCTCCTGTGCTGTGCCTTTGATTGTTTTTATTACGTCCATTGATTTTTGTCCCTGCGTTATCTGCATTTGTGTGATGAGTTTATCCTTTCTCTCCGGTGTCTTCCATCCTTCCGTTTTGTCTTTGGGTTGTGGCTCCTGGCCTGTTATGTCTGCATATGTTTTTATTGTTTCTATTTCGTGTTCTTTGTGTCTGTTTGGGTTTCTGTTTGTATATTGTCCATGCGTGGTTGCCTTTCTGGTTGCTTATGTATCGGTCCGTTATCGACCGTGTACCTTTTATTGTCCTTTTGTTTATTTCTGTGCTAGTGCTCTTTTGTGTATTTACAATCCCATCCTTCTTTAGTTCCCGTATCTCTTTAGTTCGGGCTTGTATTTCCCGCTTCTGATCCTAAATCTGCCTCTCAATTTGGGAGAACGACATTTTCGGGTTGCTTTCATTCTTGGTTTCCTCGTATATCTCCCCCAAGAGTCTGAGGACAATCTCCGTCATTTCGTTCACCCTTGCGATCACGGTCTCCCTGTCCTCCCTGTTGAACTGTACTTTGCCTGATGTGTAGCGGCTTACAGCCCGTAGTATATCCTGTTTGCAGGATCTCCAAATGCTCTCCATTCCGGATTCCCATTCTGGCGTATTTAGTTCCCTTGCCTCATCCTCATTCAGAATTTCCCCTCCTCTTGCGATCAGGGATGCCACTTTCTCCTGTTTCTCCGGGCTTAGGTTCTTTGCTGGGGATCGCCTGTCTGTTTCCATTCTTCCTTTTATAGTTACTCGTGCTGGCGATCTCGGCAGCGATTGTCGCTTAGGGATTGCTCCCATTTCTTCTCCATGCTGTGCCAGTGCTTCCCATTGGTATAGCGCCGATTGTTTCCTTTTCCGCTCTTCCGAGTCTTCCATGCTTGCAGTTGGCGTGTCCCTCTTGCTGGTTTATGACATTTGCCCCTTTTTTTTATGGGGGGGGCGGGGGTAGCCGCCGAGCTCCTGACCACTTTTCCCTTTATGACCACCTTGGTCCGACACACGGTTTCTCCGGAAATCGCGCTCGAATCCGGTGTCGTTATTTCCGGGAAGGGGCTGTGCCGCCGGTTGTTTTTCCCTATATGAGAACCCTGTTCCAACGCGCCGTTCTCTGAGTATTCGCCGAAAACTTTTTGTCAAAGTGGACCTTGCCGTCTATTGCCGGTGGACCCCTTTTAATCGCTGGCGATCTCCTCGGACTCTCGGTTTGGCCGAAAATGATAAATTTCGTATTGTTCTTTTTTGCCCGTTCAATTTGGCCCTTCGATCGCTCTCCGCACCTTGGTTTTTGTTGATGACCCTCCGTTTGGCTGCGGTTTAATAAAATGCCTCATTTGGTTGTTTACTATTTTTTGTAATGTCTATAGTGCGCTAGCCTGATTTATTTCCCAACTTATTCTCTCGTAGGGTATCCTCCGCAAAAATTGTCTTTTGCCACCTGTTGTTTCCAAGTCCCCTTAAACCTTGCGCACTTGACTTTCGTCCGGTGGTGCAAAACTATCCCGGTTTTTCGGACCAGTTTGCTTTAGTCCGCACTTCCTTACCGCGGTTTATGTATCGTTTTTTAACTGATCCTTGCTCGATTTGGTCGGTTTTATCTGATAATTTTAACGGTATTTCACTGTCTACTATTCACTATTTAATTAAATCTAACTTATTGTCTATCTTAACGTTCTATATTTGTCCACGGTTTCCCGATCGCACTTGTTCTAATGTACACTTGATCTTCTTTTTAACTCCCGGTTTTGTAGCACAAAATTCGCCCATTTAATACTAATTTTCGCCGATTTTAAAATCGCATTTCCGCAGTCCGTTTAGCTTGGTTCTTGCTTGAATGAAACAGTGTTTACATGTTGATGGGTACAATGCCCGGGTACCTACATTTCGGTATACCCCATTTGTCCCCTTGTGTTATGCACACCCACTATTCGCGAAACGACCACCAATGGAAATCCTTTCTCCGTTCCTTGGACCTCCTCCCTCCAAATTAGGGGGAAAAAGACTTTATCCTTTTCGAACTGTTACACTTTCCCTACGCTAACCCTTGACTTCTATCTATTATCTATTTATCCTAGTTCCTCCTTGCGCATCACCAGTTCAGCCCATTCGTTTAGTTTCCGTATGTCCTCGTCGTTGTTCCCGTCTTGATGTCTTAGTGTTACGTTGTAGTTGCCGTACTTAGTCCTTATATGTTTTCTTGCTTTCTGTCTGTCGGTCTCTGTACAGTTGTGCTTAATGTGGTTGATGTTTCGTCCTCCGTTCCACATGTACATGTGGCGCTGTCTGTCAGTTTGAATCTGTGTAAGTATTGTTTGAGATTTCCATGTCTTATTGCGAATTGTGTCCCTTTGAATGTCGTTATAATTGTATCTCGGCCCACCGTCCTGCAAATGTCGTAGAGTTGTCGTCCTTTGTCACTTTTGTCCCAATAATTCTGCCATATGTCCATTGTCATGTTTAGTCTTGTCTTGGCCCATTCTTTGTTTGTCTTAGTGTTGTATCTGGTTGTGTCTTCTGTCACGTCCGTAAGTTCGGCGCCGTCACTCGCCAGCCTGTGCGCTATAGCGTTGTGTATGTTATCCTTGTCGTGACCTTTCGCCCATGCTATCCTCGTCTGCCATCCTTTCTCGTGTCGTTGTTCCATGTGACGCTGTAGTTCCGTGATTGCCTTTGTTGTCGTCTTTCCTCTGTTGATGTTCTGTGCTGTTTCTTGTCTATCCGTTAGTATCGTAATGTTGGTGTATTGTCTCGTATTGGCTATTGTGATGGCTTTAATTGCCGTGTACGTCTCAGCGTTGTGTATTTTAGTCTCGTCCGTTATTCGTACTTTGTGGTCGTCAGCATCTTCAATGTGTCTCCCTATTGCTGTCCGTCCGTTCGTCTTCACGGTGGCGTCTGTGTGTATTCTTCTTGTCTTCTGTTGATGTGATGGTGTGTCTGTGACTTGTAGGTGTCCCATGTTCGGGTGTGGTCTGTCTTTATGTTTTATTCTGTGTTCCTCTCCGTTGTCTTGTCTGGTCTTATGTACGTTGTGTCTTGCCATAGCTTCAATCCACCAGGGTGGTGTTCCAGCCAGCACTTGTAGTGCGGCTGTTGGCGTGGTGCTGTATGATTTAATAGCTATGCGCAAGCCCGTCCTCATTATAGCGTCAAGTTGTTGTCTTTGCTTTGTCTCGTCTGCCCTGTGTCATCATACTTCGGAACCGTACAGCACTGCCGGTCTTATTGCTCTCTGCACTATTCGTACCAAAGTCGTCCGGTTTGTCTCCCATAGTTGCTTTATCCTGTGTCCACGTTTTAGTGCTGTCTCCTCTACTTTGTGCTTCGTTTTGTATATGTGTCTGGCGAAGTTTAGTTGTCCGTCGATTGTGATTCCGAGGTATTTGATGTTGTCGTTTTGTTCTATTTTGTCATTGTCTGTTTTCAATGTCGGCGGCCGGATCTTCTTGGTGCCGATGAACATAGCCTCCGTCGTTTTTGTGTTGTATTTCGTCCCTGTCCGTCTTGCCCATTTCCTGCACCCGTCCCATACGTATGTCCATTTGTTTTCAATCCTTTTCGCGGATTCCCCCGTGATAATAATCACTTGGTTATCCGCGAATGCCTGAATGTATGTCAGTTCGTCCACGTATTGTATGTCCACGTCCCTTAAAGTCGCTTGTTCCTCCTTCCATCTCTGCGTTGTTTCGTCCATAGTTCGGAACCACCCTTCCATCACCAGCAGCCAGAGTGTTGGGACCATGCTGGATCCTTGTGGGCAGCCCTTCGTCATGTTGTATGTTGCGTCCTTGGTCTGTATCCGTCTGTCTGTCAGGAAGTTGTCTATTAGTCCCGCTAGGTTGGTTGTTATGTTTGTCCTTGCCAACTCTCCCATAACATATGGCTTCCATGCCGAGTTGAAAGCGTTGGCAAGGTCCAGCGTGACTATTTGTTGATGTAGTCTCTTGTTCTTGTTTGTCTGTATTTTGTCTACAAGTTGTCCTATTGCGTCGATCGTACTTTTCCCCTCCCTGAAGCCGTACTGTCGTTTGTCTAAGCTGTCCTCCGTCTCGAGTAAGTGTTGCAGCCGTCTGTTTATTAATTTGTAGAGTATTTTCCCAAGTGATGGCTGGATGGAAATGGGCAGTGGGTTGCCGTCTTTCTTGGGGATGCAGACGAGACGGCATCGCTTCCAGCAAGCTGGAAACGTGCGTGCGTCCAGACATCTGTTGTAAAGTCGCGCCGGTTTGTCGTCCGTTGCGTTCAGTATGTGTCTCGCCGCCTCGTTGGGTATTTTGTCTGTTTTTGTAGTCCATTCACAATGTTGTGTATTTCTGTCATCGTTATTGTTGGTTCGGTGTCCTCTTTGTATTCGTGTTTCGTCGTTCTTATTTCCCGCATATCCTCGTTGTCGTCCTCTGGTGCGTCCTGCGGGAAATATTTCCGCACAAGGTATTCCTGTTTGTCCTCCTCTGTCTCGGTGTATGTCCCGTCGTCCTTTCGTATCGTTTTGTTTATGTCAGTATGTTTTTTCCCCGACAGGATGTTCCAGGCTTTGTGGCAGGTGGCGTCCTTCAGTGTGTCCGTGATGTCTTGGTCGTATGTCCGCTGTCTCGTTTGGTTGATGAGCTTCTTGTATTCCTGTCGGTGTTCTCTGTATTGTCGTTTCCTTGCGTCTCTTTCGTCGTCGTCTGTTGTTGCTTGTAGTTCCCTTCGTTCCCTGTTGAGTTGTTTCGTCTGTCTGTCCAGTCTCTCGTTCCACCATCCTGTCTCGTCCCCTTCAAGTTACGTCTTTGTCCTAATGTGTCGGCGACATGCTTGACTGCAGATCTTGTCAAAGCTGTCCGCTATGTCGTCGACACTCGGGTCCCAGTTTAGTTGGTCGGTTTGTAGTTTCATTTGGTCCTCGTAGCGTGTCCAGTTTGCATTAATGAAGTCATACGTGGTCCTTTTGCGTTTGGTTGTCGTGTGTTCAATGTCTATTTCGTATGTTATGTATTTGTGTGTATATGTCACTGTGTGCATTGATGTCTCCGCATAGTAGGTGTTGTCTAATTTGTGTTGTGTGTTCGCGCTGTCTTCTGTCGTATTCCTCTAGTCTCTTGTTTTTATTCCCCCCTGGTTCGTCGTATATGGATGTTATGTACGTGTTGCCCGCTTTGTTGTTTATTCGTATTGTCGTTGTGTTGTGGTTCGTAAGTTCCGTTATTATCGTGTAGTCTATGTTGTCCTTTATCCATATTTCCGTCTTTGAGTTCCGTCCGTTGTTGAGTTTTTTTGTTTTGTTGATCGGTCTGTATGTTGTGTATGGTTCTTGCAACATGACGATATCTATTTCCTGGTCGGTCTTGTATTTGTCTAATAGTGCTGTAGCTGCCTTCCCTCTGTCTACGTTAATTTGTAGTATTTTCATGTCTGTCTGTTAGTGTTGCTTCCGTAGTTTACGTTTGTTTGTTGATATTGTCTTGCCTTCCTTTGGTACACGGGGCACAGCCTGTCTCTCGCCGTGTGGTGTCTCATGTCCCTGGGCGTTACTTGTGACGCGCAATTAGGACAGTCCGGTTTGCCAGATGTACACTGGCGACCCTCGTGGGGCCCCCCGCACACATGGCACCTTGCCCGCTCCGTGCAATATTTGTACGTGTGTCCGAACTTGTGGTACTTGAAGCACGGTGCCACGTTCACCTCCTCCCTTAAGTAGATTTCCGTCAGGTCTATATATATCTTCCCCCTTTTCACCATGGTCCTGAATGCCTCGGGTGTTGCTTCCATGGTCACGTTCTCCTTTGCTTCGTTTATACAGGTTGTCCTCTTCACCACTTTCAGTTTGTCTTTTATGTTGTCTCCCAGCTCCCGTTGCAGTTCCCTGTTTTCTGTGATTATTGCGTCCATAATTTCGTCGTCCGTATATCCCCTCATTACACCCTTGATCAGTAGTTTCGGGTTTGTCCTCTGTAGTGGTTTTATCTGTAATTCGGGTCTTGTCTTGATTTTGTCGTCTATTAGTTTCTGTTGTGTCCCGTCTTTGTAGTGGATTGCCAGCTGTCCCGAATTGGTTTTGGCGAATCCCCGGATTCCGCCTGTTTGGTTTGCCTCCTCTTGTGCTGTCTCTTTAATTGTTTTTATTATGTCCGCGTGTCTTTGTCCTTCTGGAATTTGTGTGAGCGTCGTTAGCCTGTCCTTCCTCTCTGGTGTCTTCCATCCGTCCGTCGTGTCTCCTTGGCCGTTTCCTTGTCCTATTGCATCCGCGAAGGTTTTCTTTGTTCTGTCCTGTCTTGTCCTTTTTTTTGTGCGCCCTCCACTATCCTTCAGTCTCCGTGTCCGTTTGTGTGTCCGTAGGAACATTGTCCATGCGTGGTCTATCATTTGTCTGTCCCGTTTTTGTCCGTGTGCCTTCCTTTCTCCTAATTTTTTTCTCCGTGGTGGTGCCTTTCAGTGTGTTTGCCTTTCCGTCCTTTTTCAGTTCCCTTATTTCCCTGGTCAGCGCCTGCATCTCTCTCTTTTGTTCCTCAATTTGACGTTCTATGTGGGTGAATGAGATGTTTTGCCTGGATTCCCTCCTGGTGTCCTCGTAGATCTCACCCAGGAGTTCTAGCACGATGTCCGTCATTTCATTCACCATTGCCATCACTGTCTCCCTGTCCTCCCTATTAAACTGCACCTTTCCCGAGGTGTACCTGCTGACCGCTCTTAGAATGTCCTGTTTGCAGGCTATCACCGGCCCCACCTTTCGTGCCCCTCCTGTTGTTGTCTTCCTCTGTCCTTGTTGCATTGATTGATTGCCCGAGCTGTCCATCCCGGATTCTCACTCTGTCACATTTGTCGGTCCTGCCTCATCCTCATTCAGGATCTCTCCCACCTTAGCTATCAGGGACGCCACTTTCTCCTGTTGCTCCGGACTGAGGTGTTTGGCGGGAGACCGCTTCTCTGCCTCCATCCGCCCCTTTTTATACAACCTCACTGGCGATCTTGGTAGGGACTGCCGTTTTGGGATAGCGCCCATGTCTTCGCCCTGTTTTTCCATGTCTTCCCAGTTGTAGGTTGTTTTTCGTTTCCTTTCTTCTTCAATTTCCTTTGCTGCGTTGTCCTCTTTGTGTTGACCCCTTTGCGTTGACCCTTTTGCCCCTTTTTTTTATGGGGGGGGGGGTAGCCGCCGTGCTCCTGATCACTTCCTCCTTTGACGGTCCCCTGTTCCGACGCACGGTTTCACCGAAAATCGCGATCGAACCCGCCGCCGTTAAATCCGGGTAGGGGCTGTGCCGCCGGTGGAACTTAACTTTATACGTACCCCTCTCCGACGCACCGTTCTTGTTTTATTTCCGCTTTAAAATTTGTCAAAGGCGAATTTTCGGGGTAGGTCCGGTGACCACTTTTTAACTATTTTGGATTTCCTCCGACATCCCGTTTCTCCGCAATTGATGGAAAACTATTTTCAAATTTCCCCGCGCTCACAACACCCTTATGATGATCCCGTATTGTGTTTTTTCAGTTCCGGCCCTTAGTTTGTCCGTGTAAATTAAAACAAAATGTTTTTTTATTTTTTTCTCTGGGTTGGTCGGTACGACCCCTCTGTACTTCCTCCAACTCTCGAAAGTCCTTCCGCGCTTACGCGCACCCTTGTTTTTGAATTTTTATTATATATCGCGCATTCACCACTGTTTCGTGAATTATCTGTTATAAAATTCAAGTCCCTTAACCGTAAGTATCCCTACTTACCAAGCTTAAGTCCTTACAGATGTGGACTGGTTTGCTTTCGTCCACGCTGCAAAACTTGGCCGATTTCTCGGACCAGTTCACTTTCGTCCTCACTTCTCTTATCGCGAATTGCTAATGTTTTTCTGCCGATAGTTCACCCACAAATGTCTCTGAACGTCCAATTTTATACTAAATATTAACGATTAATTTCACTAACTAACACCTATTAACTACTTATTTGTCTATATTTGTCCACAGTTTCCGGATCGCACCACTAAATTTACACTTATTAACTATTTGTCTAATATTTTATCTTAATCTTACTAACTTAAACTTATATTTAACGAATCGCAAATATCCACGATTAAATAGCGTACAACTGGAATTTCGTCCGAACGGTTTGAATGCCAGGTGTAAACTGAAAATTCCTTTCTGAAAAAATGTATTATTCCTATACAGTGTGTCCAGTGAGAATTCAACTAGCCGTGGTACGATCCGCTTGTGCGAAAAATTGTTTCTCGTGCTCTCGGATTGTCAACCACAGTTTGCGTGCTTTATTTTCTTTTGCGGTGTTAATATAAACGGTACAAGAGTTCTCCGTTGTGGTAAACGTTAGTTTTCTTCCTTGGGTTTCTCAAGTGTTATTTAACAATTCAAAATCCATTTCAATCCATTTAACGACTTTCAGACGAACTTGTTGCGGCATCCAAACGTGGGTTCATAAAACAACACTGACTATGTTGATACAATATAAGACGAAGGGCCACTTTATGCAATTATCGAAAATATTTTAAATAAATCAAATAATATATAGCCTTTAATACAGTGTTGCTAGATTGATACGTTAATATGGGAGTCCTATTTCATAGCTCGCTGAGCTGTAACAACAAATCAGCTGTGACTGGGAAACACGATTTAATTAAAGACGTCCCTCATTTGGCGCCTTACGTCACGTTTTGTGACGTCATGATGCAATGAGATTGCTCAAACTATACATATGGTTCGACGTAGACACCGGCCAAATGCAGAAGACAGCACAGGCACTAATGTACGAATTCGTCAAAACGAACTGGGCAAAGATTGAAGCAGCAATCGGCAGGTCAATCACCGACCTTGAGTGGAACGAAGGCGCGGAAGCACTGGTCGAGAAAGTAAGCAGGATCTGCATGCGAGCATGTAGAACCCGCATAAAAATCAAGACCCGAAGACGCGGCGACGAGCTGGGCTGTTGGAGCAGCGCCCCGGAAGCTGCCAAGAAGAAAATCCATCGATAAAGGAGAGAGGCACAGACGGAAGCGGACCCTGGAGTCAAACAGCAGGCACAGGACCAGTACAGGCGTATGCGCCGGGATTACAAGCCGCAGATTGAGGCAGCCAAACAACAAGCCATAGATCAGGAAGCAGAGGAGCTGCTAAGAGACGGATCCTGACAGAACGTGTGGAACAGACTGGCAGGGAAAAACATAGGCCCAACAACTGTACCATCCTCAAAGAAGACGGGACCTACACGATGACCGAGAAGGACAAGTACGATTACCTAACGGGAAAGTACTTCCCCAGCGACGACCGAAGCCGGGAGAACGACAGTATGGCAGCGATAAGGGAGCAAACGCTCACCTTCGGCAACAACGACCAGCCACCAGCATCGGGCTGGAGAAAGTCGTGCTCAAACTGAAGCACAAAAAGGCAACGGTCATCGACAAAATCCCTAACGAGGCGGCACAACACATTCTGCGGGCAATGGGCGATTGGCTGTTCCAGCTCTATAACCTCTGCCGCAAGGAGCGGGTGTTCCCCGCCTGCGGAAGATCAGCAAAGTTTTGTGGCTGTTAAAGAAAGACGGCGCCCTAAGGCCAATAAGCCTAGACCCAACGTTGGGGAAAATATTGGACAAGGTCATCAATGGAAGGCTCCAACACTTCCTGGAGAACGGCGGACACCTGGATCCTAGACAATATGGGTTCCGAGAAGGCAGAAGTACGACTGGAGCCCTGAGTAGGCTGGTCGATGAAATTCGACAGAACAGAGCAGGAACACACCAGCAGGTCGTAACGCTCAATCTGAAAAACGCCTTCAACATGGCATGGAAACTTTACATCCTACATCGGCTCGGCAAGACCAACATCAGTACAACATTGGCCAGCATGATCAACAGCTTCCTGATGGACAGGAAAATCATCATGAGAGGCCTGACATATGAGTCCACAAGGACCCAGCATGGGGCCGACACTATGGCTGGTGGTTATGCAGAGCTGGTTCGACAAACTGGACGCGGCCAGGGAAGCTTGGGCAGAGGAACTACAACCAGCAGCAGGACAGGTGGGAAGAGCTGACGGATGAACTCACATACCTGCAAGCCTTCGCCAACGACCTGCTGCTAGTCATGAAAGGGACACCGGCGACGGAACGGAAACAGATATAGAGGAAGTGGAGCATCGTCTGTACCGCATGTCAGGAGTGGGAGGCCGAAAGTGGCGCCACCTAAAACGAGGGCAAAACGGAGGCCATGTATGTGTCGGCAAAATCAATACAGAACATACATCAAACAGTGGTGTAGAACACCACAATTGAAAAGCGCAGTTGCTTGAAATACCTGGGCATAGAAGTGGACAGATACCTGACGTACACGAATCACGTCAACTGCGTTCGGCACAAAATTGAGGAGATGGCCATTAGGATCGGACACAAAACAAGAAGAGTGTGGGGATGCAACCCGGAAACCCTCATACACATAATGCAAAGAGCACTCAAACCAGCAGTGCTCTACGGCAGTGAAATGTGGGGCACAAGCATGGCCAAGGAGGCGGCAATGAGAGCGGCACCGACCATGGCAATCAAATACTATGTCACGACACCCACGGCGGCACTACAGGTTCTGACCGGAACACCGCCATAGTGGATTGAAGCACAAGTCAGGCACAGCTGCTTCAAGCAGACAACCTCCAACGAACAAGAAAGGACGACAGGCCACAAATAGAAGCTACACCCGAGCATGGCGATTCTTCAGGGGCGCATCAACGACAAGCAACCAGTGTTCCAGTTGCACACCGACGCCACACTGAAGAGCAACGGAAGAGCAGCAGTGGGCATAACCATTCCATGGCGCGAGGTAGCATTCAGACTGGCGAACAACACCAGGATAGGGGTTGCGGAGGCATTCGGAGTACTGAAAGCCATACGAGATAGGCATGGCAGACAACGAGCCACACATAGCGATCAGGACGGATAGCCACGAAACAACCGAGGCTATAAACAAGGGCAGCGATAGGCCACGAATCCACGCGGACATCCTCAGGCTCATGGAACAACGCCATGCGAGAGGATGGACGACGACAGTAGCCTGGGAAGAAGGACACAAGGCAGACAACGGTGCAAATGCTAGATCCCACGCGTCAGCAAATAAAGGGGCAGGGGCGGGCACGCATACAACTGAGACAGACCTGCGACCGCGCCATGAGTAATCAAGTAAGATAAAAAATCAGGACAGCGCGAGAATAGACAATAAGGACAATGTGCGGATAGAATAGGGTAGACAATAAGGACAGTGCAGGGAAAATCTAAATAGTTGCTATATTAGGTTAGACGATAGATGTAGTAAATTAGAGTAGAATAGGTCCACCCTTTCGCCGCGAATTGGTTGGGAGGAGGTCCATGGTATGGAGGAGTTCTAATGGGAGCGGTTTCGACACGATCGTAGGTGTGCGGAAACGCGAGATGGGTGAAGGGGTATGCCGGATGGTAGGAACCCGGGCAGAGCGGCGAAGTTCGAACACAAACACATGGGGGCGCTGCTGAGACGAATGCGACGAACCGAGGGGTTGGTGGTTGGGGACTTCACCGCCAAGTCGCAAGAATGGGGATCACCCATCGAGGATCGGAACGGGGCCTTGCTAGCATGATACCCTTCGGAGGCACTCGGCCTCCTGACGGAATCCTTCACGGGACTGCTGATGGATATTTTCAATGGCTTGCTGAAATCGCAGAGTTTCCCGAAGAGCTGAAAAACTGGTAGACTAGTCTTGATTTCTTAGCAGGCGAAGCCGCTGCTCGACGACACCAGGGCCTTTGTGCCTGATTAACACCATCGCGAAGCTGTTCGAACACCTAATTAACGCCCGTCTAGAGGAGGAACTGATGCAAAGCGGAGATCTGGCCGATAACCAGTACGGCTTCAGGAAGGGCAGGAGAGCGGTGCAGGCTGTGGAGCGGGTCATCAAGATGGCCCGGGCTGCAAACCTGGGACACGACGGGATAGGCGGGAACAGATGGTGTGTCTTCATCATCTTGGATGTCCGGATAGCGCCTCGTCGGCATCACAAGCCACCCTGATCAGGGCATCGAAGCTTTGAGAAGTGTCGGGATACCTGATGAACATCCTCAAGGACTATTTCTAGGTTAGAGAGATATTTCTAGACTCCAAGAGTTTGCAGACGCTGAGGCTGACTGTGGGCATCCCCCAGGGTTCTGTACTCGGCCCCCTCCTCTAGATAATATTGTATCACACGGTTTTGAGGCTGAAATTGTCACCGCTGGCCCGCACCACAGGGTTTGCGGATGACATAGGGCTAGTGGTTTCTGCAGGTTGCAGACAAGACTTGATTGATATGACTGACAGTGCGCTGGACACAATCACAGCATGGCTGCGGGACAACTGCATCACCATTGTGCCGGAGAAGACAGAGTCTGTCATGCTGTCGGGAAAGAGGAAGAGTGACGACATATCTTTCATCGTCGCCGGAACCCTAGCAAAACCTCAGCACACGGTGAGGTATCTGAGAGTGTCCATCAGCCAGGACCACGGATTAGGGCGGCACGTCGAGGGCGCCACACAAAAGGCGTCAAAGAAGATCGGGGACTTGTCCAGGCTGATGCCCAACATCGGCGGCCCGGACTCCGCCAAGAGGAAGGCTCTATATATGGTCGTGGAGTCAATGGTTCTGTATGCGGCTCCCGTGTGGCATGACTGGGCGACCTTCGCCAAATATCGCATTATGATCAATGGGGTACAACGGAGGGCTCGCCTTTAGGTCGCCTCTGGATACAGAACCATGTCGGGAGCTCAGGTGATTACGGGGATGCCACCCACTGGACCTCCTGATGAAGGAGCGGAAGCGGCTTCACGACGGCGGTGGCGGACATTTGTGATCTGCGAGGAAAGCCGCGAGGGACGCCTCAGGGGCGCTGTGGGAGGCCAGGTGGGATGCCCTCTTGGAAAAGGCCCAGTGGACTAGGAGGCTGATTAGGGACCTCCGACCGTGGCTGAACTGTGAAACACTGTTTCATTCAAGCAAGACCTAAGCTAAACGGACTTCGCAAATGCGAGTTTAAAATCGGCGAAAGTTAGTATTAAATCGGCGAATTTTGTGATACAAAAGCGGGAGTTAAAAGAAGATCAGTATACATTTGGCATTTAAACCGAGCGGTGGACATTCCACAGGTACAGAATAAAACACGGCGATATTTAAGATATAAGTTAAATATAGAAAGGATAAATTATAGAATGAGTTAGTAGTGAGTAGTATAGTAAGACAATAAGTTAGTTAGTAGTGCGACCTGGAAACAGCGGACAAATATAGTGAAATAAGTTAATTAATTGTGTAGAATAAGTAGACTTAAACCATAAAATAGTGAATATATAGCATAAATTAGGACATTCGAAGGCAATCGAGTGCGGATTATCGATCAAAAAATCAAAACATTTCGCGATAAGCATAGTGCGGACGAAAGTCGACTGGTCCGAAAAATCGGCCCAGAATTGATGCAGAGGACGAAAGTAAACTGGTTCAAACTTGTAAGGACTTGTTAGTCAAGAGAAGAAAACGAAAACACCCTATGAAACGAGGGTAAGTAGGGATATTTATGGTATAGGGATACAAAGAGTGGAGAAATCATAAAAAACACTTAAAGGCAGTTAACAAGTTGGCAACAAAATAAACAATTAAGGAAATAGTGGCGAATGCGCGATAATTCCAAAAAAATACATAAACAAGGGTGCACATAATCGCGGAAGGACTTTGAGGGTAGGAGGAAGAACAGAGGGGCCGTACTGACCACTCCGAGGGAAAAAAATTAGAAAAAAATTGTTTATTTTTTCACAGACAAACCGAGGGTCGGAATTTAAAAAAAAAACAAACGGAAAGTCACTAGAAGGGTAGTGAAAAAGTATGAAAATACTTAAAAAGTTTTTCGACATTTGCGGACAAACGGAGTGACGGAGGTAAACAAAAATACCTAAAAAGTGATTAACAGACCCACCCCGAAAAACCCACTTTGAGCAAAAAATTAATTGCAAATAACTAGAGAACGGTGCGTCGGAGAAAGGGACTGTCAAAGTGAAAGTCGACCGGCGGAACAGACCCTACCCGCGAATAACGACATCGGACTCGATCGCGATTTCCGGCGAAACCCTGTGTCGGAACAAAAATCACTCGACGTGATAAAAACAATCAAAGGCACAGCACAGGAGAAAGCAAGGAAGACAGGGGGAATACGAGTATTTTCAAGAACACACCAGGGACAGTTAGACATCAACTACAGAGACGAAAAACAGCAAAGAATAACTGACGAAAAAATACGCAGCAGACCGGAGCTCCATATAACGAGCTCCATATTAGAGATGGGGGAAACATCAAGGACAAGGCGATAATAAGTAAAAGAACAACATGTGTGAACAGGACAAAAGACAACAATACGATAGAGATAGAACCGACACTATTTAAAACATTAATCAGGATGGAGAGAATATTTATAGACCTCAGCGCGGTCTATATCAAAGAAGAGGTGGATATTATTATATGTTTCAACTGCCACAAATATGGACACCCTGCGAAATATTGCAAGAACAAGGCGCGTTGCCATATTTGTGGAGGCCCACAACAGGGGAACGAGTGTCAGGCAAGTGACATGGACTGTCCCAATTGTGCCATACAGGGAACCCCAAAGACAGCGAGACGACACACAGCGCGGGACAGATTATGTCCCATATACAAACGAAAGGCAACACAGTACCAACAGACCAGGATTAACTACGTCGGAGACAGGAAAACATTAACAGGATCAACACAATGAAAGTGATATAATTTAACGCAGACAGAGGGAAGGAAGCGACAGCACTATTGAATCAATATGTTAACAACAACAACATATACGTAATATTGATACAGGAACCGTATACTAAACACCAGACAGAAGGACAGATAAACAAGATTAAACAATGGAACAAAATCGGAGACAGAAATCTGGACACGAGAAGAAATAGAATACATCATAATAACCGAACTCACGGACAATAACACAACAACCATACAAATCAATACCAACAACAAAAATAAAATGTCCAACCAAATGAAATGTCCAACCAAATGAATAGGTAGAAACATCTAAACATACAAACTGATGACGGTGGATAAAGACACCGAAACGTATTTATAACATTTTAAATAATAAACAATGAAATTGACTGAAACCCAGGAATACATTGGAACAAAAATAACGAGATATACATAACATTCATATGCGACGAGCCTGAAGGGAACAGAAACATTAGGACAGAACAATTCGACAGTAAGCAGCGAGAATGAGATGCACGAATGGACCAACACCTACTAGGAGAAGACTTCAACGCTCATAGTGAGACATGGGGAGGAACCTCAAATGACCAAAGAGGGGAGGAACTCACTAATTGGATAATACAAAACAATTACACATTGGGAAATAAAAAGACGGAAAACCCAACATTCCATGGACCAATGGGAAACAGTTACGTGGACGTAACTATAACAAAAGGAATAACAATAACAGACTGGAAGGTTGGAGATGAAGAAACGCTCTCCGCCCACAAGTACATTTCTTACGAAATAGAAGGGGAAATCACAACAAAAATCCGAAAAAACAAAACTGACGGCTTTATTAACACGGACTGGACAAGTTTCAAGGACTACATCAACAAACACAATGAAAACATTAACTGAAGACAAACAACAAACGAACTGGCAGAGACAGCAACGAACATATGTAAGAGAGCGTGCGCAAAATACATTAAAACAAAGACACGCAGAAATGGCGATGAAGAGGGATGGTGGAATGAGAGCCTGGAAAAAACCAAAAGAAGACTGAACAAAGAAAGACGGAAAATACAAAACACAACAGATGACATGGCTAGGGAGGAAATGAAGGAAAGTTATAGAGCATTGAGAGCCACCTACAAAAACAACATCAGACAGTACAAACAGAAAAAAATATGACGAACAAACCACCGACATGTTGAGACTATATACATGGCACCAAGCCTGGAACCGACTAGCTGGCAAACAACACACGGACATAAACAGGACAATAAGGAAAAAAGACGGTACATACAGAACAACAGATAAGGAGAAACAAGAATATCTCGTAAATAAGTACTTCCCACACGACACTGAAGAGAAAGACAACAATTTCAAGAAGAAATTAAGAAAAAAGGTCCACAAATTCAAGGAGGAGAAAGAGCCACGAATAACGATAACGGAGATACGAAACGTACTGGACGGACTACAACGGAAGAAAGCCACAGGAACTGACAAAATACCTAACGAGGCGACTGGACATATACTGGACGCGATGGGGGACAAACTGCTGACACTGTACAACAGATGCCTGGACGAACAAACCTTTGCGGCCCCCTGGAAAACATGCAAATTGACTTGGATCCCCAAGACAGACGGCACACCGCGACCCATCTCAATACAGCCAACACTCGGAAAGGTA
Source organism: Dendroctonus valens (assembly GCA_024550625.1). Lineage (NCBI taxonomy): Eukaryota > Metazoa > Arthropoda > Insecta > Coleoptera > Curculionidae > Dendroctonus > Dendroctonus valens. The sequence goes on from JAJTJO010000069.1 coordinate 70,498, forward strand.
CTGGACAGACTCATAAACAAACGACTACAACACGTGATAGAGAACGACGACAACCTAGACAAACGACAATATGGGCTCAGAGAAGGACAAAATACAACGGACGCGATAAACAAAATCAGAGAGACAATAAAGAACAACAGAACGAGAGGACTATATCAACAAATAATAACGCTAGACTTAGAGAACGCTTTTAATACCGCATGGAAGCCTTACATTATTAATGAACTGGCAAGGACTAACACGACGATAATGCTGGCGGGAACGATAGAAAGTTACCTGACGAGACGGAAACTCAAGATAGGAAACGATACATACACGACCACAAAGGGATGTCCACAAGGATCCAGCATGGGACCAACGGTGGGGCTATTTGTCATGGAGGGCTGGTTCAGGGTACTAGACGAACAAGAGCGAACATGGAGACAGGTACAGACCGACCCGAAGGAAGTAACAGAGGACAACAAAGACGAGCTATCGCAGGTACAAGCGTTCGCAGACGATCAGATCATCATCATATCGGGCCCTTCTGCCAAGAAAATAGAAAAGAAGTGGACGTACATATGGGAGGCATGTGAAACCTACACATGACATACAACACATAAGACAAACCAGACACAGAGTGGACGAGACAGCTGCAAAACAGACAACACAAAACACTACCCACATAGATTCAGAATAACAGCAAGGCGACATGCACATGCGGTACCGAGGACGAAAGGCTCGAGCATATTAAGTAGTTCTGCTCTGAAACAGACAGACAAACAGCACGGGACTACATAATGGACAAATACAGTACACTAACACTGACACTTAGACGACAAGACGGAACTACTGATACAACACAAATAGAGAAGCTGAACGAGTGGGCGGAGATATCAATGAAATCGGAGGAAAACCTGGAGCAATATGAGTGGTCAATAGGTTTAATAGTGAAATAGGATAAGGATTATAAATAAGAAACAGACTAGGGAAAATGTACATCAATTAGGTTAAGGTCTTCTTTCCCCCTAAATGGAGGAGGAGGTCCAAGGTACGGTGAAAGGGTTCAAGTGACAGTGTTTTCGGCAGATATTGGGTGGCTTACGCAAAAAAAGGGGAAAAGGGTTATACCGGAAGGTAGGCACGCGGGTAAAAAAACCATTAACATGTAAACACAGTTTATTTTCACAGTTCGGTTTATACAACGGAAGAGAACGGTCGGATTTTCGAGCGCTTCTCCATTGTGAAAGGGCCTTTTGGGCAGAGTGCCGCGAAAAGTGGATAGTTTAAATCGAAATCGGTATCTAATTAAAGAGGACAATTTAGCGAAACGGAGTGTGCTTGTTTACTTGTGTACATTTGTTTATTTACCTACCGCGTTTCGCTGACGGTTGACAGTTGACGGTTGAAGTTGGCCGGCCACCGTTGTTTACCAGCCCATTGCTGACAGCTGACAGTTGACGGCTGACAGCTGACTCTGAAATCGGCACCGTGATTTACCCGCGCGAAGTGAAGTGAGTGAAATAAGTGACACAGGAGGAAACAACAGCGAGGGAGGCAAAAGGAAGAAGGATTGGGAGTTACTCGCCAATATGGGAACGGAATTGGCAGCAATCCCGAAAAAAACCATTGCTGGCAAGGTCACCATAAAGAGTGAGCAAGAACGGAGAACCGCTGTACCCCTATTCACTCTCACGCCGTCGGCCGCCAGCAACCAAGACAATCAGTCCGGAGCACCAATCCAACCTGGTCTCCCTGCTGTCATCGGTCAGCGCACTGCACGCAACAGGCGAAGATAGTGAGGCGGCATCAGGAATAGATGAGGAGGAAACGATGGAAACACCAAAAACATGACTGACTGAAAAAATGGACAAGAACACCATCGAGCGAAAAAAGTCACGCCAAACGACGGAACAAGCGACAAGGGCCAAACAGTCCATAATCGAAGCGGTTAGCAGATACCAAAATGGAAAACTGCAATTCAACAAAGAGGACCGGGAAACAGTGCTGAGCAACGTCAATGAATTGACGGACATATTGATAGGGTTACTGACGGACAGCCAACAAGGGGGTACGATGGCGCAAGAGCAGGATCCAAGCGTTATCATGGTCCAATAGTAGCAGCAAATGATGACGCAAATGAAGGCAATGGGAGCTGAGATCAAAGAAATCAGGAAGGATCTGAAAGCCACAACAGCGCCGAGCAGAGTGACAAAAGGAAACCATCCAAGACCGGTCACGGGGATACGGAGCAGGCTAGCAGCCAGACATCTGGCCACCGAAAGCACACAAGTAGAGACGCCAACGGACACGGAAACTGAAGCCGAATGGCAAACACAAAAGCCTCAGAGAAAACACATACATACATAAAACATTTATTAAAAATTACAGTATAAAAATTTCACGTCAAGACGGATAAACGCCGCAGCTGTGGCTAGCCTGATATTCGGCCCAGTTCCCTCCGTTCAGTATGTCTAAATGGCAGCCCATCGGCCCAGTTCCTGGGGTTACCCTTACATGGACGTTCGCCGATCTGGTATCCGCACGACAACGAAAGGAGAGCAATCTTTAAATGGCGGTTTTGTTTTATTCAGGGGCATTCATTGAGGAAAAAAGGTCTTCCTAAAGGGAAGCCAAGAACCCCTTTTTCTCCGGTTTTTAAGTCTGATTCTGCCAGCCGTGGCGTTAGCCAGTGGTTGTTTCAACGAATTTATGGCCTAGGCCACGCCTCCTCGCTCCGATTGGTGCAGGACCAGCCGGCATCCCTCGGAACAAGTCAGCGTGGATTCGGTCAGTCGCGTCATGTTGGACTTTTGTGCGTTTCTAGCCTGATAGGAACGACTAAACCTGCATTATGCAGGAAATGTTCGTCTGTTGTCACGTGTTGTCGAGGACAAAATCTGCATAAAATAAGGGCAGTCGCTTATACGGGGGACCGTGCGTTGGGCGATCGTTTGCTCTAACTTGGGTAAAATTTCGCGTCAGGACTGAGCTTTGCACTCCGCTATGATTGAATTTGGCGGAGATGGTATCTATATAGTCGCCTATATAGGCCACCCTTGTAGCTTCGTGCAGTTCAGTTATACTGGCGTCTCTGTCAGCGGATAAGACGCCTCTTAGGAACCTGTTTTGGGTCAACTGAAGACGCCGCCTGGTGGTGTCGCTAACAGAGTGCCAGATAGGGGAGCCATATGTAAGTAAGGGCCTTATAGTGGAGGTGTAGAGCAGAAGTTTATTTCGAGGTGATAGGAAAGAATTTGGCGCCAGAAGAGAGTATAACTTCCTTCGGGCCATGGCAGTCTTTTGTACAGCATAGTGAACATGCTTATTGAAATGGAGTCGGGCTTCTAGTTTGAATCCCAGTTATTTCACCTCTTTTGTTGGTTTGATAGGAGTATTTTGAACCACGAGTTGTGATAAGATTCTGTTGTTAGTGAATTTGCGCGAAAAGATAATAAGTTCCGTCTTCCTGGGATTCACTTTAAGTTTCCATTTGTCAAAATACGGCGTCAATAAACTCAGGTGATGTACAATGCGAGAGTTGGCAGCCTGAGCATAAAAAGACGATGCGTAGATAGCCGTATCATCACCGGATACTGCTATTTTTGTAGTGGGAAGTTCTGGAATGTCTGCTGTGTACAATGTATACAGCAGCGGCGAAATCACTGTTCCTTGTGGTACTCCTGCCGCGATTCGTCTTTTGGCAGAAGTGGAATTCTCCACTTTCATCTGGATGGAACGGTTTTTTAGGTAAAACGCTATAAGGGAAACTAGGTAGAATGGCAGTGAATGCACGGCAAACAATTTGTACAGTAGGCCTTGTGCCAGACTGTGTCAAAGGCCCTTTGCATGTGGAGAAGCAGCATAACCGTACTTTGAAGCTTATTAAATGCTGCATAGGCATCCGTTGCGATCCTAGCAGTCTGCAGCGTTGTGTTGTGTCTTGGTCGAAAGCCAAACTGCTCATCCAGGGATTAAACTTTGAAGCTCGGCTGCTGCCTGTGATCTCGAATAGATGACCTTCTCGGTTAATTTTCCGAGGGTGTTCAAGAGGGAAATTGGCCTATAAGAGGCGGGTTCGGTCGGGTTTTTGCCCGGCATTAAGATGGGGATTATTACAGCGTTTTTCCTGTCCTGTGGGAAGTGCTGCAATTTAAGGGCTGCGTTGACTATTTGTAATATTAGCACAATAGCTTTCCGCGGTAAGTTTTTGAGGAGTAAATAAGGGATGCCGTCTGGCCCGGGGGCTTTTCGGCTAGGGAGGCGCCGAAGACACGATTGTATCTCCCACGGGGTTGTTATATAGGAATGCAAAATCGAGGGTGGTATAGGATACTTCCGTTCTACAAAAACAGCGGTCTGTCTTTCAATTTCGTTATCCTGAAGGGCTGGTTGGACCTTGTGTACTTCTGCCAAAAAGTCGGCGAGCAGCTCGCACTTGTCACTGGTGGTAATATAACTCCGCCCCTCTTTTTCTCGAGCGGGGACTTGCTCATAGCCTTTTTGCAGACTTCTCGACAGTTTCCACAGAGAATTGTCACGGGGATTCAGATTTCGGAGTTTCTCCGCCCAGGTATAATTCCTGTATGCGGAGATTTCGCACTGTATGTCACGTGCAAGCTCTGTTGCCATTATGCGCTCGGCAGATTGCCTGAATCGCTGCCAACGCTTCCTGATTCGATTTTTCGCCTTAACAAGGTCCAAAATTTCCTCAGGAAGATTGTCGCGCCGCGGTCTGTTCGGAATTTTTTGGCCAAAGCTTGCTGTGTCCGTTGTATATTCCTGGTCAGACATTTCACCGCATGCTCTAGAGCTTCGACAGTATCAATCTGGCCCGGAATACACGTCAGGTCTTGTAGTCTTTTTCGATATTCGCGAAAATCGAAATTTTCGTATGAATATCGAAAGTCGTTAGTTTGTGTGCGCTTTAAATCCCTAATGTCGATGTAAAAGGGCAAATGGTCACTGCTGAGGGCGTCTATAACCACCATCTCCGTGAGATTGGCGAGTCCTTTGGCAATTCCGAAGTCGAGGTAGGATGGATTCCCTCCACTGTTCGGGTAATGCGTTGGGGATGAAGTGGGCATAACGAGTAGGCCATTGTCGCGAACGTAGTCGGACTAGAAATTCCGGCTGCGTTTTAATGTCCAGGGCTATTGAATATTGGATGGCGGGCGTTGAAATCTCCCATTAGCAACACCCTATTGGTGTTTATGAAAAATGGATCAACATCAGCAGCCTGTAAGCGTACGGGGGAGAAATAGCCACAGCCTCAGAGGAGAACCAGGAGGCAAGTAAAGCGGACCTGCGCTGACATAGCAGGGCAGAGAAACGGCAAAAAGGAGAATGCACCGGGATGGAAAACACCAGAGAAACGAGAGAAGCCAATCACTCTGGTGCAGGTTGTTACGTGCAAATATTTTGCCGTAAACCTCTTAATTTGTTTTCGACCTCGGTATGCGTTTTCAAGTTATTTGCCAAGCATATCTGTTTTGGTTTTTTCATCATATTGTTAAATTTTGGCTGTAAAATCCGATTCTAACAAATTTGGCGATTCTTATCGCAGGTGAAAGAAATGTTTAGCATATTGCGGGATCACGTGTCCGTTAGGGCCAATGAATTTGGTGATTTTTGGTTCCTGCGCCAACGGAAGGATGGGGGGGAGGAAAAACTTCTACTGGTGTAACGATAGATTTTTGGGTTGAGAAAATTTAATTAGGCCGTGACGATCAGATCGGCAGATCTTTCGAGTTTATTCCGCATGGTCGGGTTTTGAATTTTTGATAGTGTTCAGCGCTACCGCATGGTCGGTTTTTGGGGGATTTTAAAATCGAGAAATTTCTTGATGGTTGCATAAATTGCATGAAGCATTTTTTTTTCACTGGGAAAAGTAATTATCTAATGACGAATTCATGATGGCCGATATGACTACGTGTAATTGATCCGAGATCCGTGGAGCAATTAAAAACCAGCTCTTTTGGGGAACTTCAGCGGACCATTGGACTTTTGACGTTGAGACTGATTCTGGTGTTTTCCATTTTGGTAGACTTTCCATTTTTGTATGCTACTTGGAAGCATGCTGGCGCCCAAATTTTGGTGAAGACTTTTGTTTTTTTATCAGTTTTTTACCACATTATTTTTTAATAACTGGACTTATTAACGGTTAATAGTTAACTGCTTGTGCTGAAACAGTCAAGTTCGACTGCATTCAGTTCATTTTTTTTACTTTAATTGCGATTCACAGCCGGGCCTGACTCTTCCTTATATATTTTGGTACCCCTTTACTGTGGATTTTTGGCCACTAACTGAAGTGATCACTACAGCCGGTCCCCTTCAGGATCCTTCCCCTTCACCATCCAGGCTTGATTGAAGTTAAGGTATCTATAGATTAAGGGTGCAACCAAAAATATCCGAGTTATACACTCTAAGTAAATTTATATATTTTGTAATTTTCTTTCTCTCAGTAAAATTGTTAACTTGTTTAAATACATCAGTTGTGCAGTTGAATTTGAGTGTGCATAATTTTGTATTGTCCATTGGGCGTTCTAAATATTGTTCACTAGCCGCAAAGTACTAGTTATCTCTTGCTCTAACTCACGCCCGAGATAAAATAATTATAGTTAGAAGTAAAATTCATAACAAGGTACCAGAAGGCAAGAAACCTGCAGAAGTTATCGAGATCATCAAAGAGGTGTCTCAGGAAGAGGCCCGAAACACGGGAGGGATCCGAGGATTCGCCACAACGAGGAATGGACAGATAGCCATACATTACACGCATGAAGCACAACAAAAGACGATAGACGCAAAGATAGGAAGGCGACCAGACATCCAATTGAAGCACCTCACACGTACACTGCCGAGGCTGACCGTCATAGGAGTCCAGGCTGGCTACACGGAAGAGCAGCTGATACAAGCGATCACGGCAGAGAATCCCGAACTCTGTGACCAACTGGGAGGGAACCTCGCAGGGAGAGCTAAGATCCTAAGACGGTGGGCAAACCGCTACAGGAACAAAAGGTAAAATGTGGTGAAAGCGCCCGAAGCCTTCAAGATAATGGTGGGAAAGGGAAGGATCTACCTGGACCTCAGCGAAGTCAGGATGGTCGAGGAGGTAAACGTCGCTCAGTGTTTCAACTGTTGCATGTTTCGACATGTGGCCAAGCACTGCAAAGAACAGGCAAGATGCTACACGTGCGGAGGCGCGCATGCCGGTCGCGAATGCCTATCGCAGGACCTGGATTGCCCTAACTGCAAAAGGCAGGGAATTGCTAAACAGGAGACGCAGCACGCGGCCAGGGACTGGCGGTGCCCAATATACGCCCTGCAAGGTTGCGCAACACCAACAAACCAGGGCGAACTGCGGCGCTGAGAGGGAGACTGCAAACAATGCCACCACAAATGAAGGTGCTGAAGTTTAACGCTGATAGAGGAAATGCGACAACCGGACTAATGGAGATGTACATGCAGGACAACGGCATTGACCTGGCATTGGTGCAAGAGCCATACGTCTTCCACAAATCAGACGGGACATACAGGCGAGTGAGGCACGGTAACAAATCAAAAACGGAGCTGTGGATCAGGATCAACCTTGACCACACCGTAATAACGGGCCTCACGAGCGACAACATGGCCACCGCACTACTGGAGCAAAAAGTGCAACAGCTATACGTCACGACGATCTACGACGAGCCGGGAGGCCGCACCAATACCAGACTCCAAGACTTTCGGGATAAGGGCAGCAGGCTTGCAATGGGGAGACACATTATCGGGAGCGACTTCAACGCACATCATGCGATTTGGGGCGAAACGTCAACCGACGCGAGAGGCGAGGAATTGGTCAGTTAGCTGATTGAGAACAACTACACATTAGACCACGACGCACACGAGGGTCCGACCTTCCAAGGACCACGAGGCAACAGTTACATCGACCTAACGATGGCGAGAGGGACGGCGGCTCGAAACTGGTACATCGAGACAGAGGAGACGCTCTCCCTTCACAACTACGTACGGTTTGAAGTGGAAATCGGCAACACTGTAGCAACACCAGCAGCGCGAATATACGACTTCATCAACACCAACGGGGCCAAGTTCGGACAGGACATCGGCAGGGCAACCGCCGACCTGGTTTGGGACGACGATGCCGAAACATTGGAGGACCAGGTCAGCAGGATCTGCATGCGAGCATGCAGATCTCGCATAACGACCAAAATTCAAAGACGAGGTGACGAGATGGGCTGGTGGAACAGTGCACTGGAAGCCTCAAGGCAGGAGCAATACAAACCCAGGAGTAATACAAACGTATGCGCCAGGCTTATAAAAAGCAAGTAGAGGCAGCCAAACAACAGGCAGCGGACGAAGAAAGCGCGGCACCGTTAAGCGACGAATCCTGGCACAACGCGTGGAAGAAACTGGCAGGGACAAGACACCTGCCCAGCAACTGCACCATCCTCAAATAGGACGGGCTCTACACCACGTCCGAGAGGGATAAATACAATTACCTAACGGACAAGTACTTCCCCAGCGACGACCCAACACTGGACACGGCTACGATGGCAGCGATCAGGGGTCAAGCGCCCACCTTCAGCAACAAGGAGGAGCCGCCTATAACCAGCATTGAGCTGGAGAATGTGATCTATAAGCTGAAAGCCAATAAGGCGACGCGAACTGACAAGATCCCCAACGAAGCGGCAAGACACATAATGAGGGAAATGGGCGAAAGGCTCCTCCAGTTGTACAACACCTGCATGGAGGAGCGGGTATTTCCGATGTGTTGGAAGTCTAGCAAGGTCGTATGGCTGCCGAAGAAAGACGGATCCCTGCGGCCAATCAGCCTGCAACCGACGCTAGGAAAGATCCTGGACAACCTACTGAACGGGAGGTTGCAACACCTGCTTGAGGACGGCGGACACCTGTACCCCAGACATCACGGGGTCAGAGAGGGCAGAGGCACACTCGGCGCCCTGAGCAGATTGACACACATCAGCAAGTAGTAACGCTCGATCTGAAGAACTCCTTATATATCCTATATAAGGTATATATCCGTATATCCTGCACAAGCTGGGCAAAACGAGCATTACCAACACACTGGCCAGCATGATAAACAGCTTCCTCACGGGAAAAATGATTACCATGAGGGGCATGATCTACGACATAAGCAAGGGGTGCCCACAAGGCTCCAGCATGGGGTCGATTCTCTGGCTGGTGGTCATGCAGGGATGGTTCGAAAAATTGGACGCGGTCAGGGAGGCTTGGACAGAGCAACTCCAGCAACCGCAGGACAGATGGGAAGAAATAACGTACGATCTAACATTCCTACAAACCTTCGCAGATGACCAGGTGCTAGTCATCAAGGAAACATCTGCGAAGAGGATAGAGCGGAAGTGGGAGATCATCTCGACCGCTTGCCAGGAGTGGGCGGCCGAAAGCGGCGTTCACTACAACGAGGGAAAGACTGAAGCGATGTTTGTGTCGGCAAAGCCAATTCGCCCTCCGGTACTAAAAACCGCGAACATTATGGTCGACCAGCAGCGTTCGCCACAAGACCGAAGAGATGGCCATCAAGATTGGCCACAAAACCAGAAGAGTGTGGGGACACAATCCGGAGACCCTAGTCCACGTGATGCAAAAAGTACTCAAACCTGCAGTGCTTTATGGCAGCGAAGTGTGGGGAGTGTGCATGGCAAAAGAGACCTGCAAAAAGAGCATGCAGGCGACAATGCGACGGCACTGACAATGGCAATAAAATCTTACGCCACGACACCTACGGCGGCACTTCAGGTCATGGCCGGAACACCGCCATGGTGGATTGAAGCGCTGGTGAGGTATGACAGCCACACAAAGAGAACAAGCGCGGAAAAGGAAGAACTGACAGGGCACAAACAGAAACTACACCAGTGCAAGGCGTTTCTCCAGGCGCGCATCGACGACACCAAACCAGTGTTGCGGATGCACACTGACGCCACTTAGAAAATCAACGGCAGGACCGCCGTGGGCATAGCAGTACAAGGGCGCGACGCATCGTGCAGACTGGCGGACAATACCAAAATAGGGATTGCAGAGGCTTTCCCAGTGCTGAAAGCCATACAACTGGGTGACGCAGCAAACGCGCAACAGATGGTGATCAGGACGGACAGTCACGAAACAACGCAGGCAATCCATAAAGGCCACGACAGGGCCAGAATCCACGCGGACATCCTCAGGCTCATGGAATAGCGCCATGCGAGACGATGGAAGGCGACAGTAGGGTGGGAAGAAGGCCACAAAACGTCCAAAGTTGCGAACGCCAGAGCACACGCGTTAGCGGACCAAGGGGCAAAGGCGGACATGCCCACCACCGAGGCGGATCGCTATAACCTCATGACGAATAAATACTGGGCGAAAGAGCGGAATGCCACCACCATGAGGGAGTGGCAAAAGTAGTGGACCCCCGGGACGGAAGGGAACTCTTCCAGATCTGCAAGGAGGTAGGACGGGGAGTGCTGGGCCTTACTTTCAAGGCGATCCAGCTCGCGACAGGACACGGGAACATCCGAGCGTACCTAAAGCGATTCGCAAAAAGAGACAATGCGCAGTGCTCTTGGGCAACCGGCGAAGAGACTGTGGAACACATTAAGTTCAAGTGCACAAGGGCGGACTGATACGCGGCAAGGACGGAAGCATAACAAGTGATACGCACAAACGAAATAAGTGGGCCGAAATGGTTATTCTCCCTGATGAAATGGCGCGAAACTACTGATCAGGATACTGCGCCATAAGTAGACTGAGTAGTGATAAGTACTAAATAAGGAAACCCACGACAGTGCGCGAACAGATAATAAAGACAATGCGCGAATATATAGATAGAAAGATTAAAATTTATTGAACATTCCCATTAATAAAACGCACAAAGTTAAAAAACATAACTCCCATGTTTAGCCAGATGTTCGTCCGGTTACTGTTTGCTCATGATCTAAATAGGCGCGCTATGTCGTCCATCCAAAAAAACCCTTTTGCTTCGACCTTTAAGATTGATACTGTCCGCCGTGGCGTTAACCGCCGGCAGTTTCAACTAGACCGAATCCATCCGCCCCAGCCCCGATCGGTGCAAGGACCAGCCAACACCAACCGGAATGAGGCAGGACGAACTCGTCAAGTCACGTTATGTTGGATTTGTGCGTTTCCAGCCAGCTAGAAACGACTGTCTGCAACTGGCAGGCAATGTCTGTTTGTCGTCACGTACTGTCAGGGTTAAAATCCTCATAAGTCGCTTATACAGGGGACCATGGGTTGGGAGATCGTTTGCTCTTGGGTGATATTTCGCGTAAGGACTGAGCCTTGCACTCCGCTATGATAAAATTTTTCAGCGATGCTATCTATATAGTCGGCTATATAGGCCATCCCTGTAGCTTCGTGCATTTCGGTTATTCTGGTGTATCTGTCAGCCGATAGGACGCCTCTTAGGAACCTATTTTGGGTGCTTTGAATTCGTCGTCTCGTGGAATCACAGACAGAGTGCCAGATAGGGGAGCCGTAGGTCAGTATGGGCCTTATGGTGCAGGTGTATGCCAGAAGTTTGTTTTGAGGTGACAGAAATGAATTTGGCGCCAGAAGAGAGTACAGCTGTCTTCGGGCCATGAAAGTCTTTTGTACAGCATAGTCAACATGCTTGTTGAAGTGAAGTCGGGCGTCTATATTGAATCCCAGGTATTTCACGTCTTTTACTGGCTTGATTGGAGTATTTTGGACCATGAGTGGCGATTGGATTTTATTGTTAGTAAATTTGCGCGAAAAGTAATAAGTTCAGTCTTCCTGGGATTCACTTAAGTTTCCATTTGTCGAAATACGGCGTCAATAAACTCAGGTGATGCGCAATGTGAGATTTCGCAGCCTGAGCATAGAAAGACGATATGTAGATAGCCGTATCATCCGCGTATTGTGCTATTTTTGTAGTGGGAAGTTTTGGAATGTCTACTGTATACAATGTATACAGCAACGGCGAAATCACTGTACCTTGTGGTACTCCTGCCACGATGCGCCTTTTGGCAGAAGTGGAATTCTCCACTTTCACCTGGATGGTACGGTTTTTTAGGTAAGACGCTCGAAGGGAAATTAGGTAGAGTGGCAGTGAATGTACGCCAAACAACTTATACAGCAGGCCTGTGTGGCAAACTGTGTCGAAGGCGCTTTCCATATCGAGAAGCAGCATTACCGTACTTTAAAGTTTATTAAATGCTTCTGTCAGCGGTCTGTCTTTCTATTTCGTTATCCTGAAGAGCTGGTTGGACTTTGTACTTCTGCCAAAAAGTTGGCGAGCAGCTCGCATTTGTCGCTGGTGGTAATGTAACTCCGCCCCTCTTTTTCAAGAGCGGGGACTTGCTCGTAGCCTTTTCGTAGACTTCTCGACAGTTTCCACAAAGAATTGTCACGGGGAGAAAAGTTTCGAAATTTTTCCGCCGAGGTAAAATTCCTGTATGCAGAAATTTCGCTCTGGATGTCTCGTGAAAGCTCGGCTGCCCTTATGCGATCGGCAGATTGCCTGAATCGCTGCCAACGCTTCCTGATTCTATTTTTCGCCTTAATAAGGTTCAAGATTTCCTCAGGAAGGTTGTCGCGCCGCGATCTGTTCGGAACTTTTTTGGCCAAAGCTTGCTGTGTCCGTTGTATTTTACTGGTCAGACATTTAACCGCCTGCTCCAGGGCTTCGACAGTATCGGTCTGGCTCGGAATACACGTCAGGTCTTGTAGTCTTTTCCAACATTCGTGAAAATCGAAATTTTCGTATGAATATCGAAAGTGGTTCGTTTGTGTGCGCTTTAAATCCCTAATGTCGAGGCAAATGGTCAAATGGTCACTGCTGAGGGCGTCTATAACCGCCATCTCCGTGAGATTGGCGAGTCCTTTGGCTATTCCGAAATCGAGGAAAGATGGGTTCATTCCACTGCTTGGATAATGCGTTGGAGATGAAGTGGGCATAACTAGTAGGCCATTGTCGCGAGCGTAGCTGGCTAGGAAATTGCCAGCTGCGTTTTTCCGTCCAGGGTTATTAAATAGTGGATGGCGGGCGTTGAAATCTCCCATAAGCAACACCCTATTGGTGTTTGAAAAAAATGAAAAAAATGGATCAACTTCAGTGGCCTGTAAGCGAGAAGAAGTAGAGTACCCACAGTAGATCAAAACACCATCATAAAGCTCAATGCCAAAGTTCTCTATTACTCACTGCCTGCATGGCAGTCTCCTGTATGGGATCGTTGCTTTGATCGCTATGGCCACTCCACCACTTAGACCGGGCCTATCGGCACGCTCGAGCCTGTACCCCCGGATTGTGATTCTGTCTCCGGGGCGCAACCATGTTTCAGGGACGAAACGCTGCTTCTCCGCCGGGACTTGCGCCTGTTTGTATATGTAGACTGGGCAAGCCTCGTCAAAGCTACGCTGAGGCCCACCGCAGTTAGCGCATTTTAGTGTAGCTCCAACGGGGCAGGCGGTGATTTCATGCTCCCAGCGCATCGGGAGCATTTAAAGTCCCGGTGGCAGTTCCCGGAGACATCGCCCCAGCCCTGGCATCGACGACACTGTGTCAGGGTCTTCCGGTTTTTGCGGGTTTCCCGCGAAACCCTGACACTGCACACCACCCTGGCCTCGGCGTTAAGCCTTCGGAGGGTTGCCTTGTCGCTAGTGACGACCAGGTAGAGCGGCCTGAAGAGTGTCTTCATTTTGAAGACACTTCTCACCTCCAGTCCTTGGTCTGCCAGATCCTGCATTATGGCAGTCGGATCGACATTCCCTTCCAGGCCCCTCAGGACAAACGCGTGGGTTTTTTCCGACGAAGGGGCGTAGGTATGAAACTGGCTCTTGTACTCCTCCAAGGATCTTTTCACCGCCGCCCAGTCCATAATGCTGCTGCAGTACACGATTAACGAAGCCTTCGTGTACTTCAGCGTGAAAGGCTGACTGGTGATTGCTTTGTGACTACCAATCAGCATTGTGTGATTGCTGGGTTTTCCAGCGATCACAATTGGCGGCGGACTTTTCTGCCTTCTTGGGCTTGTTTGCAGTTGCTGCAGGGCACTCAGCAATCGCTTGCCGTTCAGTCCCTACGCTGGTGTTGGGAAGTGTTGGAGGCTCATCTACGATTTGCGGCTGGATGGGCGCAAAGCGGTTTTTCAGCGTCGTGGAGGCCTCTGGACCAACAATCAGCGTACTCCCCGCTACAGTCTTTCGCGGGACGACGAATCCGTCATCCGCTGCGCCCGCTGAAGTCGCCTGCGACACTTCTACAGTTTCCTCCATCGCTGATTCTTCTGGAGCCGGAGTTAGTGACTCGGGCGATGTGGGGTCAGACGTGGGCACCCTACCCCTTTCCTTGGTCCTGGACCTAAGAAAATAGCTCCCTTGGGAGCCCTGATCCGACTCGGATTCTATAGAGCTTCCGGGATTCATCAATCTTATCGAGCAAACCCGGTAGTTGACCGATAAGGAATGTTTTAAACTTTCTTTGAAAAAACGCACAATACAGACAACGAACACAATTTTATCGAAAATGTCGCACGATTTCGCTCCGCAGCACGTCCACACTCGGCAAACGACGATGCGAGACTATTCGCGAATAGAATAGGCTAGATAATAAGGATAGTGCAGGGAAAGTGTACACATGTGGATTAGTTAAGATTAGGATAGATCCCTTTCCCCGCTAATTGGTTGGGAGGAGGTCCAAGATACGGAGAAGGAGTTCGCATGGTAGGGGTTTCTCAAAGATAATGGGTGTGCGGAAACGCAACACGGGTGAATGGGGTATGCCGCAAGGTGGGAACCTGAGAAGAGCGGCGACATTCGGAACACATGTAAACACAGTCTCATTCGAGCTAGCTCAACGGTAGAGAACGGTCGAAATTCCGGGAGCTCGCTAGTGTATCGTATTGGGATGGGTTGGTTAGTTCGTCCTGCCTCGTTCTGGCTGGTGTTGGCTCGTTCTTGCACCGATCGGGGCGGGGCGGATGGATTTGGTCATCTAGTTGAAACTCCCGTCGGTTAACGATACGGCTGACAGTATCAAACTTAGAGGTCGAAGCAAAAGGGGTTTTTGGCTTCCCTTCAGGAAGACCTTTTTTCCCTAATGAATGCCCCTCGAATAAAACCAAAACCGCCACTTCATGACTATCTCCTGATGTTGTCGTCCGTATGATTAGCTCGGGAATGTCCATGTTAGGGCACTGCCCAGGTAATGGACGACATAGCGCGCCTATTTAGATCATGGGCAAAGAGCAACCGGCCGAACATGTGGCTAGACATGGGAGTTATGTTTGTTAACTTTATTAATGGGAATGTTCAATAAATTTTTATCTATCTATCTCTATCTTACCCAAGTTAGAGCAAACGATCGCCCAACGCAGGGTCCCCTGTATAAGCGACTGCCCATATTTCATGCGGATTTTGTCCCCGATAAAACGTGACAACAGACGAACATTTAATGAATAATGCAGGTTTATTCGTTCCCAGTAGGCTATCAATCCACGCTCACTTGTTCCGAGGGATGCAGGTTGGTCCTGCACCAATCGGAGCGAGGAGGCGTGGCCTAGACCTTCTATTCGTTGAAACAACCGCTGGCTAACGCCACAGCTGGCAGAATCAGACATAAAGGCCGAAGTAAAAGGGGTTTTTGGCTTCCCTTTAGGAAGACCTTTTTTCCTCAATGAATGCCCCTGAATAAAACAAAACCGCCGTTTAAATATTGCTCTCCTTTTGTGGCCGTGCGGATGCCAGATCGGCGAACGTCCATGTAAGGGTAACCAAAGGAACTGGACCGATGGGCTGCCATTTAGACATGCTGAACGGAGGGAACTGGGCCGGATATCAGGCTAGCCACAGTTGCGGCATTTATCCGTCTTGGCGTGACATTTTTATACTGTAATTTTTAATAAATGTTTTATGTATGTATGTATGTGTCCAGTGAGTCTTCAACTAGCCGTGGTACGATCCGCTTGTGCGAAAGATTGATTCTCGTGCTATCGGATTGTCAACCACAGTTTGCATGCTTTATTTCCTTTTGCGGTGTTAATATATACAGTACAAGAGTTCTCCGTTGTGGTAAATGTTAGTTTTCTTCCTTAGCTTTCTCAAGTGTTATTTAACAATTCAAAATCCATTTCAAGCCATTTAAAAAAATCAATTGTCATCATTCATTTATCCACTTAAATTTTTTTTTGTAAATTCAATTTTCTAAATATTTCAAATATTTAGAAAGATGTAATTGCAAGTCAAAATAAAACTAATCTTTTTCTGAATTTCCAATGTATGTTTTTCATGTTTGCCTATTAAGATCAACATTTTAAACAGTTCGCTTCTTTTAAAGTGTCGACTTTCAGACGAACTTGTTCCGACATCCAAACGTGGGTTCATAAAACCACACTGACTATGCTGATACAATATAAGACGAAGGGCCACTTTATGGAATTATCGAAAATATTTTAAATAAATCAAATAATATATAGCCTTTAATACAGTGTTGCTAGATTGATATGTTAATATCGGAGTCCTATTTCATAGCTCGCTGAGCTGTCACAACAAATCAGCTGTGCCTGGGAAACACGATTTAATTAAAGACGTCCCTCATTTGGCGCCTGACGTCACGTTTTGTGACGTCATGTTGCATTGAGATTGCTCAAACTATACATACGGTTCGACGTAGACACCGGCAAAATGGAGGAGACATCACAGGCACTAATGTACGTCTTCGTCAACACGAATTGGGCAAAGTTGTTTGGAACAGCAATCGGCAGGTCAATCACTGACCTGGAGTGGAACGAAGTCGCGGAAGCACTGGCCGAGAAGGTCAGCAGGATCTGCATGCGAACATATAGAACCCGCATAAAAACCAAGACCCGAAGACGCGGCGACGAGATGGGCTGGTGGAGCAGCGCCCTGGAAGCTGCCAAGAAGAAAATCCATCGATAAAGGAGCGGCACAGACGGACGCGGACCGTGGAGTCAAACAGCAGGCACAGGACCAGTACAGGCGTATGCGCGGAATTACAAGCGGCAGATCGAGGCAGCCAAACAACAAGCCATAGATCAGGAAGCAGAGGAGCTGCTAAGAGACGGATCTTGGCACAACGCATGGAACAGACTGGTAGGGAAAAACATAGGCCCAACAACTGTACCATCCTCAAAGATGACGGGACCTACACGATGACCGAGAAGGACAAGTACGATTGCCTAAGGATTCCAAACATTTCATTGAGAAGATCCAAGACCTCAGACTGGAACCTACGTATATGCTGGTCAGCTTCGATGTTGTATCTCCATTCACAAAGGTACCCTTGGACGAATCAATAAGATTAGTGGCGGAGCTATTCGAAGAGAGTACAACAAATCTGTTCAAGGCTTGTCTAAAGGGCAGCTACTTCCTGTGGAATGGAGATTACTACGAGCAAAAAGCAGGAGTAGCCATGGGAAGCCCACTCATTCCGGTGGTGGCGAATCTATTCATGGAGAAGTTTGAGGAAGCAGCGTTGAGCACCGCAGCCCTTAAACCAACGATCTGGTACCGATATGTGGATGACACGTTCGTGCTATGGAGGCATGGACGCAAAAACCTGGACATGTTCCTCGACCATCTAAACAAACAGCACCCAGACATCCAATTCACCATGGAAGTTGAACAAAACCACCAACTGGCCTTCCTGGATGTTTTGGTGTCTAGGCAGGGGAATCGTTTGGACCACAAGGTATATCGAAAAGCCACCCACACAGACAGATATCTTCACAAGCTATCTAACCACCATCCGAGTCAGAAGCAGGGAATCATTAAGACTCTCACGGATAGAGCCAGAAAAATATGTGGACCACAACATCTAACAACGGAACTACAGCACTTGGAAAAAGCTTTTCTTCAGAACGGATATTCCCAGTTGGACATCAAAAAAGCTGTAGGAGTGGGACGTGCTGAAAAAAGTGAGTCCACTAGGAAAGCTTTCCTGCCCTATGTTCCCAGGGTTACGGACAGAATTGGGAGGCTCTTGAGGAAACACAACATAAGAACGGTCTACAAGCCCACAACAAAGATCCGAGAATATCTAGGGTCAGTTAAAGACAAAAGACCTCACCTAGCAACTGCGGGAATCTACCGGATTCCATGCTCCTGTGGACGCGTATACATAGGAACTACTAAGAGATCGGTTGCGACAAGATTAGAAGAACATCGACGGAATTGCAAACTTGGACATGTGGAGAAGTCGGCAGTGGCGGAACATGCCCTCAGCGATGGAAGACACAACATCTATTTCGGAGAGGCACAGGTCCTGGCCACGACAACAGGGTATCGCCCCCGACTAATACGAGAAGCCATTGAAATCTACAAACACGACGACAATTTCAACAGAAAAGAAGAGACAATGGCGCTGAATAGGATATGGTTTCCAGCACTCACAAACGCAAAAACAGCAAGAAAAAGCAACAGCTCAGGACAGGAGAGAGAATCCTGTACACCGGAGGATAGCAACAGCCAACAGAATGCGCAAGCTCCGATGACACAGGCCACGTCATCACAAACCACGTCATCGCGACCGGTGCATAAATACGGACTGCGCCCGAGGAATCGCATCAGAACAGTGTAAGCGTTCAAGCAAACCACTTCTGAAGATGCAAGCCACACGTGCTTGCGAAACGTCAAGAAGAAATTCTACCGAACGACGGCCTAAAAACCCGAAAAACCCACTTGTTCCAAGGAATGGCCTCGAAAGTCTATCTCTTTTGATAGACAAATTAAAATTAAGAAAAACAGGGGTGAGTGAAGCCAAGTTGCACCCTAAACCATAACAAGGAACTAGTCTGTTGACCCTGTTTATGTTATTGGAAGCGGATCGTGATGATACCGATTTGGTAGATATATACTAGTTGATGTAAGTAACATGGGAGAACCTGAAATTTTGCTTGCTGAACTTGAACCCAATCGATTCCGTTCCGCTTGCAACATGTGGTCACGTTCAATAAATAATAAAGGCAAATATGAACTCAGCAAATTCATGACCCCCAAAATCAAAATGTAATTACCATACAAATAATTATTCGTCCAATACATATAACTACCGCATGTGATGCCCAAACGGAAAAGTTTAATTTAGTAAGATTGAGAAGTGGTGAAATTTAGAAAAAGATCTTACGCCACATAAAAATCATTTACAGAATAAAAAGGTCTTTTTTGGAGGTATGCTTTTGTCCCTTCCCGAAACTTTTGAGACGTACGGAGAGATTTAAGATGCGATGGAAGATGATTGTACAATTTCTTGACGTTGTAAATAATTGAATTTGTTATTAATTCAGAGGAGGGAAAGGGAAGATATATATCTTGGTTTAAGCTTCTGTTCGGGTACCTATGATGTGGAGCTTCTGGAAAGCTGACCTATGGTGTTTGCGTATCAAGCAGACAGTCTCTAATATGAATAAAGCAGGAAGTGTGAGAATTTTATAGTTTTTAAAGTAGTATTTGCAATGAGCTCTACTTTTCAGGCCAAATAGATAGCGAATTGCTCGTTTCTGCAGTTTAAAAATACTTTGAAATTGCTGTGTGTTGCAGCAGCCCCAAAAAGGAAGGCCGTAGCGGATGTGAGACTCAAATAGAGAGAAGTAAGCGAGTTTGGCGGAGAACACATTCAGCTCCTTCGAAACCGATCGAACTGCAAAACAAGCGGAAGATAGTTTTTTTGTTAAGGAGTCAATATGGGTAGACCATTTAAGGTTGGCATTAATGTTCAAGCCCAGAAATTTCACCGACTCAACGTATCTAATATTGCTGTTATGAAGTATCAAGGGCTCTAAAGCTCCTCTATAAGATAGGACTACCGTCTTATTCATGTTAAACCCAGCAAACTAGAGTCAGACCAACTCTTGATCGTGACTGAGATCGCTGGAAATCTTAGAGTGAAGGGACACAGTATCAAAATCACTCCATGTTATACTTGTGTCGTCAGCAAAGAAGGTAATCTTGCCATTGATTTTTAAGTTGGTGATGTCGTTGATAAATAGTAGGAAAAGAATGGGTCCAAGCACAGAACCCTGGGGAACTCCACTGGCAATCAGTTTACACTCAGAGACAGACCCGTTTGCTCTGACAAATTGTTGCCTATTTTCAAGACATGACTTGAACCAGTTGGAAGAAATACCACGTATTCCATAAAAATCAAGCATATCTAACAGAATGCTGTAACTCACACAGTCAAAGGCTTTCGCATAGTCACAAAAGATTGTAGCTGTGGGGCGGTTGCAATTTAGATATGAGTAAACATCATGAAGCAAGGAAAATACTGCATCGTTGGTGCACTTGTTAGGCGAAAATCCGAACTGCTCTGGTGATAATATGTCATGCTTGAAGATAAATGGCATAAGGCGATTCTTTAGTAATCTTTCAACTATTTTTGACAACACAGGGAGCATGGCAATTGGACGATAATTACATGAGATATTCCTTTCACCACCTTTATGAAGAGGAATAATGATTGCAGTTTTGAAGCATTCTGGAAAAACTCCGTGCATAAAGGAATCATTTATTAGGTCTGTGAGAACATCCAGAGTTGAAAGTGGGAGGCTCAAGAATATTTTAACTGATAGATTATCCGTGCTACACGATGATTTACTTTTGATGCTGTGTATTACCTGTAATAGTTCAACGCTGTTTACAGGGCTTAGGAAAAAGGTATCAGCGATCTTCATAGAAGGAGGAAGGAACGAATGCGGGTCGAAGCCATGTAAAATACCTGAAGTAACACTTTTGCTGATGTAGATGAAATAGTTGTTTAACTCATTTGGAACATACCTCCATTCACGGGATTTGTTCTACCTCTGAGATCATTGACAATGGACCAGGTTTCCCTGGAAACGTTTTTGGCATTTGTCAAACGATTTTGTTAATCTAGTATCTTTGCTGACTTGACTACTCTTAGATAGATCCTTCTATAATTTGAAATGAATTCAAGAACTTGAGCGGAGTCAGTAAACTTTTTTATATGCAAGAGAGAGCGCATATTTTTCGCGGAAGTCCGCAAACCTCCCGTAATCCAATGTTTATGGCGTTTAGGATTAATGGCCCTAAGCGGAAAGGCCTCATTGAAAGAACTTTTAATTTTATTCAAGAAATCTCTGAAGTGAGAACTTGGATCACCGGACTCAAAGTTCCAAATCGTGCTTTGACAAAGATTGTGGAATAATGCAAAATTTGAAGATGAGAAGATTCTACCCAAAGGGCGAGCTCTTCTCGAGGGCTTAAGAGAAATATTGAATTTGGATATCACCGCTTCATGATCAGAGAGACCCGCGCTAGTCACCGTCGATTGAACATCAGACGGGGGGAAGTCAGACGCCACATAATCTATAGCCAACGTTGAATTATTAGAAATTCTAGTCGGAGCAGTTACATGCATTGAAAGATCGAAAGAATCGAAAATAGCCAGTAAGGATTTTTGGGCAGCACGGGCAGCAGCGTAGTCAATATTCAGATCCCCACATAAAATTTTCCTGCCCTTCACTGGCAGACAGTCTTGCAACTTTAGCAGGCTATCAAAAAATTGCTGCACATCGGAACTTGGCGCTCTATAGATGCAGATTACATACAGATCAATATGTTTATTGTATACAGCGGAAAA
This sequence comes from Dendroctonus valens, assembly GCA_024550625.1. Lineage (NCBI taxonomy): Eukaryota > Metazoa > Arthropoda > Insecta > Coleoptera > Curculionidae > Dendroctonus > Dendroctonus valens. Next base: position 92,087 of record JAJTJO010000069.1, read on the forward strand.
TTCGAAGAAGTGATCCGCTTGAAGATAATCAAACTTAGTTAATAGAGAGAAGCCCTCAGTCAAAGATAGAATCAAAGTTCCCCCATGGGCCGAGCCCTCCCGGTTGTATCTGGCTATTGTGGAGTACTTTTCGATATAAAAAGGTTCATTCATGTTCAGCCAGTGTTCCGAAATCGCAACCAACTGGGGAAACCCTAACCCCTCCAAAAACAAGTACAACTCATCCGTTTTGTTCCTCAATGAAGCAATATTGACAAGAACCATGCTAAACCTGGCGTCAGGACTTGAGGTGTCTAGTCGCTCAAAACACGTCATTCTACCTAAAAATTTTTTCTCGTCGGAGAGCCACTGGAAAAGTAGTTGTGGTGACTTTCACTGTACTTATGAAGTTGCACCGTCCTCTCCGAAACAACATGTGATCTGTAGGTGCTCAGATCCGCCTCCACCTCCGCGCAACCAATCCCATAAGCATTGTGAAAATCGTTGTATAAACTCTGCAAATCTTCTTTCCGGGTAGGCACGCCTTCAGATGCTAGGAATACTTTGATGTTAGTAAGAGTAAATCCTTCGTAGCAAACTGAGGCAGGTTGGTCATGCAGGTAGGAGAGGTACAATCTTATGGCCCTCATGATGGAAGGTTCTCTGAGCCTTGCCATTAGGTACCGCTTCCCCGAGTCCCTGGAGCGATCAGAGGCCACCGTTATTCGAACAATCGGAGGAGTCAACGGGTCCAGAAATGGAGCTGGCCCTCTAGGCATCCTCTCAGAGGCAGTTTGACACTGCCAAAGTTGTGGGTCTTGCAAGCAGCAATAGCCTGTTTATCAGAGGCAATCGTTATTACATTGCTTGCTCTATCACCATTTTCCGAGGAGGAGACAGCCAATAGACCCTCCAAACCCGGACTGACGTTCACCCTTGCTCCGCTGGTGGGAAGCCGACAGTTCTCTACAACCCTCCGAGAAGCAGCGGACTCCGTTGACCACTCAATCCGAACTCCGAGAGGCCACATGCTTTCCCCCAACAATCTCTCAGCGGATTCCCTAGTTATGGTTCCCACTTTGAATATGGGTTCCTCGGAGTCATTGCCCTGGTTAAATAGGCGAAAGCATCGAACAAAATTCGACGATTTCAGGACCTCCTTCACATGGTGAACAACATTTGTGGAAGTAAATCCGACCGGGAGATGTCTCACGACCACATAATGCCATCTTCGGGTTTCGGCACAAGCTGAGGGGCCTGGATATCCCGGAGTCGATGAAATGTCAGGAGGCAACTCTGTTTGGGTGGATGAGGAGACGAGAGAAGTCGACTTAGTAGAGCACGACGTAGAAGTGGTTGAGACTTGTTTTCATTGCCGATTGGAGTCAACAACCTCAGTAGTCAATCCCTTAACCATTGCGGCAACACTTGCGAGGCCATCCTTCAGGCCTTCCATACCCACTCTGATCTCAGCGGATGAGGAGTCGTGGACTTGAATCCTGACGGACTCCTCAGTATTGTTGAGCAACACTTGAGAGACATTAAACAGACTCTGCTCCATATCCCTCACTGATCTCAAGACCATGTCTGGCCTAGAGGCGGTGAATCCCTCAGTCATTCCACGGATTTCGTCCAACTTGCCCTCCAGAAGACTCCATCTTGACTCGATGCTCAACAGAATATCGTACATTTCAGAAATTGTAGGCACACTAGTCGATAGCTTGGACATCTGGTTTGACAGCAAGTCAATGATACCTTGAGGTACCAGATTTTTTGATAAGTTTGTTACCTTATCGTTGAGGTACCTAAGGTTTGGAGAATCGCAGAGCGCACAAAAAAATGGGAGGTGGTCGTACTTCTCCTAAAGCAGGGTCTTGGTAGTCACCTTATCGAGGTCCGTACACTCCATGCAAAAGCACCTGCGGCAGTCACCGCTGCACCGGACCTTGTTGTATTTGCCCCTGTCCGCAAATGCTTGGAGGCAATTATCACACTTGTAAGTGGCCATCTTTTATAAGTCAAACCGAAGAAAAGAACGAGAAAAAAACACGAGAAAACTTATAAAAAAACTGTTGGTAGCACTACGGGCAGTTGACCGACCGTAAAGTAACACAATAAACAAAACAAAACGAAACGTGCAAAGCGGAGCACAACAAAACACAACCGATCGGTACAACTGTCGAACCGTCACTCAGTTGTTCTCAATCAGCCAACTGACCATTTCCTCGCCTCTCGCATCGGTTGACGTTCCACCCCAAATCGCATGATGTGCGTTGAAGTCGCCCCCGACAATGTGTCTCCCCATTGCGAGCCCTAGCTTGCTGCTCTTATCCCGAAATTCACGGAGTCTGGTATTGGTGCGGCCTCCCGGATCGTCGTGACGTATGGCTGTTGCCCTTTCTGCTCCAGTAGTGCGGTGGCCATGTCGCTCGTGAGACCTGTTATTACGGTGTGGTTAATGTTGATCCTGATCCACAGTTCCGTGTTTGATTAGTTACCGTGCCTCACTCGCCTGTATGTCCCGTCTGATTTGTGGAAGACGTATAACTTTTGCACCAATGCCAGGTCTATGCCGTTGTCCTGCATGTACCTCTCCATTAGTCTGGTTGTCGCCTTTCCTCTATCAGCGTTAAACTTCAGCACCTTCATTTGTGGTCGCGTTGTTTGCACCCTCCCTCTCAGCGCCGCAGTTCGCCCTGGTTTGTTGGTGTTGCGCAACCTTGCGGGCGTATATTGGGCACCGCCAGTCCCTGGCCGCGTCCTGCCTCTCCTGTTTAGCAATTCCCTGCCTTTTGCAGTTAGGGCAGTCCAGGTCCTGCGATAGGCATTCGCGACCGTCATGCGCTCCTCCGCACGTGTAGCATCTTGCCTGTTCTTTGCAGTGCTTGGCCACATGTCCCAACATGCAACAGTTGAAACACTGAGCGACGTTTACCTCCTCGACCATCCTGACTTCGCTGAGGTCCAGGTAGATCCTTCCCTTTCGCACCATTATCTTGAAGGCTTCGGGCTCTTTCACCACATTTTCCCTGTTGTTCCTGTAGCGGTTTGCCCACCGTCTGAGGACCTTAGCTCTCCCTGTGAGGTTCCATCCCAGTTGCTCACAGAGTTCGGGATTCTCTGCCGTGATCGCTTGTATCAGCTGCTCGTCCGTGTAGCCAGCCTGGATTCCTATGACGGTCAGCCTCGGCAGTGTACGTGTGAGGTGCTTCAGTTAGATGTCTGGTCGCCCTCCTATCTTTGCGTCTATCGTCTTCTCTTGTGCCTCATGCTTGTAATGTATGGCTATCTGTCCATTCCTCGTTGTGGCGAATCTTCGGATCCCTCCCGTGTTTCGGGCCTCTTCCTGTGTCACCTCTTTGATGATCTGGATGACTTCTGCAGGTTTCTTGCCTTCTGGTACCTTGTTATGAATTTTACTTCTAACTATAATTATTTTATCTCGGGCGTGAGTTAGAGCAAGAGCTAACTAGTACTTTGCGGCTAGTGAACAATATTTAGAACGCCCAATGGACAATACAAAATTACGCACACTCAAATTCAACTGCACAACTGATGTATTTAAACAAGGTAACAATTTTACTGAGAGAAAGAAAATTACAAAATATATAAATTTACTTAGAGTGTATAACTCGGATATTTTTGGTTGCACCCTTAATCTATAGATACCTTAACTTCAATCAAGCCTGGATGGTGAAGGGGAAGTATTCTGAGGGGGCCGGCTGGAGTGATCACTTCAGTCAGTGGCCAAAAATCCACAGTAAATGGGTACCAAAATATATAAGGAGGACTCAGGTCCGACTGTGAATCGCAATTAAAGAAAAAATAAATGAACTGAATGCAGTCGAGCTTGAATGTTTCAGCACAAGCAGTTAACTATTAACCGTTAATAAGTCCAGTTATAAAAAAATATTGTGATAAAAAACTGATAAAAAAGAAAAGTCTTCACCAAAATTTGGGCGCCAGCATGCTTCCAAGTAGCATACAAAAATGGAAAGTCTACCAAAATGGAAAACATCAGAAACAGTCACAACGTCAAAAGTCCAATGGTCCGCTGAGGTTCCCCAAAAGAGCTGGTTTTTAATTGCTCCACGGATCTCGGATCAATTAGACGTAGTCATATCGGCCATCATGGATTCGTCATTAGATAATTGTTTTTCCCAGTGAAAAAAAATGCTTCTTGCAATCTATGCAACCATCAAGGAATTTCTCGATTCTAAAATCCCCCAAAAACCGACCATGCAGTAGCGCTGAACACTATCAAAAATTCAAAACCCGACCATGCGGAATAAACTCGAAAGACCTGCCGATCTGATTGTCACGGCCTAATTAAATTTTCTCAACCCAAAAATCTACCGTTACACCAGTAGAAGTTTTTCCTCCCCCCCATCCTTCCGTTGGCGCAGGAACCAAAAATCACCAAATTCATTGGCCCTAACGGACACGTGATCCCGCAATCTGCTAAACATTGCTTTCACCTGCGATAAGAATCGCCAAATTTGTTATAATCGGATTTTCCTGCCAAAATTTAACTCTATGATGAAAAAACCAAAACGGATATGCTTGGCAAATAACTTGAAAACGCATACCGAGGTCGAAAACAAATTAAGAGGTTTACGGCAAAATATTTGCACGTAACAACCTGCACCAGGGTGATTGGCTTCTCTCGTTTCTCTGGTGTTTTCCCTCCCGGTGCATTCTCCTTTTTGCCGTTTCCCTGCCCTGCTATGTCAGCGTAGGTCCGCTTTACTTGCCTCCTGGTTCTCCTCTGAGGCTGTGGCTATTTCTCCCCCGTACGCTTACAGGCCGCTGATGTTGATCCATTTTTCATAAACACCAATAGGGTGTTGCTAATGGGAGATTTCAACGCCCGCCATCCACTATTCAATAACCCTGGACATTAAAACGCAGCCGGCAATTTCTAGCCGACTACGTTCGCGACAATGGCCTACTCGTTATGCCCACTTCATCCCCAAAGCATTACTCGAACAGTGGAGGAAATCCATCCTACCTCGACTTTGGAATTGCCAAAGGACTCGCCAATCTCACGGAGATGGTGGTTATAGACGCCCTCAGCAGTGACCTTTTGCCCATTTACCTCGACAGTAGGGATTTAAAGTGTGGATTTAAAAAGTGGATCCCCAACGCATTACCCGAACAGTGGAGGAAATACATCCTACCTCGACTTCGGAATTGCCAAAAGACTCGCCAATCTCACGGAGATGGTGGTTATAGACGCCCTCAGCAGTGACCTTTTGCCCATTTACCTCGACATTAGGGATTTAAAGCGCACACAAACTAACGACTTTCGATATTCATACGAAAATTTCGATTTTCGCGAATATCGAAAAAGACTACAAGACCTGACGTGTATTCCGGGCCAGATTGATACTGTCAAAGCACTAGAGCATGCGGTAAAATGTCTGACCAGGAATATACAACGGACACAGCAAGCTTTGTCCAAAAAAATCCGAACAGACCGCTGCGCGACATTCTTCCTGAGGAAATTTTGGACCTTGTTAAGGCGAAAAATCGAATCAGGAAGCGTTGGCAGCGATTCAGGCAATATGCCGAGCGCATAATGGCAACAGAGCTTGCACGAGACATACAGCGCGAAATCTCCGCATACAGGAATTATACCTGGGCGGAGAAACTCCGAAATCTGACTCCCCTTGACAATTCTCTATGGAAACTGTCGAGAAGTCTGCAAAAAGGCTATGAGCAAGTCCCCGCTATGGAAAAAGAGGGGCGGAGTTATATTACCACCAGTGACAAGTGCGAGCTGCTCGCCCACTTTTTGGCAGAAGTGCACAAGGTCCAACCAGCCCTTCAGGATAACGAAATTGAAAGACAGACCGCTGTTTTTGTAGAACGGAAGTATCCTATACCACCCTCGATTTTGGATTCGTATATAACAACCTCGTCCGAGATACAATCGTGTCTTCGGCGCCTCCCTAGCCGAAAAGCCCCCGGGCCAGACGGCATGCCTTATTTACTCCTCAAAAACTTACCGCGGAAAACTATTGTGCTAATAGTACAAATATTCAACGCAGTCCTTAAATAGCAGCACTTCCCACAGGACAGGAAAAACGCTGTAATAATCCCTATCTTAAAGCCGGGCAAAAACCCCACCGAACCCGCCTCTTATAGGCCAATTTCCCTCTTGAACACCCTCGGCAAATTAACCGAGAAGGTTATCTATTCGAGATTACAGGCAGCAGCCGAGCTTCAAAGTTTAATCCCGGATGAGCAGTTTGGCTTTCGACCAAGACACAACACAACCCTGCAGACTGCTAGGATCGCCACGGATGCCTATGCAGCAATTAATAAGCTTCAAAGTACGGTTATGCTGCTTCTCGACATGCAAAGGGCCTTTGACACAGTCTGGCACAAAAGCCTGCTGTAAAAGTTGTTTGCCGTGCATTCACTGCCACTCTACCTAGTTTCCCTTATAGCGTCTTACTTAGAAAACCGTTCCATCCAGGTGAAAGTGGAGAATTCCACTTCTGCCAAAAGACGAATCGCGGCAGTAGTACCACAAGGAACAGTGATTTCGCCGCTGCTGTATACATTGTACACAGCAGACATTCCAAAACTTCCCACTACAAAAATAGCACTATACGCTGATGATACGGCTATCTACGCATCGTCTTTTTATGCTCCGGCTGCCAAATATCGCATTGTACATCACCTGAGTTTATTGACGCCGTATTTTGACAAATGGAAACTTAAAGTGAATCCCAGGAAGACGGAACTTATTATCTTTTCGCGCAAATTCACTAACAACAGAATCTTATCACCACTCGTGGTTCAAAATACTCCTATCAAACCAACAAAAGAGGTGAAATACCTGGGATTCAAACTAGACGCCCGACTCCATTTCAATAAGCATGTTGACTATGCTGTACAAAAGACTGCCATGGCCCGAAGAAAGTTATACTCTCTTCTGGCGCCAAATTCTTTCCTATCACCTCGAAATAAACTTCTGCTCTACACCTCCACTATAAGGCCTTTACTTACATACGGCTCCCCTATCTGGCACTCTGTTAGCGACACCACCAGGCGGCGTCTTCAGGTGACCCAAAACAGGTTCCTAAGAGGCGTCTTATCCGCTGACAGATACACCAGAATAACTGCACTGCACGAAGCTACACGGGTGGCCTATATAGGCGACTATATAGATAACATCTCCGCCAAATTCTATCATAGCGGAGTGCAAAGCTCAGTCCTGACACGAAATCTTACCCAAGTTAGAGCAAACGATCGCCCAACGCACGGTCCCCTTTATAAGCGACTGCCCATATTTTATGCGGATTTTGTCCCCGACAACACGTGACAACAGACGAACATTTCCTGTATAAAGCAGGTTTAGTCGTTCCCAGCAGGCCAGAAACGTTCAAAAGTCCAACATGACGCGACTGACCGAATCCACGCTGACTTGTTCCCAGGGATGCCTGCTGGTCCTGCACCAACCGGAGCCGAGGAGGCGTGGCGTAGGCCATCTATTCGATGAAACAACCGCTGGCTAACGCCACGGCTGGCAGAATCAGACTTAAAGGCCGAAGCAAAAGGGGTTTTTGGCTTCCCTTTAGGAAGACCTTTTTTCTTCAATGAATGCCCCTGAATAAAACAAAACCACCATTTAAAGATTGCTCTCCTTTCGTTGTCGTGCGGATGCCAGATAGGCGAACGTCCATGTAAGGGTAACCCCAGAAAATGGACCGGTGGGCTGCCATTTAGACATGCTGAACGGAGGGAACTGGGCCGAATATCAGGCTAGCCACAGCTGCGGCGTTAATCCGTCTTGGCGTGAAATTTTTATACTGTAATTTTTAATAAATGTTTTATGTATGTATGTGTCTCCTCTGAGGCTTTTGTGTTTGCCATTCGGCTTCAGTTTTCGTGTCCGTTGGCGGTTCTACTTGGGTGCTTTCGGTGGCTAGATGTCTGGCTGTTAGCCTGCTCCGTATCCCCGTGACAGGTCTTGGATGGTTTCCTTTTGTCACTCTGCTCGGCGCTGTTGTGGCTTTCAGATCCTTCCTGATTTCTTTGATCTTAGCTCCCATTGCCTTCATTTGCGTCATAATTTGCTCCTGCTGTTGGACCATGATAAAGCTTGGATCCTGCTCTTGCGCCATCGTACCCCCTTGTTGGCTGTCCGTCAGTAACCCTATCAATATGTCCGTCAGTTCATTGACGTTGCGCAGCACTGTTTCCCGGTCCTCTTTGTTGAATTGCAGTTTTCCATTTTGGTATCTGCTAACCGCTTCGATTATGGACTGTTTGGCCCTTATCGCTTGTTCCGTCGTTTGGCTTGACTTTTTTCGCTCGACGGTGTTCTTGTCCATTTTTTCAGTCAGTCATGTATTTGGTGTTTCCACCGTTTCCTCCTCATCTATTCCTGATGCCGCCTCCCTATCTTCGCCTGTTGCGTGCAGTGCGCTGACCGATGCCAGCAGGGAGACCAGGCTGGATTGGTGCTCCGGACTGATTGTCTTGGTTACTGGCGGCCGACGGCGTGAGAGTGAATATGGGTACAGCGGTCCTCCGTTCTTGCTCGCTCTTGCGGGTGACTTTGACAGCATTGGTTTTTGGGGATTGCTGCCAATTCCGTTCCCATGTTGGCCAGTAACTCCCAATCCTTCTTCCTTTTGCCTCCCTCGCTATTCTTTCCTCCTGTGTCACTCATTTCACTGACTTCACTTCGTGCGGGTAAATCGCGGTGTCGTTTTCAGAGTCAGCTGTCAGCAGTCGGCCGTCAACTGTCAGCTGTCAGAAATGCGCGGGTACCCCGCGGTGGCCGTCCACCTTCAACCGTCAACTGTCAACCGTCAGCGAAACGCGGTAAGTAAACAAACAAATAAACAAATACGCAAACAAATAAGCAAATAAACAAATATAAATCATTAGCATTAAATTGTCATATAGAAATGTCGCATCGGCAGCGTCGCACTTTTCGTCCAACTAGCGAAAAGTTCACAACGGCACCACCTCTTGCCTGAAGGGTCGAGCGAACCTGAAAAAACGTCGGATTCCTACCCTTCGGAGATAGAAATGTGGCCGTTCTCTAGCTTTATTCGCCCTATCTATGCACTATTAAATGGAATTTTCTGACTTTTATCTATTGATAACTCTTAATCCTTTTGCTCGATTTTCACCAAACAAGCACACTCCGTTCTGTTAAATTGTCCTCTTTAATTAGATACTGATTTCGATTTAAACTATCCACTTTTCGCGGCACTGTGCCCAAAGGCCCTTTAACAATGGAGGAGCGCTCAAAAATCCGACCGTTCTCTTCGTTGTATAAACCGAACTGTGAAAATAAACTGTGTTTACATGTTAATGGGTTTGTTACCCGCCTGCCTACCTTCCGGTATACCCCTTTCCCCCTTTTTTTGCGTAAGCCACCCACTATATGCCGAAAACACTGTCACTTGAACACTTTCGCCGTACCTTGGACCTCCTCCCTCCATTTAGGGGGAAAGAAGACCTTAACCTAATTGATGTACATTTTCCCTAGCCTGTTTCTTATTTCTAATCCTTATCCTATTTCTCCTATTAAACCTATTGACCTAATCATATTGCTCCAGGTGTTCCTCCGATTTCATTGATATCTCCGTCCTCTCGTTCAGCTTCTCTATTTGTGTTGTATCATTAGTTCCGTCTTGTCGTCTAAGTGTCAGTGTTAGTGTACTGCATTTGTCCATTATGTAGTCCCGTGCTGTTTGTCTGTCTGTTTCAGAGCAGGAGTAGTTAATATGCTCGAGCCTTTCGTCCTCCGTACCGCATATGCATGTCGCGTTGTCTGTTATTCTGAATCTATGTAGGTAGTGTTTTGTGTTGTCTGTTTTGCAGCTGTTTCCTCCTCTATATGTCTGGTTTGTCTTATGTGTTCCGTGAAGTTTAGCTGTCTGTCCAGTGTAATTCCGAGGTATTTTATTGTGTCGCGATGTTGTATTGTGTTGTTGTTTACCTTTAGTGTTGGTGGTCTGGTTTTTAGTATGTAAGAACATCGCCTCGGTTTTCTTCTCGTTGTATATTGATCCGCTTTGCATGGCCCAGGTTTCACATGCCTCCCATATGTACGTCCATTTCTTTTCTATTTTCGTGGCAGAAGGGCCCGATATGATGATGATCTAATCGTCTACGAATGCACAAGCATTCGCAGATACAGGTACGGCAAGGTACGTACAAGCATTCGCAGGTACAAACCTGCGATAGCTCGACTTTGTTGTCCTCTGTTACGTCCTTGGGGTCGGTCTGTGCCTGTCTCCATGTTCGCTCTTGTTCGTCTATTACCCTGAACCAGCCCTCCATGACAAACAGCCCCAGCGTTGGTCCCATGCTGGATCCGTGTGGACATCCCTTTGTGGTCGTGTATGTATCGTTTCCTATCTTGAGTTTCCGTCCCGTCAGGTAACTTTCTATCGTTCCCGCCAGCATTCTCGTCGTGTTAGTCCTTGCCAGTTCATTCGTAATGTAGGGCTTCCATGCGGTATTAAAAGCGTTCGTTAAGTCTAGCGTTATTATTCGTTGATGTGGTCCTCTCGTTCTGTTGTTCACTATTGTCTCTGTGACTTTGTTTATCGCGTCCGTTGTATTTTGTCCTTCTCTGAACCCATATTGTCGTTTATCTAGGTTGTCGTCGTTCTCTATCACGTGTTGTAGTCGTTTGTTTATCACTCTTTCCAGTATCCTTCCGAGTGTTCGCTGTATTGGGATGGGTCGCGGTGTGACGTCTGTCTTTTGGATCCAAGTCAGTTTACATGTTTTCCAGTGGGCCGGAAAGGTTTGTTCGTCCAGGCATCTGTTGTACAGTGTCAGCAGTCTGTCCCCCATCGTGTCCAGTATATGTCCTGTGGCCTCGATAGGTATTTCGTCAGTTCCTGTTGCTTTGTTCCGTTGTAGTCCGTCCAGTACGTTTCGTATCTCCGTTATCGTTATTCGTGGCTCTATCTCCTCCCTGAATTTGTGGACCTTTTTTCTTAATTCCTTCTTGAAATCGTTGTCTTTCTCTTCAGTGTCGTGTGGGAAGTACTTATTTACGAGATATTCTTGTTTCTCCTTATCTGTTGTTCTGTATGTACCGTGTTCTTTCCTTATTGTCTTGTTTATGTCCGTGTGATGTTTGCCAGCTGACCGGTTCCAGCCTTGTTGCCATGTAGATCGTCTTAACATGTCGGTGGTTTGTTCGTCATATTTTTTCGGTTTGTTCTGTCTGATGTTGTTTTCATAGGTGGCTCCCAATGCTCTATAACTTTCCTTCATTTCCTTCCCAGCCAGGTCATATGTTGTGTTTTGTATTTTCCGTCTTTCTTTGTTCAGTCTTCTTTTGGTTTTTTCCAGGCTCTCACTCCACCATCCCTCTTCATCACCATTTCTGCGTGTCTTTGTTTTAATGTATTTTGCGCACGCTCTCTTACATAAGTTCGTTGCTGTCTCTGCCAGTTCGTTTGTTGTTTGTCTCCCGTTAATATTTCGGTGTGTCTGTTGATGTAGTCCTTGAAACTTGTCCAGTCAGTGTTAATAAAGTCGTAAGTTTTCTTTTTCGTCTTTTTGTTGTGATTTCCGCTTCTATTTCGTAAGAAATGTACTTGTGGGCGGAGAGCGTTTCTTCATCTTCTACCTTCCAGTCTGTTATTGTTATTCCTTTTGTTATAGTTACGCCCACCTAGCTGTTTCCCATTGGTCCTTGGAATGTTAATTTTCCGTCTTTTGATTTCCCAATGTGTAATTGTTGTGTATTATCCAATTGGTGAGTTCCTCCCCTCTTTGATCATTTGAGGTTCCTCCCCATATCTCACTATGAGCGTTGAAGTCTCCTCCTAGCAGGTGTTGGCCCAGTCGTGCATATCGTTCTCGTTGCTTGCTGTCGAATTGTTCTGTTCTAATGTTTCTGTTCCCTCCAGGCTCGTCGTATATGGATGTTATGTATATCCCTTCATTTTTGTTGTTAGTATTGATTTGTATGGTTGTTGTGTTGTTGTCCGTGAGTTCGGTTATTATGGTGTATTCTATTTCTTCTCGTGTTCAGATTTCTGTCTTCGATTTTGTTCCATTGTTTACCTTCTTTATCTGTCCTTCTGTCTGGTGTTCAGTATACGGTTCCTGTATCAATACTACGTCTATGTTGTTCTTGTAAACATATTGATTCAATAGTGCTGTCGCTTCCTTCCCTCTGTCTGCGTTCAATTGTATCACTTTCATTGTGTTGGTGTTTTTGAGACAGTGAGACAGTGAGACGACACACAGCCGCGCTGTGTGTCGTCTCGCTGTCTTTGGGGTTCCTTGTATGGCACAAATGGGACAGTCCATGTCACTTGCCTGACACTCGTTCCCCTGGTGTGGGCCTCCACAAATGTGGCAACGCGCTTTGTCCTTGCAACATTTCGCAGGGTGTCCATATTTGTGGGAGTTGAAACATATAATAATTTCCACCTCTTCTTTGATATAGACCGCGCTGAGGTCTATAAATATTCTCTCCATCCTGATTAGTGTTTTAAATAGTGTCGGTTCTGTCTCTATCGTAATGTTTTCTTTTGTCCTGTTCACACATGTTGTTCTTTTCCTTATTATCGCTTTGTCCTTGATGTTTTCCCCCACCTCTCTTTGCAGATCCCTATTTTCGCTTATTATTATGTCCAGTAGTTCGTCGACCGTGCACCCCTTTGTCACTCCCGTAATTAGCAGTCGTGGGTTTGATCGTTCCGTCTTCGTTATCTGGAGCTCCGGTCTGCTGCGTATTTTTTCGTCGATTATTTTTTGTTGGTTTTCGTCTCTGTAATTGATCGCTAATTGTCCCTGGTGTATTGTTGAAAATCCTCGTTTTCCCCTTGTCTTCCTTCCTTCCTCCTGTGCTGTGCCTTTGATTGTTTTTATTACGTTCATTGATTTTTGTCCCTGCGGTATCTGCATTAGTGTGATGAGTTTATCCTTTCTCTCCGGTGTCTTCCATCCTTCCGTTTTGTCTTTGTGGCTTGTGGCTCCTGGCCTGTTATGTCTGCATATGTTTTTCTTGTTTCTCTTTCGTGTTCTTTGTGTCTGTTTGGGTTTCTGTTTGTATATTGTCCACGCGTGGTTGCCTTTCTGGTTGCTTATGTATCGGTGCCGTTCTCGACCGTGTGCCTTTGATTGTCCTTTTGTTTATTTCTGTGCTAGTGCTCTTTTGTGTATTTAGAATCCCATCCTTCTTTAGTTCCCTTATCTCTTTAGTTAGGGCTTGTATTTCCCGCTTCTGATCCTCAATCTGCCTCTCAATTTGGGAGAACGACTTTTCCGGGTTTTCCTTCTTGGTTTCCCCGTATATCTCCCCCAAGAGTCTGAGGACAATCTCCGTCATTTCGTTCACCCTTGCGATCACGGTCTCCCTGTCCGCGCTGTTGAACTTGTACTTTGCCTGATGTGTAGCGGCTTCCCGCCCGTAGTATATCCTGTTTGCAAGCTATCACCTGACCTACCCTTTGTGCCCCTCCTGTTGTCCTTTTTTGTCCTTGTGTTCCTAGCTGCGTTTCGGAGCTCTCCATTCCGGATTCCCATTCTGGCGTAATTTAGTTCCCTTGCCTCATCCTCATTCAGAATTTCCCCTACTCTTGCGATCAGGGATGCCACTTTCTCTTGTTGCTCTGGGCTTAGGTTCTTTGCTGGGGATCGCCTGTCTGTTTCCATTCATCCTTTTTTAGTTACTCGTGCTGGCGATGTCGGCAGCTATTGTCGCTTAGAGATTGCTCCAATTTCTTCTCTATGCTGGGCCAGTGCTTCCCATTGGTATAGCGCCGATTGTTTCCTTTTTCGCTCTTCCGTGTCTTCCGTGCTTGCAGCTGGCGCATCCCTCTTGCTAGTTTGTGACATTTGCCCCCTTTTTTATGGGGGGGGGTAGCCGCCGAGCTCCTGACCACTTTTCCCTTTATGACCACCTTGGTCCGACACACGGTTTCGCCGGAAATCGCGCTCGGAGCCGGTGACGTTATTTCCGGGAAGGGGCTGTGCCGCCGGTTGTTTTTCCCTTTATGAGAACCCTGTTCCAACGCGCCGTTCTCTGAGTATTCGCCGAAAACTTTTTGTCAAAGTGGATCTTTCCGTCTATTGCCGGTGGACCCCTTTTAATCGCTGGCAGTCTCCTCCGACTCTCGGTTTGCCCAAAAATGATAAATTTCGTATTGTTCTTTTTTTCCCGTTCAATTTGGCCCTTCGATCACTCTCCGCACCTTGGTTTTTGTTGATGACCCTCCGTTTGGCCGCGGTTTAATAAAATGCCTGATTTGGTTGTTTACTATTTTTTGTAATGTCTATAGTGCCCTTGCCTGATTTATTTCCCAACTTACCCTCTCGTAGGGTATCCTCCGCAAAAATTGTCCTTTGCCACCTGTTGTTTCCAAGTCCCCTTAAACCTTGCGCACTTGACTTTCGTCCGCTGGTGCAAAACTAGCCCGGTTTTTCGGACCAGTTTGCTTTAGTCCGCACTTCCTTATCGCGGTTTATGTATCGTTTTTCAACTGATCCTTGCTCGATTTGCTCGGTTTTAGCTGATAATTTTAACGGTATTTCACTATCTACTATTCACTATTTAATTAAATGTAACTTATTCTCTATCTTAACGTTCTATATTTGTCCACGGTTTCCCGATCGCACTTGTTCTAATGTTCACTTGATCTTCTTTTTAACTCCCGGTTTTGTAGCACAAAATTCGCCGATTTAATACTAGTAGTAGTAAACATCTTTATTTCTAAAAAAGGCTATCGACCTATCGGTCTTTCTGCCCTTGTTTAATACTGTAATCTGTTGCTTAGCAACACGGGTTGCCAACATCTCACCGCACAAGATCTACGCCGGCTCGGTTTATTTACGTCCGAACGCGTATAACCGGTGTCCGGCGCATAAGGCAGGGTCTACCTAAGCCTTACTGACGAGTCCAATAGGTAGACCCGAGACGAAACGCAGGGCTCATCACATAACACCATAATTAGTGACAATAAAATTGACTGAAAACCCAGGAATACATTGGAATGAATTAGTCTTAGTGCAATTTGTTCTGTTGTTTTTGTATAACGTTTTGTCCTTTCTGTTCCGTTGGTCATGAGTATATGTCCAAAGTCTAGCAAGGGTCTACAAATAGCTTTATATATTTTGGTGGCGGTGTTTGTGCTAATTCCTCTGTCTTTGTAGGTTAGTGATCGGAAGTGTTTTGTTCTCTTTATTGTTTCTGCCCTGATGTTTCGTATGTGTTTAGTGAATTTAAGGTTGTGGTCAATTGTGATTCCAAGGTATTTTACGTCGTTTTTTGGTTGTGTCGTTTGGCCGTCTGCAGTTGTTGTAGGGGAGTCAGCGTTGAGTCTGTGGTTTGTGAGCAGAAGTTGGTTTTTTGACGCGTTTGGTGTTAGTCTCCATTTATAAAACCATGTAATTGTGTTGTTTGTTAGTGTTTGTAGTCTTTGCGCTGCTCTCTCAGTGGTTTTGCCATGTACAATAAGTGCCGTGTCGTCTGCGTATTGTAATATGTATGCCGATCTGTCGATTTGATTTTTGTCTGGTAAGTTGTAATTATATATGTGATTGCAGTATAAATTGTAGAGAAACAGTGAGAGCGGGGATCCTTGAGGGAGCCCTTGTTCAGGGGAAACAGAAAATGACAGTGTTTTGTCAATTCGTACTTGTAGTTGTCTGTTTTCTAGTAAGTTCTTTATGGTTTGTAGTGGATATGTTGGTGTGTGTAGTTTGTATAGTAAACCTCTATGCCAAACACTGTCAAAAGCCTTGTTAATGTCCATAAACAGGCAAGCTGTCTTTCTGTCAGTTAGGTGGGTAGTTTGTATATTGTTGGCCAAAATAAAGAGCGGATGAACAGTCGAGTGATGCTGTTTGAAACCAAATTGGTAGGTAGGTATATACTTTCCAAACACTTTTTCAAGCCGCTGCTTCATTATGCCTTAAACTCCCGGTTTTGTAGCACAAAATTCGCCGATTTAATACTAATTTTCGCCGATTTTAAACTCGCATTTCCGCAGTCCGTTTAGCTTGGTTCTTGCTTGAATGAAACAGTGTTTACATGTTGATGGGTACAATGCCCGGGTACCTACCTTTCGGTATACCTCATTTGTCCCCTTGTGTTATGCACACCCACTTTTCGCGAAACGACCACCAATGGAAATCCTTTCTCCGTTCCTTGGACCTCCTCCCTCCAAATTAGGGGAAAAAGACCTTATCCTATTCGCGGACTTATACACTTTCCCTACGCTAACCCTTATTTCTATCTATGATCTACTTATCCTAGTTCCTCCTTGCGCATCACCAGTTCAGCCCATTCGTTTAGTTAACGTATGTCCTCGTCGTTGTTCCCGTCCTGATGTATTAGTGTGACGTTGTAGTTGCCGTACTTAGTCCTTATATGTTGTCTTGCTTGCTGTCTGTCGTTCTCTGTACAGCTGTGCTTAATGTGGTCGATTGTTTCGTCCTCCGTTCCACATGTACATGTCGCGCTGTCTGTCCGTTTGAATCTGTGTAAGTAGTGTTTGATATTTCCATGTCCTGTTGCGAATTGTGTCCCTTTTAATGTCGTTATAATTGTATCTCGGCCCACCGTCCTGCAAATGTCGTAGACTTGTCGTCCTTTGTCACTTTTGTCCCAATAGTCCTGCCATGTGTCCATTGTCATATTTAGTCTTGTCTTTGCCCATTCTTTGTTTGTCTTAGTGTTGTATCTGGTTGTGTCTTCTGTCTCGTCCGTAAGTTCGGCGCCGTCACTCGCCAGCCTGTGCGCTATAGCGTGGTGTATGTTGTCCTTGTCATGTCCTTTCGCCCATGCTGTCCTCGTCTGCCATCCTTTCTTGTGTCGTTGTTCCATGTGTCGCTGTAGTTCAGTGATTGCCTTTGTTGTCGCCTTTCCTCTGTTGATGTTCTGTGCTGTTTCTTGTGTATCCGTTGGTATCGTAATGTTGGTGTATTTTCTCGTATTGGCTCTTAAAATGGATTTAATTGCCGCGTACGTCTCAGCGTTGTGTATTTTAGTATCGTCCGTTATTCGTACTTTGTGGTCGTCAGCGTCTTCAATGTGTATCCCTATTGCTGTCCGTTCGTCTTCACGGTGACGTCTGTGTGTATTCTTCTTGTCTTCTGTTGATGTGATGGTGTGTCGGTGACTTGTAGGTGTCCCATGTTCGGGTGTGGTCTGTCTTTGTGTTTTATTCTGTGTTCCTCTCCGTTGTCTCGTCTGGTCTTGTGAACGTTGTGTCTTGCCATAGCTTCAATCCACCAGGGTGGTGTTCCAGCCAGCGCTTGTAGTGCGGCTGTTGGCGTGGTGCTGTATGATTTAATAGTTATGCGCAAGCCCGTCCTCATTTAAGCGTCAAGTTGTTGTCTTTGTTTTGTCTCGTCTGTCCTGTGTTCCCATACCTCGGAACCGTACAGCACTGCCGGTCTTATTGCTCTCTGCACTATTCGTACCAAAGTCGTCTGGTTTGTCCCCCATAGTCGCTTTATCCTGTGTCCAAGTTTTAGTGCTGTCTCCTCTACTTTGCGTTTCGTTTTGTATATGTGTCTGGCGAAGTTTAGTTGTCCGTCGATTGTGATTCCGAGGTATTTGATGTTGTCGTTTTGTTCTATTTTGTCATTGTCTGTTTTCAATGTCGGCGGCCGGATCTTCTTGGTGCCGATGAACATAGCCTCCGTCTTTTTTGTGTTGTATTTCGTCCCTGTCTGTCTTGCCCATTTCCTGCACCCGTCCAATACGTATGTCCATTTGTTTTCAATCCTTTTCGCGGATTCCCCCGTGAAAATGATCACTTGGTCATCCGCGAATGCCTGAATATATGTCAGTTCGTCCACGTATTGTAAGTCCACGTCCCTTCAAGTCGCTTGTTCCTCCTTCCACCTCTGCGTTGTTTCGTCCATAGTTCGGAACCACCCTTCCATCACCAGCAGACAGAGCGTTGGGCCCATGCTGGATCCTTGTGGGCAGCCCTTCGTCATGTTGTATGTTGCGTCCTTGGTCTGTATCCGTCTGTCTGTCAGGAAGTTGTCTATTAGTCCCGCTAGGTTGGTTGTAATGTTTGTCCTTGCCAACTCTCCCATAATATATTGCTTCCATGCCGAGTTGAAGGCGTTGGCAAGGTCCAGCGTGACTATTTGTTGATGTAGTCTCTTGTTCTTGTTTGTCTGTATTTTGTCTACAAGTTGTCCTATTGCGTCGATCGTACTTTTTCTTTCCCTGAAGCCGTACTGTCGTTTGTCTAAGCTGTCCTCCGTCTCGAGTAAGTATTGTAGCCGTCTGTTCATTAATTTGTCGAGTATTTTCCCAAGTGTTGGCTGGATGGAAATGGGCCGTGGGTTGCCGTCTTTCTTGGGGATCCAGACGAGACGGCGTCGCTTCCATCAAGCTGGAAACGTGCGTTCGTCCAGACATCTGTTGTAAAGTCGCGCCAGTTTGTCGTCCGTTGCGTTCAGTATGTGTCTCGCCGCCTCGTTGGGTATTTTGTCTGTTCCGGTCGCTTTGTGTTTTTGTAGTCCGTTCACAATGTTGTGTATTTCTGTCATCGTTATTGTTGGTTCGGTGTCCTGTTTGTATTCGTGTTTCGTCGTTCTTATTTCCCGCATATCTTCGTTCTCGTCCTCTGGTGCGTCCTGCGGGAAATATTTCCGCACAAGGTATTCCTGTTTGTCCTCCTCTGTCTCGGTGTATGTCCCGTCGTCCTTTCGTATCGTTTTGTTTATGTCTGCATGTTTTTTCCCCGCCAGGATGTTCCAGGCGTTTCCTTCGTTCCCTGTTGAGTTGTTTCCTCTGTCTGTCCAGTCTTTCGTTCCACCATCCTGTCTCGTCCCCTTCTCGTAACGTCTTTGTCCTAATGTGTCGGCGACATGCTTGACTGCAGATCTTGTCAAAGCAGTCCGCTATGTCGTCGACACTCCGGTCTCAGTCTAGTTGGTCGATTTGAAGTTTTATTTGGTCCTCATAGCAGGTCCAGTTTGTATTAATAAAGTCATACGTGGTCCTTTTGCGTTTGGTTGTCGTGTGTTCAATGTCTATTTCGTATGTTATGTATTTGTGGGCCGAGATCGTCTCGCCTGCGTTGACCGTCCAGTTTTTAGTGCGTAAGATTTAGTTAATGTCATGTAACCGTAGCTGCTTCCCATCGGTCCTTGAAATGTAGGTTGTTCGTATTTTTTGTTTTCCAATGTTTAGCCGTTGTCTATAGTCCAGTTGATCAGATCCTCTCCGCGTTTGTCATTAACGTTGCCGCCCCATATGTCACTGTGTGCATTGATGTGTCCTCATAGTAGGTGTTGTTTAATTTGTGTTGTGTGTTCGCGCTGTCTTCAGTCGTATTCCTCCAGTCTCGTGTTTTTATTCCCCCTGGTTCGTCGTATATGGATGTTATGTACGTGTTGCCCGCTTTGTTGTTTATTCGTATTGTCGTTATGTTGTCGTTCGTAAGTTTCTTTATTATCGTGTAGTCTATGTTGTCCTTTATCCATATTTCCGTCCTTGAGTTCCGTCCGTTGTTGAGTTTTTTCTGTTTTGTTGGTCGGTCTGTATGTTGTGTAGGGTTCTTGCAGCATGACGATGTCTATGTCGTGGTCGGTTTTGTATTTGTCAAATAGTGCTGTCGCTGCCGTCCATCTGTCTACTTTAATTTGTAATATTTTCATGTCTGTCTGTTATTGTTGCTTCCGTAGTTTACGTTCGTTTGTTGGTATTGTCTTGCCTTCCTTTGGTACACGGGGCACAGCCTGTCTCTCGCCGTGTGATGTCTCATGTCCCTGGGCGTTCCTTGTGACGCGCAGTTAGGACAATCCGGATTGCCAGACGTACACTGGCGACCCTCGTGGGGCCCCCCGCACACATGGCACCTTGCCCGCTCCGTGCAATATTTGTACGGGTGCCCGAACTTGTGGCACTTGAAGCACAGTGCCACGTTCACCTCCTCCCTTATGTAGATTTCCGTCAGGTCTATATATATCTTCCCCTTTTTCACCAAGGTCCTGAATGCCTCGGGTGTTGCTTCCATGGTCACGTTCTCCTTTGCTTCGTTTATACAGGTTGTCCTCCTCACCACTTTCAGTTTGTCTGTTATGTTGTCTCCCAGCTCCTGTTGCAGTTCCCTGTTTTCTGTGATTATTGCGTCCACAAGTTCGTCGTCCGTATATTCCCTCATTACACCCGTGATCAGTAGTTTCGGGTTTGTCCTCTGTAGTGGTTTTATCTGTAATTCGGGTCTTGTCTTGATTTTGTCGTCTATTAGTTTCTGTTGTGTCCCGTCTTTGTAGTGGATTGCCAGCTGTCCCGAATTGGTTTTGGCGAATCCCCGGATTCCGCCCGTTTGCCTTGCCTCCTCTTCTGCTGTCTCTTTAATTGTTTTTATTATGTCCGCGTGTCGTTGTCCTTCTGGTATTTGTATGAGCGTCGTTAGCCCGTCAATCGTCTCTGGTGTCTTCCATCCGTCCGTCGTGTCTCCTTGGCTATTTCCTTGTCCTATTGCATCCGCGTAGGTTTTCTTTGTTCTGTCCTGTCTGGACCTTCTTTTTTGCGCCCTCCACTCACCTTCAGTCTCCGTGTCCGTTTGTGTCTCCATAGGAACATTGTCCATGCGTGGTCTATCATTTGTCTGTCCCGTTTTTGTACTTGCGCCTTCCTTTGTCCTAATTTTTTTCTCCGTGGTGGTGCCTTTCAGTGTGTTTGCCGTTCGGTCCTATTTCAGTTCCTTAATTTCCCTGGTCAGCGCCTGCTTCTCTCTCTTTTGTTCCTCAATTTGACGTTCTATGTGGGTGAATGAGATGTTTGGCCTGGATGCCCTCCTGGTGTCCTCGTAGATCTCACCCAGGAGTTCTAGCACGATGTCCGTTATTTCATTCACCCTTGCCATCACTGTCTCCCTGTCCTCCCTATTAAACTGCACCTTTCCGGAGGTGAACCTGCTGACCGCTCTTAGAATGTCCTGTTTGCAGGCTATCACCGGCCCCACCTTTTGTGCCCCTCCTGTTGTTGTCTTGCTCTGTCCTTGTTGCCCTGATTGATTCTCCGAGCTGTCCATCCCGGATTCTCAATCTGTCACATTTGTCGGTCCTGCCTCATCATCATTCAGGATCTCTCCCACCTTAGCTATCAGGGACGCCACTTTCTCCTGTTGCTCCGGACGGAGGTGTTTGTCGGGAGACCGCTTCTCTGCCTCCATCCGCCCCTTTTTATATAACCTCACTGGCCATCTTGATAGGGACTGCCGTTTTGGGATAGCGCCCATGTCTTCGCCCTGTTTTTCCATGTCTTCCCAGTTGTAGGTTGTTTTTCGTTTCCTTTCTTCCTCCATTTCCTTTGCTGCCCTTTTTCTTTCCTTGACCGCTTTGCGTTGACCCCTTTGCGTTGACCCCTTTGCCCCCTTTTTTTTATGGGGGGGTAGCCGCCGTGCTCCTGATCACTTCCTCTTTGACGGTCCCCTGTTCCGACGCACGGTTTCGCCGAAAATCGCGATCGAACCCGCCGCCGTTAAATCCCGGTGGGGCTGTGCCGCCGGTCGAACTTAATTTTGTACGTACCCCTCTCCGACGCACCGTTCTCGTGTTATTTCCGCTTTAAAATTTGTCAAAGACGAATTTTCGAGGTAGGTCCGGTGACCACTTTTTAACTATTTTGGATTGCCTCCGACACCCCGTTTGTCCGCAGTTGATGGAAAAACTATTTTCATATTTGCCCGCGCCCACAACACCCTTATGATGATCCCGTATTGTTTTTTTTTAGTTCCGGCCCTTAGTTTGTCCGTGTAAATTAAAACAAAATGTTTTTTTTTCCCTGGGGTGGTCGGTACGACCCCTCTGTACATCCTCCAACTCTCGAAAGTCCTTCCGCGTTTACGCGCACCCTTGTTTTTGAATTTTTATTATATATCGCGCATTCACCAATGTTTCGTGAATTATCTGTTTTAAAATTAGTCCCTTAACCGTAAGTATCCCTACTTACCAAGCTTAAGTCCTTACAGATGTGGACTGGTTTACTTTCGTCCACGCTGCAAAACTTGGCCGATTTCTCGGATCAGTTCACTTTCGTCCTCACTTCGCTTTTCGCGAATTGCTAAGGTTTTTCTGCCGATAGTTCACCCACACATGTCACTGAATGTCCAATTTTATACTAAATATTAACCATTAATTTCACTAACTTACACCTATTAACTACTTATTTGTCTATATTTGTCCACCGTTTCCGGATCGCACCACTAAATTTACACTTTTTGACTATTTGTCTAATATTTTATCTTTATCTTACTAACTTAAACTTATATTTATTTAACGAATCGCAAATATCCACGATTCAATAGCGTACAACTGGAATTTCGTCCGAACGGTTTGAATGCCAGGTGTAAACTGAAAATTGCTTTCTGCAAAAATCTATTATTCCTATACAGTGTGTCCAGCGAGACTTCAACTAGCCGTGGTACGATCCGCTTGTGCGAAAAATTGTTTCTCGTGCTTTCGGATTGTCAACCACAGTTTGCGTGCTTTATTTTCTTTTGCGGTGTTAATATAAAAAGTACAAGAGTTCTCCGTTGTGGTAAACGTTAGTTTTCTTCCTTGGGTTTCTCAAGTGTTATTTAACAATTCAAAATATATTTCAATCCATTTAAATCAATCAATTGTCATCTTTTAATCTTTTTTGTAAATAGAATTTTCTAAATATTTGAAATATTTACAAAGATGAAATTTCAAGCCAAAATAAAACTAATCATTTTTTGAAATTCCAATGTATGTTTTTCATGTTTGCCTATTAAGATCAACATTTTAAACCTTTCGCTTCTTTTAAAGTGTCGACTTTCAGACGAACTTGTTGCGGCATCCAAACGTGGGTTCATAAAACAACACTGACTATGTTGATACAATATAAGACGAAGGGCCACTTTATGCAATTATCGAAAATATTTTAAATAAATCAAATAATATATAGCCTTTAATACAGTGTTGCTAGATTGATGTGTTAATATGGGAGTCCTATTTTATAGCTCGCTGAGCTGTCACATCAAATCAGCTGTGCCTGGGAAACACGACTTAATTAAAGACGTCCCTCATTTGGCGCCTGACGTCATGTTTTGTGACGTCATGTTGCAATGAAATTGCTCAAACTATACATACGGTTCGATGTAGACACCGGCAAAATGGAGGAGACAGCACAGGCACTAATGTACGACTTCGTCAACACGAACTGGGCAAAGTTTGAAGCAGCAATCGGCAGGTCAATCACCGACCTGGAGTGGAACGAAGGCGCGGAAGCACTGGCCGAGAAGGTCCGCAGGATCTTCATGCGAGCATGTAGAACCCGCAAAAAAACCAAGACCCGAAGACGCGGCGATGAGATAGGCTGATGTAGAAGCGCCCTGGAAGCTGCCAAGAAGAAAATCCATCGATAAAGGAGAGAGGCACAGACGGACGCGGACCCTGGAGTCAAGCAGCAGGCACAGGACCAGTACAGGCGTATGCGCCGGGATTACAAGCCCCAGATTGAGGCAGCCAGACAACAAGCCTTAGATCAGGAAGCAGAGGAGCTGCTAACAGACGGATCCTGGCACAACGCGTGGAACAGACTGGCAGGGAAAAACATAGGCCCAACAACTGTACCATCCTCAAAGAAGACGGGACCTACACGATGACCGAGAAGGACAAGTACGATTACCTAACGGGAAAGAACTTCCCCAGCGACGACCGAAGCCGGGAGAACGACAGTATGGCAGCGATAAGGGAGCAAACGCCCACCTTCGGCAACGACGACCAGCCACCAGCATCGAGCTGGAGAACGTAGTGTTCAATGTGCCAGAATAGTCATATGTTCAAGACACAATGTTCATATGTGTCCACAAGGATCCAGCATGGGGCCCACACTCTGGCTGGTGGTTATGCCGAGCAGGTTCGACAAACTGGACGCGGCCAGTGAAGTTTGGGCAGAGGAACTACACCAGCAGTAGGACAGGTGGGAAGAGCTGACGGATGAACTCACATACCTGCAAGCCTTCGCCGACGACCAGGTGCTAGTCATGAAAGGGACACCGGCGAAACAGATATAGAGGAAGTGAAGCATCGTTTGTACCGCATGTCAGGCGTGGGAGGCCGAAAGTGGCGCCACCTATAACGAGGGCAAAACGCATCGTTGCTTGCAGAGTGTGGACGTGCTGCGATGCTGAATCGTGCGTTAATTTTGAGTTGAAATTGTGTTCGTTATTGTATTGTGCGTTTTTTGGAATAATATCTAGAACATTCCTTATCGGGCAACTACCGGGTTTGCGCGATAAGTGTAATGAATCCCGGAAGATCTCTGGAGTCCGAGTCGGACCAGGGCTCCCAAGGGAGCTACTTTCTTAGGCCCAGGACTAAGAAGAGGGGTAGTGTGCCCAAGTCTGACCCAACATCTCCAGCGTCACCAACCCCGGCTCCAAAAACATCAGCGATGGAGGAGGCTGTAGGGGTGTCGCAGGCGACTTCAGCGGGCGCAGCGGATGATTGTTTCGTTGTCCCGCGAAGGACTGTGGCGTGGAGCACGCTGATTGTTGCTCCAGAGGCCACGACGCTAAAAAACCGCTTTACGCCAATCCAGCCGCCAATCGTGGATGAGCCTCCAACACTTCCCAACACCAGCGTAGGGACTGAACGGGAAGCAATTGCTGAGAGCCCTACAGCAGTTGCCAACAAGCCCAAGAGGGCAGAAAAGCCGATCACACAATGCTGATTGGTGGTCTAAAAACCATCACCAGTCAGCCGTTCACGCTGAAGTACACGAAGGCTTCGTTAATCGTGTACTGCAGAAGCATTATGGACTGGGTGGCGGTAAAACGATCTCTGGAGGAGGACTCTTGGAGTTCGTTCGCGACGTTTGAACAGTGAACAAGTGATTCGTTCGCTCTCTTATCGTGAATAAAATTGATATTAAAGGATATCATCCTCGGCGAGTGGTGTCCGGCGACCGTGCCAAGGTCGTTTAAGTTATCGCAAGATATTTAAAAAACACTGATATAGGGAATGCATTTTATTAGTACCCAGCAATGCAAACAAGCCAGATATTATTAGAAAAATATCAACGTACCCAAAATGAGGAAATTTTATACAATAGCTGAAAATCAGCTGAGCAAGAAAAAATGAATGCTACATACAAGGTGGAACAACTACAATCCCAGTTGGATAAAATACATAAAATGTATGCAGAATTGAACACAAAATATTCAAATTTAGAAAAGAAACTGTCTAGCAACGCCGAAGAAAGGGGGACAGGTGAATATCATACCGATGAAGAGGAGTTAGCAAGGGAGACAGAATGGATTCGGACGAAAAATTGGAAGAAAAGGAAAATGGATACTTCGCTTACACCACCACAATAACAAACCAATAGGCCGAATGTAGAAAAGCCTAAAAAAATTCAAGCACCGCCGCCTATCATAGTGAACAATATTATAAATTTTAATGAACTCCATGCTATCGTGACCCAACTTCCCGGTGCCCAGATTAAACTAATTCATGATAAAAATATAAAAATTAATGTACAGGATGAGACCAACTATAAAATGCTTACTGCAACGCTAACTGAAAAAGGATACTCTTGGCATTCCTATGAGAATAAGCAGAATAGGCCAATTAAAGGTATGGCCAAAAAACTGTATCATTCCATTGATCCAGAAAAAATATTGCATGAAGTTAGAAAACGCGGCTACAAACTTATCGAAGTCACTCCTAAATTAAAATATAAAACAAAACAACCTCTAAACATGTTCATGCTTTCATTCAGGCATGACGAGAGTATTGATAAAATTTACGGAATAACTGACATATTAGGGGTCAGAGTTGAAATCACTCCATTAATAAAGTCCAGGCTTGTACCACAGTGCAAAAAATGCCAAGCTTATGGACATACACAAAATACTGTGCCATGGAGCCACGCTGCGTCAGATGTACTGGTAAGCACCTAACAATGGAGTGTGAAAAACCAAAGGATGAAAAACCCAAATGTGTTCATTGTGGTGAAGGGCATCCAGCCAACTACAGAGGATGCATGGTTGCAAAAGAAATGCAAAAATTAAAAGAAAAACGCAACAAGAAACCAGTTCCTCCTAAGCAGCCACAGAGGAATAACGTACAAGTGCAGAAAGGCAACATAAGTGCAGGACAAAACACCTACAGTCAAGCAGTTACTGGTAAGCCTGAATTGATTATTAGTACAAATCAAACACAACAACAAGACCGAAACGCTTCCATCCAAAACTCTCTTCAACAAATAATGGAGAAATTAATAAAAATGGATGAACGGATTAGCAGACTTGAATATAGGGCCAAAGGAGCTATCTCAAATAATTTTTAATGCTAAGTAGCCTCAAGATTATAGAGTGGAATGCCAATGGACTCTTGCAACACAAACAAGAATTGGAAGCAGTCCTGGACATAGAAAAAATAGACATATGTCTGATCTCAGAGACTCACTTCACCAATGAGTCCTTTATCAGTTTCAAGGGATACAAAGTGTACCACACCACTCATCCCCAGAATTCAGCCAGAGGAGGTAGTGCAGTGATAGTAAGAGAAGCGATTATGCATCATCAAGAGATGGGATACAGGACTGAAGAATTTCAGGCAACTTCGGTAATGATCAAAACCAAAACTCAGGATGTCATGGTCACATCCGTATACTGTCCTCCAAGACATGCCATACAGCATGAGCAGTACATTGATTTCTTTAATAGCCAAGGAATTAGATTTATCATTGGAGGCGACTTCAATGCTAAGCACACCCATTGGGGATCTAGGTTAACCACAACCAAAGGCAAACAATTGATGGAAGCAATAAGACAGATAAAATGCGAAGCACACTCAACTGGGAAACCAACTTATTGGCCCACAGATAGAAATAAAATACCTGACCTAATAGATTTTTTTGTTGTGCGGAATATATCAGCAAACTATATTCAAGTTGATGAGGCGTGGGACATGAACTCAGACCACTCTCCCATTCTCCTCACTCTTAGCGATTCTATTATCCAAAAACAAAATTCTCCTAGACTAACAAACAGGCGAACAGATTGGCAAAGTTTCAGATTAGAACTTCAAAATGCTATTAATTTAACTGTTCCATTAAGAACAATAGAACAGTTGGATGATGAAGTGGAAAATCTTGTTACCCTTAATTCAACAAGCAGCATGGAATAACACCCCATCCATTGTTCAGAGGACAAAAGGAAACAAATACCCCATGGAAGTAAGACACTTGATCTCAGAGAAAAGAAGACTTAGGAGGAAATGGCACCAGACCAGAGCTCCAGCAGATAAAACCATACTCAATAATGCCACTCAACAGTTAAAGAGAGAAATAGAAAGAATAAAAAATGAATCTATTAGTGACTATCTGAGTGAGTTGACAAATGACAAAAGCACTGACTACTCAGTCTGGAAAGCCACTAGGATATTAAAAAGTCCGACACTACAGAACGCACCAATCAGGAATGCAGATGGCAGCTGGGCTAGAAACAATACTCAGAAAGCCAACAGGTTTGCAGATCATCTTGAAAAAATCTTCCAACCAAACGATGGCGAAGAATTACCGAACTGGGACTTCTCTGACGGAGATAGCACGAACATTAGACCAACTTCCACAAAAGAAGTAGCAAAGGAAATAAGAACAAACATTAATCCTAAGAAAGCTCCTGGTTTTGATTTAATTACTGGTGAAGTGCTAAAACAGCTCCCCAAAAAAGGTATAACCAAACTTACACATCTTTTTAATGCCTCATTCAGATTAAGGTATGTTCCTAGGATGTGGAAAGTAGCTGAAATCATTATGATTCATAAACCAGGCAAAGCCTCTCACGATGTTTCATCATATAGGCCAATCTCTCTACTGCCTATGATATCGAAACTGTTCGAAAAAATACTCCTGACAAGGCTGAAACCCATCATCGAAGAAAGGAATATAATACCAAATCATCAGTTTGGGTTCAGAGAAAACCACTCAACGGTAGACCAAGTACACAGAATTTCAGATGTTATTGAAAGAGCACTGGAAAGTAAGGAAGTATGCTCAGCCATCTTCCTTGATGTATCGCAGGCCTTTGACAGAGTATGGCATAATGGGCTGAAACATAAGTTAAATATTAGCGGTAGGGAAAACCCATGAGGAAGCCGCAATTAAACTGCAAACATCAGTTTCACAAATATATGATTGGACCAAAAGATGGCGTATCAAACTAAACGAGACCAAGTCTGTACACATTAACTTCACAAATAAAACTAACCAGCAGGTACCAATTCACTTAAATAATACTCAGATCCCTTATGCAAATTCAGCAAAGTATCTGGGCATAACATTAGATGCAAGACTGCGCTGGAAAGCCCATGTTAAGAAAAAAAAGAAAGAGCTCGATATAAGATATAGGAAAATGTACTGGCTACTGGGTAGGCACTCTAGACTATCAATCTACAACAAAGTACTTCTGTATAAACAAATCCTCAAACCAGTGTGGACTTACTGCTTACAGCTCTGGGGTTGTGCCAGCAAGAGTAACATCCTAATTATTCAGAAATTCCAGAATAAAGTACTGAGAAACATTCTTAATGCGCCTTGGTACATCAGGAATAGTGATATTCATCGAGACCTTCCGATGGATACTGTTGACCAGACTATCACGAGATTTGCAAGGAGTCATGAACAACGGCTTCATCAACATGTGAATATCGAGGCGATTC
Organism: Dendroctonus valens; assembly: GCA_024550625.1. Taxonomy (NCBI): domain Eukaryota; kingdom Metazoa; phylum Arthropoda; class Insecta; order Coleoptera; family Curculionidae; genus Dendroctonus; species Dendroctonus valens. The sequence continues at coordinate 120,749 of JAJTJO010000069.1, forward strand.
AGCTCCTCGACAAGACCACCCTGACAAGAAGACTCAAGAGGGTAAAGCCTTTTGAGCTATGTAAGTGACTATGTCAGTGCAAAAGCAGAACAATGTGCGGTTTTGTGCTACACGGTAATTAGTGTAGCTATGTCACTAGACCACCAGACTCTAAGGTACACTAGTGAGTAGGACCTTAGTTTTAAGATTTGTCCATAGTTAAGTTAGGTTAGAACAGAATTACTCATTGATCAACTTTGATCAGATCGTAATGTTAGTAAATGTCCTACGGGGAGTTTAATTAAATAAAAAAAAAAAAAACCAGTCAGCCGTTCACGCTGAAGTACACGAAGGCTTCGTTAATCGTGTACTGCAGCAGCATTATGGACTGGGTGGCGGTAAAACGATCTCTGGAGGAGGACAAGAGCCAGTTCCACACCTGCGCCCCTTTGTCGCAAAAACACACGCGTTCGTCCTGAGGGGCCTGGAGGGCAATGTCGATCCGACTGCCATCAAGGAGGATCTGACAGACAAAGGACTGGAGGTGAGAAGTGTCTTCAAAATGAAGCCACTCGTCAGGCCGCTCTACCTGGTCGTCACTAGCGACAAGGCAAATCTCCGAAGGCTTAACGCCTAGGCCAGGGTGGTGTGCAGTGTCAGGGTTTCGTGGGAAACCCGCAAAAACCGGAAGACCCTGACACAGTGTCGTCGATGCCAGGGCTGGGGCCATGTCACCGGGAACTGCCACCGGGACTTTAAATGCTCCCGATGCGCTCGGGGGCATGAAATCACCTCCTGCCCCGGTGGGGCATTACATTAAAATGCGCTAACTGCGGTGGGCCTCATCGTAGCTTTGACGAGGTTTGCCCAGTCTACATTTACAAACAGGCGCAAGTCCCGGCGGAGAAGCAGCGTTTCGTCCCTGCTCCTCTTCCAACAAGGCCAGCCTGAGGTCAAACCAGTCGAGTCCCTGTCCCGATCCACCCTTTACCCCTAATCAGCTGGACCATGGCGCCTAGTCACGCCAACAGGACCATACTGCCCCCGCCACCGCCTTCATTAGCGGAGTTTCCTGCGCTGAGGCAGCACGAAGCTGTCCCTACGATCTCCGCCCACCCAGCCCATGGTATAAATGGGAACGCGGTGGCCATGCTGGGCAGTGTCCAGCGGGAATTCGCCGAGCTGTCGTCGCAAATCAACTTGGAGGAGGTGATCAAGGCGGTAAGATTTTACAGCGCTGCATTGAGGGTTTGCGTCTCGAAGATAGACAAATGCCTAGTCTCAGCGCAGTTCTTCAATGAAGATATTAACAGCTTCGATTTTTAATTATTGATATTGTCAACTGTGTCCAATGAGAATTGGGGAATGGAACTCATGTGGACTCCGGAGTCGTCTCGGCGAGTTCGAGCAGTTCCTCGGGTCTGAGGACGTCGATGTGGCGTTAATCGTGGAAACATGTTTGCGCCCCGGAGACATAATAACAATCCGGGGGTACAGGCTCGAGCGTGCCGATAGGCCCGGTCTAAGGGGTGGAGTAGCCATAGCGATCAAAGCAACGATCCCATTCAGGAGACTGCCATGCCGGCAGTCAGTAATAGAGAACGTTGGCGTTGAGCTTTGTGATGGTGTTTTGATCTACTGTGGGTACTCTACTTCCTACTCGCTTACAGGCGACTGACGTTGATCCATTTTTGTCAAACACCAATAGGGTGTTGCTTATGGGAGATTTCAACGCCCGCCATCCACTATTTAATAACCCTGGACGGAAAAACGCAGCTGGCAATTTCCTAGCCAGCTACGTTCGCGAAAATGGCCTACTAGTTATGCCCACTTCATCTCCAACTCATTATCCAAACAGTGGACTGAACCCATCTTTCCTTGATTTCGGAATAGCCAAAGGACTCGCCAATCTCACGGAGATGGTGGTTATAGACGCCCTCAACAGTGACCATTTGCCCATTTACCTCGACATTAGGGATTTAAAGCGCACACAAACGAATGACTTTCGATATTCATACGAAAACTTCGATTTTCGAGAATATCGGAAACGACTACAAGACCTGACATGTATTCCGGGCCAGATTGATACTGTCGAGGCTCTAGAGCATGCGGTGAAAGGTCTGACCAGGAATATACAACGGACACAGCAAGCTTTGGCCAAAAAAGTTCCGACCAGACCGCGGCGCGACAACCTTCCTGAGGAAATCTTGAACCTTATTAAGGCGAAAAATAGAATCAGGAAGCGTTGGCAGCGATTCAGGCAATCTGCCGATCGCATAAGGGCAGCAGAACTTGCACGAGACATACAGAGCGAAATTTCGGCATACAGGAGTTTTAACTGGACGGAAAGTTGCGAAACTTATCTCCCCGTGACAATTCTTTGTGGAAGCTGTCGAGAAGTCTACGAAAAGGCTACGAACAAGTCCCCGCTCTTGAAAAAGAGGGGCGGAGTTATAATACCACCAGCGACAAATGCGAGCTGCTCGCCGACTTTTTGGCAGAAGTACACAAAGTCCAACCAGCCCTTCAGGATAAAGAAATAGAAAGACAGACCGGTGTTTTCGTAGAACGGAAGTATCCTATACCACCCTGGATTTTGCATTCCTTTATAACAACCCCGTCGGAGATACAATCGTGTATTCAGCGCCTCCTTAGCCGAAAAGCCTCCGGGCCAGACGGCATCCCTTATTTACGCCTCAAAAACTTACCGCGGAAAACTATAGTGCTAATAGTACAAATAGCCAACGCAGTCCTTAAATTGCAGCACTTCCCACGGGACTGGAAAAACGCTGTAATAATTCCTATCTTAAAGCCGGGCAAAAACCCGATTGATCCCGCCTCTTATAGCCCAATTTCCCTCCTAAACTCCCTCGGCAAATTAACCGAGAAGGTTATCCTATCGAGACTACAGGCAGCAGCCGAGCTTCGAAGTTTAATCCCGGATGAGCAGTTTGGCTTTCGAGCAAGACACAACACAACGCTGCAGACTGCCAGGATCGCAACGGATGCCTATGAAGCATTTAATAAGTTGTGTATATTTTCCTGACTGTACTTCAATTTATTTCAAAATTTCCTGGGTTTCAGTCAATTTTATTGTTTATTATTTAAAATGTTACAAATACGTTTCGGTGTCTTTCTCCACCATCATCAGTTTGTCTAAAATAAACGTTTTACATTTATTATCAATTTAATTAAAAATAAAAAAACACTTTCACAAAATTAACCTATTAAAATTCGAATCACACACATATTAAAAGTACAATTTGGGATCTTTGTTCTCAGGTGATGAGTCGGGATAAACATGTTCGGGAACAGACTAGAATCTATTGTTTAGAGATCCAAATTTGACTTACGTATATAGTTGCTATCAACTTCACATTTGACTGGTCACTGAATTTTCCATATTTTATTCGATATCAAGCGAGCGAAACAAAAAAACTGTTTATCTTTCGTCTTTTCTTTGCATTCTAGGAATTGCTTGGCAATTTTTCAATATCAGCTGTTTACATTTCATTTACCTGGTCCAATCAGTTCATACATGCGATCATCTAATTAGCGTATGATACACAGAGCTAAGATTGTCTGTATCTGATCTGAAATTTATGGCATTCTGATGTTTCTTAATTTGTATCATTTCATGGATTCTTCTCTAATTATAGTTGTCCTCATTGATCAATATTTGTGTGTTATCGAAATCGAAATCATGCAACTTTTCTTGTGCATGTTGTGCTAATGCTGTTGCATTTTCGCTAACCTGTCTTAAGCTATACTTATGTTCGTATATTATTTTCTTTAAATATTGCCCTGTATGTTCTATATAAGTGTTGTCACAGTCCAAATAGTCAATCTTGTATATTACGTTAGGTGTGTCCAACTTATCGCTTCTAGGCCTAAATTTATTGAAACATTTCCTTACCAAGTTGTTTTTAGTTCTTTCCGCCACAGTAATATTATGTGGCTTCAGAATATTCTTTATTTTTGTGTTTATCTCCGGCATGTACGGTAATGATACATACCTGACTTCACCTTCTTTTATCTTATTTACACCATTCATGCTGTTCCATTTATTTGAATTGTAGATTTTATTAATTGTTTGTTTTATTATTGGTTCAAAGAAAGCTTTGGGATAGTTGTTCATTATTAGTACCCTTTTTATTTTTTCAAGATTTTTTGATCTATATCTACAATGTGCCAATTTAAGCGCTGTTACAACACTTTTTTTTATATTGTATAGGTGCATATGATTGGTAATTCAAGTATCTACCCGACCACACATCCTTTGTGTACCAGTTTGTTTTTATTTCCCCATTACCGTCATATATAACAGTCATATCCAAAATTTTTATCGATTTGTTTTTGTCTTCCTCAATGGTGAATTTAATGGTCTCATGGAATGCATTAAATTTATCTAATGTGTATTGACCTTTTTGGTTTGGCAGGCACATTATGCAGTCATCCACGTATCTTTTAAAGAATCCACACTCAAAATTCAATTCCGGTATTAGTTTTTCTTCCAGACTTTCCATCACGAGGTTTGCAATTGTTGCAGCTATGGGAGACACCATAGCTCCTCCATATATTTGTGAATAGAAATTGCCATTCGTACTGGAAGTAAGTGGACTTGAGGCACAGCTCTACCGCCCCAATAAATTCATTTTCGGGTAATGATGTGTGCTACTTTATTTCAGACCATCTACCCCTTATGCACTGTATTGAGCAATCTACCGGGATGTTTGTGTATAAAGATACCACATCAAGTGATATTATGCGATGGTTCTCAGGTATTTTCTGCTTTCTTATAAATTCACAGAAACTCCATGAGTCCCTAACGTGATATTGCGACTTTCCCAATATATTACTCAGCACAGATGACAGATATTTAGATAATTGGTAAGTTGGGGCATTTATGTTGCTAACTATCGGTCTCAAATTAAATTAAATTAAATTCATTAAATTCACCATTGAGGAAGACAAAAACAAATCGATAAACTTTTTGGATATGACTGTTATATATGACGGTAATGGGGAAATATAAACAAACTGGTACACAAAGGATATGTGGTCGGGTAGATACTTGAATTACCAATCATATGCACCTATACAATATAAAAAAAGTGTTGTAACAGCGCTTACTAATAGAGCTAATAAATTGGCACATTGTAGATATTTGCGCTTATTACTTTAGTATTACCATTTTAATTACCATTGATATTTACATTGGCGATACCTATTTATTCTGTCCATCTGAGACGAATCTATTCGCCTAGATGGCGCCCTTTTCGATTACTGTCATCCCCGAGAACGCCTCGTCTTGAGGTGGTGCCATTCTGACACTCTCTTTCAAATCGTCAAGTGGTTCGGACTTCCTTTGTAGTGGTAACGCTTGTGAAATACACAATTAAAGCAGCTTACCAGTGTTTCAATCAAAATACAGTCCACTTTCCAAAGCAATCCAGTATGCGTGTTTCAACAACCGACTACAAATTATTTTGGGTCTACAAAGGTTGCATAGCCCGCACATTTTGGCCTTCGAGCCGCATCCGAACCACGTGCACAGAAGAGGAGCAGCAGACATCTTGTACAGTCAGAGTGAGTCAATCCCTTTTACCTTTTCCATAATTTATTGTTCACATTCAGTGTAAGTTTTTACTGAATGCGATTTGCAAACTCACTTAAACTTCTATTTAATTTGAGGTACCTACTACATACCTACATACGTGTTTCATGCACGCATTTGTTGCCACATTTTTCTAAGCTAATTGATCTCTGAATTAATTTTCGTATACCTTCTTTCGTTTAATCAATAGCTTTTACGTTTCACTTGCAACTGCAGGATTTGTCCCGATTGTCTAACATTAACTAGTGCCGTTATTTCTTACTTAATATCATGGACAATCTTAATCGCAAAAGAGGCGCCCTCAAAGGGAAATTGACCCGGTTTAGGGCATTTATAATTAAGATTCAGGATGCGCATGAAAATCCCGAGCAGGTAGTTAGTTCTATTCAAACAATGCAATTACGAAAGCAGCTCGATTCTGCTATAACCTATTTATCCGATTTTGAGGAACTTCATTTGGAAATACTCGAGCTTAGCACAGATTCAGATCAAGACAATGAGCAGTTAGAGATTTTTGAAAGTCAGTACTTTGAAGCCATTGCACAAGCAGAGGTTTTACTAAGCATGCTTACAGCTATTAATCCAAATCAAGATCCAACAAAGTCGCCAATAACGAGCTCAAACGGTTTTTCGGGACATTCAAGTGCTAACTCTTTCATAAAATTACCTTCCATCAATTTACCAAAGTTTCATGGTGATCTTGATAATTGGATCGAGTTCAGAGAAATATTCAGTAATTTAATCCATGAAAACACCGAAATAAATAATATTCAAAAGCTGCACTACCTCAAAGCATCTCTTTTCGACGAAGCGGCGGAAATAATAAAATCTTTAGAATTTACTAGCGATAACTATATTGTAGCGTTCAATTCTATATGCGAAAGGTACAACAACCCCAGAATGCTTGTACACAATCACCTTAAGTCAATACTTGAAATTGAAACCTCATCAAGGGAATCAGCTACCAAATTAAGGAAAATGAACGATTCACTTTTTAAGCACGTTTCAGCACTAAAATCATTAGCTACAGAAGCTGAGCTTCTAGATGCCTTTTTAATTCACGTAGTTTCAAAGAAACTGGACCCTACCACTGCCCGCGAATGGGAAACCTTCAAAAATAATTTAGGATCGCAGCAATTTAAAGGGTTTATTAAAAATATAGCGAATCTATTAGAATCTTTGGAGTGCCAACAATCGAAACCGGCTAACGAAAAACCTAGAACGCATTCAAAAGCTTTTGTTTCTAGCAATCCTGTGTGCCCTTTATGCAAACAACCGCATTATTTATCAAAATGTGACCGGTTCCACCAACTAACTCCTCAAGAGAGATTGGCCAAAGCAAAGGATTTAAAGGTTTGTCTCAATTACTTATCTAAGGGACATTTTGTAACTCAGTGTCGTTCTACATTTACTTGTCGTCTTTGCAAATCAAAACATCACACTAGCTTACACCTGAATTCAATTCAATCAACAGCTCAAACTTTTCCTGTTTCCGCATCCGTACAGGAACCGGAGCGCTCCTCAACTATTTCTGCATTTTCTTCGAATACGGCTCAAGTTCTATTACCTACCGCGTCTGCGCAGATCATCGACTCTTTTGGAAAACCTCATACAATTAGAATACTTCTGGATTCAGGATCGCAATCAAATTTCATTAAATCCAGTCTATGTAAAAAGCTGAATTTGCCCGTTGAGTCAGTCAACATATCTATTTCTGGATTGGCACAAGCCGCATCCCTGGCGAATGCTAAATGTGCAGTTGAAGTGCATGCTCATCAATCTTCTTTTAAGGTTCATCTCTCTTGTCTTGTTCTTGATGAAATTACAGGCAGTATTCCTGGTATCCAGATAGATATAGATAAATTCAAGATTCCGGAAAACTTGAAGTTATCAGACCCATCTTTCTATAAACCCGGTGACATTGACCTTCTAATAGGCGCTTCGGCTTTCTTCAACATTTTGTGCATTGGACAAATTCGTTTGGGTCCAAATCTTCCAGTTCTCCAAAAACACGTTTCGGCTGGATAGTTTCAGGCTCCATTGGTTTTCAATCTGATGTCCAAGTTCGGTGTCATCTAAGCCGCATTAATGATCTACCTGACCAGCTTAATAGGTTCTGAGAGCTCGAACATTATCCGGAGAGCAGAGCACTTTCTTCGGAAGAAAAGGCGTGCGAAGACCACTTTAGTCAACATACCCGCAGAAGTTTCAGATGGTCGTTTTATCGTTTCTATTCCCCTCAAAGCTTCTGTCGAGTTGCTTGGCGATTCTTACAAAACAGCCGAGAAGCGATTTCTTTCCCTTGAAAAACGATTCCAATCAAATCCTCAGTTATATGAACGATATTCAAGCTTCATGAAAGAATATGAAGAATTGCAACACATGAGTGCCATTGTTCCACATCCTTTCATCGGCGCAGATGGTATTATTAGAGTTGGCGGTCGGCTACTCCAATCCAATTTTTCCTATGAGAAGAAGCACCCCATCATTCTGTCTGATAAAGATCATTTGTCTTCACTCATGGCTCTCGATGCCCACATTCGACTACTTCATGCTGGTCCTCAGCTGCTTTTAGCGTCTCTAAGAGAGCAATTTTGGATAACATCTGCTAGAAACCTCTCAAGAAATATTGTTCGTTCATGCGTTCGTTGTGTTCGGCTTTCTCCAAGATTCGTCAAACCCCTCATGGGAAACCTGCCATTGCCTCGCGTTACTCCTTCTCCTCCATTTTACAAAACAGGAGTTGATTACTCCGGGCCTTTTTTTGTAAAGAATCAAAAAGGGCGCGGTGCCAAGACCTCTAAGGCGTACTTGTGCTTATTCGTGTGCTTTTCGACAAAAGCGGTTCACCTTGAGTTGGTTACTGATCTATCCATGGAGACCTTTCTCCTCGCCTTTCGTCGATTTGTTTCTCGCCGCGGTAAACCTGCACAAGTATATTCAGACAACGGCACAAATTTTGTTGGCGCGAAGTCGGAGCTAATAGAGCTGTCTAAATTTATAATTGATCATGGTTCCAAATTTAGCGAAACAGTCGCTAACGATGGAACTAGTTGGCATTTTATTCCTGCTCATAGTCCCCACTTTGGTGGGCTATGGGAAGCCGGAATTAAGTCTTCTAAGCACCATTTGAGGCGCGTGTTGGGTACCTCAATTGTCACATATGAAGAGTTTTGCACCTTGCTAATTCAAGTGGAGGCTACATTGAATTCCCGACCTCTCTGCCCACTCTCTTCTGATCCAAACGACCTCCAACCCTTAACTCCAGCTCACTTTCTGATTGGGAGGCCTCTTACGTCGCTACCAGATCCAGATGTAACGGACATTGCGGAACCTCGACTGTCACGATTCCAACGCGTTCAACAATTTCATCAACGCATATGGAGACGATGGAGCAAAGAGTACATATCCGAGTTACAGCAACGCACCAAGTGGCGCTTGCACCATTCCGATTTGAAACCAGGGACCCTTGTTTTGCTCAAGGACGACAATCAACCTCCCCTTCATTGGAAGTTAGGTAGAATTGTCGCTATTCATCCTGGCAGCGATGGTTATGCGAGGGTAGCTTCTGTACGCACTCAGCATGGCGTTGTGCGTCGGTCCTTTCCGAAGCTTTGTCCACTGCCAGTTCCAGTTGATCCGCAGTCAGTGAACAGTGGACAAACTCAGTGAACTCTGTTTTGAGGTGTATTAGATGTTATCTTATATGTGTAAAATCATATTTCTTATATGTACCTGTATATCTTTATTTCTTTATGTTTATTTCTGTATGTTCAAGCTTGTGTTTTGAAATCCTGTGTTTTCAAGGCCGGGGGAATGTTTGCGCTTATTACTTTAGTATTACCATTTTAATTACCATTGATATTTACATTGGCGATACCTATAATATTCTGTCCATCTGAGACGAATCTATTCGCCTAGATGGCGCCCTTTTCGATTACTGTCATCCCCGAGAACGCCTCGTCTTGAGGTGGTGCCATTCTGACACTCTCTTTCAAATCGTCAAGTGGTTCGGACTTCCTTTGTAGTGGTAACGCTTGTGAAATACACAATTAAAGCAGCTTACCAGTGTTTCAATCAAAATACAGTCCACTTTCCAAAGCAATCCAGTACGCGTGTTTCAACAACCGACTACAAATTATTTTGGGTCTACAAAGGTTGCATAGCCCGCACAGTAGATATAGATCAAAAAATCTTGAAAAAATAAAAAGGGTACTAATAATGAACAACTATCCCAAAGCTTTCTTTGAACCAATAATAAAACAAAGAATTAAAAAAATCTTCAATTCAAATAAATGGAACAGCATGAATGGTGTAAATAAGATAAAAGAAGGTGAAGTCAGGTATGTATCATTACCGTACATGCCGGAGATAAACACAAAAATAAAGAATATTCTGACGCCACATAATATTACTGTGGCGGAAAGAACTAAAAACAACTTGGTAAGGGAATGTTTCACAAAATTTAGGCCTAGAAGCGATAAGTTGGACAAACCTAAGGTAATATACAAGATTGATTGTTTGGACTGTGACAACACTTATATAGGACAAACAGGGCAATATTTAAAGAAAAGAATATACGCACATAAGTATGGCTTAAGGAAGGTTAGCGAAAATGCAACAGCCTTAGCACAACATGCACAACAAAAGTTGCATGATTTTGATTTCTATAACACACAAATATTGATCAATGAGGATAACTATAATAAGAGAAGAATGCATGAAATGATACAAATTAAGAAACATCAGAATGCAATAAATTTCAGATCAGATACAGACAACCTTAGCTCTTTGTATCATACGCTAATTGGATGATCGCATGTATGAACGGATTGGACCAGGTATATGAAATGTAAACAGCTGATATTGGAAAATTAACAAGCAATTCCGAGAACGCAAAGGAAAGACGAAAGATAAACAGTTTTTTTATTTCGCTCGCTTGATATCGAATAAAATATGGAAAATTCAGTGACCAGTCAAATGTGAAGTTGATAGCAACTATATACGTAAGTCAAATTTCGATCTCTAAACAATAGATTCTAGTCTTTTCCCGAACATGTTTATCCCGACTCAACACCTGAGAACAAAGGTCCCAAATTGAACTTTTAATATGTGTGTGATTTGAATTTTAATAGGTTAATTTTGTGAATGTGTTTTTTTATTTTTAATTAAATTGATAATAAATGTAAAATGTATATTTTAGACAAACTGATGATGGTGGGGAAAGACACCGAAACGTATTTGTAAAATTTTAAATAATAAACAATAAAATTGACTGAAACCCAGGAAATTTTGAAAAAAAGCATTTAATAAGCTTCAAAGTACGGTAATGCTGCTTCTCGATATGGAAAGGGCCTTCGACACAGTCTGGCACACAGGCCTGGTGTATAAGTTGTTTGCCGTACATTCACTGCCACTCTACATAGTTTCCCTTATAGCGCCTTACCTAAAAAACCTTACCATCCAGGTGAAAGTGGAGAATTCCACTTCTGCCAAAAGACGCATCGCGGCAGGAGTACCACAAGGTACAGTGATTTCGCCGTTGTTCTATACATTGTATACAGCAGACATTCCAAAACTTCCCACTACAAAAATAGCACAATACGCAGATGATACGGCTATCTACACATCGTCTTTCTATGCTCAGGCTACGAAATCTCGCATTGCGCATCACCTGAGTTTATTGACACCGTATTTCGATAAATGGAAACTTAAAGTGAATCCCAGGAAGACTGGACTTGTTATCCTTCTCGCGAAAATTTACTAACAATAAAATCCTATCGCCACTTATGGTGCAAAATACTCCAATCCAGCCAGAAAAAGAGGTGAAATACCTGTGATTCAAACTAGACGCCCGACTTCACTTGAACAAGCATGTTGACTATGCTGCACAAAAGACTTTCATGGCACGAAGAAAGTTGTACTCTCTTCTGGCGCCAAATTCATTTCTGTCACCTCACAACAAACTTCTGCTCTACACCTCCACCATAAGGCCCATACTGACCCACGGCTCCCCTGTCTGGCACTCTGTCTGTGATTCCACGAGACGACGTGTTCAAAGGACCCAAAATAGGTTCCTAAGAGGCGGCCTATCGGCTGGCAGATACACCAGAATAACCGAAATGCACGAAGCTACAGGGATGGCCTATATAGCCGACTATATATGTACCATCGCTGAAAATTTTATCATAGCGGAGTGCAAGGCTCAGTCCTTACGCGAAATATCACCCAAGTACTTCCCATATTTTATGAGGATTTTGCCCCTGACAGTACGTGACGACAAACAAACATTGCCTGCCATTTGCAGAGAGTCGTTTCTAGCAGGCTAGAAACGCACAAATCCAACATAACGTGACTTGACGGGTTCGTCCTGCCTCGTTCTGGCTGGTGTTGGCTGGTCCTTGCACCGATCGGTGCGGGTGCGGATGGATTTGGTCATCTAGTTGAAACTGCCGGCGGTTAACGCCACGGCAAATAGACGTTTCCGATATTCGCCAAAATCGAAATTTTCGTATGAATATCGAAAGTCGTTCGTTTGTTTGCGCTTTAAATCCCTAATGTCGAGGTAAATGGGCAAATGGTCACTGCTGAGGGCGTCTATAACCACCATCTCCTTGAGATTGGCGAGTCCTTTGGCTATTCCGAAATCGAGGAAAGATGGGTTCATTCCACTGTTTGGATAATGCGTTGGAGATGAAGTGGGCATAACTAGTAGGTCATTGTTGCGAGCGTAGCTGGCTAGGAAATTGCCAGCTGCGTTTTTCCGCCCGGGGTTATTGAATAGTGGATGGCGGGCGTTGAAATCTCCCATAAGCAACACCCTATTGGTGTTTGAACAAAATGGATCAACGTCAGTGGCCTCTAAGCGAGTAGAGAAGTCGAGTACCCACAGTAGATCAAAACACCATCATAAAGCTCAACGCCAACGTTCTGTATTGCTGACTGCCTGCATGGCAGTCTCCTGTATGGGATCGTTGCCTTGATCGCTATGGACACTCCACCCCTTAGACCGGGCATAACGGCACGATTGAGCCTGTACCCCCGGATTGTGATTCTGTCTCCGGGGCGCAACCATGTTTCAGGGTCGAAACGCTGCTTCTCCGCCGGGAGTTGCGCCTGTTTGTATATGTAGACTGGGCAAGCCTCGTCAAAGCTACGATGAGGCCCACCACAGTTAGCGCATTTTAATGTAGCTCCAACGGGGCAGGCCGTGATTACATGCTCCCAAGCGCATCGGGAGCATTTAAAATCCCGGTGGAAGTTCCCGGAGACATGGCCCCAGCCCTGGCATCGACGACACTGTGTCAGGGTCTTCCGGTTTTTGAGGATTTCCCACGAAACCCTGACACTGCACACCACCCTGGCCTCGGCGTTAAGCCTTGGTAGGGTTGCCTTGTCGCTAGTAACGACCAGGTAGAGCGGCCTGAAGAGTGTCTTCATTTTGAAGACACTTCTCACCTCCAGTCCTTGGTCTGCCAGATCCTGCTTTATGGCAGTCGGATCGACATTCCCTTCCAGGCCCCTCAGGACGAACGCGTGGGTTTTTTCCGACGAAGGGGCGTAGGTATGGAACTGGCTCTTGTTCTCCTCCAGGGATCGTTTCACCGCCGCCCAGTCCATAAAGCTTCTGCAGTACACGATTAACGAAGCCTTCGTGTACGTCAGCGTGAAAGGCTGACTGGTGATTGCTTTTTGACTACCAATCAGCATTGTGTGATTGCTGGATTTTGCAGCGATCACAACATGCTGCAGGGCTCTCAGCAATCGCTTCCCGTTCAGTCCCTACGCTGGTGTTGGGAAGCGTTGGAGGCTCATCTACGATTGGCGGCTGGATGGGCGTGAATCGGGTTTTCAGCGCCGTGGAGGCCTCTGGACCAACAATAAGCGTACTCCACGCTACAGTCTTTCGCGGGACCACGAATCCGTCATGCGCTGCGCCCGCTGAAGTCGCCTGCGACACTTCTACAGTTTCCTCCATCGCTGATTTTTTTGGAGCCGGGCTTAGTGACTCTGGCGATGTTGGTTCAGACTTGGGCACTCTACCCCTTTTCTTGGTCCTGGACCTAAGAAAATAGCTCCCTTGGGAGCCCTGATCCGACTCGGATTCCATAGAGCTTCCGGCATTCATCAATCTTATCGAGCAAACCCGGTAGTTGCCCGATAAGGAATGTTTTAAACTTTCTTTGAAAAAACGCACAATACAGATAACGAACACAATTTTATCGAAAATGTCGCACGATTTCGCTCCGCAGCACGTCCACACTCGGCAAACAACGATGCGAGACTATTCGCGAAAAGAATAGGCTAGATAATAAGGATAGTGCAGGGAAAGTGTACACAGTTGGATTAGTTAAGATTAGGATAGATCCCTTTCCCCGCTGATTGGTTGGGAGGAGGTCCAAGATACGGAGAAGGAGTTCGCATGGTAAGGGTTTCTCAAAGATAGTGGGTGTGCGGAAACGCGACACGCGTGAATGGGGTATGCCGCAAGGTGGGATCCCGAGAAGAGCGGCGACGTTCGGAACACATGTAAACACAGTCTCATTCGAGCTAGCTCAACCGTAAAGAACGGTCGAAATTCCGGGAGCTCGATAGTGTATCGTATTGGGATAGGTTGGTTAGGGTAGGTTTAAGTTAGTTTGTTTTGTTATTTTTTTTTATCTTTTTCTCTTTCGGTAGGTTAAGGCCAGACTGGCAACGTAGTAATATCATATATTGGAGAATAAAGGTCATGAGGGATGTTGTCCTCACTTGTGATGCAGAGGGTGGGTGAACGCCTTGCAGGGCCTCGTGTTTCGGGGTTTTTTTTGGTCGCTCGTTTCTTCGGGCTCGTTTGCTTGGTACAGTGGTTTGGCTAGATTGGGAGAAAACAGGACCCATTAGGCGAAAGCCAGGAGGGTTGCCGAAAAACATAATTTGAGTCATGTATCGGAGCTTTCCGGTTTAGTTACAAACAAAGTTGATTTTCGAAGTGAAATTTATATCTGCCTGCAGAGTTCAGAGAGTTGTTGAAGAAGTTTGTGTTTGTGCTGTGCAAAACGTGCAATTGGGCTTGCAGAAAAAACCAGAAGAAAGGTCAGAAAATTAGACATTCGTGGATAAAATAAGTCAAATAAAGCAGCAGAAGAGCCAAATTTCTACCTGCCAAGGGAGGAATTTGACCTTTTCTCGGGCTCGGTCGACCCTTTAGGCAAACAGTGGTGCCGCTGTGAATTTTTGGCAATTCTGTTTTCAAGTTTGGCTTTCGACCAAGACACAACACAACGTGCAGACTGCTAAGATCGCAACGGATGCCTATGCAGCATTTAATAAGCTTCAAAGTACGGTTATGCTGCTTCTCGACATGCAAAGGGCCTTTGACACAATCTGGCACACAGGCCTGCTGTACAAGTTGTTTGCCGTGCATTTACTGCCACTCTACCTAGTTTCCCTTATAGCGTCTTACCTGAAAAACCTTTCCATCCAGGTGATAGTGGAGAATTCCACTTCCGCCAAAAGACGCATCGCGGCAGGAGTACCAGAAGGAACAGTAATTTGGCCGCTGCTGTATATATTGTACACAGCAGACATTCCAAAACTTCCCACTACAAAAATAGCACCATACGCTGATGATACGGCTATTTACGCATCATCTTTTTATGCTCAGGCTGCGAAATCTCGCATTGCACATCACCTGAGTTTATTGACGCCGTATTTTGACAAATGGAAACTTAACGTGAATCCCAGGAAGACGGAACTTATTATCTTTTCGCGCAAATTCACTAACAATAAAATCTTATCACCACTCGTGGTCCAAAATACTCCTATCAAACCAACAAAAGAGGTGAAATACCTGGGATTCAAACTAGACGCCCGACTCCATTTCAACAAGCATGTTGACTATGCTGTACAAAAGACTGCCACAGCCCGAAGAAAGTTATACTCCCGTCTGGCGCCAAATTCTTTCCTATCACCTCGAAATAAACTTCTGCGCTACACCTCTACTATAAGGCTCTTACTTACATACGGCTCCCCTATCTGGCACTCTGTTAGCGACACCACCAGGCGGCGTCTTCAGGTGACCCAAAACAGGGTCCTAAGAGGCGTCTTATCCGCTGACAGATACACCAGAATAACTGAACTGCACGGTTCTGAAAGGTTCTGTCCTGACGCGATATCTTACCCAAGTTAGAGCAAACGATCGCCCAACGCAGGGTCCCCTGTATAAGCGACTGCCCATATTTCATGCGGATTTTGTCCCCGACAACACGTGAGAACAGACGAACATTTAATGCATAATGCAGGTTTAGTCGTTCCCAGCAGGCTATCAATCCACGCTGACTTGTTCCGAGGGATGCAGGCTGGTCCTGCACCAATCGGAGAGAGGAGGCGTGGCCTAGGCCATATATTCGTTGAAACAACCGCTGGCTAACGCCACTGCTGGCAGAATCAGACTTAAAGGCCGAAGCAAAAGGAGTTTTTGGCTTCCCTTTAGGAAGACCTTTTTTCCTCAAAGAATGCCCCTGAATAAAAGCAAACTGCCGTTTAAAGATTGCTCTCTTTTCGTTGTCGTGCGGATGCCAGATCGGCGACAGTCCATGTAAGGGTAACCGCAGGAAATGGACCGATGGGCTGCCAGTTAGACATGCTGAACGGAGGGAATTGGGCCGAATATCAGGCTAGCCACAGCTGCGGCGTTTATCCGTCTTGGCGTGAAATTTTTATCCTGTAATTTTTAATAAATGTTTTATGTATGTAGGTATGTGTCCAGTGAGTCTTCAACTAGCCGTGGAACGATCCGCGTGTGCGAAAGATTGTTTCTCGTGCTCTCGGATCGTCAACCACAGTTTGCGTGCTTTATTTTCTTTTGCGGTGTTAATATAAACAGTACAAGAGTTCTCCGTTGTGGTAAATGTTAGTTTTCTTCCTTAGCTTTCTCAAGTGTTATTTAACAATTCAAAATCCATTTCAATCCATTTAAAAAAATCAATTGTCATCATTCATTTATCCAATTAAATTTTTTTTGTAAATTCAATTTTCTAAATATTTGAAATATTTACAAAGATGTAATTGCAAGTCAAAATAAAACTAATCATTTTCTGAAATTCCAATGTATGTTTTTCATGTTCGCCTATTAAGATCAACATTTTAAACAGTTCGCTTCTTTTAAAGTGTCGACTTTCAGACGAACTTGTTCCGACATCCAAACGTGGGTTCATAAAACAACACTGACTATGTTGATACAATATAAGACGAAGGGCCACTTTATGCAATTATCGAAAATATTTTAAATAAATCAAATAATAAATAACCTTTAAAACAGTGCTGCTAGATTGATATGATAATATGGGAGTCCTATTTCATAGCTCGCTGAGCTGTCAAAACAAATCAGCTGTGCCTGGGAAACACGATTTAATTAAAGACGTCCCTCATTTGGCGCCTGACGTCACGTTTTGTGACGTCATGTTGCAATGAGATTGCTCAAACTATACATACGGTTCGACGTAGATACCGGCAAAATGGAGGAGACATCACAGGCACTAATGTACGGCCTCGTCAACACGAACTGGGCAAAGTTTGAAGCAGCAATCGGCAGTTCAATCACCGACCTGGAGTAGTACGAAGGCGCGGAAGCACTGTTCGAGAAGGTCAGCAGGATCTGCATGCTAACATGTAGAACCCGCATAAACACCAAGACCCGAAGACGCGGCGACGAGATGGGCTGGTGGAGCAGCGCCCTGGAAGCTGCCAAGAAGAAAATCCATCGATAAAGGAGAGAGGTACAGACGGACGCAGACCGTGGAGTCAAACAGCAGGCACAGGACCAGTACAGGCGTTTGCGCCGGGATTACAAGGCTGGCCGATGAAATTCGACAGAACGTGGCAGGAACACACCAGCCGGTCGTAACGCTCCATCTGAAGAACGCCGTCAACATGGCAGGGAAACCATACATCCTACATCGGCTCGGCAAGACCAACATCAGTACAACATTGGCCAGCATGATCAACAGCTTCCTGACGGATAGGAAAATCATCATGAGAGGCCTGACATATGTGTCCACAAGGATCCAGCATGGGGCCGACACTCTGGCTGGTGCTTATGCAGAGCTGGTTCGACAAGCTGGACGCGGCCAGGGAAGGTTTGGCAGAGGAACTACACCAGCAGCAGGACAGGTGGGAAGAGCTGCCGGATGAACTCACATACCTGCAAGCCTTCGCCGACGACCAGGTGCTTGTCATGAAAGGGACATCGGCGAAAAAGATAGAGAGGAAGTGGAGCATCGTCTGTACCGCATGTCAGTAGCGGGAGGCCGAAAGTGGCGCCACCTAAAACGAGGGCAAAACGGAGGCCATGTATGTGTCGGCAAAATCAATACGACCTCCGGTGCTAAAAACGGTGAAAACCACAATTGAACAGCACAGTTGCGTGAAATACCTGGGCATACAAGTGGACAGACACCTGACGTACACGAATCACGTCAACTGCGTTCGGCACAAAATTGAGGAGATGGCCATTAGGATCGGCCACAAAACAAGAAGAGTGTGGGGATGCAACCCGGAAACCCTCGTACACATAATGCTAAAAGCACTCAAACCAGCAGTTCTCTACGGCAATGAAATGTGGGGCACAAGCATGGCAAAGGAGGCGGCAGTGAGAGCGGCACAGACCATGGCAATCAAATCCTATGCTACGACACCCACGGCGGCACTACAGGTTCTGGCCGGAACACTGCCATGGTGAATTGGAGCACAATTCAGGCAGAGCTGCTTCATGCAGACAACCTCCAACGAACAAGAAAGGAAGACAGGCCACAAAAAGAATCTACACCCGAGCAAGGCATTTCTTCAGGAGCGCATCAACGACAAGAAACCAATGTTCCAGATGCACACCGACGCCACAATGAAGAGCAACGGAAGAGCAGCCCCAACTGGACACGGGAACCTCAATGCGTACCTGAAGCGGTTCGGCAAAGTGAACGACGCACAGTGCTCCTGTGCAACCGGAGAAGAAACGGTAGAGCACGTGAAGTTTAGGTGCCCAAGGGCCGACTGAAACGCGGCAAGGCAACATGTGTGCATCGAATTCAGGTCGTTGGACACCCACCTGCTGAAGGATGGTAAAATAACGCGTGACATCCAGAAATTCAACAAGTGGGCCGAAATGTCTATGCTCACCGAGGAGATGGCGGAAAATGCATGATTGGGACACTGCGCCATAAGTAATCAAGTAAGATAAAAATCAGGACAGCGCGCGAATTGACAATAAGGACAATGTGCGGATAGAATAGGGTAGACAATAAGGACAGTGCAGGGAAAATCTAAATGGTTGCTATATTAGGTTAGACGATAGATGTAGCAGATTAGAGTAGAATAGGTCCAGCCTTTCTCGGCGAATTGGTTGGGAGGAGGAGAAGGAGTTCTAATGGGAGTGGTTTCGCAACGATCGTAGGTGTGCGGAAACGCGAGATGGGTGAAGGGGTATGCCGGAAGGTAGGAACCCGGGCAGAGCGGCGACGTTCGAACACACACACATGGGGGCGCTGTTGAGACGAATGCGACGAACCGAGGCGTTGGTGGTTGGGGACTTCACCTCCAAGTCGCCGGAATGGGGATCACCCATCGAGGACCGTAGAGGGGCCTTGCTAGCATGGTACCCGTCGGTGGCACTCGGCCTCCTTACGGAATCCTTCCCGGGACTGCTGATGGATATTTTCAATGGCTTGCTGAAATCGCAGATTTTCCCGAAGAGCTGGAAAACTGGTAGACTAGTCTTGATTCCTTAGCAGGCGAAGCCGCTGCTCGAGGACACCAGGGCCTTCGTGCCTGATTAACACCATCGCCAAGTTGTTCGAACACGTAATTAACGCCCGTCTAGAGGAGGAACTGATGCAAAGGGGAGACCTGGCCGATAACCTGTACGGCTTCAGGAAAGGCAGGAGAGCGGTGCAGGCTGTGGAGCGGGTCATCAAGATGGCCCGGGATGCAAACCTGGGACGCGACGGGATAGGCGGGAACAGATGGTGTGTCTTGATCATCTTGGATGTCCGGATAGCGCCTCGTTGGCACCACAAGCCACCCTGATCAGGGCATCGGAGCTTTGAGTAGTGTCGGGATATCTGATGAACATCCTCAAGGACTATCTCTAGGTTAGAGAGATATTTCTAGATTCCAAGTGTTTGCAGACGCTGAGGCTGTCTGTGGGCATCCCCCAGGGTTCTGTACTCGGCCGCCCTCCTCTGGATAATATTGCAACACACGGTTTTGAGGCTGAAATTGTCACCTTGGCCCGAACCACAGGGTTTGCGGATGACATAGGGCTAGTGGTTTCTGCAGGTTGCAGACAAGACTTGATTGATAAGACTGACAGTGCGCTGCACACAATCACAGCATGGCTGCGGGACAACTGCATCACCATTGTGCCGGAGAAGACAGAGTCTGTCATTCTGTCGGGAAAGAGGAAGAGGGACGACATATCTTTCATCGTCGGTGGAACCCTAGTAAAACTTCAGCACAAGGTGAGGTATCAAAAAGTGTCCATCAGCCAGGACCGCAGATTAGGGTGGCACATCGAAGGGGCCACACAAAGGGCGTCAAAGAAGATCGCGGACTTGTCCAGGCTGATGCCCAACACTGCGGCCCGGACTCCGCCAAGAGGAAGGCTTTATATACGGTCGAGGAGTCAATGGTTCTGTATGCGGCTCCCGTGTGGCATGACTGGTCAACCTTCGCCAAATATCGCATAATGATCAATGGGGTACAACGGAGAGCTCTCCTTTAGTTCGCCTCTGGATACAGAACCATGTCAGGAGCTCAGGTGATTACGGGTATGCCAACCATGGACCTCCTGATGAAGGAGCGGAAGCGGCTTTACGATGGCGGTGGCGGACATTTGTGATCTGCGCGGAAAGCCGCGAGGGACGCCTCAGTAGCGCTGTGGGAGGCCAGGTGGGATGCCCTCTTGGAAAAGGCCCAGTCGACTAGGAGGCTGATTGGGGACCTCCGATCGTGGCTGGACTGTAAACACTGTTTAACTGTAAAAAACTGTAAAAACAGTTTATACCTGGCATTCAAACCGTTCCGACGAAATTCCAGTTGTACGCTATTTAATCGTGGATATTTGCGATTCGTTAAATATAAGTTTAAGTTGGTAAGATTAAGATCAATATTAGACAAATAGTTAATAAGTGTAAATTTAGTGGTGCGATCCGGAAACGGTGGAAAAATATAGACAAATAAGTAGTTAATAGGTGTCAGTTAGTGGAATTAAATGTTAATATTTAGCATAAAATTGGACATTCAGAGACACTTGTGTGCGAATTAACGATCGAAAAACACTAACAATTCGCGATAAGCGAAGTGAGGACGAAAGTGAACTGGTCCGAGAAATCGGCCAAAATTTGCAACTCGGACGAAAGCAAACCAGTCCACAGCTGTAAAGACTAAGAAGCAAGCAAAGGAAGTGAAAGAAAATACCCCAGAAGAGGGTAAGTAAGGGACATTTTATGGTTAAGGTTTATTGTTACTGTAACATTACAACATAGGAAATTATAAAAAAACATTTAAGGTCAACTAAAAAGTTGACATTCAACAAACCTGTGGCGAATGCGCGTTAAACAAAAAAAACTTGAAACCAAGGGTGCCCGTAATCGGAAGAATCGGGTGCTCGTAATCGAGTGCTGGAGAAAGTATAGAGGGGTCGTACCGACCACCCCCAGTGAAAAAAATAAAAAAATTTTTGTTTTATTTTTCACGGAGAAACTAAGGGCCGGAACTAAAAAAAAAACAATACGGGATCATCATAAGGGTGTTGTGAGCGCGGGGAATTAAAAAAAAATTTTTCGACAATTGCGGACAAACGTGGTGTCGAAGAAACACAACAACAATTGAAAAGTGGCTAACGGACCCATCCCGAAGTACTGTCTTTGAACACTTAATAAAAGTTGAATAACTCGAGAACGGTGCGTCGGCGAAAGGGGCTGACAAAGTTAATTTTGACCGGCGGCACAGCCCCTACCTGGAACTAACGGCGGCGGGGTCGATCGCGATTTCCGGCGAAACCGTGCGTCGGAACAGGGGACCGTCAAAGAAGAAAGTGATCAGGAGCACGGCGGCTACACCCTCATAAAAAAGGGGATAGGGCAAAAGTGGTCAACGCAAAGGGGTCAACGCAGCAAAGGAATTGCAAGACGAAAGGAAACGAAAAACAACACACAACTGGGAAGACATGGAAAAACAGGGCGAAGACATGGGTGCTATCCCAAAACGGCAGTCCCTACCAAGATTGCCAGTGAGGCTGTATAAATAGGGGCGGATGGAGGCAGAGAAGCGGTCGCCCGCCAAATACCTCAGTCCGGAACAACAAGAGAAGGTGGCGTCCCTGATAGCTAGGGTGGGAGAGATCCTGAACGAGGATGAGGCAGGACCGACAAATGTGACAGAGTGAGAATCCGGGATGGACAGCTCGGACAATCAATCAGGGCAACAAGGACAGAGGAAGACAACATCAGGAGGGGCACAGAAGGTGGGGCAGGTACACCGCGGACATTCTAAGAGCGGTCAGCAGGTACACCGCGGGAAAGGTGCAGTCTAACAGGAAGGACAGGGAGACAGTGATGGCAAGGGAGAATGAAATGACGGACATTGTGCTGGAACTACTGGGTGAGATCTACGAGGACACCAGGAGGGAATCCAGGCCAAACATCCCATTCACCCACATAGAACGTCAAATTGAGGAACAAAAGCGAGAGATGCAGGCGCTGACCAGGAAAATAAGGGAACTGAAAAAGGACGGAACGGCAAACACACTGAAAGGCACCACCACGGAGGAAAAAATCAGGACAAAGGAAGGCACACGGACAAAAACGGGACAGACAAATGATAGACCACGCATGGACAATGTTCCTACAGAGACACAAACGGACACGGAGACTGAAGGTGAATGGAGGGCGCAAAAAAGAAGGACAAGACAGGATAGAACAAAGAAAACATACGCCGATCCAACAGGACAAGGAATCAGTCATAGAGACACGACGGACGGATGGAAGACACCAGAGAGGAAGGACAGGCTAACGACGCTCATACAAATACCAGAAGGACAAAGACACGCGGACATAATAAAAACAATTAAAGAGACAGCACAAGAGGAGGCAAGGCAAAAGTGCGGAATCCGGGGATTCGCCAAAACCAATTCGGGACAGTTGGCAATCCACTACAAAGACGGGACACAACAGAAACTAATAGACGACAAAATCAAGACAAGACCGGAATTACAGATAAAACCACTACAGAGGACAAACCCGAAACTACTGATCGCGGGTGTAATGAGGGGATATACGAACGACGACCTTATGGACGCAATAATCACAGGAAACAAGGAACTGCAACAGGAGCTGGGAGACAACATAAAAGACAAACTGAAAGTGGTGAGGAGGACAACATGTATAAACGAAGCAAAGGAGAACGTGACCATGGAAGCAACACCGGAGGCATTCAGGACCATGGTGAAAAAGTGGAAGATATACATAGACTTAACGGAAATCTACATAAAGGAGGAGGTGAATGTGGCACTGTGCTTCAAGTGCCACAATTTCGGACACCCGTACAAATATTGCACGGAGCGGGCAAGGTGCCATGTGTGCGGGGGGCCCGACGAGGGTCGCCAGTGTACGTCTGGCAATCCGGACTGTCCTAATTGCGCGTCACAAGGAACGCCCAGGGACATGAGACACCACACGGTGACAGACAGGCTGTGCCCCGTGTACCAAAGCAAAGCAAGACAATACCAACAAACAAACGTAAACTACGGAAGCAACACTAACAGACCGACTTGAAAATACTACAAATTAACGTAGACAGAGGGAACGCGGCGACAGCACTATTAGACAAACACAAAACCGACCACGAGATAGACATCGTCATGCTGCAACAACCATACACAACGTACAGACCGACCAACAAAACAAAAAAACTCAACAACGGACATTAACAAAAAACTTACGCACTAAAAACTGGACGGTTAACGCAGACGAGACGCTCGCGGCCCACAAATATATAACATACGAAATAGACATTGAACACACGACAACCAAACGCAAAAGGACCACTTATGACTTTATTAATACAAACTGGACACGCTACGAGGACCAAATAAAACTACAAACCGACCAACTAGACTGAGACCGGAGAGTCGACGACATAGGGGACAGCTTTGACAAGATCTGCAGTCAAGCATGTCGCCGACACATTAGGACAAAGACGTTACGAGAAGGGGACGAGACAGGATGGTGGAACGAGACACTGGACAGACAGAGGAAACAACTCCACAGGGAACGAAGGGAACGCCTGGAACATCCTGGCGGGGAAAAAACATACAGACATAAACAAAACGATACGAAAGGACGACCGGACATACACCGAGACAAAGGAGGACAAACAGGAATACATTTTGCGGAAATATTTCCCGCAGGACGCACCAGAGGACGACAACGAGGATATGCGGGAAATAAGAACGACGAAACACGAATACAAACAGGACACCGAACCAACAATAACGATTACAGAAATACACAACATTGTGAACGGACTACAAAAACACAAAGCGACCGGAACAGACAAAATACCCAACGAGGCGGCGAGACACATACTGAACGCAACGGACGACACACTGGCGCGACTTTACAACAGATGTCTGGACGAACGCACGTTTCCAGCTTGATGGAAGCGATGCCGTCTCGTCTGGATCCCCAAGAAAGACGGCAACGCACGGCCCATTTCCATCCAGCCAACACTTGGGAAAATACTCGACAAATTAATGAACAGACGGCTATAATACTTACTCGAGACGGA
The DNA here is from genome assembly GCA_024550625.1 of Dendroctonus valens. Classification (NCBI taxonomy): domain Eukaryota; kingdom Metazoa; phylum Arthropoda; class Insecta; order Coleoptera; family Curculionidae; genus Dendroctonus; species Dendroctonus valens. Next base: position 145,170 of record JAJTJO010000069.1, read on the forward strand.
GGACAGCTTAGACAAACGACAGTACGGCTTCAGGGAGGGAAAAAGTACGATCGACGCAATAGGACAACTTGTAGACAAACAAGAACAAGAGACTACATCAACAAATAGTCACGCTGGACCTTGCCACCGCTTTCAACTCGGCAAGGAAGCCATATATTATGGGAGAGTTGGCAAGGTCAAACATTACAACCAACCTAGCGGGACTAATAGACAACTTCCTGACAGACAGACAGATACAGACCAAGGACGCAACATACAACATGACGAAGGGCTGCCCACAAGGATCCAGCATGGGCCCAACACTCTGGCTGCTGGTGATGGAAGGGTGGTTCCGAACTATGGACGAAACAAGGCAGAGGTGGAAGGAGGAACAAGCGACTCTAAGGGACGTGGACATACAATACGTGGACGAACTGACATATATTCAGGCATTCGCGGATGACCAAGTGATCATTATCACGGGAGAATCCGCGAAAAGGATTGAAAACAAATGGACATACGTATGGGACGGGTGCAGGAAATGGGCAAGACAGGCAGGGACGAAATACAACACATAAAAGACGGAGGGTATGTTCATCGGCACCAAGAAGATCCGTCCGCCGACATTGAAAACAGACAATGACAAAATAGAACAAAACGACAACATCAAATACCTCGGAATCACAATCGACGGACAACTAAACTTCGCCAGACACATATACAAAACGAAACACAAAGTAGAGGAGACAGCACTAAAACTTGGACACAGGATAAAGCGACTATCGGGGACAAACCAGACGACTTTGGTACGAATAGTGCAGACAGAAATAAGACCGGCAGTGCTGTACGGTTCCGAGGTATGGGGACACAGGACAGACGAGACAAAACAACGACAACAACTTGACGCTATAATGAGGACGGGCTTCATCATAGCTATTAAATCATACAGCACCACGCCTTATCTCCTGTATCTCAAAGGACACGACAAGGACAACATACACAACGCTATAGCGCACAGGCTGGCTAGTGACGGCGCCGAACTTACAGACGTGACAGAAGACACAACCAGATACAACACTGAGACAAACAAAGAATGGGCCAAGACAAGACTAAACATGACAATGGACACATGACAGGACTATTGGGACAAAAGTCACAAAGGACGACAACTCTACGACATTTGCAGGACGGTGGGCCGAGATACAATTTTAGCGACATTCAAAGGGACACAATTCGCAACTGGAGATGGAAACATCAAACAATACTTACACAGATTCAAACTGACAGACAGCGAGACATGTACATGTGGAACGGAAGATGAAACAATCGACCACATTAAGCACAACTGTACAGAGACCGACAGACAGCAAGCAAGACAACATATAAGGACTAAGTACGGCAAATACAACGTAACACTAAGACATCAGGACGGGAACAACGACGAGGACATACGTAAACTAAACGAATGGGCCGAACTGGTGATGCACAAGGAGGAACTAGGATAAGTAGATCATAGATAGAAATAAGGGTTAGCGTAGGGAAAGTGTATAAGTTTTCGAATTGGATAAGGTCTTTTTCCCCTAATTTGGAGGGAGGAGGTCCAAAGAACGGAGAAAGGAGTTCCATTGGTGGTCGTTTCGCAAATAGTGGGTGTGCATAACACAATTGGACAAATGGGGTATACTGAAAGGTGTACAAAACAGCGAGACAACACACAGCGCGGCACAGATTATGTCCCATATACAAACGAAAGGCAACACAGTACCAACAGACCAGGATTAACTACGTCGGAGTCAGGAAAACAATAACAAGACCAACACAATGAAAGTTATACAATTTAACGCAGACAGAGGGAAGGAAGCGACAGCACTATTGAATCAATATGTTAACAACAACATCATATACGTATTATTGATACAGGAACCGTATACTAAACACCAGACAGAAGGACAGATAGAGAAGATAAACAATGGAACAAAATCGAAGACAGAAATCTGGACACGAGAAGAAATAGAATACACCATAATAACCGAACTCACGGACAACAACACAACAACCATACAAATCAATACCAACAACAAAAATAAAGGGATATACATAACATCCATATACGACGAGCCTGGAGGGAACAGAAACATTAGGACAGAACAATTCGACAGCAAGCAGCGAGAACGAGATGCACGAATGGACCAACACCTACTAGGAGGAGACTTCAACGCTCATAGTGAGATATGGGTAGGAACCTCAAATGATCAACGAGGGGAGGAACTCACCAATTGGATAATACACAACAATTACACATTGGGAAATAAAAAGACGGAAAACCCAACATTCCAAGGACCAATGGGAAACAGCTACGTGGACGTAACACGACGTTGTTGTTGTAACACGATGTTGACGTACATCAACAGACACACCGAAAATTTTAACTGGAGACAAACAACAAACGAACTGGCAGAGCCAGCAACGAACATATGTAAGAGAGCGTGCGCAAAATACATTAAAACAAAGACACGCAGAAATGGCGATGAAGAGGCATGGTGGAATGAGACCCTGAAAAAAAAAAGATTAAAAGTTGACAATTGATTGATTTAAATGGATTGAAATGTATTTTAAATTGTTAAATAACACTTGAGAAACCCAAGGAAGAAAACTAACGTTTACCACAACGGAGAACTCTTATACTGTTTATATTAACACCGCAACAGAAAATAAAGCACGCAAACTGTGGTTGACAATCCGAGAACAATTTTTCGCACAAGCGGATCGTATCACGGCTAGTTGAAGTCTCACTGGACACTCTGTATAGGAATAATACATTTTTTCAGAAAGGAACTTTCAGTTACCACCTGGCATTCAAACCGTTCGGACGAAATTCCAGTTGTACGCTATTTAATCGTGGAAATTTGCGATTCGTTAAACATAAGTTTAAGTTACTAAGATTAAGGTAAAATATTAGACAAATAGTTAATAAGTGTAAAATTAGTGGTGCGATCCGGAAACGGTGGACAAATATAGACAAATAAGTAGTTAATAGGTGTAAGTTAGTGAAATTAATCGTTAATATTTAGTATAAAATAGGACATTCAGAGACATTTGTGGGTGAACTATCGGCAGAAAAACATTAGCAATTCGCAATAAGAGAAGTGAGGACGAAAGTGAACCGGTCCGAGAAATCGGCAAAGTTTTGCAGCGTGGACGAAAGTAAACCAGTCCACATCTGTAAGGACTTAATCTTGGTAAGTAGGGATACTTACGGTTAAGGTACTTTAATTTTATAACAGATAATTCACGAAACAGTGGTGAATGCGCGATATATAATAAAAATTCAAAAACAAGGGTGCGCGTAAACGCGGAAGGACTTTCGAGAGTTGGAGGAAGTACAGAGGGGTCGTACCGACCACCCCAGCGAAAAAAATAAAAAAACATTGTGTTTTAATTTACACGAACAAACTAAGGGCCGGAACTAAAAAAAAAACAATACGAGATCATCATAAGGGTCTTGTGAGCGCGGCGAAATATGAAAATTGTTTTCCATCAATTGCGGACAAACGGGGTGTCGGAGGAAATCCAAAATAGTTAAAAAGTGGTCACCGGACCTAACCCGAAAATTCGTCTTTGACAAAATTTAAAACGGAAATAACACGAGAACGGTGCGTCGGAGAGGGGCACGTACAAAGTTAAGTTCGACCGGCGGCACAGCCCCTACCCGGACTTAACGGCGGCGGGTTCGTTCGCGATTTTCGGCGAAACCGTGCGTCAGAACAGGGGACCGTCAAAGGAGGAAGTAATCAGGAGCACGAATAAAAGGGGGCAAAGAGGTCAAAGCAAAGGGGTCAACGCAGCAAAAAAAATGGAAGAAGAAAGGAAACGAAAAACAACCTACAACTGGGAAGACATAGAAAAACAAGGCGAAGACATGGGCGCTATCCCAAAACGGCAGTCCCTAACAAGATCGCCAGTGAGGTTGTATAAAAAGGGGCGGATGCAGGCAGAGAAGCGGTCTCCCGCCAAACACCTCACTCCGGAGCAACAGGAGAAAGTGGCGTCCCTGATTGCTAAGGTGGGAGAGATCCTGAATGAGGATGAGGCAGGACCGACAAATGTGACAGAGTGAGAATCCGGGATGGACAGCTCGGACAATCAATCAGGGCAACAAGGACAGAGGAAGACACCAACAGGAGGGGCACAAAAGGTGGGGCCGGTGATAGCCTGCAAACAGGACATTCAAAGAGCGGTCAGCAGGTACACCTCGGGAAAGGTGCAGTTTAATAGGGAGGACAGGGAGACAGTGATGGCAAGGGTGAATGAAATGACGGACATCGTGCTAGAACTCCTGGGTGAGAACTACAAGGACACCAGGAGGGAATCCAGGCCAAACATCTCATTCACCCACATAGAACGTCAAATTGAGGAACAACAGAGAGAGTTGCAGGCGCTGACCAGGGAAATAAGGGAACTGAAAAAGGACGGAACGGCAAACACACTGAAAGGCACCACCACGGAGAAAAAAGTTAGAACAAAGGAAGGCACACGTACAAAAACGGGACAGACAAATGATAGACCACGCATGGACAATGTTCCTACGGAGACACAAACGGACACGGAGACTGAAGGTGAGTGGAGGGCGCAAAAAAGAAGGACAAGACAGGACAGAACAAAGAAAACCTACGCGGATGCAATAGGACAAGGAAACAGCCCAGGACACACGACGGACGGATGGAAGACACCAGAGCGGATAGACAGGCTAACGACGCTTATACAAATAACAGAAGGACCAAGACACGCGGACATAATAAAAACAATTAAAGAGACAGCACAAGAGGAGCCAAGGCAAACGGGCAGAATCCGGGGATTCGCCAAAACCAATTCGGGACAGCTGGCAATCCACTACAAAGACGGGACACAACAGAAACTAATAGACGACAAAATCAAGACAAGACCCGAATTACAGATAAAACCACTACAGAGGACAAACCCGAAACTACTGATCAGGGGTGGAACGGTCAATAATCACAGAAAACAGGGAACTGCAACGGGAGCTGGGAGACAACATAAAAGACAAACTGAAAGTGGTGAGGAGGACAACCTGTTTAAACGAAGCAAAGGAGAACGTGACCATGGAAGCAACACCCGAGGCATTCAGGACCATGGTGAAAAAGGGGAAGATATATATAGACCTGACGGAAATCTACATAAGGGAGGAGGTGAACGTGGCACTGTGCTTCAAGTGCCACAAGTTCGGACTCCCGTACAAATATTACACGGAGCGGGTAAGGTGCCATGTGTGCGGGGGGCCCCACGAGGCTCGCCAGTGTACGTCTGGCATTCCGGAATGTCCTAATTGCGCGTCACAAGCAACGCCCAGGGACATGAGACACCACACGGCGAGAGACAGGCTGTGCTCCGTATACCAAAGGAAGGCAAGACAATATCAACAAACAAACGTAAACTACGGAAGCAACACTAACAGACAGACATGAAAATACCACAAATTAACGTAGACAGAGGGAAGGCAGGTACAGCACTATTAGACAAACACAAAACCGACCAGGACCATCGTCATGTTGCAAGTACCATACACAACATACAGACCGACCAACAAAACAAAAAAACTCAACAACGGACGGAACTCAAAGACGGAAATATGGATAAAGGACAACATAGACTACACGATAATAACGGAACTTACGAACGACAATACGAATAAACAACAAAGCGGACAACACGTACATAACATCCATATACGACGAACCAGGGGGGAATAAAAACACGAGGCTAGAGGATTACGACAGAAGACAGCGCGATCACACAACACAAATTAGACAACACCTACTATGCAGAGACATCAATGCACACAGTGACATAAACACACAAATACATAACATATGAAATAGACATTGAACACACGACAACCAAACGCAAAAGGACCACGTATGACTTCATTAATACAAACTGGACACGCAACGAGGACCAAATAAAACTACAAACCGACCAACTAAACTGGGACCGGAGTGTCGACGACATAGCGGAGAGCTTTGACAAGATCTGCAGTCAAGCATGTCGCCGACACATTAGGACAAAGACGTTACGAGACGGGATCGAGACCGGATGGTGGAACGAGAGACTGGACAGACAGAGGAAACAACTCAACAGGGAACGAAGGGAACTACAAGCAACAACAGACTACAGTCCCCCGAGATACAATTATAACGACATTCAAAGGGACACAATTCGCAATAAGACATGGAAATCTCAAACAATACTTACACAGACTCAAACTGACAGACAGCGCCACATGTACATGTGGCACGGAGGACGAAACAATCAACCACATTAAGCACAACTGTACAGAACTGACAGACAGCAAGCAAGACAACATATAAGGACTAAGTACGGCAACTATAACGTAACACTAAGACATCAGGACGGGAACAACGACGAGGACATACGGAAACTAAACGAATGGGCTGAACTGGAGATGCGCAAGGAGGAACTAGGATAAATAGATAATAGATAGAACTTAAGGGTTAGCGTTGGGAAAGCGTAACAGTTCGAAAAGGATAAGCTCTTTTTCCCCCTAATTTGGAGGGAGGAGGTCCAAGGAACGGAGAAAGGATTTCCATTGGTGGTCGTTTCGCGAATAGTGTGTGTGCATAACACAAAGGGACAAATGAGGTATACCAAAAGGTAGGTACTCGGGCATTGTACCTATCGACATGTAAACACTGTTTCATTCAAGCAAGAACCAAGCTAAACGGACTGCGGAAATGCGAGTTTAAAATCAGCGAAAATTAGTATTAAATCGGCGAATTTTGTGCTACAAAACCGGGAGTTAAAAAGAAGATCAAGTGAACATTAGAACAAGTGCGATCGGTAAACCGTGGACAAATGGAGAACGTTAAGATAGACAATAAGTTAGATTTAATTAAATAGTGAATAGTAGATAGTGAAATACCGTTAAAATTATGACATAAAACCGAGCAAATCGAGCAAGGATCAGTTGAAAAAAGATACATAAACCGCGGTAAGGAAGTGCGGACTAAAGCAAACTGGTCCGAAAAACCGGGCTAGTTTTGCACCACCGGACGAAAGTCAAGGGCGCAAGGTTTAAGGGGACTTGGAAACAACAGGTGGCAAAAGACAATTTTTGCGGAGGATACCCTACGAGAGAGTAAGTTGGGAAATAAATCAGGCTAGGGCACTATAGACATTACAAAAAATTGTAAACAACCAAATCAGGCATTTTATTAAACCGCGGCCAAACGGAGGGTCGTCAACAAAAACCAAGGTGCGGAGAGTGATCGAAGGGCCAAATTGAACGGGCAAAAAAGAACAATACGAAATTTATCATTTGTGGGCAAACCGAGAGTCGGAGGAGATCGTCAGCGATTAAAAGGGGTCCACCGGCAATAGACGGAACGGTCCACTTTGACAAAAAGTTTTCGGCGAATACTCAGAGAACCGCGAGTTGGAACAGGGTTCTCATAAAGGGAAAGACAACCGGCGGCACAGCCCCTTCCCGGAAATAACGTCACCGGTTTCGAGCGCGATTTCCGGCGAAACCGCGTGTCCGACCAAGGTGGTCATAAAGGGGAAAGTGGTCAGCAGCTCGGCGGCTACCCCCCCCTCCCCATAAAAAAGGGGGCAAATGTCACAAATTAGCAAGAGGGACACGCCAACTGCAAGCATGGAAGACACGGAAAAGCGAAAAAGTAAACAATTGGCGCTATACCAATGGGAAGCACTGGCCCAGCAAGGTAGAAGAAATGGGAGCAATCCCTAAGCGACAATCGCTGCCGAGATCGCCAGCACGAGTAACTAAGAAAGGATGAATAGAAACAGACAGGCGATCCCCAGCAAAGAACCTAAGCCCGGAGCATCAGGAGAAAGTGGCATCCCTGATCACAAGAGTAGGGGAAATTCTGAATGAGGATGAGGCAAGGGAACTAAATACGCCAGAATGGGAATCCGGAATGGAGAGCTCCGAAACGCAGCTAGGAACTCACAACTGTGAGTGCATCACTGTGATGCAAACAGGATATACAACGGGCGGTAAGCCGCTACACATCAGGTAAAGTACAGTTCAACAGGGAGGACAGGGATACCGTGTTCGCAAGGGTGAACGAAATGACGGAGATTGTCCTCAGACTCTTGGGGGAGATATACGAGGAAACCATGAAGGAAAACAACCCGAAAATGTCGTTCTCCCAAATTTAGAGGCAGATTGAGGATCATAAGCGGGAAATACAAGCCCTTACTAAAGAGATACGGGAACTAAAGAAGGATGGGATTGTAAATACACAAAAGAGCACTAGCACAGAAATAAACAAAAGGACAATAAAAGGCACACGGTCGAGAACGGGACCGATACATAAGCAACCAGAAAGGCAACCACGCATGGACAATATACAAACAGAAACCCAAACAGACACAAAGAACACGAAACAGAAACAAGAAAAACATATGCAGACATAACAAGCCAGGAGCCACAATCCAAAGACAAAACGGAATGATGGAAGACACCGGAGAGAAAGGATAAACTCATCACACTAATGCAGATACCGCAGGGACAAAAATCAATGGACGTAATAAAAACAATCAAAGGCACAGCACAGGAGGAAGCAAGGAAGGCAGGGCGAAACAGGGGATTTTCAACAATACACCAGGGGCAATTAGCGATCAATTAGAGAGACGAAAACCAACAAAAAATAATCGACGAAAAAACACGCAGCAGACCGGAGCTCCAGATAACGAAGACGGAACGATCAAACCCACAACTGCTAATTACGGGAGTGACAAAGGGGTACACGGACGATGAACTACTGCACATAATACTAACTGAAAATAGGGAACCTGCAAAAAGAGGTGGGGGAAAACATCAAGGACAAGGCGATAATAAGGAAAAGAACAAAATGTGTGAACAGGACAAAAGAAAACATTACGATAGAGACAGAACCCACAGTATTTAAAACACTAATCAGGATGGTGAGAATATTTATAGACCTCAGCGCGGTCTATATCAAAGAAGAGATGGAAATTATTATATGTTCCAACACCCACAAATATGGACACCCTGCGAAATATTGCAAGGACAAGGCGCGTTGCCACATTTGTGGAGGCGCACACCAGGGGAACGAGTGTCAGGCAAGTGACATGGACTGTCCCAATTGTGCCATACAAGGAACACCAAAGAGAGCGAGACGACACACAGCGCGGGACAGATTATGCCCCATATACAAACGAAAGGCAACACAGTAACAACAGACCAGGATTAACTACGTCGGAGACAGGAAAACATTAACAGGACCAACACAATGAAAGTGATACAATTGAACGCAGACAGAGGGAAGGAAGCGACAGCAGTATTGAATCAATATGTTAACAACAACAACATAGACGTAGTATTGATACAGGAACCGTATACTAAACACCAGACAGAAGGACAGATAAAGAAGGTAAACAATGGAACAAAATCGAAGACAGAAATCTGGACACGAGAAGAAATAGAATACACCATAATAACCGAACTCACAGACAACATCACAACAACCATACAAATCAATACCAACAACAAAAATAAAGGGATATACATAACATCCATATACGACGAGCCTGGAGGGAACAGAAACATTAGGACAGAACAAGTCGACAGCAAGCAGCGAGAACGAGATGCACGAATGGAGCAACACCTACTAGGAGGAGACTTCAACGCTCATAGTGAGATATGGGGAGGAACCTCAAATGATCAAAGAGGGGAGGAACTCATCAATTGGATAATACACAACAATTACACATTGGGAAATCAAAAGACGGAAAACCCAACATTCCAAGGCCCAATGGGAAACAGCTTCGTGGGCGTAACTATAACAAAAGGAATAACAATAACAGACTGGAAGGTAGAAGATGAAGAAACGCTCTCCGCCCACAAGTACATTTCTTACGAAATAGAAGCGGAAATCACAACAAAAAGCCGAAAAAACAAAACTTACGACTTTATTAACAAGGACTGGACAAGTTTCAAGGACTACATCAACAGATACACCGAAAATATTAACGGGAGACATACAACAAACGAACTGGCAGAGACAGCAACGAACATATGTAAGAGAGCGTGCGCAAAATACATTAAAACAAAGACACGCAGAAATGGCGATGAAGAGGGATGGTGTAATGAGAGCCTGGAAAAAACCAAAAAATGAGTGAACAAAGAAAGACGGAAAATACAAAACACAACAGATGACATGGCTAGGGAGGAAATGAAGCAAAGTTATAGAGTATTGAGAGCCTCCTGCGAAAACAACATCAGACAGTACAAACGGAAAAAATATGACGAACAAACCACCGACATGTTAAGACTATCTGCATGGCAGCAAGCCTGGAACCGGCCAGCTGGCAAACATCACACGGACATAAACAGGACAAAAAGGAAAGAAGACGGTACATACAGAACAACAGATTAGGAGAAACAAGAATATCTCGTAAATAAATACTTCCCACACGACACTGAAGAGAAAGACAACGATTTCAAGAAGGAATTAAGAAAAAAGGTCCACAAATTCAGGGAGGAGATAGAGCCACGAATAACGATAACGGAGATACGAAACGTACTGGACGGACTACAACGGAACAAAGCAACAGGAACTGACGAAAGACCTAACGAGGCCACAGGACATATACTGGACACGATGGGGACAGACTGCTGACACTGTACAACAGATGCCTGGACGAACAAACCTTTCCGGCCCACTGGAAAACATGTAAACTGACTTGGATCCCCAAGACAGACGTCACACTGCGACTCATCTCAATACAGCCAACACTCGGAAAGATACTGGACAGAGTGATAAACAAACGACTACAACACGTGACAGAGAACGACGACAACCTAGATAAACGACAATATGGGTTCAGAGAAAGACAAAATACAACGGACGCGATAAACAAAATAACAGAGACAATAAAGAACAACAGAACGAGAGGACTACATCAACAAATAATAACGCTAGACTTAGCGAACGGTTTTAATACCGCATGGAAGCCCTAGATTATGAATGAACTGGCAAGGACTAACACTACGAGAATGCTGGCGGGAACGATAGAAAGTTACCTGACGGGACGGAAACTAAAGATAGGAAACGATACATACACGACCACAAAGTGATGTCCACAAGGATCCCGCATGGGACCAACGCTGGGGCTATTTGTCATGGAGGGCTGGTTCAGGGTAATAGACGAACAAGAGCGAACATGGAGACAGGCACAGACCGACCCGAAGGACGTAACAGAGGACAACAAAGACGACCTATCGCAGGTTTGTACCTGCGAATGCTTGTACGTACCTTGCCGTACCTGTATCTGCGAATGCTTGTGCATTCGCAGACGATAAGATCATCATCATATCGGGCCCTTCTGCCAAGAAAATAGAAAAGAAGTGAACGTACATATGGGAGGCATGTGAAACCTGGGCCATGCAAAGCGGATCAACATACAACGAGAGGAAAACGGAGGCGATGTTCGTACATACTAAAAAGGTTAGACCACCTACACTAAAGGTAAACAACAACACAATACAACAACGCGACACAATAAAATACCTCGGATTTACACTGGACAGACAGGTAAACTTCATGGAACACATAAGACAAACCAGACATATAGTGGAGGAGACAGCTGCAAAACAGACCACACAAAACACTACCTCGAGCATATTAAGTACATCTGCTCTGAACCAGACAGACAAACAGCACGGGACTACATAATGGATAAATACAGTACACTAACACTGACACTTAGACGACAAGACGGAACTAATGATACAACACAAATAGAGAAGCTGAACGAGTGGGCGGAGATATCAATGAAATCGGAGGAAAACCTGGAGCAATATGATTAGGCCAATAGGTTTAATAGGAGAAATAGGATAAGGATTAGAAATAAGAAACAGGCTAGGGAAAATGTAGATCAATTAGGTTAAGGTCTTCTTTCCCTCTAATTGGAGGGAGGAGGTCCCAGGTACGGCGAAAGTGTTCAAGTGACAGTGTTTTCGGCAGATAGTGGGTGGCTTACGCAAAAAAAGGGGAAAAGGGGTATACCGGAAGGTAGGGACGCGGGTAACAAACCCATTAACATGTAAACATAGTTTATTTTCACAGTTCGGTTTATAAAACGGAAGAGAACGGTCGGATTTTCGAGCGCTCCTCCATTGTGAAAGGGCCTTTTGGGCACAGTGCCTCGAAAAGTGGATAGTTTACATCGAAATCGGTAACTAATTAAAGAGGACAATTTAGCGAAACGGAGTGTGCTTGCTTGGTGAAAATCGAGCAAAAGGATTAAGAGTTATCAATAGATAAAAGTCAGAAAAATCCATTTAATAGTGCATAGATAGGGCGAATAAAGCTAGAGAACGGCCACATTTCTATCTCCGAAGGGTAGGGATCCGACGTTTTTTCAGGTTCGCTCGACCCTGCACGCAAGAGGTGGTGCCGTTGTGAACTTTTCGCTAGTTGGACGAAAAGTGCGACGCTGCCGATGTGACATGTCTATATGACAATTTATTTATGTTGGTTTATATTTGTTTATTTGTTTGTTTGCGTATTTGTTTGTTGACGGCTGACAGCTGACTCTGAAAACGGCACCGCGATTTAACCGCGCGGAGTGAAGTGAGTGAAATGAGTGACACAGGAGGAAACAATAGCGAGGGAAGCAAAATGAAGAAGGATTGGGAGTTACTGGCCAATATAGAAACGGAATTGGCAGCAATCCCGAAAAAACCAATGCTGGCAAGGTCACCCGCAAGAGCGAGCGAGGACCGCTGTACCCATATTCACTCTCACGCCGTCGGCCGCCAGCAACCAAGACAATCAGTCCGGAGCACCAATCCAACCTAGTCTCGCTGCTGGCATCGGTCAGCGCACTGCACGATACAGGCGAAGATAGGGAGGCGGCATCATGAATAGATGAGGAGGAAACGGTGGAAATACCAAAAACATGACTGAGTGAAAAAATGGACAAGAACACCGTCGAGCGAAAAAAGTCAAGCCTAACGACGGAACAAGCGATAAGGGCCAAACAGTCCATAATCGAAGCGGTTAGTTGATACCAAAATGGAAAACTGCAATTCAACAAAGAGGACCGGGAAACAGTGCTGCGCAACGACAATGAACTGACGGACATATTGATAGGGCTACTGACGGACAGCCAACAAGGGGGTACGACGGCGCAACAGCAGGATCCAAGCGTTATCATGGCCCAACAGCAGCAGCAAATGATGACGCAAATGAAGGCAATGGGAGCTGAGATCAAAGAAATCAGGAAGGATCTGAAAGCCACAACAGCGCCGAGCAGAGTGACAAAAGGAAACCATCCAAGACCGGTCACGGGGATACGGAGCAGGCTAACAGCCAGACATCTAGCCACCGAAAGCACCCAAGTAGAGATGCCAACGGACACGAAAACTGAAGCCGAATGGCAAACACAAAAGCCTCAGAGGAGACACATACATACATTAAACATTTATTAAAAATTACAGTATAAAAATTTCACGCCAAGACGGATAAACGCCGCAGCTGTGGCTAGCCTGATATTCGGCCCAGTTCCCTCCGTTCAGCATGTCTAAATGGCAGCCCACCGGTCCATTTCCTGGGGTTACCCTTACATGGACGTTCGCCGATCTGGCATCCGCACGACAACGAAAGGAGAGCAATCTTTAAAGGGCGGTTTTGTTTTATTCAGGGGCATTCATTGAGGAAAAAAGGTCTTCCTAAAGGGAAGCCAAAAACCCCTTTTGCTTCGGCCTTTAAGTCTGATTCTGCCAGTCGTGGCGTTAGCCAGCGGTTGTTTCATCGAATATATGGCCTACGCCACGCCTCCTCGCTCCGATTGGTGCAGGACCAGTCTGCATCCCTGGGAACAAGTCAGCGTGGATTCGGTCAGTCGCGTCATGTTGGACTTTTGTGCGTTTCTGGCCTGTTAGGAACGACTAAACCTGCATTATGCAGGAAATGTTTGTCTGTTGTCACGTGTTGTCGGGGACAAAATCCGCATAAAATAAGGACAGTCGCTTATACAGGGGACCGTGCGTTGGGCGATCGTTTGTTCTAACTTGGGTAAGATTTCGCGTCAGGACAGAGATTTGCGCTCCGCTATGATAGAATTTGGCGTAGATGTTATCTATATAGTCGCCTATATAGGCCACCCTTGTAGCTTCATGCAGTTCAGTTATTCTGGTGTATCTGTAAGCGGATAAGACGCCTCTTAGGAACCTGTTTTGGTTCACCTGAAGACGCCGCCGGCTGGTGTCGCTAACAGAGTGCCAGATAGGGGAGCCGTATGTAAGTAAAGGCCTTATAGTGGAGGTGTAGAGCAGAAGTTTATTCCGTTGAATTTCGTTTGAATCCCAGGTATTTCACCTCTTTTGTTGATTTGATAGGAGTATTTTGAACCACGAGTGGTGATAAGATTCTGTTGTTAGTGAATTTGCGCGAAAAGATAATAAGTTCGGTCTTCCTGGGATTCACTTTAATTTTCCATTTGGCTATATACGGCGTCAATAAACTCAGGTGATGACCTGGATGGAACGGTTTTTTAAGTAAGATGCTATAAGGGAAACTAGGTAGAGTGGCAGTGAATGCACAGCAAACAACTTGTACAGCAGGCCTTTGTGCCAGACTGTGTCAAAGGCCCTTTGCATGTCGAGAAGCAGCATAACCGTACTTTGAAGCTTATTAATTGCTGCATAGGCATCCGTTGCGATCCTAGCAATCTGCAGGGTTGCGTTGTGTCTTGGTCGAAAGCCAAACTGCTCATCCGGGATTAAACTTTGAAGCTCGGCAGCTGCCTGTAATCTCGAATAGATGACTTTCTCGGTTAATTTACCGAGGGTGTTCAAGAGGGAAATTGGCCTATAGGAGGCGGGTTCGGTCGGGTTTTTGCCCGGCTTTAAGATGGGGATTATTACAGCGTTTTCCCTGTCCTGTGGGAAGTGCTGTAATTTAAGGACTGCGTTGACTATTTGTATTATTAGCACAATAGTTTTCCGCGGTAAGTTTTTGAGGAGTAAATAAGGCATGCCGTCTGGCCCGGGGGCTTTTCGGCTAGGGAGGCGCCGAAGACACGATTGTATCTCGGATGGGGTTGTTATATACGAATACAAAATCGAGGGTGGTATAAAATACTTCCGTTCTACAAAAACAGCGGTCTGTCTTTCAATCTGGTTATCCTGAAGGGCTGGTTGGACCTTGTGTACTTCTGCCAAAAAGTCGGCGAGCAGCTCGCACTTGTCACTGGTGGTAATATGACTCCGCCCCTCTTTTTCTAGAGCGGGGACTTGCTCATAGCCTTTTTGCAGACTTCTCGACAGTTTCCACAGAGAATTGTCAAGGGGAGTCAGATTTCGGAGTTTCTCCGCCCAGGTATAATTCCTGTATGCTGAGATTTCGCGCTGTATGTCTCGTGCAAGCTCTGTTGCCATTATGCGCTCGGCAGATTGCCTGAATCGCTGCCAACGCGTCCTGATTCGATTTTTCGCCTTAGCAAGGTCCAAATTTCCTCAGGAAGATTGTCGCGCCGCGGTCTGTTCGGATTTTTTTGGCCAAAGCTTGCTGTGTCCTTTGTATATTCCTGGTCAGACATTTTACCGCATGCTCTAGTGCTTTCACAGTATCAATCTGGCCCGGAATGCACGTCAGGTCTTGTAGTCTTTTTCGATATTCGCGAAAATCGAAATTTTCGTATGAATATCGAAAGTCGTTATTTTGTGTGCGCTTTAAATCCCTATTGTCGAGGTAAATGGGCAAAAGGTCACTGCTGAGGGCGTCTATAACCACCATCTCCGTGAGATTGGCGAGACCTTTGGCAATTCCGAAGTCGAGGTAGGATGGATTACCTCCACTGTTCGGGTAATGCGTTGGGGATGAAGTGGGCATAACGAGTAGGCCATTGTCGCGAACGTAGTCGGCTAGAAATTGCCGGCTGCGTTTTAATGTCCAGGGTTATTGAATAGTGGATGGCGGGCGTTGAAATCTCCCATTAGGAACACAATATTGGTGTTTATCCAAAATGGATCAACATCGGCGGCCTGTAAGCGTACGGGGGAGAAATAGCCACAACCTCAGAGGAGAACCAGAAGGCAAGTAAAGCGGACCTGCGCTGACATAGCAGGGCAGAGAAACGGCAAAAAGGAGAATGCACTGGGATGGAAAACACCAGAGAAACGAGAGAAGCCAATCACCCTGGTGCAGGTTGTTACGTGCAAATATTTTGCCGTAAACCTCTTAATTTGTTTTCGACCTCGGTATGCGTTTTCAAGTTATTTGCCAAGCATATCTGTTTTGGTTTTTTCATCTTAGAGTTAAATTTTGGCTATAAAATCCGATTCTAACTAATTTGGCGATTCTTATCGCAGGAGAAAGAAATGTTTAGCAGATTGCGGGATCACGTGTCCGTTAGGGCCAATAAATTTGGTGATTTTTGGTTCTTGCGCAAACGGAAGGATGGGGGGGAGGAAAAACTTCTACTGGTGTAACGGTAGATTTTTGGGTTGAGAAAATTTAATTAGGCCGTGAAATTAGATCGGCAGGTCTTTCGAGTTTATTCCGCATGGTCGGGTTTTGAATTTTTGATAGTGTTCAGCGCTACCGCATGGTCAGTTTTTGGAGGATTTTAGAATCGAGAAATTCCTTGATGGTTGCATAGATCGCAGGAAGCTTTTTTTTCACTGGGAAAAGCAATTATCTAATGACGAACCCATGATGGCCGATATGACTAAGTGTAGAAAACCAGCTCTTTTGGGGAACCTCAGCGGACCATTGGACTTTTGACGTTGAGACTGATTCTGGTGTTTTCCATTTTGGTAGACTTTCCAATTTTGTATGCTACTTGGAAGCATGCTGGCGCCCAAATTTTGGTGAATACTTTTGTTTTTTTATCAGTTTTTTATCACAATATTTTTTTATAACTGGACTTATTAACGGTTAATAGTTAACTGCTGGTGCTGAAACATTCAAGTTCGACTGCATTCAGTTCATTTTTTTTACTTTAATTGCGTTTCACAGTCGGACTTAAGTCCTCCTTATATATTTTGGTACCCCTTTACTGTGGATTTTTGGCCACTGACTGAAGTGATCACTCCAGCCGGTCCCCCTCAGGATCCTTCCCCTTCACCATCCAGGCTTGATTGAAGTTAAGGTATCTATAGATTAAGGGTGCAACCTAAAATATCCGAGTTATACACTCTAAGTATATTTATATATTTTGTAATTTTCTTTCTCTCAGTAAAATTGTTAACTTGTTTAAATACATCAGTTGTGCAGTTGAATTTGAGTGTGCGTAATTTTGTATTGTCCATTGGGCGTTCTAAATATTGCTCACTAGCAGCAAAGTACTACTTAGCTCTTGCTCTAACTCACGCCCGAGATAGAATAATTATAGCTAGAAATAAAATTCATAACAAGGTACCAGAAGGCAAGAAACCTGCAGAAGTCATCCATATCATCAAAGAGGTGGCAGACCGTCATAGGAATCCAGGCTGGCTACACGGACGAGCAGCTGCTATAAGCGATCACGGCAGAGAATCCCGAACTCTGTGAGCAACTGGGAGGGAACTTCGCAGGGAGAGCTAAGATCCTAAAACGGTGGGCAAACCGCTACAGGAACAACAGGTAAAATATGGTGAAAGAGCCCGAAGCCTTCAAGATAATGGTGCGAAAGGGAAGGATCTACCTGGACCTCAGCGAAGTCACGATGGCCGAGGAGGTAAACGTCGCTCAGTGTTTCAACTGTTGCATTTTGGGACATGTGGCCAAGCACTGCAAAGAGCAGGCAAGATGCTACAGGTGCGGAGGAGCGCATGCCGGTCGCGAATGCCTATCGCAGGACCTGGACTGCCCTAACTGCAAAAGGCAGGGAATTGCTAAACAGGAGAGGCAGCACGCGGCCAGGGACTGGCGGTGCCCAATATACGCCCGCAAGGTTGCGCAACACCAACAAACCAGGGCGAACTTCGGCGCTGAGAGGGAGAGTGCAAACAACGCGACCACAAATGAAGGTGCTGAAGTTTAATTCTGATAGAGGAAAGGCGACAACCGGACTAATGGAGAGGTACATGCAGGACAACGGCATAGACGTGGCATTGGTGCAAAAGCCATACTTCTTCCACAAATCAGACGGGACATACAGGCGAGTGAGGCTCGGTAACAAATCAAAAACGGAGCTGTGGATCAGGATCACCATTGAACACACCTTAATAACGGGCCTCACGAGCAACAACATGGCCACCGCACTACTGGAGCAAAAAGGGCAACAGCTATACGTCACGACGAACTACGACGAGCCGGGAGGCCGCACCAATACCAGACTCCAGGAATTTCGGGATAAAGGCAGCAAGCTAGGGCTCGCAATGGGGAGACACATTGTCGGGAGCGACTTCAACGCACATCATGCGATTTGGGGCGGAACGTCAACCGACGCGAGAGGCGAGGAAATGGTCAGTTGGCTGATTGAGAACAACTGAGTGACGGTTCGACGGTTGTACCGATCGGTTGTGTTTTGTTGTGCTCCGCTTTGCACGTTTCGTTTTGTTTTGTTTATTGTGTTACTTTACGGTCGGTCAACTGCCCGGTGTGTTACCAGCAGTTTTTTAAAAATAAGTTTTCTCGTGTTTTTTCCCGTTCTTTACTTCGGTTTGACTTATAAAAGATGGCCACTTACAAGTGTGATAATTGCCTCGAAGAATTTGCGGACAGGGACAAATACAACAAGGTCCGATGCAGCGGTGACTGCCGCAGGTGCTTTTGCATGCAGTGTACGGGCCTCGATAAGGTGACTACCAAGACCCTGCTTTTGGAGAAGTACAGCCACCTCCAATTTTTTTGTGCGCTCCGCGATTCTCCAAACCTCAACGATAAGGTAACAAACTTATCAAAAAATCAGGTACCTCATGGTATCATTGACTCGCTGGCAAACCAGATGTCCAAGCTATCGACTAGTGTGCCAACAATTTCTGAAATGTACGATATGCTGTTGAGCATCTAGTCAAGATGGAGTTTTCTGGAGGGCAAGTTGGACGATATCCGTGGAATGACTGAGGTATTCACCGCCTCTAAGCCAGACATGCTCTTGAGATCAGTGAGGGATATGGAGCAGAGTCTGTTTAATGTATCTCAAGTGCTGCTCAACAATACTGAGGAGTCCGTCAGGATTCAAGTCCACGACTCCTCATCCGCTGAGGTCAGAGTGGGTAAGTGTTGCCGCCATGGTTAGGGGGTTGACTACTAAGGTTGTTGACTCCAATCGGCAATGAAAACAAGTCTCAAACACTTCTACGTCGTGCTCTACTAAGTCGACTTCTCTCGTCTCCTCATCCACCCAAACAGAGTTGCCGCCTGACATTTCATCGACTCCGGGATATCCAGGCCCCTCAGCTTGTGCCGAAACCCGAAGATGGCATTATGTGGTCGTGAGACATCTCCCGGTCGGATTTACTACCACCAATGTTGTTCACCATGTGAAGGAAGTCCTGAAATCGTCGAATTTTGTTCGATGCTTTCGCCTATTCAACCAGGGCAATGACTCCGAGGAACCCATATTCAAAGTGGGAACCATAACTAGGGAATCCGCTGAGAGATTGTTGGGGGAAAGCATGTGGCCTCTCGGAGTTCGGATTGAGTGGTCAACGGAGTCCGCTGCTTCTCGGAGGGTTGTAGAGAACTGTCGGCTTCCCACCAGCGGAGCAAGGGTGAACGTCAGTCCGGGTTTTGAGGGTCTACTGGCTGTCTCCTCCTCGGAAAATGGTGATAGAGCAAGCAATGTAATAACGATAGCCTCTGATAAACAGGCTATTGCTGCTTGCAAGACCAACAACTTTGGCAGTGTCAAACTGCCTGAGAGGATGCCTAGAGGGCCAGCTCCCTTTCTGGACCCGTTGACTCCTCCGATTGTTCAAATGACGGTGGCCTCTGATCGCTCCAGGGACTCGGGGAAGCGGTACCTAATGGCAAGGCTCAGAGAACCTTCCATCACAAGGGCCATAAGATTGTACCTCTCTTACCTGCAAGACCAACCTGCCTCAGTTTGCTACGAAGGATTTACTATTACTAACATCAAAGTATTCCTAGCATCTGAAGGCTTGCCTACCCGGAACGAAGATTTGCAGAGTTTATACAACGATTTTCACAATGCTTATGGGATTGGTTGCGCGGAGGTGGAGGCGGATCTGAGCACCTACAGATCACATGTTGTTTCGGAGAGGACGGTGCAACTTCATAAGTACAGTGAAAGTCACCACAATTACTTTTCCAGTGGCTCTCCGAAGAGAAAAAATTTTTAGGTAGAATGACGTGTTTTGAGCGACTAGACTCCTCTAGTCCTGACGCCAGGTTTAGCATGGTTCTTGTCAATATTACTTCATTGAGGAACAAAACGGATGAGTTGTACTTGTTTTTGGAGGGGTTAGGGTTTCCCCAGTTGGTTGCGATTTCGGAACACTGGCTGAACATGAATGAACCTTTTTATATCGAAAAGTACTCCACAATAGCCAGATACAACCGGGAGGGTTCGGCCCATGGGGGAACTTTGATTCTATCCTTGACTGAGGGCTTCTCTCCATTAACTAAGTTTGATTATCTTCAAGCGGATCACTTCTTCGAATTTTCCGCTGTATACAATAAACATATTGATCTGTATGTAATCTGCATCTATAGAGCGCCAAGTTCCGATGTGCAGCAATTATTTGATAGCCTGCTAAACTTGCTAGACTGTCTGCCAGTGAAGGGCAGGAGAATTTTATGTGCGGATCTGAATATTGACTAAGCTGCTGCCCAAAAATCCTTACTGGCTATTTTCGATTCTTTTGATCTGCATGTAATTGATCCGACTAGAATTTCTGACAATTCAACGTCGACTATAGATTATGTGGCGTCTGACTTCCCCCGTCTGATGTTCAATCGACGGTGATTAGCGCGGGTCTCTCTGATCATGAAGCGGTGATATCCAAATTCAATATTTCTCTCAAGCCCTCGAGAAGAGCTCGCCGTTTGGGTAGAATCTTCTCATCTTCAAATTTTGCATTATTTCACAATCTTTGTCAAAGCACGATTTGGAACTTTGAGTCCGGTGATCCAAATTCTCACTTCAGAGATTTCTTGAATAAAATTAAAATACTTTCAATTAGGCCTTTCCGCTTAGGGCCATTAATCCTAAACGCCATAAACATTGGATTACGGGAGGTTTGCGCACTTCCGCGAAAAATATGCGCTCTCTCTTGCATATAAAAAAGTTTACTGACTCCGCTCAAGTTCTTGAATTCATTTCAAATTATAGGAGGATCTATCTAAGAGTAATCAGGTCAGCAAAGGGACTATATTATCAAAATCGTTTGACAAATGCCAAAAACGTTTCCAGGGAAACCTGGTCCATTGTCAATGATCTCAGAGGTAGAACAAATCCCGTGAATGGAGGTATGCCAAGTCCAAATGAGTTAAACAACTATTTCATCAACATCAGCAAAAGTGTTACCTCAGGTATTTTACCTGGCTTCGACCCGCTTGCGTTCCTTCCTCCTTCTAGGAAGATCGCTGATACCTTTTTCCTAAGCCCTGTAAACAGCGTTGAACTATTACAGGTAATACACAGCATAAAAAGTAAATCATCGTGTAGCACGGATAATCTATTAGTTAAAATATTCTTGAGCCTCCCACTTTCAACTCTGGATGTTCTCACAGACCTAATAAATGATTCCTTTGTGCACGGAGTTTTTCCAGAATGCCTCATAACTGCAATCTTTATTCCTCTTCATAAAGATGGTGAAAGGAATATCTCATGTAATTACCGTCCAATTGGCATGCTCCCTGTGTTGTCAAAAATAGTTGAAAGGTTACCAAAGAATCGCCTTATGCCATTTATCTTCATCCATGACATATTATCACCAGAGCAGTTCGGATTTTCGCCTAACAAGTGCACCAACGATGCAGTATTTTCCTTGCTTCATGATGTTTACTCATCTCTAAATTGCAACCGCCCCACAGCTACAATCTTCTGTGACTATGCGAAGGCCTTTGACTGTGTGAGTCACAGCATTCTGTTAGATAAGCTTGTTTTTTATTGAATACGTGGTATTTCTTCCAACTGGTTCAAGTCATATCTTGAAAATAGGCAACAATTTGTCAGAGCAAACGGGTCTGTCTCTGAGTGTAAACGGATTCCCAGTGGAGTTCCCCAGGGTTCTGTGCTTGGACCTATTCTTTTCCTACTATTTATCAACGACTTCACCAACTTAAAAATCAATGGTAAGATTACCCTCTTTGCTGACGACACAAGTATAACATGGAGTGATTCTGATACTGTGTCCCTTCACTCTAAGGTTTCCAGCGATCTCGTCACTATCAAGAGTTGGTCTGACTCTAGTTTGCTGGGTTTAACATGAATAAGACGGTAGCCCTATCTTATAGAGGAGCTTTAGAGCCCTTGCTACTTCATAACAGAAATATTAGATACGTTGAGTCGGTGAAAGTTCTGGGCTTGAACATTAATGCCAACCTTAAATGGTCTACCCATATTGACTCCTTAACAAAAAAACTATCTTCCGCTTGTTTTGCAATTCGATCGGTTTCGAGGGAGCTGAATGTGTTCTCCGCCAAACTCGCTTATTTCTCTCTATTTCAGTCTCACATCCGCTACGGCCTTCCTTTTTGGGGCTGCTGCAACACACAGCAATTTCAAAGTATTTTTAAACTGCAGAAACGAGCAATTCGCTATCTATTTGGCCTGAAACGTAGAGCTCATTGCAAATACTACTTTGAAAACTATAAAATTCTCACACTTCCTGCTTTATTCATATTAGAGACTGTCTGCTTGATACGCAAACACCAAGTCAGCTTTCCAGAAGCACCACAACATAGGTACCCGACCAGAAGCTTAAGCCAAGATATATATCTTCCCTTTCCCTCCTCTGAATTAATAAAAAAATCAATTATTTACAACGCCAAGAAATTGAACAATCATCTTCCATCGCATCTTAAATCTCTCCCTACGTCTCAAAAGTTTCGGGAAGGGACAAAAGCATACCTCCAAAAAAGACCTTTTTATTCTGTAAATGATTTTTATGTGGCGTAAGATCTTTTTCTAAATTTCACCACTTCTCAATCTTACTAAATTAAACTTTTCCGTTTGGGCATCACATGCGGCAGTTACGTTATATGTATTGGACGAATAATTATTTGTATGGTAGTTACATTTTGATTTTGGGGGTCATGAATTTGCTGAGTTCATATTTGCCTTTATTATTTATTGAACGTGACCACATGTTGCAAGAGGAACGGAATCGATTGGGTTCAAGTTCAGCAAGCAAAATTTCAAGTTCTCCGATGTTACTTACATCAACTAGTATATATCTACCAAATCGGTATCATCACGATCCGCTTCCAAATAAAATAAACAGGGGCAACAGACTAGTTCCTTGTTATGGATTGGGGTGCAACTTGGCTTCACTCACCCCTGTTTTTCTTAATTTTAATTTGTCTGTTTGATTTGATGAGTTTTTTGTGTTATGTTTTATGTTGTTTTTTATTTTTTATTTACCATTGTTGATGGTCCTTAGATGTACTATATTTTGTAGGATATTGTTTTACACGCTTTGTCCATAAAATTTGTAGATTTTCCTGTGGCAATAAAGCATATTTTGATTTGATTTGATTTGATTTGAACTACACATTAGCAAACGACGCACACAAGGGTCCGACCTTCCAAGGACCACGAGGCAACAGTTACATCGAGACTGTCATGAGGGACGGCGGCTCGAAACTGGAACATCGAGACAGACGAGACGCTCTCCCTTCAAACTACGTACGGTTTGAAGTGGAAATCGGCAACCCTGTTGCAACACCAGCAGCGCGAATATCCGACTTCAACAACACCAACTGGGCCAAGTTCGGAAAGGACATCGGCAGGGCAACCGCCGACTTGGATTGCGACGACGATGCCGAAACATTGGAGGACCAGGTCAGCAGGATCTGTATGCGAGCATGCATATCTCGCATAACGACCAAAATTCAAAGACGAGGAGACGAGATGGGCTGGTAGAGCAGTGCACTGGAAGTGATTGGCCGGAGGTATCCGTCTTTCTTTGGCAGCCATACGACCTTGCTTGCAACACTTCGGAAATACCCGCTCCTTCATGCAGGTGGTGTACAACTGGTGGAGCCTTTCGCCCATTTCCCTCATTATGTGTCTTGTCGCTTAGTTGGGGATCTTGTAAGTTCCCGTCGACTTATTGGGTTTCAGCTTATATACCACATTCTCCAGCTCAATGCTAGTTATGGGCGGTTCTTCGTTGTTGCTGAAGTTGAGCGTTTGACCCCTGATCGCTGCCATCGTAGCCGTGTCCAGTGTTGTGTCGTCGCTGGGGAAGTACTTGCCCGTGAGGTAATTGTATTCATCCCTCTCGGAGGTGCTGTAGGATCTGTCCTCTTTGAGGATGGTGCAATTACTGGGCAGGTGTCTCTTCCCGGCCAGTTTCCTCGACGCGTTGTGGCAGGATTCATTGGCCCTAACGGACACGTGATCCCGCAATCTGCTAAATATTTCTTTCACCTGCAATAAGACTTGCCAAATTTGTTAGATTCGGATTTTAAAGCCAAAATTTAACTCTTTGATGAAAAAACCAAAACAGATATGCTTGGCAAATAACTAGAAAACGCATACCGAGGTCGAGCTTCTCTCGTTTCTCTGGTGTTTTCCATACCGGTGCATTCTCCTTTTTGCCGTTTCCCTGCCCTGCTATGTCAGCGTAGGTCCGCTTTACTTGTCTCCTGGTTCTCCCTGAGGCTTTTCTGTTTGCCATTCGGCTTCAGTTTCCGTGTCCGTTGGCGTCTCTACTTGGGTGCTTTCGGTGTCCAGATGTCTGGCTGATAGCTGTTGTGGCTTTCAGATCCTTCCTGATTTCTTTGATATCAGCTGCCATTGCCGTCATTTGCGTAATCATTTACTGCTGCTGTTGGGCCATGATAACGCTTGTATCCTGCTCTTGCGCCATCGTACCCCCTTGTTGTCAGTTCATTGACGTTGCCTGAACTGTTTCCCGGTCCTCTTTGTTGAAATGCAGTTTTCCATTTTGGTATCTGCTAACCGCTTCGATTATGGACTGTTTGGCCCTTATCGCTTGTTCCGTCGTTTGGCTTGACTTTTTTCGCTCGACGGTGTTCTTGTCCATTCCTTCAGTCAGTCATGTTTTTGGTGTTTCCACCGTTTGCTTTTGCGTTTCCTCCTCATCTTTTCCTGAGGCCGCCTCCCTATCTTCGCCTGTTGCGTGCAGTGCGTTGACCGATGCCAGCAGGGAGACCAGGTTGGATTGTTGCTCCGGACTTATTGTCTTGGTTGCTGGCGGCCGACGGCGTGAGAGTGAATATGGGTACTGCGGTCCTCCGTTCTTGCTCGCTCTTGCGGGTGACCTTGCCAGCATTGGTTTTTTCGGGATTGCTACCAACTCCGTTCCCATGTTGGCCAGTAACTCCCAATCCTTCTTCCTTTTGCCTCCCTCGCTATTGTTTCCTCCTGTGTCACTCATTTCACTCACTTCACTTTCAGAGTTTTCAGAGTCAGCTGTCAGCAGTCGGCCGTCAACTATCAGTTGTCAGAAATGCACGGGTACCCCACGGTGGCTGTCCACCTTCAACCGTCAACTGTCAACCGTCAGCGAAACGCGGTAGGTAAACAAACAAATAAACAAATACACAAACAAATAAGCAAATAAACAAATATAAACCAATAGCATTAAATTGTCATATAGATATGTCGCATCGGTAGCGTCGCACTTTTCGTCCAACTTGCGAAAAGTTCACAACGGCACCACCTCTTGCCTGAAAGGTCGAGCGAGCCTGAAAAAATGAGATAGAAAAGTGGCCGTTCGCTAGCTTTATTCGCCCTATCTATGCACTATGAAATGGAATTTTCTGACTTTTATCTATTGATAACTCTTAACCCTTTTGCTCTATTTTCATTAAAGAAGTACACCCCGTTTCGCTAAATTGTCCTGTTTAATTAGGTACCAATTTCGATTTAAACTATCCACTTTTCGCAGTACTGTGCCCAAAAGGCCCTTTAACAAAAGAGGAGCGCTCGAAAATCCGACCGTCCTGTTCCGTTGTATAAACCGAACTGTATAAATAAACTGAGATTTCATTGCAATCTCCGCCCACTCGGTCAGCTTCTCTATTTGTGTTGTATCATTAGTTCCGTCTTGTCGTCTAAGTGTCAGTGTTAGTGTGCTGTATTTGTCCATTATGTAGTCCCGTGCTGTTTATCTGTCTGTTTCAGTGCAGAAGTACTTAATATGCTCGACCCTTTCGTCCTCCGTACCGCATGTGCATGTCGCGTTGTCTGTTATTGTGAATCTATGTAGTTAGTGTTTGGTGTTGTCTGTTTGGCAGCTGTCTCCTCCACTCTATGTCTGGTTTGTCTTATGTGTTCCGTGAAGTTTAGCTGGCTGTCCAGTGTAATTCCGAGGTATTTTATTGTGTCGCGTTGTTGTATTGTGTTGTTGTTTACCTTTAGTGTTGGTGGTCTAACCTTTTTAGTATGGACCAACATCGCCTCCGTTTTCCTCTCGTTGTATGGTGGCCAGGTTTCACACGCCTCCCATATGTACGTCCACTTCTTTTCTATTTTCTGGGTGGAAAATTTCTTCTGTGAATGCTTGTACCTGCGATAGCTCGTCTTCTGTTACGTCCTTCGGGTGGGTCTGTGCCTATCCCCATGTTTGTCTATGACCCTGAACCAGCCCTCCATGACTAAAAACCCCAGCGTTGGTCCCATGCTGGATCCTTGTGGACATCCTTTTGTGGTCGTGTATCTATCGTTTCCTATCTTCAGTTTCCGTCCCGTCAGGTAACTTACTATCGTTCCCGCCAGCATTCTCGTCGTGTTAGTCCTTGCCAGTTCATTCATAATGTAGGGCTTCCATGCGGTATTAAAAGCATTCGCTAAGTCTAGCGTTATTATTTGTTGATGTAGTCCTCTCGTTCTGTTGTTCTTTATTGTCTCTGTGACATTGTTTATCGCTTCTATCGTTCGTTGTATTTCGTCCTTCTCTGAACCCATATTGTCGTTTATCTAGGTTGTTATCGTTCTCTATCACGTGTTGTACTCGTTTCTTCGTCAATCTGTCCAATATCTTTCCGAGGGTTGGCTGTATTGAGATGGGTCGCGGTGTGCCGTCTATCTTGGGGATCCAAGTAAGTTTGCATGTTTTCCAGGGGCCAGAAAGGTTTATTCGTCCGTACGCTCGTCCTACCGCTCCAACTGAAGAACGCCTTCAACATGGCATGGAAACCATACATCCTACATCGGCTCGGCAAGACCAACATCAGTACAACATTGGCCAGCATGATCAACAGCTTCCTGACGGATAGGAAAATCATCATGAGAGGCCTGACATATGTGTCCACAAGGATCCAGCATGGGGCCGACACTCTGGCTGGTGGTTATGCAGAGCTGGTTCGACAAACTGGACGCGGCCAGGGAAGGTTGGGCAGAGGAACTACACCAGCAGCAGGACAGGTGGGAAGAGCTGACCGATAAACTCACATACCTGCAAGCCTTCGCCGACGACCAGGTGCTAGTCATGAAAGGGACATCGGCGAAAAAGATAGAGAGGAAGTGGAGCATCGTCTGTACCGCATGTCAGGAGTGGGAGGTCGAAAGTGGCGCCACCTAAAACGAGGGCAAAACGGAGGCCATGTATGTGTCGGCAAAATCAATACGACCTCCGGTGCTAAAAACGGTGAAAACCACAATTCAACAGCGCAGTTGCGTGAAATACCTGGGCATACAAGTGGACAGACACCTGACGTACACGAATCACGTCAACTGCGTTCGGTATAAAATTGAGGAGATGGCCATTAGGATCGGCCACAAAACAAGAAGAGTGTGGGGATGCAACCCGGAAACCCTCGTACACATAATGCAAAGAGCACTCAAACCAGCAGTGCTCTACGGCAGTGAAATGTGAGGCATAAGCATGGCAAAGGAGGCGGCAATGAGAGCGGCACCGACCATGGCAATCAAATGCTGTGCCACGACACCCACGGCGGCACTACAGGTTCTGGCCGGAACACCGCCATGGTGAATTGAAGCACAATTTGGGCACAGCTGCTTCATGCAGACAACCTCCAACGATCAAGAAAGGACGACAGGCCACAAAAAGAAGCTACACCCGAGCAAGGCGTTTCTTTAGGAGCGCATCAACGACAAGAACCCAATGTTCCAGATGCACACCGACGCCACACTGAAGAGCAACGGAAGAGTAGCAGTGGGCATAACCATGCCAGGGCGCGAGGCAGCACTCAGACTGGCGAACAACACCAGGATAGGGGTTGCGGAGGCATTCGGAGTCCTAAAAGCTATACGAGATAGGCATGGCAGACAACGAGCCACACATAGCGATCAGTACGGATAGCTGCGAAATAACCGAGGCTATAAACAAGGGCAGCGACAGGCCACGAATCCACGCGGACATCCTCAGGCTCATGGAACAACGCCATACGAGAGGATGAACGACGACAGTAGCCTGGGAAGAAGGACACAAGGCAGCCAACGGTGCAAATGCCAGAGCCCACGCGTTAGCAAATTAGGGCGCAGGGGCGGGCACGCATACAACTGAGACAGACCGCTACAACCTCAGGACCAACAGGGACTGGGCGAAAGTTCGGAACGAAACTATCATGAGTGAGTGGCAAAAAGAGTGGGACACAGTGGAAAAAGGAAGAGAGTTACATCAAATCTGCAAGGAAGTGGGACGGGGAGTGCTGAGCATATCCTTCAAGGCGAACCAGCTCGCAACTGGACACGGCAACCTCAATGCGTACCTGAAGCGGTTCGGCAAATTGAAGGACGCACAGTGCTCCTGAGCAACCGAAGAAGAAACGGTAGAGCAGGTGAAGTTTAGGTGACCAAGTGCCGACTGAAACGCGGCAAGGCAACATGTGTGCATCGAATTCAGGTCGTTGGACACCAACCTGCGGAAGGATGGTAAAACAACGCGTGATATCCAGAAACTCAACAAGTGGGCCGAAATGTCTATGCTAACCGAGGAGATGGCGGAAAATGCATGATTAGGACACTGCGCGATAAGTGATCAAGTAAGATAAAAATCAGGACAGCGCGGGAATTGTCAATAAGGACAATGTGCGGATAGAATAGGGTAGACAATAAGGACAGTGCAGGGAAAATCTAAATAGTTGCTATATTAGGTCAGACGATAGATGTAGCAGATTAGAGTAGAATAGGTCCACCCTTTATCCGCGAATTGCTTGGGAGGAGGTGCATGGTATGGAGAAGGAGTTCTAATGGGGGTGGTTTCGCAATGATCGTAGGTGTGCGGAAACGCGAGATGGGTGAAGGCGTATGCCGGAAGGTAGGAACCCGGGCAGAGCGGCGACGTTCGAACACACACATGGGGGCGCTCCTGAGACGAATGCGACGAACCGAGGCGTTGGTGGTTGGGGACTTCACCTCCAAGTCGCCGGAATGGGGATCACCCATCGAGGATCGTAGAGGGGCCTTGCTAGTATGGTACCCGTCGGAGGCACTCGGCCTCCTGACGGAATCCTTCGCGGGACTGCTGATGGATATTTTCAATGGCTTGCTGAAATCGCAGAATTTGCCGAAGAGCTGGAAAACTGGTAGACTAGTCTTGATTCCTTAGCAGGCGAAGCCGCTGCTCGAGGACACCAGGGCTTTTGTGCCTGATTAACACCATCGCCAAGCTGTTTGAACAGCTAATTAAGGCCCGTCTAGAGGAGCAACTAATGGAAAGGGGAGACCTGGCCGATAACCAGTACGGCTTCAGGAAAGGCAGGAGTGCGGTGCAGACTGTGGAGCGGGTCATCGTGATGGCTCCGGCTACAAACCTGGGACGCGACGGGATAGGCGGCAACAGATGATGTGTCTTCATCATCCTGGATGTCCGGAACTCATTCAATAGCGCCTCGTGGGTCACCCTGATCAGGGCATCGGAGCTTTGAGAAGTGTCCGAATACCTAATGAACATCATCAAGGACTATCTCTAGGATAGAGAGATATTTAGATATTAGAGTTTTTGCAGACGCTGAGGCTGACTGTCGGCATCCTCCAGGGTTCTGTACTCGGCACCCTCCTCTGGATTATATTGCATCACACGGTTTTGAGGCTGAAATTGTCACCGGGGGCCCGAACCACAGGGTTTGCGGATCACATAGGGCTAATGGTTTCTGCAGGTAGCAGACAAGACTTAATTGATAAGACTGACAGTGCGCTGCACACAATCACCACATGGCTGGGGGACCACTGCATCACAATTGTGCAGGAGAAGACAGAGTCTGTAATTCTGTCGGGAAAGAGGAAGAGGGACGACATATCTTTCATCGTCGGCGGAACCCTAGTAAAACCTCAGCACAAGGTGAGTTATCTGAGACTGTCCATCAGCCAGGACCGCAGATTAGGGCGGCACATCGAGGGGGCCACCCAAAGGGCGTCAAAGAAGATCGGGGACTTGTCCAGGCTGATGCCCAACATCGGCGGCCCGGACTCCGCCAAGAGGAAGGCTCTATATACGGTCGTGGGCTCAATGGTTCTGTATGCGGCTCCCGTGTGGCATGACTGGGCAACCTTCGCCAAATATCGCATAATGATCAATGGGGTATAACGGAGAGCTCTCCTTTAGGTCGCCTCTGGATACGAAACAATGTCGGGAGCTCAGGTGATTACGGGGATGCCAACCTCCTCCTCCCTCCTGATGAAGGAGCGGAAACGGCTTCACGACGGCGGTGGCGGACATTTGTGATCGGCGAGGAAAGGCGCGAGGGACGCCTCAGGAGCGCTGTGGGAGGCCAGGTTGGATGCCCTCTTGGAAAAGGCCCAGTGGACTAGGAGGCTGATTGGGGACCTGCGACCGTGGCTGGACTGTAAGCGCTGTTTGAATGCCAGGTGTTAACTGAAAGTTGGGCTGACCTGGCATTCAAACCGTGCGGTCGAAATACCAGAGATAAGCAAATCGAACGAGGATATTTTGAGCAGTTAAAGATAAGTTAATTATTAAGTTTATAGGATCAAATCAATAGTTAGTGTTAATAGTTTTTAATTAAGTTAGTAGTGCCGTCTGGAAACAGTGGACCAATATAGAAGAATAAGTAGTTATAAGTGTAAATCAAGTGAACTTAAACGGTCAAATTTAGGACAAAATTGGTCGTTTGTGAGCGGATTATCAGTTGAAAAACTTTATAAATTCGCGATAAGGAGAGTTCGGACGAAAGTCGACTGGTCTGAGAAATCGGCCAAAAATTGCAGCGCGGACGAAGGTAAAATACTCCAAACTTGCAAGGACTTAGCAAGTAAGGGAAGAGGAATAAATTAACCCACAAGAGGGTAAGTAAGGGACAATTACGGTTAAAGTTTATACATTGTAACATTACAACAC
Organism: Dendroctonus valens; assembly: GCA_024550625.1. NCBI lineage: Eukaryota > Metazoa > Arthropoda > Insecta > Coleoptera > Curculionidae > Dendroctonus > Dendroctonus valens. The sequence goes on from JAJTJO010000069.1 coordinate 176,593, forward strand.
TGGAAAACTGTATAAAAAACATTTAAGGACAAATAAAAAGTTGACAACAAGACAGTCATTTGGTGAACTAGTGGCGAATGCGCGTTAACCACAAAAACTCAAAAACAAGGGTGCGCGTAATCGCGAAAGGACACTCGAGGGCTGGAGGAAGCGCGGAGGGGTCGTACTGATCACCCTCAGAGAAAAAAATAAAAAAAATTATTTCTATTTTTTCACGGACAATCTAAGGGCCGGAGGAGAAAAAAAACTGTCAGGAAGCAATACAGGGGTGTTGTGAGCGCGGGGAGTCAAAAAATAGTTTTTCGACAATTGTGGACAAACGGGGTGTCGGAGAAACAAAAGAACCATTAAAAAGTGGCCAACGGACTCACCCCAAAAATCCACCTTTGAACAATTAAAAAAGTGGAAAAACTCGGGAACTGTGCGTCGGCGAAGGGGGCTGTCAAAGTTACCTTTGACCGGCGGCGCAGCCCCTAACCGGAGCTAACGGCGGCGGGGTCGATCGCGATTTCCTGCGAAACCGTGCGTCGGAACAGGGTACCAACAAAGAACAAAGTGACCCGGAGCACGGCGGCTACCCCCCCATAAAAAGTCAACGGAGGACAAGCAATGGAAGAAGCGAAAAAACGGAAAACGATCTACAACTGGGAAGAATTGGAGAAACAGGGCGAAGACTTGGGCGCTATACCCAGACGTCAGTCCCTGCCAAGATCACCAGTGAGGCTATACAAAAAGGGGCGGATGGAGGCAGAGAAGCGGTCTCCCGCAAAACAACTCAGTCCGCAGCAGCAGGAAAAGGTGGCGAGTCTGATAGCCAGGGTCGGAGAGATCCTGAATGAGGATGAGGCAGGACCAGGACAGACAAATGTCACAGAGTGGGAATCCGGGATGGACAGCTCGGACAACCAAATAGGGCAGCCAGGACAGAGGAAGACAACAACAGGAGGGGCACAGAAGGTGGGGCAGGTGGTAGCCTGCAAACAGGACATCCTGAGAGCGGTCAGCAGGTACACCTCGGGGAAGGTGCAGTTCAATAGGGAGGACAGGGAGACCGTGATCGCAAGGTTGAACGAAATGACGGACATTGTCCTCAGACTCTTGGGGGAGATATACGAGGAAACCAAGAAGGAAAACAACCCGAAAATGTCGTTCACCCAAATTGAGAGGCAGATTGAGGATCAGAAGCGCGAAATACAAGCCCTAACGAAAGAGATACGGGAACTACAGAAGGATGGGATTGTAGATACACAAAAGAGCACTAGCACAGAAATAAACAAAAGGACAATAAAAGGCACACGGTCGAGAACGGGACCGATACACAAGCAACCAGAAAGGCAACCACGCATGGACAATATACAAACAGAAACCCAAACAGACACAAAGAACACGAAACAGAAAGAAGAAAAAGACTTATGCAGACATTACAGGCCAGGAGCCACAACCCAAAGACAAAACGGAAGAATGCAGATACCGCAGGGACAAAAATCAATGGACGTAATAAAAACGGACGGAAGCAAGGAAGACAGGGGGAATACGAGGATTTTCAACAATACACCAGGGACAATTAGCGATCAATTAAAAAATACGCAGCAGACCGGAGCTCCAGATAACGAAGACGGAACGATTAAACCCACGACTGCTAATTACGGGAGTGACAAAGGGGTACACGGACGACGAACTACTGGACATAATAATAAGCGAAAATAGGGAACTGCAAAAAGAGGTGGGGGAAAACATCAAGTACAAGGTGATAATAAGGAAAAGAACAACATGTGTGAACAGGATAAAAGAAAACATTTCGATAGAGACAGAACCGACACTATTTAAAACACTAATCAGGATGGAGAGAATATTTATAGACCTCAGCGCGGTTTATATCAAAGAAGAGGTGGAAATTATTATATGTTTCAACTGCCACAAATATGGACACTCTGCGAAATATTGCACGGACAAGGCGCGTTGCCACATTTGTGAAGGCCCACACCAGGGGAACGAGTGTCAGGCAAGTGACATGGACTGTCCCAATTGTGCCATACAAGGAACCCCAACGACAGCGAGACGACACACAGCGCGGCACAGATTATGTCCCATATACAAACGAAAGGCGACACAGTACCAACAGACCAGGATTAACTAAGTCGGAGACAGGAAAACATTAACAGGACCAACACAATGAAAGTGATACAATTTAACGCAGACCGAGGGAAGGAAGTGACAGCACTATTGAATCAATATATTAACAACAACAACATATACGTAATATTGAAACAGGAACCGTATAATAAACACCAGACAGAAGGACAGAAAAACAAGATAAACAATGGAACAAAATCGAAGGCAGAAATCTGGACACGAGAAGAAATAGAATACACAATAATAACCGAATTCACGGACAATAACACAACAACCATACAAATCAATACCAACAACAAAAATAAAGAGATATATATATAACATCCATATACCACGAGCCTGAAGGGAACAGAAACATTTCGACAGCAAGCAGCGAGAATGAGATTCGCGAATGGACCAACACCTACTGGGAGGAGACTTCAACGCTCATAGTGAGATATGGGGAGGAACCTCAAATGACCAAAGAGGGGAGGAACTCACCAATTGGATAATACAAAACAATTATAAATTGCGAAATAAAAAGACGGAAAACCCAACATTCCAAGGACCAATGGGAAACAGTTACGTGGACGTAACTATAACAAATGGAATAACAATAACAGACTGGAAGGTAGGAGATGAAGAAACGCTCTCCGCCCACAAGTACATTTCTTACGAAATAGAAGGGAAAATTACTACAAAAAGCCGAAAAAACAATACTTACGACTTTATTGACACGGACTGGACAAGTTGCAAGGACTACATCAACAGACACACCGAAAACATTAACTGAAGACAAACAACAAATGAACTGGCAGAGAAAGCATTAAAACAAAAACACGCAGAAATGGCGATGAAGAGGGATGTTGGAATGAGAGCCTGGAAAAAACCAAAAGAAGACTGAACAAAGAAAGATGGAAAATACAAAACACAACAGATGACATGGCACAAAAACAACAACAGACAGAACAAACAGGAAAAACATGACGAACAAACCACCGAAATGTTAAGACTATCTACATGGCACCAAGCCTGGAACCGACTAGCTGGCAAACAACACACGGACATAAACAGGACAATAAGGAAAGAAAGGGTACATACCAACGGGGACCAACGCTAGGGCTATTAGTCATGGAGGGCAGGTTCAGGGTCATAGACGAACATGGAGACAGGCACAAACCGACCCGAAGGACGTAACAGAGGACAACAAAGACAAGCTATCGCAGGTACAAGCATTCGCAGACGATCAGATCATCATTATATCGGGCCCTTCCGCCAAGAAAATAGAAAATAAGTGGACGTACACATGGGAGGCATTTCAAACCTGGGCCATGCAAAGCGGATCAACATACAATGAGAGGAAAACGGAGACGATGTTCGTACATACTGAAAAGGTTAGACCACCAACACTAAAGGTAAACAACAACACCATACAACAACGCGACACAATAAAATACCTCGGAATTACACTGGACAGATAGCTTAACTTCACGGAACACATAAGACAACCACACATAGAGTGGAGGAGACAGTTGCAAAAACACAAAGAGACAACACAAAACACTACCTACATAGATTCAGAATAACAGACAACGCGACATGCACATGCGGTACGGAGGACGAAAGGGTCGAGCACATTAAGTACTTCTGCACTGAAATAGATAGACAAACAGCACGGGACTACATAATGGACAAATACAGTACACTAACACTGACAGTTAGACGACAAGACGGAACTAATGATACAACACAAATAGAGAAGCTGAACGAGTTGGCGGAGATAGCAATGAAATCGGATGAAAACCTGGAGCAATAGGATTAGGTCAATAGGTTTAATAGGAGAAATAGGATAAGGATTAGAAATAAGAAACAGACTAGGGAGAATGTACATCAATTAGGTTAAGGTCTTCTTACCCCTAAATGTAGGGAGGAGGTCCAAGGTACGGCGAAAGGGTTCAAGTGACAGTGTTTTCGGCAGATAGTGGGTGGCTTACGCAAAAAAAGGGGAAAAGGGGTATACCGGAAGGTAGGTACCCGGGTAACAAACCCATCAACATGTAAACACAGTTTATTTATACAGTTCGGTTTATACAACGGAAGAGAATGGTCGGATTTTTGAGTGCTCCTGCATTGTTAAAGCGCCTTTGGGCACAGTGCCGCGAAAAGTGGATAGTTTAAATCGAGATCGGTATCTAATTAAAGAGGACAAATTAAAGAAACGGGGTGTGCTTGTTTCGTGAAAATCGAGCAAAAGGATTAAGAGTTATCAATAGATAAAAGTCAGAAAATTAAATTTAATAGTGCATAGATAGGGCGAATAAAACTAGAGAACGGCCACTTTTCTATCTTCGAAGGGTAGGGATCTTTTTTCAGGCTCGCTCGACCCTTCAGGCAAGAGGTGGTGCCGTTGTGAACTTTTCGCTAGTTGGACGAAAAGTGCGACGCTGCCGATGTGACATTTCTATATGACAATTTATTGCTATTGGTTTATTAAGAAAATTATAAAACATATAAATTTACTTAAAGTGTATAACTCGGATATTTTTGGTTGCACCCTTAATCTATAGATACCTTAACTTCAATCAAGCCTGGATGGTGAAGGGGAAGGATCCTGAGTGGGACCGGCTGGAGTGATCACTTCAGTCAGTGGCCAAAAATCCACAGTAAAGAGGTACCAAAATATATAAGGAGGACTAAGGTCCGACTGTGAATCGCAATTAAAATTAAAAAAAATGAACTGACAGCAATCGAACTTGACAGCAATCGAACTTGAATGTTTCAGCACAAACAGTTAACTATTAACCGTTAATAAGTCCAGTTATAAAAAAAAATGTGATATAAAACTGATAAAAAAACAAAAGTCTTCACGAAAATTTGGGCGCCAGCATGCTTCCACGTAGCAAACAAAAATGGAAAGTCTACCAAAATGGAAAACACCAGAATCAGTTTCAACGTCAAAAGCCCAATGGTCCGCTGAGGTTCCCCAAAAGAGCTGGTTTTTAATTGCTCCACGGATCTCGTATCAATCAGTCATCAACTAGCCGTGGTACGATCCGCTTGTGCGAAAAATTGTTTCTCGTGCTCTCGGATTGTTGACCACAGTTTGCGTGCGATATTTTCTTGTGCGTTTTTTTGCGACACACTAACAACAGTGCAAGTGTTCTCCGTTGTGGCGGAATCCACAAACATCTTAGAATCCGCCGACGAAGACGACAATGAGTCCGTAATCTCATTGTCGTCCTTAAGTTCGCTCGCCAGTAGCGCTGCATCAGCAGACGCTTTCCTCCAATTGGACGAGGAACAAAAGCTCCAGAAATTGAATCAGGTTTTCCGCTTGCTGAGAGTTGATAAAGGTTGCGACCGCTGCAGGGCGGTTTCAGCGGAGTTTACAGCTGCCTACAGAGCAGGCAAACCACCAAAGTGGTCGCTGGCGGTCAAACATCTGAAGGCCGAGCACCCAGCTGCACGGAAAAGGGCCCTGCTAACCACCCAGACCTCTACAGGGGCCGTACCCAAACGGAAGCTGGATAAGGTGAGCCCCCCTAACATAACCAAAAATCAAAGCACCAGCCAGAAAAAGCCACGAACGAGATTGCCCCAGAACCACCAACGGACCAACCACAGCGAGCCACGAACTACCAGCAGGATAAAGAAAAGCGGGGAGCTGTTGCTATGGCTGAAAAAGAGCCAGCCGTGCGCCATACAGTGGCCGAAGACAAGTCGGGTCACAGCGGTGATGCCTTCATTCTGCCACGGAAAACGGTGCCGTGGAGCACACTGCTTACCACACCGGCAAAACCAGCAATAGCACTGGAAAACCGCTTTTCGCCAATCCAACCGGCAACTGATCCCTTCGAGATCGAGCCTCAACCCTCCACCAGCGGGACCCAACCCATGCATGAGGAACTGGCTGCCAATGCTGCCCTTATAAAATATAAGGGTCTTCCACAGGACGGGCCCCAATTCAAGTTAGAAGGAGTAGGATGGCTAGTAGTCTTCAAAAAATGATTTTATTTAAGGGGTAAAAAGCATTTCTTAAAAATTTATTTTTTTGTAAGAAAGGTAAGAAGTATAAAATGGCAATAGACATTACTAAAGCGATTACTCCCCCAAGTTTTCTTGGAATAGACCGAAGAATAGCATAAGCAAATAAGAAATATCATTCTGGTTGAATATGAATAGGGGTAACTATAGGGTTTGCAGGGATAAAATTATCTGGATCTCCAAGTAGATAAGGGTATTGTAGTGTTAATATTGTTAAAGAAAATAATACTATAATTATTCCAATTAAGTCTTTTAATGTAAAATAAGGATGAAAAGGGATTATGTCTATCTTTCTTATTCTCCCAAGAGGGTTGTTTGACCCTGTTTGATGCAGTATTATTAAATGGATAATTACAAGAGCGATAATAATGAAAGGTAAGATAAAATGAAGGGTAAAGAATCGATTTAAGGTGGCGTTATCTACTGCGAAACCTCCCCATAATCATTGTACAATTATTGTCCCTAGGTAAGGAATTGCAGAGACTATATTAGTAATTACTGTAGCACCTCAGAAGGATATTTGACCTCAGGGTAGCACATACCCTAAAAAGGCTGTAGCTATTGTAATAAAAAAAATAGTTGTACCAATTAATCAGGTTTCTATCAAAATATAGGAATTATAGTATATTCCTCGTCCAATATGTATATATAAGCATATAAAAAAAATTGATGCACCATTAGCATGCAAAGTACGTAGGAGTCACCCATAGTTTACATCACGGCAAATATGTGATAAACTATTAAAAGCTAATTCAATATTTGGGCAGTAATGTATGGCTAGGAATAGCCCTGTTATGATTTGGAGGGTTAAGCATATTCCTAGGAGCCTTCCAAAATTTCATATTGTAGTAATATTAGAGGGAGTAGGGAGTTTAATTAAAGAAGAATTAACTAAACTAATAATAGGGGAGGATTTAATTAATTTTATCATTATTTTTGTCGTAAAGGGCCATTAGTGGTACCTGTAATTTTAATGATTACGAATAAAGTTAAAAGTAGATATATCATTAATGCTATTGAGATTCAAAGAAAAGGGGGGCTATAAAACTTATTTAGAGATACATTATTTAGTGCAAGAGATATAATGTTGGTATGTTCTAAATTATTAATTAAATTTGGTATTAAAGAGTCTATTATTATAAATAAAATAAAGGATGCTGGTATTAAAATTAATATTAATGCTATAGGATATATTTTGGGTATTTTAAATTTTTCATTAGAGGCGATTCTAGTTATATAAATAAATATAATTAATAAACCTCTGATTATAACTAAAAAGATAATATACCCGAATCAAAAATTATAATATAGGAAGCCAGAGGTTACTCTTGTTATAATAGTTTGTATTAAAAGGATCCCCCCTAAGGTTAAAGGGTGGTTTAAAGAAATAAATATAATCCTTGTTATTCAACTTATGGTAATAATAATAATATCAGAATATAGTTTATAAAAATAATAGTTTTGGAGGCTATAGATGGATAATTATCTTATTCTGAAGTTTTAAAAGTATTTCTTATTTCTGATTTACAAGACCAGTATTTTATTTAAATTATTAAAACATAATGTTAATGATATATTTATACATTTATTCTTTAGTTTTGTTGTTTTTATCTGGTTTATTGGTTTTTATTTTAAAGTATAATCACTTTCTTATTATACTTATAAGATTGGAATTTATAGTGCTTTCTATCTATATTTCATTATTTTTTTATTGTAATTATTTTAGGTATGAAAGGTTTATTTCTATATTTTATTTAACTTTTAGAGTATGTGAGAGGGCTTTAGGTCTTTCCTTGTTAGTTTTATTAATCCGAACCTATGGGTCTGATATATTAGTTATTTTTGATTCTTTATGATAATAATTATAGGAGGTACTTTTAGTTTAATCCTTCTATTATTTTCTTTAAATTATTGATTAGTAGTTTTAAGTTTAGTTATTATTATATTTTTTATATTATTAATAATAGTTTTTACTGATAAAATTATGTTTATTTCTTATTTTATAGGATTAGATTTAATTTCTTATTTTCTTATCTGTCTTAGTCTATGAATTTGTGTTTTAATGTTTGTATCAAGAGGTAATTTATATAACAATAAAACATTTATTAATTTATTTATTTTAAACATTTTAGTATTAATTTTAAGTCTTATTATTACTTTTAGTTCTTTGAATATATTTATTTTTTATTTATTTTTTGAAATTAGGTTAGTCCCTATTTTTTTCATAGTATTAGGTTGGGGGTACCAACCCGAGCGAATTAATGCTGGAGTGTACCTTTTATTTTATACTATACTAGTATCTTTACCTGTGATAATTTTTCTTTTTTATTTAAATTTATCTTTGAGGAGTCTTGAGTTTTATTTTTTTAGTAGAAATAATAATTCTTTTTTAATATTCTTATGCCTTAATTTAATTTTTTTTGTTAAAATTCCAATATTTTTAATTCATCTGTGGTTGCCTAAGGCGCATGTAGAAGCCCCAATCTCAGGTTCAATAGTATTGGCAGGGGTTATACTAAAATTAGGGGGATACGGATTATTTCGAGTCATAAAATTAATAGTTTTTATAGGGGGGTATATAAATTTATTTATTATTATTATTTCTTTGGTTGGAGGGAGTTTTATTTCTTTAGTATGTTTACGTCAAAGAGATATAAAAATGTTAATTGCTTATTCTTCTGTGTCTCATATGGGGTTAGTTTTAAGAGGAATTATAACTATAAGATTATGGGGAGCTTGGGGTGCCTTAGTTTTAATGCTAGCCCATGGATTAAGGTCTTCAGGTCTATTTTGTTTAGCTAACTTATTATATGAGCGTACTCATAGTCGTAGTTTATTTTTAAATAAAGGATTTATTAATATTTTACCTAATTTATCCTTATTATGGTTTTTATTATGTTCTTCTAGGATAGCAGCCCCCCCTTCTTTAAATTTATTAGGTGAGATTTTATTAATTAATTCTCTGGTTTCTTACAGTCTTATTTTAATATTTTTTTTATTTTTTTTAGTTTTTTATAGTGCTGTGTATTCTTTATTTTTATATAGTTACACTCAACATGGGCAGGTGTATTCTGGTCTTTTTTCTTTTAGGGCTGTAAGACCTCGTGAGTACTTACTGTTAATTTTACATTGGGTTCCTTTAAATTTAATATTTTTAAAATCAGAAATTTATATTTGAGTTTGTTTAAATAGTTTATAAAAATATTAATTTGTGGGGTTAAAGATATGAGTTCATTTTAAACAATTAGATGCAAAATTAATTTTTGAAGGTTCCTATTTTTTTCTATATTTTTAGTTTATATAGGGTTAGTTTTATTATATTTAGATTACTCTTTGTATTTAGAACTATACTTAACTAATTTAAATTCTTTACTAATTTCATATGTAATCCATATTGACTGAATTAGCCTTATTTTTATAGGGTTTGTTTTATTTATTTCTTCTATAATTTTTAAGTACACTGAGAGTTATATAGAAGGAGATTTAAATTTAAAACGGTTTATTTCTTTAGTAGTTTTATTTATTTTTTCTATAATGTTAACTATTATAAGTTTGAATTTAGTAACTATTTTATTAGGGTGGGATTTATTAGGATTAGTTTCTTATATTTTAGTAATCTATTATCAAAATGTAAAGTCATTTAATGCAGGTATATTAACTGCGTTATCAAATCGAATTGGGGATGCTGCGTTATTAGTGGCTATTGCATTAGGTTCTAATTTTGGAAGTTGAAATTTTTTATTTTACTTAACTATAAATAGAAATGATACCTTTATATTAATATTATACTCTTTTATAATTTTAGCTGCTCTAACAAAAAGAGCTCAAATTCCTTTTTCTTCTTGGCTTCCTGCTGCTATAGCTGCCCCTACTCCTGTTTCATCTTTGGTTCATTCTTCTACTTTAGTTACTGCAGGGGTGTATCTTCTTATTCGTATTGAAAGAGGAATTTCAGCAAATTTTATATCCCTTTTATTATTTATTTCTTTACTAACTATACTTATGGCAGGGGTTTGTGCTAATTTTGAGTTTGATTTAAAAAAAATTATTGCTCTTTCTACATTAAGACAGTTAGGGATGATAATTGTTATTTTATGTTTAGGGGGCAGAGATTTAGCTTTTTTTCATTTGATTATGCATGCTTTATTTAAAGCCTTATTATTTATATGTGCGGGTAGTATTATTCATAGTATGGGCAATTGTCAAGATATTCGTTATATAAGGGGCCTTACTTTTTATATACCTTTTACTTGTACTTGCATAAATATTAGTAACTTTGCTTTATGTGGTATTCCTTTTATAGCAGGATTTTACTCGAAGGATTTAATTGTTGAATTTTTTTCATTGCAAGTTGATAATATCTTTTTGTATTTTTTATTTTACTTATCTATTGGGATAACTGTCTCTTATTCCTTTCGTCTTTCTTATTATATTTTTTTGGGGGAGACTAATTTAGTAAGGTTAAATCAAGTTAGAGAAAAAAATAGTTATTTAATAATAAGGGGGATAATAGGGCTAGTTTTTTTTGTTATTTTTATAGGAAGAGTAATAAGATGGGTTATACATATTACTCCTTATTTTATTTTATTACCTTCTTTTATGAAATTATTGACATTAAATGTAATTTTAATTGGGGGGTACTTAGGCTATGAATTTAATAATATATTTTATTTTTATACTTCTAAAATTTCTCAATGGTATAGTACTTCTATATTTATAGGGTATATGTGGAATTTGCCTATTATAGCTTCTTATTTAATAAATCAAAAATTTCTTTTTATGGGTAAATTTTACTTTAAAACTTTTGATCAAGGGTGGCTTGAGTATTACGGAAGAAAGGGTCTTTTCATAGTATTAGTTGAAAATTTTAATACTTTACAATTAAACTCTTTAAATCATTTTAAGAAAATTTTATTTTTTTCTTTAATTATTATTATTATTATTATAAATTTTTATTTAAGTAGCTTATACCAAGAGCAAGGTATTGAAGATACCTAGGAAGTTGTTACTCTTAAATATTCACAATATAAATTATATAATTTTACCGTGAAAAGGTAATGTTTTATTTAAACTATATAAATGAGATAAAAACGGGGACTCTCTGCTTAAAATAAAGTTAGAAGCTTTTTTTTGGGTTCCTTATCTCTTTAATCAGAATAATTAATTCAATAAAATCATTAACAATGATTTACCTCTGTTTGGTTTTGATTAAAATAAGGGTAGGGATTCTACCATATTTTTAGGTCGAAACTAAAGGCTTAATAATTGCTTCTTATTCAGATAAATCGTAAGATATTTTTTAAATGCAAATTAAATGTTTTTATAAACTATTATCCTATTTTGATCAATTTAAAGCTCCTTGGTGAGTTTCATGGTATACCCCAAAGATTAGAATAATACTAAACACTGTTAGAGTTAGAGTAATAGCCCAATAGTTAGAGGTATTTTTGATTACAATTATGGGTAAAAGGAGGGTTAATTCGATGTCAAAAATAATAAAAATAATTGCAATTAAGAAGAAATGTAAAGAAAAAGGTAGGCGTGCAAAATTTTTAGGGTCAAATCCGCATTCAAATGGTCTAGTTTTTTCTCGGTCATAAAAAGTTTTTTTGGAGATTATATTAAGTAAGATTACTATAATAGTTGAGATTAAAATAATAATGATTAGCTGGGATAAAATAATTTTAATTATTTATACTAAGTGTTAGATTTTCTAATTGGAAGTTAGATATAATAGTTATATTATATAAATAATATTTTATCTTCCTCATCAGTAAATTGAAATATAAAGAAATAATCATACTACGTCAACAAAATGTCAGTATCATGCAGCAGCTTCGAACCCAAAGTGGTGGGAGGATGAGAAATGATTTATTAATAATCGTAAAAAGCAAATTGTTAGGAATCTTGATCCCACGATTACATGTAGCCCATGAAGCCCTGTTGTTATAAAAAAAGTAGATCCATAAATTCTATCTGCTATAGTAAAAGATGCCTCTAGGTACTCGAATCCTTGTAGAAGGGAAAAGTAGAATCCTAAAAGGACAGTTAGGGATAATCCTTGGATGGCTTGGGTATAATTATTTTCTATTAATCTATGATGGGCTCAAGTAATTGTTAGACCAGAAGTTAATAAAATTAAAGTATTAAGTAGTGGAATTTCTAGGGGGTTAAAGGCTGAAATTCCTTTTGGGGGTCAAGATATACCTAACTCAATACTAGGGGATAATCTTGAGTGGAAAAAAGCTCAAAAAAAAGCAGCAAAGAATAGAATTTCAGAAGTAATAAATAAGATTATACCTCATCGTAAGTTTTTAGTAACTTTGGTGGTGTGTAACCCTTGGTAGGTCCTTTCTCGTGTGACATCACGTCATCATTGATATATAATAAGTTTAGTTAATAAGAGGCCTATAATTAAAAGATTAGGCGAGTTTGATCTAAATCATTTAATTATTCCTATCAAAAGAATGAAGGTTCTTAGTGAACCAAGTAAAGGTCAGGGTCTTTTGTCTACTAAGTGAAAAGGGTGATTTTTTAACATTTAATTTATACTTCTCTAGAGTAGAGGACGGCTAGTACAGAAAAAACATATGATTGGATTATTGCTACTGCAAATTCTAATAATAATAATAGTAGTTGAGCAATTAAAAGAATATTTAATATAATTATTCCTATAGTCGATCCTGAGTTTCCTAGGAGGGTTAAAAGTAAATGTCCTGCAATTATATTCGCGGTTAATCGGACTGCTAAGGCCCCAGGTCGGATAATATTTCTGATTGTTTCAATAATTACTAAGAAGGGCAGTAAAGCATTAGGGGCTCCTTGGGGGACTAAGTGGGCTAATATACACTTTGTGTTATTTAATCATCCATAAATTATGAAACTTAGCCATAAAGGTAAGCTTAGAGTTAGATTTATTCTTATATGGCTGGAAGAAGTAAAAATATAAGGGAATAGACCTAGGAAATTATTTAATAGGATAAGACTGAACAAACTAGTGAATATTAAAGTCCTTCCTTTTAAGTTTGAGGCTTGTATCAATGTTTTAAATTCTTGATGCATTGTTCTTATTATTTTGTTTCAAAAAACTCCTCAGCGAGAGGGGATTATCCAATATATGGGAGGGATTAGTACAAATATGATAGTAGATCTTATTCAATTTAAACTTAAGAAAGAAAATGTGGAAGGGTCAAAAGAAGAAAATAAGTTATTTATCATTTTCAATTAATTTTGTTGATTGTGGGGGTAATAGAATTTTTTTTAGCTAGGTATGAGAAATTAAAGTATCCAATAATTGCTATTATTATAAATAAAACTCTGAAATATAAATATATAGATAATCATCTTAAAGGGGCTATTTGAGGGATAAAAGATTGTCTTTGATGACTATTCAAGCGTGACAAGCTAGTGTTATAATTTAACTAAATCTTCCATTAGAAGTAATTGCTAGGTACTATAGAATGGTTTAAGAGACCAATGCTTTGCTTTCAGCCATCTAATGTTTAATTCATATTTTTAATTCAATTAATAAATTTAATTACTGGGATTCTTTCGATGACAATAGGTATAAAAGAGTGGTTAGCCCCACAAATTTCTGAGCATTGGCCAAAGAGTAGCCCTGCCCGGTTAATATTAAAATTTGTTTGGTTTAGTCGTCCGGGAGTTCTATCAATTTTGATTCCTAGAGAGGGAACAGTTCAAGAGTGAATTACATCCATAGATGTTGTAATAATTCGAATTTGAGTGTTATAAGGTAGAACTAAGCGGTTATTAACATCTAGTAGGCGAAAGTTAAAAGATTTTAAATCAGATAGTGGGATTATATATGAATCGAATTCTACATTTTGATAGTCTGAGTACTCATAAGATCAGTATCATTGATGGCCAATTCTTTTTACTGTTAATAATGGGTTATAGATTTCATCTATAATATATAAGAGACGAAGGGAGGGGAGGGCGATTAAAATTAAAATAAAGGCTGGTAGGATTGTTCAAACTATTTCAATTAATTGTCCATCAATTAAAAATCGGTGTGTAAAGCTGTTATAAATTATGGAGATTAATAATTGTCCTACTAAAATTGTGATAATTACTAAAATTAATAAAGTGTGGTCATGGAAGAATATTAGTTGCTCTATTAAAGGGGAGGAGCTATCTTGTAATAAAAGAGTTTTTCAGGTTGAAATTTCTAAAAAAAGTTTAAACTTTATATACGGAGCTTAAATCCATTGCACTATTCTGCCATCTTAGAAATTAGTTACTATAGGAAGTTCATCATAACTATGTTCTGCTGGGGGGAAATATTGGAATCATTCGATAGATGTTGGGGTATTTAGAGAAGTTAAATTTAATCGTTTAGATATAAAAGCTTCTCAAAGGATAAAAATAAAGTAAATAATTCTAATTATAGAGATTATTCTTCCAATTGAAGAAATTATATTTCATAGGTAGTAGGCATCAGGATAATCTGAATAACGGCGGGGCATACCCCTTAGCCCTAAAAAGTGTTGAGGAAAGAAGGTTAAATTCACTCCAATAAATATTGATAGAAATTGAATTTTTAAGTATTTATTGTTTAAAGTTAGTCCTGTAAAGAGAGGGAATCATTGGATTACTCCCCCCAGGATAGCGAAGACTGCCCCCATAGAGAGCACATAATGAAAATGAGCTACTACATAATAGGTGTCATGTAAAATAATATCAATTGATGAGTTTGCCAAAATTACACCTGTTAAACCCCCTATAGTAAAAAGAAAAATAAATCCAATAGCTCATAGAGAGGAAGGGGTTAGTCTGATTTGGGACCCATGGTATGTGGCGAGCCATCTAAAAATTTTAATTCCAGTGGGAACTGCAATAATTATTGTAGCAGATGTAAAATAGGCTCGAGTATCCACATCTATCCCTACTGTAAATATGTGATGAGCTCATACTACAAACCCTAATAGACCAATTGCTATTATAGCATAGATTATGCCCAATAATCCAAAAGCTTCCTTTTTACCTCTTTCTTGTCTGATAATATGAGAAATTATCCCAAATCCTGGCAGGATCAAAATATATACTTCTGGATGGCCAAAAAATCAAAATAAGTGTTGATACAAAATGGGGTCTCCTCCCCCTGAAGGGTCAAAGAAAGTAGTGTTGATATTTCGGTCTGTTAATAATATAGTAATGGCCCCTGCCAATACTGGTAAAGATAACAATAATAGAATAGCTGTGATTTTTACTGCTCAAGTAAATAGGGTTAATCGGTCTAGCTTTATTCCTGAAGGGTTTATATTTATAATTGTAGAGATAAAATTAATAGCTCCTAGGATAGATGAGATACCCGCCATATGAAGACTGAAAATTGCACAGTCTACAGAGGATCCTTCGTGGGATAGATTGGAGGCTAGAGGGGGGTACACGGTTCATCCAGTGCCAGCCCCTTTATCAATGATTCTTCTTAATAATAAGAATGTTAAAGAAGGAGGCAGGAGTCAGAATCTTATATTATTTAATCGAGGGAAAGCCATATCTGGAGCCCCTAATATTAATGGGACTAACCAATTACCGAATCCTCCAATTATAATAGGCATAACTATAAAAAAAATTATGATAAAAGCATGTGCAGTCACAATAGTGTTATAAATTTGGTCATCTCCGATTAACCTTCCTGGGGCCCCTAATTCTGTTCGGATGATTAATCTTAATGAAGTTCCTACTATCCCTGATCAAGCTCCAAAGATAAAGTATAGAGTACCGATATCCTTATGATTTGTAGAATATAATCATTTATTCGGTAAAATGGCTGATTAAAGCGATAAATTGTAAATTTATTTATGGAGATTTTCCTTTTACCATAAAATTATATATTCAATTATGATATTAAATTGCAAATTTAAAGGTGTTTAAGACTATAATTTAAGAATTAGCTAAGTAGCTAATTTAAACTTTGAAGGTTTGTAGTTTTTTTAACTTAAATTCTTATAAAAAATTTATAAGGGGGAATAGAGGTAACGAGAACAATGATATGAATAAAGTAACTGTTATAAGGTAACTAGAAGCACCCCTAGATTTGAAATTAATGTTTCTTTCAAAAGTTAAAAGGGTAAGACTTGAGAAAGTAAGACGTAAATAAAAAAAAGAGAGATTAATGATGAAATAATAAGTAAAAAAGCTAAAGGGTGTTCTCCAATATTAATTATTTGGTTTACTGAAATTCATTTTGGCAAGAACCCTAGAAAAGGGGGCAGCCCTCCTAGAGATAAAAAGTTTATTATAAATATAATTTTATATATTTTATTTAAAGGGAATACCTGGTTTAATTGATTAATAAAGTTAATTTTAAATTTATTAAAAATAATAATAATATTTAAATTTATAATACAATAAATAAAATAATAAATTAGTCAGGTTGAAAATGAGCATACCAAGGATCCTAGTATCCACCCAATATGATTAATCGATGAATAGGCTAATAATTTTTTTAAACATGTTTGATTTAGCCCTATTAGACCCCCAACTATTCCCGATATAAAAATAATTAAAAATATAAAATTTATGTTTAAAGTATTGTAAGTAATAAGAATCATAGGAGCTAGCTTTTGTACTGTTAAAACAGTGAAAGCTATTTCTCAATCCAGGCCCCTAATTACTTCGGGGAGTCAAGAGTGAAAGGGAGCAGCCCCTATTTTTATTAGAAGAGCTCTTACGACTATAAGTGTGGAGAAATTACTTTTTGCTATAATAAGATCTTGATTTAGGTTAGTTATTAGAATAATAGAGAAAAGGAGAATTGAAGAGGCAATAGCTTGGGTAATAAAATATTTAATGGTAGATTCTGAAGAAGCTTTAGTAAATTTATTTTTTATTAATGGAGTAATAGAGATTAAGTTTATTTCTAACCCAATCCAAGAAATTAATCAAGATGATGAGGAGATGGATAAAAGAGCCCCTGCTATCACCATAGTATAAAAAATTAATTTATAAAAATTATTAATTAAAAAGAAAAGGGGGCATGACCTTTATAAATGGGGTATGAATCCATTAGCTTTATTAGCTTATCTTTTTAGTTAGCTTTAGTAGGGATATACCCATTAAGTGTAATAGAAATACTATAGCACAATTCAAATTTGATTTTAAATAAATTTGAATTTTTAGTATAAGTTTATATTTTAATTAAAATTAATTAAAAATTTAATTAATAAATTGTACTAAAAAAAGTTATTTCTAAATCTTCCATATTTCTAAATCCTCCATACTTAAATTTGGGTTTTAAGCATTTCTAAATCTCCCATATTTCTAAATCCTCCATATTTCTAAATCTTCCATACTTCTAAATCCGGGTTTTAAGCATTTCTAAATCTTCCATACTTCTGAATCCTCCATACTCCTGAATCTTCCATATTTCTAAATCCCTCATACTTCTGAATCCTCCATACTTCTAAATCCGGGTTTTAAGCATTTCTAAATCTTCCATACTTCTAAATCCTCCATATTTCTAAATCTTCCATACTTCTAAATCTTCCATATTTCTAAATCCTCCATATTTCTAAATCTTCCATACTTCTAAATCTGGGTTTTAAGCATTTCTAAATCTCCCATATTTCTGAATCCTCCATATTTCTAAATCTTCCATACTTCTAAATCTTCCATACTTCTAAATCCGGGTTTTAAGCATTTCTAAATTTTCCATATTTCTAAATTTGGGTTTTAAGCATTTCTAAATCTTTCATACTTCTAAATCTCTCATACTTCTAAATTCTCCATATTTCTAAATCCCTCATATTTCTAAATCCTCCATACTTCTAAATCCTCCATATTTCTAAATCCTTCATATTTCTAAATCTGGGTTTTAAGCATTTCTAAATCTTCCATACACTTAAATCCGGGTTTTAAGCATTTCTAAATCTTCCATACTTCTAAATCTCTCATACTTCTAAATCCTTCATACTTCTAAATCCTCCATACTTCTGAATCCTCCATATTTCTAAATCTTCCATACTTCTAAATCCCTCATATTTCTAAATCTTCCATACTTAAATTTGGGTTTTAAGCATTTCTAAATCCTCCATATTTCTAAATCTTCCATACTTCTAAATTTTCCATATTTCTAAATCTTCCATTCTTCTAAATTTTCCATATTTCTAAATCCTCCATACTTCTGAATCTTCCATATTTCTAAATCTTTCATATTTCTAAATCTTCCATATTTCTAAATCCTCCATACTTCTGAATCTTCCATATTTCTAAATCTCTCATATTTCTAAATCCTCCATATTTCTAAATCTCTCATACTTCTGAATCTTCCATATTTCTAAATCTCTCATATTTCTAAATTTTCCATATTTCTAAATCCTTCATATTTCTAAATCCTCCATATTTCTAAATCCTCCATATACTTAAATCCGGGTTTTAAGCATTTCTAAATCTTCCATACTTCTAAATCTTCCATATTTCTAAATCTTCCATATTTCTAAATCTTCCATACTTCTAAATCTTCCATATTTCTAAATCCTCCATATTTCTAAATCTTCCATATTTCTAAATTTTCCATATTTCTAAATTCTCCATATTTCTAAATCCTCCATATTTCTAAATCCTCCATATACTTAAATCCGGGTTTTAAGCATTTCTAAATCTTCCATACTTCTGAATCCTCCATACTTAAATTTGGGTTTTAAGCATTTCTAAATCTTCCATACTCCTGAATCCTCCATACTTCTAAATCTTCCATACTTCTGAATCCTCCATATACTTAAATCCGGGTTTTAAGCATTTCTAAATCTTCCATACTCCTGAATCTTCCATATTTCTAAATCTTCCATACTTCTGAATCTTCCATATTTCTAAATCTCTCATATTTCTAAATCTTCCATATTTCTAAATCTTCCATATACCTAAATCTGGGTTTTAAGCATTTCTAAATTCTCCATACTTAAATTTGGGTTTTAAGCATTTCTAAATCTCCCATATTTCTAAATCCTCCATATTTCTAAATCTTCCATACTTCTAAATCTTCCATACTTCTAAATCTCCCATATTTCTAAATCCTCCATACTTAAATTTGGGTTTTAAGCATTTCTAAATCTTCCATACTCCTAAATCCTCCATACTTCTAAATCTTCCATACTTCTAAATCCTCCATATACTTAAATCCGGGTTTTAAGCATTTCTAAATCTTCCATACTCCTGAATCTTCCATATTTCTAAATCTTCCATATTTCTAAATTTTTCATATTTCTAAATCTCTCATATTTCTAAATCTCCCAATTTGAAAAAATTTGAGAAAATTTGAATTGTGCCATAGTATTTCTAGTTTGAGCTTGGGTATTGGGGCCTGGGTTGAGAAAATTTGAATTGTGCTATAGTATTTCTAGTCTGAGTTTGGGTGTTGGGACCTGGGTTGAGAAAATTTGAATTGTGCTATAGTATTTCTATTCTGAGTTTGGGTATTGGGGCCTGGACTGAGAAAATTTGAATTGTGCTATAGTATTTCTAGTCTGAGTTTGGGTATTGGGGCCTGGATTGAGAAAATTTGAATTGTGCTATAGTATTTCTAGTTTGAGCTTGGGTATTGGGGCCTGGATTGAGAAAATTTGAATTGTGCTATAGTATTTCTAGTCTGAGTTTGGGTATTGGGACCTGGATTGAGAAAATTTGAATTGTGCCATAGTATTTCTAGTTTGAGCTTGGGTATTGGGGCCTGGGTTGAGAAAATTTGAATTTATTAATTTAAATTTTAGTTAAAGTTATAATAAGTAAAATTAAATTAAAAATGTTAAATTTGAACTTTTAGTTTGACAGTTTGTACATTTTTAGTTTTTAAAACCTAGATAAATATTTTAGTAAGAATAAAATTATTTACTTAAAATTAAATTTATTTAGTCAAGGGAGGCAGGTTAGAGCTGTTAATTAAAATTAGCCTACTCTTAAACATTTTCGTCGGGCAGAAAAGATTTTTATGTTATTTATTTCTTTTTTTCGTAAAGGAAAAATGACCTTGAATTTTTATTTAATTTTATTTTAAATGTAAATTTTAGTATTAAAAATAAATAAATTTAAATAATTTTGTTATTCAAAATTGCAGTAGTTGTTTTTAATTTATTTAAGAAATTAAGAGTTAGTAATTATGTTAGT
This sequence comes from Dendroctonus valens, assembly GCA_024550625.1. NCBI lineage: Eukaryota > Metazoa > Arthropoda > Insecta > Coleoptera > Curculionidae > Dendroctonus > Dendroctonus valens. The sequence goes on from JAJTJO010000069.1 coordinate 196,873, forward strand.
ATAAACTTAATTTGTGCCAGCAGTTGCGGTTATACAAATTATACAATAAAAATTTATTAGTACTAGTTAATTGATTTTATAAGTGAGTATAGCTATTTATTAGGTGAAATTTTAAATATTTATAATCTTTTTATTTAAAATGAGGCTATAAAATTTTTTTTTTAAAACTAGGATTAGATACCCTATTATAAAATATACAAATGTGTACACTAAATTAGTATTAGTTTTATTCTTGAAAATTAAATATTTTGGCGGTATTTTAGTCTATTTAGAGGAGCCTGTCCTGTAATTGATATCCCACGATTAAATTTACTTATTTTTTAAATTTGTATATCGCTGTAGTTTGAATATTTTAAATAAATTTTTAATATTCAGGTAATTTTTTGATTTAAATTCAGGTCAAGATACAGTTTATAGATAAGAAGAGATGGGCTACAGTAATTTTATTTTTGGATTTTAAGTTGTAGTATTTAATTGAAATTGGATTTAAAAGTAATTTTTTATTTATTTGAGAAATGATTTAAGCTCTAAAATATGTACATATCGCCCGTCGCTTTCACTTTAAAGTGAAATAAGTCGTAACATAGTAGAGGTACTGGAAAGTGTTTCTAGAAACAGATTAAAGCTTAATTTAAAGCATTTTATTTACATTAAAAAGATTACTTTAATTAGTATAATTTGATAATTATAATATTATTGTTTATTGATTTATTTATTTAATTTTTTAAAGAAAATAATTTTATTTTATTAATTTTAATTGAAAAAATATTTTTTATAACAGTTAATTAGTATTGTAAAAGAAGTATTCAAATTTTCTCAAAGAAAAATGGGGTTTTGTACCTTGTGTATCAGGGTTTGTTAAGTCTAGTTTAATTATTCAAATTTTCCGAAGTTAAAAGAGTTATAATTGTATAATTTTTATTGTTAAATAAATATTATTAATATAATTATAGGGATGAAACGTTATTCGATTTTAAATATATCTGATTTTTAAAGATAAAATTAAATTTTAATTCTATTTATTACTATTTTTAGTTTATAATTGTGTAATAGTAGGATCTAATAAAATAGGGGATGAGCTTTATTTTGTATCTATATAATATAAATATTGTATTAATTAAATTAAGTAGGATTAGTAGTTTAAAATTTTTATAGTGTTTTATAACTAAATTTAATTATAATATGATTTTTATTTTATTTATATTTTTTATTTAAAAGAAATTTTTAATTAAAAAATTTTTGTTAAAATGATAAAATTAGTATATTTATTTTTATTTATTTAAAATATTGTCTAGATTAGTTAAAGGAACTCGGCAAATATTATTTTCACCTGTTTATTAAAAACATGTCTTTTTGGTTATATTTTAAAGTCTAACCTGCCCAATGATTTATTCAATGGCCGCGGTAATTTGACCGTGCAAAGGTAGCATAATCATTTGTTCTTTAATTAAGAGCTTGTATGAAAGGTTTAATGAGAAATATACTGTCTCTATTTAAAATGTATAACTTTATTTTTAAGTTAAAAAGCTTAAATATTTATAGAAGACGAGAAGACCCTATAGAGTTTGATAGGTTAATATATTTTATTTAATTAGTAATTAATATTTAAATATTTTAAATTTATTTAATTGGGGTGATTGAAAAATAAAATTAACTTTTTTTATATTTTAACATTTATTTATGATTAATTGATCCTTTGTTTTTAGATTATAAGATTAAATTACCTTAGGGATAACAGCGTTATTTTTTTTTAGAGATCAAATCGAAAAAAAAGATTGCGACCTCGATGTTGGATTTAAAATAAAAATTTGGTGTAGCTGCTTTATATTTTAGGTCTGTTCGACCTTTAAAATTTTACATGATCTGAGTTTAAACCGGCGTGAGCCAGGTTGGTTTCTATCTCTATAAAAATGATTTGTTTTAGTACGAAAGGACCAAGTAGATATTTAATAAATTTATTTAAGAATATCATTAATAATAGGTTATTTTGGCAGAGTAGTGCGATAGATTTAGGATCTTTATATGTAAGGTTTACAAATAATACTTGTATAAGGATGTGTTTATAATTTTATTATGTGGGGGGATTATATTAATTGGAGTTTTAATTAGAGTTGCCTTTTTTACTTTATTTGAACGTAAAATTTTAGGGTATATCCATATTCGAAAAGGTCCTAATAAGGTTGGCTTTATAGGGCTACTACAGCCTTTCAGAGATGCTATCAAGTTATTTTCAAAAGAACAGTCTTTTCCTTTTATTTCTAATTTAATTTTATTTTATTTATCACCAGTAATAAATTTTATTTTTGCATTATTATTATGGGCATGTATCCCTATTTTAGGGTTAAGTTTAGTTTTTTATTATTCTATATTATTTATATTATGTGTATCTAGTTTAAGAGTTTACACTGTTATATTATCTGGATGATCCTCTAATTCTAATTATGCTTTGTTAGGTAGACTTCGTTCAGTTGCTCAAATGATTTCTTATGAGGTAAGATTAATTTTAATTATTCTATCTTTTTTATTTTTTATTAATAGTTTTGATTTTAAAGATTTAGTTAAGTATCAAGAGAATATTTGGTTTTTATTTTCGTTTTTTCCTCTTAGGTGTATATTAATTATTTCTTTATTGGCTGAGACTAACCGTTCTCCTTTTGATTTTGCAGAAGGTGAATCTGAGCTTGTTTCAGGGTTTAATGTGGAGTACAGAAGAGGGCTATTTGCACTAATTTTTTTAGCAGAGTACACAAGAATTTTATTTTCGGCGATAATTTGTGTATTTATTTTTTTAGGGGGGAATTTGAGGGTAGTTATTTCTTATGTAAATTTATTATTAATTTTATTTTTTTGAATTTGGGTGCGTGGGAGTGTTCCTCGGTATCGTTATGATAAACTAATAAATTTAGCTTGAAAAAGTTATTTACCTGTTTCTTTAAATTTATTGGTGTTTTATTTTAGAGTTACAATAGTAATTTTAACTTTAATTATTTAGTTAATTTTTTTTAGTACAAGTTAATAGAAATTTTATTCTTTTTTATATTTTCAAAATACATACTTATACAAGTTCATTAACTAATTTATTTTATAAAGATTAGTCTGTCTCATATTTTATTAATTATGAGGTTAGTAGGGAAATATAAAAAATAAATAATAGTTAGAATTTGGCCAGTTAAAATATAAGGGTCTTCCACAGGACGGGCCCCAATTCAAGTTAGAAGGAGTAGGATGGCTAGTAGTCTTCAAAAAATGATTTTATTTAAGGGGTAAAAAGCATTTCTTAAAAATTTATTTTTTTGTAAGAAAGGTAAGAAGTATAAAATGGCAATAGACATTACTAAAGCGATTACTCCTCCAAGTTTTCTTGGAATAGACCGAAGAATAGCATAAGCAAATAAGAAATATCATTCTGGTTGAATATGAATAGGGGTAACTATAGGGTTTGCAGGGATAAAATTATCTGGATCTCCAAGTAGATAAGGGTATTGTAGGGTTAATATTGTTAAAGAAAATAATACTATAATTATTCCAATTAAGTCTTTTAATGTAAAATAAGGATGAAAAGGGATTATGTCTATCTTTCTTATTCTACCAAGAGGGTTGTTTGACCCTGTTTGATGCAGTATCATTAAATGGAAAATTACAAGAGCGATAATAATGAAAGGTAAGATAAAATGAAGAGTAAAGAATCGGTTTAAGGTGGCGTTATCTACTGCGAAACCTCCTCATAATCATTGTACAATTATTGTCCCTAGGTAAGGAATTGCGGAGACTATATTAGTAATTACTGTGGCACCTCAGAAGGATATTTGAACTCAGGGTAGCACATACCCTAAAAAGGCTGTAGCTATTGTAATAAAAAAGATAGTTGTACCAATTAATCAGGTTTCTATTAAAATATAGGAATTATAGTATATTCCTCGTCCAATATGTATATATAAGCATATAAAAAAAATTGATGCTCCATTAGCATGTAAAGTACGTAGGAGTCACCCATAGTTTACATCTCGGCAAATATGGGATAAACTATTAAAAGCTAACTCAATATTTGGGCAGTAATGTATAGCTAGGAATAACCCTGTTATGATTTGGAGGGTTAAGCATATTCCTAGGAGCCTTCCAAAATTTCATATTGTAGTAATATTAGAGGGAGTAGGGAGTTTAATTAAAGAAGAATTAATTAAACTAATAATAGGGGAGGATTTAATTAATTTTATCATTATTTTTGTCGTAAAGGGCCATTAGTGGTACCTGTAATTTTAATGATTACGAATAAAGTTAAAAGTAGATATATTATTAATGCTATTGAGATTCAAAGAAAAGGGGGGCTATAAAACTTATTTAGAGATATATTATTTAGTGTAAGAGATATAATGTTGGTATGTTCTAAATTATTAATTAAATTTGGCATTAAAGAGTTCATTATTATAAATAAAATAAAGGATGCTGGGATTAAAATTAATACTAATGCTATAGGGTATATTTTGGGTATTTTAAATTTTTCATTGGAGGCAATTCTAGTTATATAAATAAATATAATTAATAAACCTCTGATTATAACTAAAAAGATAATATACCCGAATCAAAAATTATAATATAGGAAACCAGAGGTTACTCTTGTTATAATAGTTTGTATTAAAAGGATTCCTCCTAAGGCTAAGGGGTGGTTTAAAGAAATAAATATAATCCTTGTTATTCAACTTATGGTAATAATAATAATATCAGAATATAGTTTATAAAAAATAATAGTTTTGGAGACTATAGATGGATAATTATCTTATTCTGAAGTTTTAAAAGTATTTCTTATTTCTGATTTACAAGACCAGTATTTTATTTAAATTATTAAAACATAATGTTAATGATATATTTATATATTTATTCTTTAGTTTTGTTGTTTTTATCTGGTTTATTGGTTTTTATTTTAAAGTATAATCATTTTCTTATTATACTTATAAGATTGGAATTTATAGTGCTTTCTATTTATATTTCATTATTTTTTTATTGTAATTATTTTAGGTATGAAAGGTTTATTTCTATATTTTATTTAACTTTTAGAGTATGTGAGAGGGCTTTAGGTCTTTCTTTGTTAGTTTTATTAATCCGAACCTATGGGTCTGATATATTAGTTATTTTTGATTCTTTATGATAATAATTATAGGAGGTACTTTTAGTTTAATCCTTCTATTATTTTCTTTAAATTATTGATTAGTAGTTTTAAGTTTAGTTATTATTATATTTTTTATATTATTAATAATAGTTTTTACTGATAAAATTATGTTTATTTCTTATTTTATAGGATTAGATTTAATTTCTTATTTTCTTATCTGTCTTAGTTTATGAATTTGTGTTTTAATGTTTGTATCAAGAGGTAATTTATACAACAATAAAACATTTATTAATTTATTTATTTTAAATATTTTAGTATTAATTTTAAGTCTTATTATTACTTTTAGTTCTTTGAATATATTTATTTTTTATTTATTTTTTGAAATTAGGCTAGTCCCTATTTTTTTTATAGTGTTAGGTTGGGGGTACCAACCTGAGCGGATTAATGCTGGAGTGTATCTTTTATTTTATACTATATTAGTATCTTTACCTGTAATAATTCTTCTTTTTTATTTAAATTTATCTTTGAGGAGGCTTGAGTTTTATTTTTTTAGTAGAAATAATAATTCTTTTTTAATATTTTTATGCCTTAATTTAATTTTTTTTGTTAAAATTCCAATATTTTTAATTCATCTGTGATTACCCAAGGCACATGTAGAGGCCCCAATCTCAGGTTCAATAGTATTGGCAGGGGTTATACTAAAATTAGGAGGATACGGGTTATTTCGAGTTATAAAATTAATAGTTTTTATAGGAGGGTATATAAATTTATTTATTATTATTATTTCTTTGGTTGGAGGGAGTTTTATTTCTTTAGTGTGTTTACGTCAAAGAGATATAAAAATGTTAATTGCTTATTCTTCTGTGTCTCATATGGGGTTAGTTTTAAGAGGAATTATAACTATAAGATTATGGGGAGCTTGGGGTGCCTTAGTTTTAATGCTAGCTCATGGGCTAAGGTCTTCAGGTCTATTTTGTTTAGCTAACTTATTATATGAGCGTACTCATAGTCGTAGTTTATTTTTAAATAAAGGATTTATTAATATTTTACCTAATTTATCTTTATTATGGTTTTTATTATGTTCTTCTAGAATAGCAGCTCCCCCTTCTTTAAATTTATTAGGTGAGATTTTATTAATTAATTCTCTGGTTTCTTATAGTCTTATTTTAATATTTTTTTTATTTTTTTTAGTTTTTTATAGTGCTGTGTATTCTTTATTTTTATATAGTTACACTCAACATGGGCAGGTGTATTCTGGTCTATTTTCTTTTAGGGCTGTCAGACCTCGTGAGTACTTACTTGTTAATTTTACATTGGGTTCCTTTAAATTTAATATTTTTAAAATCAGAAATTTATATTTGAGTTTGTTTAAATAGTTTATAAAAATATTAATTTGTGGGGTTAAAGATATGAGTTCATTTTAAACAATTAGATGTAAAATTAATTTTTGAAGGTTCCTATTTTTTTCTATATTTTAGTTTATATAGGGTTAGTTTTATTATATTTAGATTTTATTTTTTTTCCATATTTCTAGTTTATATAGGATTAGTTTTGTTATATTTAGATTACTCTTTGTATTTAGAGCTATACTTAGCTAATTTAAATTCTTTATTAATTTCATATGTGATCCACATTGACTGAATTAGTCTTATTTTTATAGGGTTTGTTTTATTTATTTCTTCTATAATTTTTAAGTACACTGAGAATTATATAGAAGGAGATTTAAATTTAAAACGGTTCATTTTTTTAGTAGTTTTATTTATTTTTTCTATAATGCTAACTATTATAAGTTTAAATTTAGCGACTATTTTATTAGGGTGGGATTTATTAGGGTTAGTCTCTTATATTTTAGTAATCTATTATCAAAATGTAAAGTCATTTAATGCAGGCATATTAACTGCGTTATCAAACCGAATTGGGGATGCTGCGTTATTAATGGCTATTGCATTAGGTTCTAATTTTGGAAGTTGGAATTTTTTATTTTATTTAACTATAAATAGAAGTGATATTTTGATATCAGCATTATACTTTTTTATAATTTTAGCTGCTCTAACAAAAAGAGCCCAAATTCCTTTTTCTTCTTGGCTTCCTGCTGCTATAGCTGCCCCTACTCCTGTTTCATCTCTGGTTCATTCTTCTACTTTAGTTACTGCAGGGGTGTATCTCCTTATTCGTATTGAAAGAGGAATTTCAGTAAATTTTATGTATCTTTTATTATTTATTTCTTTATTAACTATATTTATGGCAGGGGTTTGTGCTAATTTTGAGTTTGATTTAAAAAAAATTGTTGCTCTTTCTACATTAAGACAGTTAGGGATAATAATTGTTATTTTATGTTTAGGGGGTAGAGATTTAGCTTTTTTTCATTTGATTATGCATGCTTTATTTAAGGCCTTATTATTTATATGTGCAGGTAGTATTATTCATAGTATGGGCAATTGTCAAGATATTCGTTATATAAGGGGCCTTACTTTTTATATACCTTTCACTTGTACTTGTATAAATATTAGTAATTTTGCTTTATGTGGTATCCCTTTTATAGCAGGATTTTACTCGAAAGATTTAATTGTTGAATTTTTTTCATTGCAGGTTGATAATATTTTTTTGTATTTTTTATTTTACTTATCTATTGGAATAACTGTTTCTTATTCTTTTCGTCTTTCTTATTATATTTTTTTTAGGGAGACTAATTTAGTAAGGTTAAATCAAGTTAGAGAAAAAAATAGTTATTTAATAATAAGGGGAATAATAGGGCTAGTTTTTTTTGTTATTTTTATAGGAAGAATAATAAGATGGGTCATACATATTACTCCTTATTTTATTCTATTGCCTTTTTTTATGAAATTATTGACATTAAATGTAATTTTAGTTGGAGGGTATTTAGGTTATGAATTTAATAATATATTTTATTTTTATACTTCTAAAATTTCTCAATGATACAGTACTTCTATATTTATAGGATATATGTGAAATTTGCCTATTATAGCTTCTTATTTAATAAATCAAAAATTTCTTTTTATGGGTAAATTTTACTTTAAAACTTTTGATCAAGGGTGGCTTGAGTATTACGGAAGAAAGGGTCTTTTCATAGTATTAGTTGAAAATTTTAATATTTTACAATTAAATTCTTTAAATCATTTTAAGAAAATTTTATTTTTCTCTTTAATTATTATTGTTATTATAAATTTATATTTAAGTAGCTTATACCAAGAGCAAGGTATTGAAGATACCTAGGAAGTTGTTACTCTTAAATATTTACAATATAAATTATATAATTTTACCGTGAAAAGGTAATGTTTTATTTAAACTATATAAATGAGATAAAAACGGGGATTCTCCGCTTAAAATAAAGTTAGAAGCTTTTTTTTGGGTTCCTTATCTGTTTAATCAGAATAATTTATTCAATAAAATCATTAACAATGATTTACCTCTGTTTGGTTTTGATTAAAATAAGGGTAGGGATTCTACCATATTTTTAGGTCGAAACTAAAGGCTTAATAATTGCTTCTTATTAAGATAAATCGTAAGATATCTTTTAAATGCAAATTAAATGTTTTTATAAACTATTATCCTATTTTGATCAATTTAAAGCTCCTTGGCGAGTTTCATGGTATACCCCAAAGATTAGAATAATACTAAATACTGTTAGAGTTAAGGTAATAGCTCAATAGTTAGAGGTATTCTTGATTACAATTATAGGTAAAAGGAGGGTTAGCTCGATGTTAAAAATAATAAAAATAATTGCAATTAAGAAGAAGTGTAAAGAAAAAGGTAGGCGTGCAAAATTTTTAGGGTCAAATCCGCATTCAAATGGTCTGGTTTTTTCTCGGTCATAAAAAGTTTTTTTGGAGATTATATTAAGTAAGATTATTATAATAGTTGAGATTAAAATAATAATGATTAGCTGGGATAAAATAATTTTAATTATTTATACTAAGTGTTAGATTTTCTAATTGGAAGTTAGATATAATAGTTATATTATATAAATAATATTTTATCTTCCTCATCAGTAAATTGAGATATAAAGAAATAATCATACTACGTCAACAAAATGTCAGTATCTTGCAGCAGCTTCGAACCCAAAGTGATGGGAGGATGAGAAATGATTTATTAATAATCGTAAAAAGCAAATTGTTAGGAATCTTGATCCTACGATTACATGTAGCCCATGGAGCCTAAATTGTAATATTTAATTGAAATTGGATTTAAAAGTAATTTTTTATTTATTTGAGAAATGATTTAAGCTCTAAAATATGTACATATCGCCCGTCGCTTTCACTTTAAAGTGAAATAAGTCGTAACATAGTAGAGGTACTGGAAAGTGTTTCTAGAAACAGATTAAAGCTTAATTTAAAGCATATTATTTACATTAAAAAGATTACTTTAATTAGTATAATTTGATAATTATAATATTATTGTTTATTATTGATTTATTTATTTAATTTTTCAAAGAAAATAATTTTATTTTATTAATTTTAATTGAAAAAATATTTTTTATAATAGTCAATTAGTATTGTAAAAGAAGTATTCAAATTTTCTCAAAGAAAAAATGGGTTTTGTACCTTGTGTATCAGGGTTTATTAAGTTTAATTTAATTATTTAAATTTTCCGAAGTTAAAAGAGTTATAATTATATAATTTTTATTGTTAAATAAATATTATTAATATAATTATAGAGATGAAACGTTATTCGATTTTAAATATATCTGATGATGATATAAGATAAAATTAAATTTTAATTTTATTTATTACTATTTTTAGTTTATAATTGTGTAATAGGAGGATTTAATAAAATAGGGGATGAGCTTTATTTTGTACTTATATAATATAAATATTGTATTAATTAAATTAAGTAGGATTAGTAGTTTAAAATTTTTATAGTGTTTTATAACTAAATTTGATTTTAATATGATTTTTATTTTATTTATATTTTTTATTTAAAAGAAATTTTTAATTGAAAAAATTTTGTTAAAATGATAAAATTAGTATATTTATTTTTTATCTATTTAAAATATTGTTTAGATTAGTTAAAGGAACTCGGCAAATTTTATTTTCACCTGTTTATTAAAAACATGTCTTTTTGGTTATATTTTAAAGTCTAACCTGCCCAATGATTTATTTAATGGCCGCGGTAATTTGACCGTGCAAAGGTAGCATAATCATTTGTTCTTTAATTAAGAGGTTGTATGAAAGGTTTAATGAGAAATATACTGTCTCTATTTAAAATGTATAACTTTATTTTTAAGTTAAAAAGCTTAAATATTTATAGAAGACGAGAAGACCCTATAGAGTTTGATAGGTTAATATATTTTATTTAATTAGTAATTAATATTTAAATATTTTAAATTTATTTAATTGGGGTGATTGAAAAATAAAATTAACTTTTTTTATATTTTAACATTTATTTATGATTAATTGATCCTTTGTTTTTAGATTATAAGATTAAATTACCTTAGGGATAACAGCGTTATTTTTTTTTAGAGACCAAATCGAAAAAAAAGATTGCGACCTCGATGTTGGATTTAAAATAAAAATTTGGTGTAGCTGCTTTATATTTTAGGTCTGTTCGACCTTTAAAATTTTACATGATCTGAGTTTAAACCGGCGTGAGCCAGGTTGGTTTCTATCTCTATAAAAATGATTTGTTTTAGTACGAAAGGACCAAGTAGATATTTAATAAATTTATTTAAGAATACCATTAATAATAGGTTATTTTGGCAGAGTAGTGCGATAGATTTAGGATCTTTATATGTAAGGTTTACAAATAATACTTGTATAACGATGTTTTTATAATTTTATTATGTGGGGTAATTATATTAATTGGAGTTTTAATTAGGGTTGCTTTTTTTACTTTGTTTGAACGCAAAATTTTAGGGTATATTCATATCCGAAAAGGTCCCAATAAGGTTGGTTTTATAGGGCTATTACAGCCTTTCAGAGATGCTATTAAGTTATTTTCAAAAGAACAGTCTTTTCCATTTATTTCTAATTTAATTTTATTTTATTTATCACCAGTAATAAATTTTATTTTTGCATTATTATTGTGGGTATGTATTCCTATTTTAGGGTTAAGTTTAGTTTTTTATTATTCTATCTTATTTATATTATGTGTATCTAGTTTAAGAGTTTACACTGTTATATTATCTGGATGATCCTCTAATTCTAATTATGCCTTGTTGGGTAGCCTTCGTTCAGTTGCTCAAATGATTTCTTATGAGGTAAGATTAATTTTAATTATTCTATCTTTTCTATTTTTTATTAATAGTTTTGATTTTAAAGATTTAACTAAGTATCAAGAGAATATTTGGTTTTTATTTTCGTTTTTTCCCTCTTAGGTGTATATTAATTATTTCTTTATTGGCTGAGACTAATCGTTCTCCTTTTGATTTTGCAGAAGGGGAATCTGAGCTTGTTTCTGGGTTTAATGTGGAGTATAGAAGAGGGCTATTTGCATTAATTTTTTTAGCAGAGTATACAAGAATTTATTTTCGGCGATAATTTGTAGTATTTATTTTTTTAGGGGGTAATTTGAGGATAGTTATTTCTTATGTAAATTTATTATTAATTTTATTTTTTTGAGTTTGGGTGCGCGGGAGTGTTCCTCGGTATCGTTATGATAAACTAATAAATTTAGCTTGAAAAAGTTATTTACCTATTTCTTTAAATTTATTGGTGTTTTATTTTAGAGTTACAATAGTGAATTTTAACTTTAATTATTTAGTTAATTTTTTTTAGTACAAGTTAATAGAAGTTTTATTCTTTTTTATACTTTCAAAATATATACTTATACAAGTTCATTAACTAATTTATTTTATAAAGATTAGTTTGTCTCATATTTTATTAATTATGAGGTTAGTAGGGAAATATAAAAAATAAATAATAGTTCAGAATTTGACCAGTTAAAATATAAGGGTCTTCTACAGGGACGGGCTCCAATTCAAGTTAAAAGAAGCAGGGTGGATAGTAGCCTTCAAAAAATGATTTTATTTAAAGGGTAAAAAGCATTACTTAAAAATTTATTTTTTTGTAAGAAAGGTAAGAAGTATAAAATGGCAATAGACATTACTAAAGCGATTACTCCTCCAAGTTTTCTTGGGATAGAACGAAGAATAGCATAAGCAAATAAGAAATATCATTCTGGTTGGATATGAATAGGGGTAACTATAGGATTTGCAGGGATAAAATTATCTGGATCTCCAAGTAAATAAGGGTATTGTAGGGTTAATATTGTTAAAGAAAATAATACTATAATTATTCCAATTAAGTCTTTTAATGTAAAATAAGGATGAAAAGGGATTATGTCTATCTTTCTTACTCTACCAAGAGGGTTGTTTGATCCTGTTTGATGCAGTATTATTAAATGGATAATTACAAGAGCGATAATAATGAAAGGTAAGATAAAATGAAGAGTAAAGAATCGATTTAAGGTGGCGTTATCTACTGCGAAACCTCCTCATAATCATTGTACAATTATTGTCCCTAGGTAAGGAATTGCGGAGACTATATTAGTAATTACTGTGGCACCTCAGAAGGATATTTGACCTCAGGGTAGCACATACCCTAAAAAGGCTGTAGCTATTGTAATAAAAAAGATAGTTGCACCAATTAGTCAGGTTTCTATTAAAATATAGGAATTATAGTATATTCCTCGTCCAATATGTATATATAAATATGTATATATAAGCATATAAAAAAATTGATGCTCCATTAGCATCTAAAGTACGTAGGAGTCACCCATAGTTTACATCTCGGCAAATATGTGATAAACTATTAAAAGCTAACTCAATATTTGGGCAGTAATGTATAGCTAGGAATAACCCTGTTATGATTTGGAGGGTTAAGCATATTCCTAGGAGACTTCCAAAATTTCATATTGTAGTAATATTAGAGGGAGTAGGGAGTTTAATTAAAGAAGAATTAATTAAACTAATAATAGGGGAGGATTTAATTAATTTTTTCATTATTTTTGCCGTAAAGGGCCATTAGTGGTACCTGTAATTTTAATGATTACGAATAAAGTTAAAAGTAGATACATTATTAATGCTATTGAGATTCAAAGAAAAGGGGGGCTATAAAACTTATTTAGAGATATATTATTTAGTGTAAGAGATATAATGTTGGTATGTTCTAAATTATTAATTAAATTTGGTATTAAAGAGTCCATTATTATAAATAAAATAAAGGATGCTGGGATTAAAATTAATACTAATGCTATAGGGTATATTTTGGGTATTTTAAATTTTTCATTGGAGGCAATTCTAGTTATATAAATAAATATAATTAATAAACCTCTGATTATAACTAAAAAGATAATATACCCGAATCAAAAATTATAATATAGGAAACCAGAGGTTACTCTTGTTATAATAGTTTGTATTAAAAGGATTCCTCCTAAGGCTAAGGGGTGGTTTAAAGAAATAAATATAATCCTTGTTATTCAACTTATGGTAATAATAATAATATCAGAATATAGTTTATAAAAAATAATAGTTTTGGAGACTATAGATGGATAATTATCTTATTCTGAAGTTTTAAAAGTATTTCTTATTTCTGATTTACAAGACCAGTATTTTATTTAAATTATTAAAACATAATGTTAATGATATATTTATATATTTATTCTTTAGTTTTGTTGTTTTTATCTGGTTTATTGGTTTTTATTTTAAAGTATAATCATTTTCTTATTATACTTATAAGATTGGAATTTATAGTGCTTTCTATTTATATTTCATTATTTTTTTATTGTAATTATTTTAGGTATGAAAGGTTTATTTCTATATTTTATTTAACTTTTAGAGTATGTGAGAGGGCTTTAGGTCTTTCTTTGTTAGTTTTATTAATCCGAACCTATGGGTCTGACTACATTAGTTATTTTTGATTCTTTATGATAATAATTATAGGAGGTATTTTTAGTTTAATCCTTCTATTATTTTCTTTAAATTATTGATTAGTAGTTTTAAGTTTAGTTATTATTATATTTTTTATATTATTAATAATAGTTTTTATTGATAGAATTATGTTTATTTCTTATTTTATAGGGTTAGATTTAATTTCTTATTTTCTTATTTGTCTTAGTTTATGAATTTGTGTTTTAATGTTTGTATCAAGAGGTAACTTATACAACAATAAAACATTTATTAATTTATTTATTTTAAATATTTTAGTATTAATTTTAAGTCTTATTATTACTTTTAGTTCTTTGAATATATTTATTTTTTACTTATTTTTTGAAATTAGGCTAGTCCCTATTTTTTTTATAGTGCTAGGTTGGGGGTACCAACCTGAGCGAATTAATGCTGGAGTGTATCTTTTATTTTATACTATATTAGTATCTTTACCTGTAACAATTCTTCTTTTTTATTTAAATTTATCTTTGAGGAGCCTTGAGTTTTATTTTTTTAGTAGAAATAACAATTCTTTTTTAATATTTTTATGCCTTAATTTAATTTTTTTTGTTAAAATTCCAATATTTTTAATTCATCTGTGATTACCCAAGGCACATGTAGAGGCCCCAATCTCAGGTTCAATAGTATTGGCAGGGGTTATACTAAAATTAGGAGGATACGGGTTATTTCGAGTTATAAAATTAATAGTTTTTATAGGAGGGTATATAAATTTATTTATTATTATTGTTTCTTTGGTTGGAGGGAGTTTTATTTCTTTAGTGTGTTTACGTCAAAGAGATATAAAAATGTTAATTGCTTATTCTTCTGTGTCTCATATGGGGTTAGTTTTAAGAGGAATTATAACTATAAGATTATGGGGAGCTTGGGGCGCTTTAGTTTTAATGCTAGCTCATGGGTTAAGGTCTTCAGGTCTATTTTGTTTAGCTAACTTATTATATGAGCGTACTCATAGTCGTAGTTTATTTTTAAATAAAGGATTTATTAATATTTTACCTAATTTATCTTTATTATGGTTTTTATTATGTTCTTCTAGGATAGCAGCTCCTCCTTCTTTAAATTTATTAGGGGAGATTTTATTAATTAATTCTCTGGTTTCTTATAGTCTTATTTTAATATTTTTTTTATTTTTTTTAGTTTTTTATAATGCTGTGTATTCTTTATTTTTATATAGTTATACCCAACATGGACAGGTGTATTCTGGTCTTTTTTCTTTTAGGGCTGTCAGACCCCGTGAGTATTTATTGTTAATTTTACATTGGGTCCCTTTAAATTTAATATTTTTAAAATCAGAAATTTATATTTGAGTTTGTTTAAATAGTTTATAAAAATATTAATTTGTGGGGTTAAAGATATGAGTTCATTTTAAACAATTAGATGTAAAATTAATTTTTGAAGGTTTTTATTTTTTTCTATATTTCTAGTTTATATAGGGTTAGTTTTGTTATATTTAGATTACTCTTTGTATTTAGAACTATACTTAGCTAATTTAAATTCTTTATTAATTTCATATGTGGTCCATATTGACTGAATTAGTCTTATTTTTATAGGGTTTGTTTTATTTATTTCTTCTATAATTTTTAAGTACACTGAGAATTATATAGAAGGAGATTTAAATTTAAAACGGTTCATTTTTTTAGTAGTTTTATTTATTTTTTCTATAATGCTAACTATTATAAGTTTAAATTTAGTGACTATTTTATTAGGGTGGGATTTATTAGGGTTAGTCTCTTATATTTTAGTAATCTATTATCAAAATGTAAAGTCATTTAATGCAGGCATATTAACTGCGTTATCAAACCGAATTGGGGATGCTGCGTTATTAGTGGCTATTGCATTAGGTTCTAATTTTGGAAGTTGGAATTTTTTATTTTATTTAACTATAAATAGAAATGATATCTTGATACTAGTATTATATTCTTTTATAATTTTAGCTGCTCTAACAAAAAGAGCCCAAATTCCTTTTTCTTCTTGGCTTCCTGCTGCTATAGCTGCCCCTACTCCTGTTTCATCTTTGGTTCATTCTTCTACTTTAGTTACTGCAGGGGTGTATCTTCTTATTCGTATTGAAAGAGGAATTTCAGCAAATTTTATGTATCTTTTATTATTTATTTCTTTATTAACTATATTTATGGCAGGGGTTTGTGCTAATTTTGAGTTTGATTTAAAAAAAATTATTGCTCTTTCTACATTAAGACAGTTAGGGATAATAATTGTTATTTTATGTTTAGGGGGTAGAGATTTAGCTTTTTTTCATTTGATTATGCACGCTTTATTCAAGGCCTTATTATTTATATGTGCAGGTAGTATTATTCATAGTATGGGCAATTGTCAAGATATTCGTTATATAAGGGGCCTTACTTTTTATATACCTTTCACTTGTACTTGCATAAATATTAGTAATTTTGCTTTATGTGGTATTCCTTTTATAGCAGGATTTTACTCGAAAGATTTAATTGTTGAATTTTTTTCATTGCAGGTTGATAATATTTTTTTGTATTTTTTATTTTACTTATCTATTGGAATAACTGTTTCTTATTCTTTTCGTCTTTCTTATTATATTTTTTTTGGGGAGACTAATTTAGAAAGGTTAAACCAAGTTAGAGAAAAAAATAGTTACTTAATAATAAGGGGGGGATAATAGGGCTAGTTTTTTTTGTTATTTTTATAGGAAGAATAATAAGATGGGTCATACATACCACTCCTTATTTTATTCTATTGCCTTTTTTTATGAAATTATTGACATTAAATGTAATTTTAATTGGGGGGTATTTAGGTTATGAATTTAATAATATATTTTATTTTTATACTTCTAAAATTTCTCAATGATATAGCACCTCTATATTTATAGGGTATATGTGAAATTTGCCTATTATAGCTTCTTATTTAATAAATCAAAAATTTCGTTTTATGGGTAAATTTTACTTTAAAACTTTTGATCAAGGGTGGCTTGAGTATTACGGAAGAAAGGGTCTTTTCATAGTATTAGTTGAAAATTTTAATATTTTACAATTAAATTCTTTAAATCATTTTAAGAAAATTTTATTTTTCTCTTTAATTATTGTTATTATTATAAATTTATATTTAAGTAGCTTATACCAAGAGCAAGGTATTGAAGATACCTAGGAAGTTGTTACTCTTAAATATTTACAATATAAATTATATAATTTTACCGTGAAAAGGTAATGTTTTATTTAAACTATATAAATGAGATAAAAACGGAGATTCTCCGCTTAAAATAAAGTTAGAAGCTTTTTTTTGGGTTCCTTATCTCTTTAATCAGAATAATTAATTCAATAAAATCATTAACAATGATTTACCTCTGTTTGGTTTTGATTAAAATAAGGGTAGGAATTCTACCATATTTTTAGGTCGAAACTAAAGGCTTAATAATTGCTTCTTATTAAGATAAATCGTAAGATATCTTTTAAATGCAAATTAAATGTTTTTATAAACTATTATCCTATTTTGATCAATTTAAAGCTCCTTGGTGAGTCTCATGGTATACCCCAAAGATTAGAATAATACTAAATACTGTTAGAGTTAAGGTAATAGCTCAATAGTTAGAGGTATTTTTGATTACAATTATAGGTAAAAGGAGGGTTAGCTCGATGTCAAAAATAATAAAAATAATTGCAATTAAGAAGAAGTGTAAAGAAAAAGGTAGGCGTGCAAAATTTTTAGGGTCAAATCCACATTCAAATGGTCTGGTTTTTTCTCGGTCATAAAAAGTTTTTTTGGAGATTATATTAAGTAAGATTATTATAATAGTTGAGACTAAAATAATAATGATTAGCTGGGATAAAATAATTTTAATTATTTATACTAAGTGTTAGATTTTCTAATTGGAAGTTAGATATAATAGTTATATTATATAAATAATATTTTATCTCCCTCATCAGTAAATTGAGATATAAAGAAATAATCATACTACGTCAACAAAATGTCAGTATCATGCAGCAGCTTCGAACCCAAAGTGATGGGAGGATGAGAAATGATTTATTAATAATCGTAAAAAGCAAATTGTTAGGAATCTTGATCCTACGATTACATGTAGCCCATGGAGCCCTGTTGTTATAAAAAAAGTGGATCCGTAAACTCTATCTGCTATAGTAAAAGATGCCTCTAGGTACTCGAATCCTTGTAGAAGGGAAAAGTAGAATCCCAAAAGGACAGTTAGGAATAATCCTTGGGTAGCTTGGGGGTAATTATTCTCTATTAATCTATGATGGGCTCAAGTAATTGTTAGACCAGAAGTTAATAAAATTAAAGTATTAAGTAGTGGAATTTCTAGGGGGTTAAAGGCTGAAATTCCTTTTGGGGGTCAAGATATACCTAATTCAATACTAGGAGATAATCTTGAGTGGAAAAAAGCTCAAAAAAAAGCAGCAAAGAATAGAATTTCAGAAGTAATAAATAAGATTATACCTCATCGTAAGTTTTTAGTAACTTTGGTGGTGTGTAATCCCTGGTAGGTCCCTTCTCGTGTGACATCCCGTCATCATTGATATATAATAAGTTTAGTTAATAAGAGACCTATAATTAAAAGATTAGGCGAGTTTGATCTAAATCATTTAATTATTCCTATTAAAAGAATGAAGGTTCTTAGTGAACCAAGTAAAGGTCAGGGTCTTTTATCTACTAAGTGAAAAGGGTGATTTTTTAACATTTAATTTATACTTCTCTAGAGTAGAGGACTGCTAGTACAGAAAAAACATATGATTGGATTATTGCTACTGCAAATTCTAATAATAATAGTAGTAGTTGAGCAATTAAAAGAATATTTAATATAATTATTCCTATAGTCGATCCTGAGTTTCCTAGGAGGGTTAAAAGTAAATGTCCTGCAATTATATTTGCGGTTAATCGGACTGCTAAGGCTCCAGGCCGGATAATATTTCTAATTGTTTCAATAATTACTAAGAAGGGCAGTAAAGCATTAGGAGCTCCTTGGGGGACTAAGTGAGCTAATATATGTTTTGTGTTATTTAATCATCCATAAATTATGAAACTTAACCATAAGGGCAAACTTAGAGTTAGGTTTATTCTTATATGACTGGAAGAAGTAAAAATATAAGGGAATAGGCCTAGGAAATTATTTAATAGGATAAGACTGAACAAACTAGTAAATATTAAAGTCCTTCCTTTTAAGTTTGAGGCTTGTATCAATGTTTTAAATTCTTGATGTATTATTCTTATTATTTTGTTTCAAAAAACCCCTCAGCGAGAGGGGATTACCCAATATATAGGAGGGATCAATACAAATATGATAGTGGATCTTATTCAATTTAAACTTAAGAAAGAAAATGTGGAAGGGTCAAAAGAAGAAAATAAATTATTTATCATCTTCAATTAATTTTGTTGATTGTGGGAGTAATAGAATTTTTTTTAGTTGTGTACGAGAAATTAAAGTATCCAATAATTGCTATTATTATAAATAAAACTCTGAAATATAAGTATATAGATAATCATCTTAAAGGGGCTATTTGAGGGATAAAAAATTGTCTTTAATGACTATTCAAGCGTGACAAGCTAGTGTTATAATTTAACTAAATCTTTCATTAGAAGTAATTGCTAGGTACTATAAAATGGTTTAAGAGACCAATGCTTTGCTTTCAGCCATCTAATGTTTAATTTATATTTTTAATTCAATTAATAAATTTAATTACTGGGATTCTTTCGATAACAATAGGTATAAAAGAGTGGTTAGCCCCACAAATTTCCGAGCATTGACCAAAAAGTAGTCCTGCCCGGTTAATATTAAAATTTGTTTGGTTTAGTCGTCCGGGAGTTCTATCAATTTTGATTCCTAGAGAAGGAATAGTTCAAGAGTGAATTACATCTATAGATGTTGTAATAATTCGAATTTGAGTGTTATAAGGTAGAACTAGGCGGTTATTAACATCTAGTAGGCGAAAGTTAAAAGATTTTAAATCAGATAGTGGGATTATATATGAGTCGAATTCTACATTTTGGTAGTCTGAGTACTCATAAGATCAGTATCATTGATGGCCAATTCTTTTTACTGTTAATAATGGGTTATAGATTTCATCTATAATATATAAGAGACGAAGGGATGGCAGGGCAATTAAAATTAAAATAAAGGCTGGCAGGATTGTTCAAACTATTTCAATTAATTGTCCATCAATTAAAAACCGGTGTGTAAAGCTGTTGTAAATTATGGAGATTAATAATTGTCCTACTAAAATTGTGATAATTACTAAAATTAATAAAGTGTGGTCATGGAAGAATATTAGTTGCTCTATTAAAGGGGAGGAGCTATCTTGTAATAAAAGAGTTTTTCAGGTTGAAATTTCTAAAAAAAGTTTAAACTTTATATACGGAGCTTAAATCCGTTGCACTATTCTGCCATCTTAGAAATTAGTTACTATAGGAAGCTCATCATAACTATGTTCTGCTGGGGGGAAATATTGGAATCATTCGATAGATGTTGGGGTATTTAGAGAAGTTAAATTTAATCGTTTAGATGTAAAAGCTTCTCAAAGGATAAAAATAAAGTAAATAATTCTAATTATAGAGATTATTCTTCCAATTGAAGAAATTATATTTCATAGGTAGTAGGCATCAGGGTAATCTGAATAACGGCGAGGTATGCCCCTTAGCCCTAAAAAGTGTTGAGGGAAGAAGGTTAAATTTACTCCAATAAATATTGATAGAAATTGAATTTTTAAGTATTTATTGTTTAAAGTTAGTCCTGTAAAGAGAGGGAATCATTGGATTACTCCCCCCAGGATAGCGAAGACTGCCCCCATAGAGAGTACATAATGAAAATGAGCTACTACATAATAGGTATCATGTAAAATAATATCAATTGATGAGTTTGCTAAAATTACACCTGTTAAACCTCCTATAGTAAAAAGAAAAATAAATCCAATAGCTCATAGAGAGGAAGGGGTTAATCTGATTTGGGACCCATGGTATGTGGCGAGCCATCTAAAAATTTTAATTCCAGTGGGAACTGCAATAATTATTGTAGCAGATGTAAAATAAGCTCGAGTATCCACATCTATTCCTACTGTAAATATGTGATGAGCCCACACTACAAATCCTAATAGACCAATTGCTATTATAGCATAGATTATGCCCAGTAATCCAAAAGCTTCTTTTTTACCTCTTTCTTGTCTGATAATATGAGAAATTATCCCAAATCCTGGCAGGATCAAAATGTATACTTCTGGGTGGCCAAAAAATCAAAATAAGTGCTGGTATAAAATGGGGTCTCCTCCCCCTGAAGGGTCAAAGAAAGTAGTGTTAATATTTCGGTCTGTTAATAATATAGTGATAGCTCCTGCTAATACTGGTAAAGATAACAATAATAGAATAGCTGTGATTTTTACTGCTCAAGTAAATAGGGTTAATCGGTCTAGCTTTATCCCTGAAGGGTTTATATTTATAATTGTAGAGATAAAATTAATAGCTCCTAGGATAGATGAGATACCCGCTATATGAAGACTGAAAATCGCACAGTCTACAGAGGATCCTTCGTGGGATAGATTGGAGGCTAAAGGGGGGTATACTGTTCATCCAGTACCAGCTCCTTTATCAATGATTCTTCTTAATAATAAAAATGTTAAAGAAGGGGGTAGAAGTCAGAATCTTATATTATTTAATCGAGGGAAAGCCATATCTGGGGCCCCTAATATTAATGGGACTAATCAATTACCAAATCCCCCAATTATAATAGGTATAACTATAAAAAAAATTATGATAAAAGCGTGCGCAGTCACAATAGTGTTATAAATTTGGTCATCCCCAATCAACCTTCCTGGGGTCCCTAATTCTGTTCGGATGATTAATCTTAAAGAAGTTCCTACTATCCCTGACCAGGCCCCAAAGATAAAATATAGAGTCCCAATATCTTTATGATTTGTAGAATATAATCATTTATTCGGTAAAATGGCTGATTAAAGCGATAAATTGTAAATTTATTTATGGAGATTTTCCTTTTACCATAAAATTATATATTCAATTATGATATTAAATTGCAAATTTAAAGGTGTTTAAGACTATAATTTAAGAATTAGCCAAGTAGCTAATTTAAACTTTGAAGGTTTATAGTTTTTTTAACTTAAATTCTTATAAAAAATTTATAAGAGGAAATAGAGGTAATGAGAACAATGATACGAATAAAGTAACCGTTATAAGGTAACTAGCAGCCCCCCTAGATTTGAAATTAATGTTTCTTTCAAAAGTTAAAAGGGTGAGACTTGAGAAAGTAAGACGTAAATAAAAAAAAAGAGAGATTAATGATGAAATAATAAGTAAAAAAGCTAAAGAGGGTTCTCCAATATTAATCATTTGGTTTACTGAAATTCATTTTGGCAAGAACCCTAGAAAAGGGGGCAATCCTCCGAGGGATAAAAAATTTATTATAAATATAATTTTATATATTTTATTTAAAGGGAATATCTGGTTTAATTGATTAATAAAGTTAATTTTAAATTTATTAAAAATAACAATGATATTTAAATTTATGATACAATAAATAAAATAATAAATTAGTCAGGTTGAAAATGAGCATATCAAGGATGCCAGTATCCATCCAATATGATTAATCGATGAGTAGGCTAATAATTTTTTTAAACATGTTTGATTTAGTCCTATCAGACTCCCAACTATCCCCGATATAAAAATAATTAAAAATATAAAATTTATATTTAAAGTATTGTAAGTAACAAGAATCATAGGAGCTAGCTTTTGTACTGTTAAAACAGTGAAAGCTATTATTCAATCTAGGCCCCTAATTACTTCGGGGAGTCAAGAGTGAAAAGGAGCAGCCCCTATTTTTATTAGAAGAGCTCTTACGATTATAAGTGTGGGGAAATTACTTTCTGCTGTAATAAGATCTTGATTTAGATTAGTTATTAGAATAACAGAGAAAAGAAGAACTGAAGAGGCAATAGCTTGGGTAATAAAATATTTAATGGTAGATTCTGAAGAAGCTTTAGTAAATTTATTTTTTATTAGGGGAGTAATAGAGATTAAGTTTATTTCCAGCCCAATCCAAGAAATTAGTCAAGATGATGAGGAGATGGATAAAAGAGCCCCTAGTATCACCATAATATAAAAGATTAATTTATAAAAATTATTGATTAAAAAGAAAAGGGGGGCATGACCTTTATAAATGGGGTATGAATCCATTAGTTTTATTAGCTTATCTTTTTAGTTGGTATACTTTAGTATAAAATGTATAGGAGTTTTTGGTACTTCAGGAGATGGGATGTATCCATTAAGTGTAATAGAAATACTATAGCACAATTCAAATTTGATTTTGAATAAATTTGAATTTTTAGTATAAGTTTATATCTCAATTAATATTGATTAAAAATTTAATTAATAAATTGTACTAAAAAAAATTATTTCTAAATTTTCCACATTTAAATTTGAGTTAAGCATTTCTAAATCTTCCATATTTCTAAATTTTCCATATTTCTAAATTTTCCACATTTCTAAATTTTCCATATTTCTGAATCTTCCACACTTAAATTTGGGTTAAGCATTTCTAAATCCTCTATATTTCTAAATTTTCCATATTTCTAAATCGCTCATACTTAAATTTGGTTTTTAAGCATTTCTAAATTTTCCATATTTCTTAATCTGGGCTTTAAGAATCTAAATTTTCCATATTTCTAAATTTTCCATACTTCTTAATCTGGGCTTTAAGAATCTAAATTTTCCACATTTCTAAATTGCTCATACTTAAATTTGGGTTAAGCATTTTTAAATCTTCCAGTAGTAGTAAATATCTTTATTTCTAAAAAAGGCTATCGACCTATCGGTCTTTCTGCCCTTGTTTAATACATATAGTCTTAGTCTAAATGAAAGCAAATATGAGATTCTCTTATTCTAGGTTAGCAATACTATTAAATAAATAAGATTTCAGTGGCAAGAAGGAATTATTTTATTGTCCACTAGTCCGTAGCGTTTGTAAGTGTTCGAGTGGCGTTAGTGTAGGGTAAATCTTCCATATTTCTAAATTTTCCATATTTCTAAATTTTCCATATTTCTAAATTTTTCACATTTCTAAATTTTCCATATTTCTGAATCTTCCACACTTAAATTTGGGTTAAGCATTTCTAAATCCTCTATATTTCTAAATTTTCCATATTTCTAAATCGCTCATACTTAAATTTGGGTTTTAAGCATTTCTAAATTTTCCATATTTCTTAATCTGGGCTTTAAGAATCTAAATTTTCCATATTTCTAAATTTTCCATACTTCTTATTCCTTCTTCTTCCATACTTTATTTTGGGTATTGGGGCCTGGATTGAGAAAATTTGAATTGTGCTATAGTGTTCCTAGTTTTATTTTGGGTATTGGGACCTGGATTGAGAAAATTTGAATTGTGCTATAGTATTTCTAGTTTGAGTTTGGGTATTGGGGCCTGGATTGAGAAAATTTGAATTTATTAATTTAAATTTTAATTAAAGTTATGATAAGTAAAATTAAATTAAAAATGTTAAATTTGAACTTTTAGTTTGACAGTTTGTATATTTTTAGTTTTTAAAATCTAGATAAATATTTTAGTAAGATTTAAATTATTTACTTAAAATTAGATTTATTTAGTCAAGGGAGGCAGGTTAGAGCTATTAATTAAAATTAACCTACTCTTAGACCTTTTCGTCAGGCAGAAAAGATTTTTATGTTATTTATTTCTTTTTTTCGTAAAGGATAAATGACCTTGAATTGCTGCAATAATTATTGAATGCTACAATAATTATTGTAGTTCCCACCGGAATTAAAATTTTTAGATGACTCGCTACATATACATTCACATATACCCTATAAATATAGAAGTACTATGCCATTGAGAAATTTTAGAAGTATAAAAATAAAATATATTATTAAATTCATAGCCTAAATACCCCCCAATTAAAATTACATTTAATGTCAATAATTTCATAAAAGAAGGTAGTAAAATAAAATAAGGAGTAATATGTATAACCCATCTTATTATTCTTCCTATGAAAATAACAAACAAAACTAATCCCTTATTATTAAATAAGTATTTTTTTCTCTAATTTCATTCAAACTTACTAAATTAGTCTTCCCAAAAAAAATATAGTAAGAAAGACGAAAAGAGTAAGAAACAGTTATTCCAATAGATAAATAAAATAAAAAGTATAAAAAAATATTATCAACTCAACGACTGGTACTTGAACTATTTTAACAACTCACCAAACTATGCCTACACACTGATCACAGACACAGAGTATGATGAAGCCCTAGCGCACATCAAAAACACTGCACCGGGGAAAGATAAAATTAAAGCAAAACTATTGAAAAGCCTAACTCAAGAAACACACAAACTGATCCTAACTGAATTGAACAACTGCATCACAAATGGCAGAATCCCAAAATCATGGAAAAACGGCTTAATAATCCCTATACCCAAAAATGGACTGGACAATACACAACCGAGCAATTACAGACCAATTACACTGCTACCAGTACTTAGCAAGGTTTTTGAGTACATAATAAATAGGGCAGCGACTGGGAAAACTGGTCGGAAAGTACATACCATCGTATCAGTTCGGATTCAAACATCAGCACTCGACTATTCACCCACTCTTCACTCTGACTAACAATATACAAACAACCCACCTAACTGACAGAAAGACAGCTTGCCTGTTTATGGACATTAACAAAGCTTTTGATAGTGTTTGGCATAGAGGCTTACTATACAAACTATACAAACTACACACACCAACATATCTACCACCATATTACACCATCATATTAGGTCACCACCATATTACACCATCATATTCTGTCGTCGCCACTGGGGTCGACCTGGACATTGAAGACAGCATGTTCCTGGAACGCCTGGAGCAGCAGGGCTTCAGAATAAGGTTCTGCAGGAGAATTATCTCGCGAGAGCGCAACGCACCCACACCAATGATGAGGTTAATAACCGGCGACATATCCACATACGAAAGGTTGATGAGCGACCGTGCGGTTCATTTTTTGGGCCGCATTTTCAAAATCACCGAAAGTAAACCACCAGCACCCGTGCCTGCGCCGTGTGGCAAATGCAACCTGTTCAGCCACAAAACTGAAGACTGCAAACAAGCACCAAGATGCAACAAGTGCCAGGGACCCCATCCAACATCCAAATGCGAGTCACCACTGCCAACCAAGTGCGCAGCATGCAAATCAGAGGACCACGCAGCATGGAGCATGAAATGCCCCAAACGACCGACAGCCCCAATCGTCGGTATCCCAAACGTAAAAATAAAATGTGTAAACAAACGTACGTCCGGGATTGCGGAGACAACGACAGTGGCAAGTAGAATACACACACCCATTACAACACATGACCACATCATAAACAAATACAAACATCAACTTAACAAGACAAACAATACCAACAGAGACGAACTACTAAAAAAACTACGAAAACAATTTATAGAAGACTTCGAGATTGACACCTCCGTTGTTTTCTTCGGGAACCATGTCTACATCCTAATGTTTGACATGCTCCTGCCCGACGGACGCTCTCCAACTGAACCCTGCGAACAAATGAGACAGACGGTGACGAGCATACAAGATTCAATATGAAAGTACTTTACGCGAACATCAACGGACTTAACAGCAAAAAAACACTTATTTACAATTACATAGAACAAAACGACACAGACTGCTGCATATTTGTAGAGACGAAAACCAAACTAGGACAAACACCAACGTACAGAAATTGGCAGTATATCTATAGGCATGGAAATACCATCAATCATGCCAGGGGCGGGGTCGCAGCTCTCCTAAAACCAACATATAAACTTGGAAGAGCAAATCCTCCCTCCCTCAACAACCCTTTGAACGACTGTCTACACTTTACGCTACCCTACTTAAACGACCTGATACACATATTTCTGACATACATACACAAACACTCCAACCTAGAATAAAACATACTGACTAAAGCGAGCATCTATAAATATGCAATAATTGTAGGCGACTTTAATATGAACAAAAGCAAATCGAAACAGCTTAAAAGATTTCTACAAAATTCCGACTTTATAAAACAGCACACCCCACCAACTTTTCTGATGCCCGCAAACCCAGACTCAACACCAGACGTTCTACTGCACACAAGAAACCTGACAAACACTATCAACAACATAAACTTAACCAACGAGCTTGGATCCGACCACCTGGCTATTACGTTTAACATAGACTTACAACATACGCAACCTACCTCCAATACACCTATAGAGAAAAACTTAAACCTAACAAAGACTGACATAGACAAAGTGAAACAACATATACATGACTACATTCAATCGCAAGCACAGCCCATTTCAATAGAAACCATACAACAACAACTTTCACTAGCCATAGGAAAATTTAGCCCGGAAATAAAAAATGCTTTCTACCGACATACACTACCCAAATACATACTGAGACTAATAAAACATAAGAGAGAACTGTACAGACTATATAGAAACACTCAAAATAACGACCTAAAAAAGACAATGAACCAACTTAACAGAAACATTAAAACTCTGATTGGACAATACCGACAAGACAAATGGCTAGAAACATGTAAAGAAATACAGAAGGACAAAGGCAAAACATATTGGCGAAAAATTAAGAAACTGGCGCAATACAGGAAGACTGGCACCACTGACACAATTGACGAAAACGGAATAGAACGCTACACAGACAAAGAGAAAGCGGACGCATTCGCCAGACACTATCAAAGGACCTTCAGCATATCGACAAACCCTAACTTCGACAATGACAACTGGAACTTGATCAACGACTGGTACTTGAACTATTTTAACAACTCACCAAACTATGCCTGCACACTGATCACAGACATAGAGTACGATGAAGCCCTAGCGCACATCAAGAACACTGCACCGGGAAAGGATAAAATTAAGGCAAAAGTCCTGAAAAGCCTAACTCAAGAAACACACAAACTGATCCTAACTGAATTGAACAACTGCATCACAAATGGCAGAATCCCAGAAACATGGAAAAACGGCTTAATAATCCCTATACCCAAAAATGGACTGGACAATACACAACCGACCAACTACAGACCAATTACACTACTTCCAGTACTAGGCAAGATTTTTGAATGCATAATGAAACAGCGGCTTGACAAAGTGATTGGAAAGTATATACCTACCTACCAATTTGGTTTCAAACAGCATCACTCGACCGTTCATCCGCTCTTTATTTTGGCCAACAATATACAAACTACCCACCTAACTGACAGAAAGACATCTTGCCTGTTTATGGACATTAACAAGGCTTTTGACAGTGTCTGGCATAGAGGCTTACTATACAAACTATACAAACTACACACACCAACATATCTACTACACACCATAAAGAACTTACTAGAAAACAGACAACTACAAGTACGAATTGACAAAACACTGTCATTTTCTTTTTCCCCTGAACAAGGGCTCCCTCAAGGATCCCCGCTCTCACCGTTTCTCTACAATATATACTGCCATGACATATACAATTACAACTTACCAGACAAAAATCAAATCGACAGATCGGCATACATATTACAATACGCAGACGACACGGCACTTATTGTACATGACAAAACTACTGAGAGAGCAGCTCAAAGACTCCAAACACTAACAAACAACACAATGACATGGTTTTATAAATGGAGACTAACACCAAACGCGTCAAAAAACCAACTTCTGCTCACAAACCACAGACTCAACGCTGACTCCCCTACAATAACTGCAGACGGCCAAACGACACAACCAAAAAACGACGTAAAATGCCTTGGAATCACAATCGATCACAAACTTAAATTCACTAAACACATACGAAACATCAGGGCAGAAACAATAAAGAGAACAAAACACTTCCGATCACTAACCTACAAAGACAGAGGAATCAGCACAAACACCGCCTCCAAAATATATAAAGCTATTTGTAGACCCTTGCTGGACTTTGGACATATACTCATGACCAACGGAACAGAAAGGACAAAACGTTATACACAAACAACAGAACAAATTGCACTAAGACTAATAACACGAATAAGACATCCCCAAAACCCACTACACAACCCCCCCACCCAACTACTATACGAACGCACAAACATGAGAAAGATCTCGGAAAGACTCATACAGCTACAGACAAAATGGACAAACAACCCCTACAACTGGACCATACTGAATCCCCTTTGTCTTACAAGACCAACCAGACAATCCCGCTTCCGTTTCCCTACATTAACGCTACTCGAACACTTACAAACGCAACTGACTAGTGGACAATAAAATAATCTCTTCTTGCCACTGAAATTTTATTTAATAATATCGTTAACCTAGAATAAGAGAATTTTCATATTTGTTTTTTATTTAGATTAAGACTACATGTATTAAACAAGGGCAGAAAGACCGATAGGTCGATAGCCTTTTTTAGAAATAAAGATGTTTACTACTACTATTATCAACTTGCAATGAAAAAATTTCAACAATTAAATCCTTTGAGTAAAATCCTGCTATAAAAGGAATACCACATAAAGCAAAATTACTAATATTTATACAAGTACAAGTAAAAGGTATATAAGAAGTAAGACCTCTTATATAACGAATATCTTGACAATTACCCATTCTATGAATGATACTCCCTGCACATATGAATAATAAAGCTTTAAATAAAACATGTATAATCAAATGAAAAAAAGCCAAATCTCTGCCCCCTAAACATAAGATAACAATTATTATCCCTAATTGTCTTAATGTAGAAAGAGCAATAATTTTTTTTTAAATCAAACTCAAAATTAGCACAAACCCCTGCCATAAATATAGTTAATAAAGAAACAAATAATAAAAAATACAGAAAATTTTCTGAAATTCCCCCTTCAATACGAGTAAGAAGGTACACCCCTGCAGCAACTAAAGTAGAAGAATGCACCAAAGATGAAACAGGAGTGGGAGCAGCTATCGCAGCAGGAAGCCAAGAAGAAAAAGGAATTTGAGCTCTTTTTGTTAGAGCAGCCAAAATTATAAAAGAATATAATATTAGTATCAAGGTATCATTTCTATTAATGGTTAAATAAAATAAAAAGTTTCAACTTCCAAAATTAGAAGCTAAAGCAATAGTCACCAATAATGCAGCATCCCCAATTCGATTTGATAATGCAGTTAGTATCCCTGCATTAAATGACTTTACATTTTGATAGTAAATTACTAAAATATAAGAAACTAATCCTAATAAATCCCACTCTAATAAAATAGTCACTAGATTTAAACTTATAATAGTTAACATTATAGAAAAAATAAATAAAACTACTAACGAAATAAACCGTTTTAAGTTTAAATCTCCTTCTATATAACTCTCAGTATACTTAAAAATTATAGAAGAAATAAATAAAACAAATCCTATAAAAATAAGGCTAATTCAATCAATATGGATCACATATGAAACTAATAAAGAATTTAAATTAGCTAAATATAATTCTAAATACAAAGAATAATCTAAATATAATAAAACTAGCCCTATATAAACTAAAAATATAGAAAAAAATAAAAACCTTCAAAAATTAATTTTACATCTAATTGTTTAAAATGAACCCATATCTTTAACCCCACAAATTAATATTTTTATAAACTATTTAAACAAGCTCAAATATAAATTTCTGATTTTAAAAATATTAAATTTAAAGGAACCCAATGTAAAATTAACAATAAATACTCACGAGATCTTACAGCCCTAAGAGAAAAAAGACCAGAATATACCTGCCCATGTTGAGTGTACCAATATAAAAATAAAGAATATACGGCACTATAAAAAACTAAAAAAAATAAAAAAATAAAAAAAAATATTAAAATAAGACCATAAGAAACCAAAGAATTAATTAATAAAATCTCCCCTAACAAATTTAAAGAGGGAGGGGCTGCTATTCTAGAAGAACATAATAGAAACCATAATAAAGATAAATTAGGTAAAATATTAATAAATCCTTTCTTTAAAAATAATCTACGGCTATGAGTACGCTCATATAACAAATTAGCCAAACAAAACAACCCTGAAGACCTTAATCCATGAGCTAATATTAAAACTAAAGCACCCCAAGCTCCTCATAATCTTATAGTTATAATTCCTCTTTAAACTAACCCCATATGAGATACAGAAGAATAAGCAATTAACATTTTTATATCTCTTTGACGTAAACACACTAAAGAAATAAAAAACCCCTTCAACCAAAGAAATAGTAATAATAAATAAATTTATGTAACCGCCTATGAAAACTTTTAATTTTATAACTCGGAATAATCCGTATCCCCCTAATTTTAGTATAACCCCTGCCAATACTATTGAACCTGAAATTGGGGCCTCTACATGTGCCTTAGGTAGCCACAGATGAATTAAAAACATTGGAATTTTAACAAAAAAAATTAAATTAAGACATAAAAATATCAATAAAGAATTATTATTTCTATTAAAAAAATAAAACTCAAGTCTTCTCAAAGATAAATTTAAATAAAAAAGAAGAATTATTACAGGTAAAGATACTAATATAGTATAAAATAAAAGATATACACCAGCATTAATTCACTCAGATTGATATCCTCATCCTAACACTATAAAAAAAATAGGAACTAACCTAATTTCAAAAAATAAATAAGAAATAAATATATTCAAGAACTAAAAGTAATAATAAGGCTTAAAATTAATACTAAAATATTTAAAATAAATAAATTAATAAATATTTTATTGTTGTATAAAGTACCTCTTGATACAAACATTAAAACACAAATTCATAAACTAAGACAAATAAGAAAATAAGAAATTAAATCTAACCCTATAAAATAAGAAATAAATATAACTTTATCAGTAAAAACTATTATTAATTCCAATGTATTCCTGGGTTTCAGTCAATTTTATTGTTTATTATTTAAAATGTTACAAATACGTTTCGGTGTCTTTATCCACCATCATCAGTTTGTATGTTTAGATGTTTCTTCCTTTACATTTGGTTGGATATTTCCAAATATCCGAAACGACACCGAAACGTATTTGTAACATTTTAAATAATAAACAATAAAATTGACTGAAACCCAGGAATACATTGGAATGAATTAAAGTACAGTCAGGAAAAAAATATACTATTATTAATAATATAAAAAATATAACAATAATTAAGCTTAAAACCACTAATCAATAATTTAAAGACAATAATAAAAGGATTAAACTAAAAATACCTCCTATAATTATTATCATAAAGAATCAAAAATAACTAATATATCAGACCCATAGGCTCGGATTAATAAAACTAATAAAGAAAGACCTAAGGCCCTCTCACATACTCTAAAAGTTAAATAAAATATAGAAATAAACCTTTCATACCTAAAATAATTACAATAAAAAAATAATGAAACATAAATAGAAAGCACCATAAATTCTAATCTTATAAGCATAATAAGAAAATGATTATACTTTAAAATAAAAACCAATAAACCAGATAAAAACAACAAAACTAAAGAATAAATATACAGATATATCATTAACATTATGTTTTAATAATTTAAATAAAATACTGGTCTTGTAAATCAGAAATAAGAGATACTTTTAAAACTTCAGAATAAGATAATTATCCATCTATAATCTCCAAAATTATTATTTTTTATAAACTATATTCTGATATTATTATTATTATTAGTAGTAGTAAACATCTTTATTTCAAAAAAAAGGCTATCGACCTATCGGTCTTTCTGCCCTTGTTTAATACATGCAGTCTTAATCTAGATAAAAAACCAATATGAAAATTCTCCTATTCTAGGTTAACAATAGTAGTAGTAAACATCCTTATTTCTAAAAAAGGCCAACGACCTATCGGTATTTCTGCCCTTGTTCAAAACATGCAGTCCCAATCCAGACAAAAAACAAATGTGAAAATTCTCCCATTCTAGGTTAACAATGTTATTGAATAAATAAGATTTCAGTGGCAAGAAGAAATTATTTTATTGTCCACTAGTCCGTTGCGTTTGTAAGTGTTCGAGTAGCGTTAGTGTAGGGAAACGGAAGCGGGATTGTCTGGTTGGTCTTGTAAGACAAAGGGGGTTCAGTATGGTCCAGTTGTAGGGGTTGTTTGTCCATTTTGTCTGTAGCTGTATGAGTCTCTCAGAGATCTTTGTCATGTTTGTGCGTTCGTATAGTAGTTGGGTGGGGGGGTTGTGTAGTGGGTTTTGGGGGTGTCTTATTCGTGTTATTAGTCTTAGTGCAATTTGCTCTGTTGTTTGTGTATAACGTTTTGTCCTTTCTGTTCCGTTGGTCATGAGTACATGTCCAAAGTCTAGCAAGGGTCTACAAATAGCTTTATATATTTTGGTGGCGGTGTTTGTGCTAATTCCTCTGTCTTTGTAGGTTAGTGATCGGAAGTGTTTCGCTCTCTTCATTGTTTCTGCCCTGATGTTTCGCATGTGTTTAGTGAATCTAAGTTTGTGGTCGATTGTGATTCCAAGGTATTTTACGTCATTTTTTGGTTGTGTCTTTTGGCCGTCTGCTGTTATTGTAGGGGAATCAGCGTTGAGTCTGTGGTTTGTGAGCAGAAGTTGGTTTTTTGACGCGTTTGGTGTTAGTCTCCATTTATAAAACCATGTCATTGTGTTGTTTGTTAATGTTTGGAGTCTTTGCGTTGCTCTCTCAGTAGTTTTGTCATGTACAATAAGTGCCGTGTCGTCTGCGTATTGTAATATGTATGCCGATCTGTCGATTTGATTTTTGTCTGGTAAGTTGTAATTGTATATGTCATGGCAGTATATATTGTAGAGAAACGGTGAGAGCGGGGATCCTTGAGGGAGCCCTTGTTCAGGGGAAAAAGAAAATGACAGTGTTTTGTCAATTCGTACTTGTAGTTGTCTGTTTTCTAGTAAGTTCTTTATGGTGTGTAGTAGATATGTTGGTGTGTGTAGTTTGTATAGTTTGTATAGTAAGCCTCTATGCCAGACACTGTCAAAAGCCTTGTTAATGTCCATAAACAGGCAAGCTGTCTTTCTGTCAGTTAGGTGGGTAGTTTGTATATTGTTGGCCAAAATAAAGAGCGGATGAACAGTCGAGTGATGCTGTTTGAAACCAAATTGGTAGGTAGGTATATATTTTCCAATCACTTTTTCAAACCGATGCTTTATTATGTATTCAAAAATTTTGCTTAGTACTATTATTATTATTATTACCATAAATTGAATAACAAGAATTATATTTATTTCTTTAAATCACCCTTTAACTTTAGGAGGAATCCTTTTGGTACAAACTATTATAACAAGAGTGGCCTCAGGTTTCCTATATTACAATTTTTGATTTGGATACATTATCTTTTTAGTTATAATCAGAGGTTTATTAATTATATTTATTTATATAACTAGAATTGCCTCAAATGAAAAGTTTAAAATACCTAAAATATGCCCTATAGTATTAATATTAATTTTAATATTAACATCCTTTATTTTATTTATAACAATAGACTCTCTAATACCAAATTTAATTAATAATTTAGAACATAACCACACCATACATCTTATACTAAATAATATATCTCTAAATAAATTTTATAACCCCCCTTTTCTTTGAATCTCAATAGCATTAATGATATACTTACTTTTAACTTTATTTGTAATCATTAAAATTACAGGTATCACTAATGGCCCTTTACGACAAAAATAATGATAAAATTAATTAAATCCTCCCCTATTATTAGTTTAGTTAATTCTTCTTTAATTAAACTCCCTACTCCCTCTAATATTACTACAATATGAAATTTTGGAAGACTACTAGGGATATGCTTAACCCTTCAAATTATAACAGGATTATTTCTAGCTATACATTACTGCCCAAATATTGAGTTAGCTTTTAATAGATTATCACATATTTGCCGTGATGTAAACTACGGATGACTACTACCAGAGATTAGTTGAGAGATCGCCGATGAGCATAGGCGAAAGCGTTCCAGCGATATTAGCCGTAAGCTACAGCCACCATGCGGTTTTATCCCCGAACCATATGCACATTTTAGAAGTAGCGTACTCCCCGTAAGTAGGGGGGGGGGGGGGTCGTGAACATAAGCAGCGAGGGCCAGCAGGTTTGCGCTTGTTTTCAAAGGTCAATCAACCCCAATAGTTTTGATGCCATGAAAATAAAATTAGCGTTTCAATGATTGAGCAAACGAAACAAAACTTGGGTGACATGAATTTTAAACGGACGATATTTATGTATCTTCAAGACTCTCCTCACTGCCTGATGAGATATGTAAATTTGTGCTGCTATAGCTCTTGTTGAAGTAGAAGGATTATTTTGAATCTAATGGAGAATTTAATTTATTACCGTTTTTTACTTTTGATGAGAGCTCTCATTTGTTCTATGAATGCGTTTTCTAGCCTTAGAAAATGCACCAAGATTGGCTAAATGTCTATGGAGGAACAGAAAATCATTTTGAGCTGGTTGTTGTCTTTCTGAATATCGCTGTAGATATGTGTCCGAAGTAATTTGCATATTTCGATGTGAAGAGTAAAAAATTTCTAACATATCTCGTTTATCTTCATTTGAAAAAGACAAGATATTTACAATAATTTTGTGGCTGTAGTGACGCTAAGCGAAATTCACTCAAAATGTGAAAAATGTGTTGATTAGGATTCGCGCTGCAACCTTGACAGGAAGCAGACCTGCCCAGTGCGAGTCTATTGAAACAATTTTTTTTCCGGCTGCCTCCGGAAGTAGCAGAAATTTTTGAATTTTTGAAAGAGCATTTTGGTAAACTCTAGATTGCGCAACTTTGCCCCAATTTAACAGATCTAGTATCTTATGTGGTTACCGAAATCCCCATGGTTGAGCTCCAAAAACGGACACCCAGTATATACATGGTGGCCATTTTCTGAATCTTTGTATGGGTAACTTCTACATTTTTAAAGATAGAGAATCCGTTAAATGGGAAAAATTGGGCAGAATTCGATTGCCTATTCATTACGGTTTTCAAAATTTAGGTACCCGACTTGGTTCCTGAAATATCCTGAAAAGATAAGAAATCAAAACTTTTTTAATTATCACATTTTACGTAAACTGCTTAACTTAGAAAAAAAGTTAAAATTGCCCTTGGTAGAACTTTTTCCGTTGAATCCAATAAACTAGCACTCGTTGTCATAGTCAGCCTGATTTACGAGATAAAAAATAAACTTAGGTTTTTTAAATAGTAATCATAGTTGTCTGTGAGCCTTTTAAAATCCTTATTTTGTTCTGAATTTAACGATATAACTGTTGGTATGTTTACCTCTTCTTTTAACCGTAAAAATTCAAAAGAAAAACATTAATAAGCATCTAGCAGTATTGTCACAAAATGGTTACTGTATCTGTCATTAAAAGTGTCAAATAAATTTGACACTAATAATAATTAATATTAATAATAATAATAATTAATTAGTTAAAAGTATTATTGATGCTATGTAAATACGGTGCATTTTGTTAGCAAAGAAGGCGGGAAAATTCTGTTACTATACCTGTAATAGAAATAGTAATATTTGGACCGATACATGGAGAGGAGACAGCCAGACAAACAACTTTTTTCACGACTGGAAGCCAACTTGAAAAAATACGGATAATTTAAAAAGCCAAAAACGGGAAGATTAAATTTAAAGAACAAGATGAAGAAAAAGTTTTAGCTTAGACCCATTTTAATGCAAATTCGTCAATCAGAGATACTGCCAGTGAATGTAATGTTTCTAAGGAAAAAGCCCGGTTAATGAAAATCCTCATCTACTTAAAAATATACCAGATCAACGTGTTTCTTCTGTGAATGTCTGGTGTCGCATTTTTAGTGATAAAGTTATTGGTCCATTCTTTTATAATCTTAATTTAAGTGGCGAAAGATATTTACACTTTTTACAAAATGAACTTGAAGAGATGCTGGATAGTTTGCCGTTAGCAGCCTCCACACAACTTACGAGTTCTATGTGAATATTTACAACAACATTTTCCTGGTTGGATTGCCAATGCAGGACCCATTCGGTGGCGAGCACTTTCACCGGACTTAACACCTCTGGACTATTTTATGTGGGGTACCCTTAAAAACAAGATTTATAAAACAAAACCCAATGATATTGAAGAACTAGTAAATAGAATACGTTCAGCAATAAGAAGTATCCGTCCACAAACCATAAGAAAGGTGTTATTGGAAATGATTAGAAGATGCCAAAAGTCCCTGGCCTTAAACGGAAGTCAATTTGAACATTTAATTTAAACGATACGTTCTTTCATTTTTGTTTTGTGCTTTATGTGATAATATAGTTCTTGTTTCCAGAGCCTTCTACACATTTTTTATGTTCTTTTGAAGTTTTTCGGCAATAAAAGGAAATAAACATACAAACAATTATATCGTTAAACACAGAAAAAAATAAGGATTTTAAAAGGCTCACAGACAACTATGATTACCATTTAAAAAACACAAGTTTATTTTTTATCTCGTAAATCAAGTTGATTATGAAAACGAATGCTAGTTTATGGGATTCAACGCAAAAAGTTCTACCAAGGGCAATTTTAACTTTTTTTCTAAGTTAAGCAGTTTACGTAAAATGTGATTTTTTCTAAGTTAAGCAGTTTACGTAAAAGTTTTGATTCCTTGTCTTTTCAGGATATTTCAGGAACCAAGTCGGGTATCTAAATTTTGAAAACCGTAGTGAATAGGCAATCGAATTCTGCCCAATTTTGCCGATTTAACGGATTCTCTATCTTTAAAAATGTCGAAGTTACCCATACAAAGATTCAGAAAATCGCCACTCTGTATATGTAAAGAAATATAAAGTAATATAAATGTGAAAAATTAAATAAATTGGCTTCGACATTAGCGTAATCAAAACTACACTTGATTTTTGTAATACGTCAAAGCCAATAACGATGTAATTGCAATTTTTATATATAATTTCAATTATTACAATAATGAAGGAGTAAAAAGGACTTTTTTGAAAGTCACAAAATGAACATCATGTAATCGTGCTAACGGGATCTCCAAAATCAGTTAAATTACAAGTTTTTACATGTATATCAATCATGATTAAAATAATAATAATTAAAAATTAAAATAGTTCTAAACATTACAAATTGTCGTTGCGTATATTTTCCTGACTGTACTTTAATTCACTTCAAAATATTCCTGGGTTTCAGTCAATTTTAATGTTTATTATTTAAAATGTTACAAATACGTTTCGGTGTCTTTCTCCACCATCATCAGTTTGTCTAAAATATATATTTACAGTTATCAACAATTTAAATAAAAAACTTTCACCAAAATTCACGTGCAGCACATATTAAAAAGTACATTAAGAACATTGGTTTTCAGGTGATGAGTCAGCACCTGATACCGAAACGTATTTCTAACATTTTAAATAACAAACATTAAAATTGACTGAACCCCAGGAATAGTAGTAAACATCTTTATTTCTAAAAAAAGGCTATCGACCTATCGGTCTTTCTGCCCCCCCAGGAATATTTTGAAGTGAATTACAAATTGTTTGAATTACAATCATTAAAATTAAATAAGTTGAAACAAAAGTCAACTTTTAAAACTATTTTTAATTAATGCAATTTATAAAGTGAGTGTAATTACAATCTGTAAACAATCTGCTTATGAATGAAAATTAAGTCTAAACGCTTGTCCTCTGGGCGGCGGCATTTATAGGGGCTTGTTATCTAAATGGCTATTCATACGAGACATCTTGCCTGTTTATGGACATTAACAAGGCTTTTGACAGTGTCTGGCATAGAGGCTTACTATACAAACTATACAAACTACACACACCAACATATCTACTACACACCATAAAGAACTTACTAGAAAACAGACAACTACAAGTACGAATTGACAAAACACTGTCATTTTCTTTTTCCCCTGAACAAGGGCTCCCTCAAGGATCCCCGCTCTCACCGTTTCTCTACAATATATACTGCCATGACATATACAATTACAACTTACCAGACAAAAATCAAATCGACAGATCGGCATACATATTACAATACGCAGACGACACGGCACTTATTGTACATGACAAAACTACTGAGAGAGCAGCTCAAAGACTCCAAACACTAACAAACAACACAATGACATGGTTTTATAAATGGAGACTAACACCAAACGCGTCAAAAAACCAACTTCTGCTCACAAACCACAGACTCAACGCTGACTCCCCTACAATAACTGCAGACGGCCAAACGACACACCCAAAAAACGACGTAAAATACCTTGGAATTACAATTGACCACAAACTTAAATTCACTAAACACATACGAAACATCAGGGCAGAAACAATAAAGAGAACAAAACACTTCCGATCACTAACCTACAAAGACAGAGGAATTAGCACAAACACCGCCACCAAAATATATAAAGCTATTTGTAGACCCTTGCTAGACTATGGACATATACTCATGACCAACGGAACAGAAAGGACAAAACGTTATATACAAACAACAGAACAAATTGCACTAAGACTAATAACACGAATAAGACACCCCCAAAACCCACTACACAACCCCCCCACCCAACTACTATACGAACGCACAAACATGACAAAGATCTCGGAAAGACTCATACAGCTACAGACAAAATGGACAAACAACCCCTACAACTGGACCATACTGAATCCTCTTTGTCTTACAAGACCAACCAGACAATCCCGCTTTCGTTTCCCTACATTAACGCTACTCGAACACTTACAAACGCTACGGACTAGTGGACAATTCCTTCTTGCCACTGAAATCTTATTTATTTAATAGTACGGTTAACCTAGAATAAGAGAATTTTCATATTTGTTTTCATTTAGACTAAGACTGTATGTATTAAACAAGGGCAGAAAGACCGATAGGTCGATAGCCTTTTTTGGAAATAAAGATATTTACTACTACTACTCACATTTTACGTAAACTGCTTAACTTAGAAAAAAAGTTAAAATTGCCCTTGGTAGAACTTTTTGCGTTGAATCCAATAAACTAGCATTCGTTTTCATAATCAACTTGATTTACGAGATAAAAAATAAACTTGTGTTTTTTTAAATGGTAATCATAGTTGTCTGTGAGCCTTTTAAAATCCTTATTTTTTTCTGTGTTTAACGATATAACTGTTTGTATGTTTATTTCCTTTTATTGCCGAAAAACTTCAAAAGAACTTAAAAAATGTGTAGAAGGCTCTGGAAACAATAACTATATTATCACACAAAGCACAAAACAAAAATGAAAGAACGTATCGTTTAAATTAAATGTTCAAATTGACTTCCGTTTAAGGCCAGCCACTTTTGGCATCTTCTAATCATTTCCAATAACACCTTTCGTATGGTTTGTGGACGGATACTTCTTATTGCTGAACGTATTCTATTTACTTGTTCTTCAATATCATTGGGTTTTGTTTTATAAATCTTGTTTTTAAGGGTACCCCACATAAAATAGTCCAGAGGTGAGAAGTCCGGTGAAAGTGCTGGCCACCGAATGGGTCCTGCATTGGCAATCCAACCAGGAAAATGTTGTAAATATTCACATACAACTCGTAAGTTGTGTGGAGGCTGCTAACGGCAAACTATCCAGCATCTCTTCAAGTTCATTTTGTAAAAAGTGTAAATATCTTTCGCCATTTAAATTAAGATTATAAAAGAATGGACCAATAACTTTATCACTAAAAATGCCACACCAGACATTCACAGAAGAAACACGTTGATCTCGTCCATTTTTAAGTAGATGAGGATTTTCATTAGCCGGGCTATTTCCTTAGAAACATTACATTCACTGGCAGTATCTCTGATTGACGAATTTGCATTAAAATGGGTCTAAGCTAAAACTTTTTCTTCATCTTGTTCTTTAAATTTAATCTTCCCGTTTTTGGCTTTTTAAGTGATCCGTATTTTTTCAAGTTGGCTTCCAGTCGTGAAAAAAGTTGTTTGTCTGGCTGTCTCCTCTCCATGTATCGGTCCAAATATTACTATTTCTATTTTTATAGTATAGTAATAGAAAAGTATAGTAACAGAATTTTCCCGCCTTCTTTGCTAACAAAATGCACCGTATTTACATAGCAACAATAATACTTTTAACTAATTAATTATTATTATTAATATTAATTATTATTAGTGTCAAATTTATTTGACACTTTTAATGACAGATACAGTAACCATTTTGTGACAATACTGCTAGATGGTTGTTAATGTTTTTCTTTTGAATTTTTACGGTTAAAAGAAGAGATAAACATACCAACAGTTATATCGTTAAATTCAGAACAAAATAAGGATTTTAAAAGGCCCACAGCAAACTATGATTACCATTTAAAAAACCTAAGTTTATTTTTTATCTCGTAAATCAAGCTGATTATGACAACGAGTGCTAGTTTATTGGATTCAACGGAAAAATTTCTATCAAGGGCAATTTTAACTTTTTTTCTAAGTTAAGCAGTGTGCGTAAAATGTGGTAATTAAAAAAGTTTTGATTTCTTATCTTTTCAGGATATTTCAGGAACCAAGTCGTGTACCTACATTTTGAAAACCGTAATGAATAGGCAATCGAATTCTGCCCAATTTTTCCCATTTAACGGATTCTCTATCTTTAAAAATGTAGAAGTTACCCATACAAAGATTCAGAAAATGGCCACCATGTATATACCGGGTGTCCGTTTTTGGAGCTCAACCATGGGGATCTCAGTAACCACATAAGATACTAGATTTCTTAAATGGCGGCAACGTTGCGCAATCTAGAGTTTACCAAAATGCTCTTTCAAAAATTCAAAAATTTCTGCTATTTCCGGAGGCAGCCGGAAAAAAATTGTTTCGATACACTGGCACTGGGCAGGTCTGCTTCCTGTCAAGGTTGCAGCGATAATCAACATATTTTTCACAGTTTGACTGAATTTCGCCTAGCGTCACTTCAGCCACAAAATTATTGTAATTATCTTGTCTTTTTCAAATGAAGATAAACGAGATATGTTTATGAAATTTTTTACTCTTCACATCGAATTATGCAAATTACTTCGGACACATATCTACAGCGATATTCAGAAAGACAACAACCAGCTCAAAATGATTTTCTGTTCCTCCATAGACATTTAGCCAAGTTTGGTGCATTTTCTAAGCCTAGAAAACGCGTTATTAGAACAAATGAGAGCTCTCATCAAAAGTAAAAAACGGTAATAAATTAAATTCTCCATTAGATTCAAGATAATCCTTCTACTTCAACAAGAGCTATAGCAGCAGAAATTAACATATCTCATCAGGCAGTGAGGAGAGTCTTGAAGATACATAAATATCGTCCGTTTAAAATTCATGTCACCCAAGTTTTGCTTCGTTTGCTCAATCATTGAAACGCTAATTTTATTTTCATGGCATCAAAACTATTGGGGTTGATTGACCTTTGAAAACAAGCGCAAATCTGCTGGCCCTCGCTGCTTATGTTCACGACCCCCCCTACTTACGGGGAGTACGCTATTTTTAAAATGTGCATATGGTTGGGGGATAAAACTGCATGGTGGCGGTAGCTTACGGCTAATATCGCTGAAACGCTTTCGCCTATGCTCATCGGCGATCTCTCAACTAATCTCTGGTGCAAGTTCCTTAATTTTAATAAGAAACCAAGGGAATTTGAAACCTGACAAAATCTACGTGCGCTGGCCCAAACGCACGCATTAGCCATCACAGCCCCAGTGTAATGTAAAATGCGATCCCCACTACTTACCTCTCCTCCGCCGCATAAAAGTGCATATGGTTCGACCGTCGACCGTTATTTTCGTCATGATCAAGTCCGGTACGTTTTTTTAACTTTGCATCGGCGATCTCTCAACTAATCTCTGCTATTAATGTGCCGACAAAGGGTCGGCACTTCTTTTAGTTAGTTCCTGGAATCGTTTTCACAAAATAACAATTTTTTGGTATAAGATAGTTTTAGACGACAAGCAAGTAGAAAGAGCAAAAGCCCATTTAAAGCCGTTATGGACTAGACTGATGTTCTTAAAAGAGTGCAATTCTTCTATTTCTAAATCTGACCCTGACCAACAAGATATGGAAACGGAATCATCTAGATCTTCATCAAACGATGAAATGGAAGCCTTTTTGAGACATAAAGATTCAGAGGAAAAAATTTTAAAAGGAATTAATCAGCACGAATTGTCTTCACAAGGTTTCTTTGTAGCCCTTAACAAAATTGAAAATATTTTAAATTCTTATAAAGTGGAACAAAGCCGCATACGCTTAAGGAAAAATGAAACGATTTTTGATTTCTGGAAGAAAAGTAATGAGCTTAATCCCGAGTTATACATGCTTGCCCAAGTATTATTAAGCGTACCGGCCACTCAAGTTAGTGTTGAGAGGTTATTCGCAGGACTCAAATTTTTGTTGCCGCCTTCGAGGTCAAATATTAGAGAAAACATTTTAGAGGAACAATTATTTGTGAGGACCAACCGACTTTTCATTCGTAAAGAACAAACAGCGAACGTTTATATACTATTTTTAAAATTCCTTGTTAAGTTGAATTATTTTAGTTCTTCGACCACCAACAACGAAACATTTGAAATTGGAATTTTGGACAAAAGCAACTCCTCAAAAGATGGTGAAGAGTGTGAAGACATGAACCAGGAAGAACAATCTTTAAACGTAAATAAGAGTGAAAGAAGAACGCGCTAAAGCCAGAAAAATTATTAACAAATTACTTTTCAAAAATACAACGATTAAATTAATTTTTGAATCTAATATTGTCTGGGGTCCTCCTACCCCCTACCATACAACCAGCCTAAGTACTGTATGAAGCAGTGGATCGTTTGCTCATCTTTTATCTTGTATAATATAACAAGAAAGGAAAAAAGTCGTGAGATTCCTAATTAGAGTAGCCTTTATCTTTGTCCTCGTTTGTTGCTATTTATAGATTTTGGAACAAAAAAATACCGGAACCGGAACGGAACCGAATTGGAACTTATTTTCTAAACAGGAACCATAACCTTTTTGCCTTGGACCAAAACCGGAACGGAACAGTTATTTCGTTTCGCTCCGGGTCCTTGCTAGAGACTACCGAAACATATTAAAACACAAACGTAGTTTATTTTTCGAAGATATCAGCTCCTGACTGTTCAAATTTAATTTTGTCGTTAATTGTATTATATAATATAATGTCATATTTGTCTCTGGGATTCTGGGTAAAAGTGTCTGACCTACGTAGTATAGAAATACTAACTTTAGATTTTACTTTGGAATTGACGTTAGATTTTACTAGGTAAAGATCTTGAGGTGTACTGATCGAACGTGCCCACAAAACCGATTTACATTTACGCCCTATTTGGTTAAATATACCGATTTTGGTTTAAATACTTTTAGGCGCTGGACTTATTGTTAGAAATAATATGGAGCATCTTTAGATGTTTTCTAGAAGTTCATATAGAAAAAATTACTCCAACTTATATTATAAAACATACAAAATGCAAACTCCTTCTGCTGTGCTTTACTCATTTTTTAATAACATTTAAGACAAAGCAAATTAATATGAATAACAGTAAGGAATTCCTTTTTACAAACAAATATTTGCGAAGTCTTCGTTGGCTGCAGGAAACAATTTCATTTTCAACTAGCGGTAAATAAAATATATTTCATTAAAATTAGCTTTACAAATAAATATGAACTTTTTTGTTAAAATATTATTTTTACTTTGGATGTGGTTTCTTAGTCAATGCTAGACTAGATAGAAACTACGTTAATACACTTTATTCCACACATCTACAAATGTCTAATAAAATTGTGTCTGAAATCTCGTTTTTAAGGATTTTGCTAAACTCGGTAAACTAACGCGACATCGGAACAACTGTTGAAACATACAAAAAATGTAAAAAATAATCTAATTTTTCGCGTAAAGAAAGATGGCAACAATCAGACCATAGAGACCCAATACTTCTGCGAAAATGAGTATAAGAATCATCCCGACGAACAGTCTAGGTTGCTGAGCGGTA
Organism: Dendroctonus valens; assembly: GCA_024550625.1. NCBI lineage: Eukaryota > Metazoa > Arthropoda > Insecta > Coleoptera > Curculionidae > Dendroctonus > Dendroctonus valens. Next base: position 241,822 of record JAJTJO010000069.1, read on the forward strand.
CCTCGAACTCCCGCGTCGCCCACAATTCCGATTGCAAATCCTGCAGCCAATCCTGAAAATCCGACAGCCAGTCCTGCTCCTAAGTGCAAAAATCCCCTGAAAATCAAATGCGAATTAAGTATTTTTTGCATATGTAAGACAATACGTTTATATAAGGTCTAAGATCTATGAGGAACATATGAAATGAAATTCACGCGTCCGAAGATTTTTCATATTTTTAACTGTAAGAGAGATATTAAGGGTGGGAAGTTTTCAAATTGGCACCCCGTATACATACGCCAAGTGACAGAAAAAATAAATCACTGGATCAGAAATTGTATCTGTTATTTGTTGATCTCCAAAAGGCTTATGACAACATATGTACATCTAAGAAAGTTATTGGAGCCAATATACAATCAACGACAAAGTGAAGTTAATAAAAGCGTTGATACTTTATACAAAGATATATAAATTAAAATGAAATATGGAACAACATTATCCAATTGTAGAGCGTTCTAAAAAAGTTCGGCGAAATTCACCGGGTACATAAAAAAAGGAGAGATTCACAAGCGAAAGTACGTATAAGACAAATCATGAAGGTAGAATGAATCATTGGGCGTGAGTCAAGGATGAAGAACTAATATGATTTGAACATGTAAAGAATGGCAAGTACAGGAACTCGGAAACAGGTCTTGGAATCGAACCCTGCAGGGAAAATAGGTGGTATCCAAAGTGTATAGTGGACCGGCTTGCCAGGTCTACCGTTTTCATGGTGAGAGCTACCGCTCTACCGCAAAGCTATAAGAATCTACCGCTAAAACGTTACGTTAAATATTTTCAATATAATTTATGAAATTGTAAATAAAACAATTTCTTCTTATGAAAATTTGGCTGCATTGCACTGCGGTTGGCGTTTTGACGACCTTTTTTTTGTTTCCTGAAGCGCGTTTCCGTAATCAGAACGAAGGTTAAAAGTTCAAAAAACAGAAACTTACAGATATTAAATTATCTACCGTTTTTTATGTCTATTCAACCTCTTTCGTAATTCTTGACCTGGCAAAGCTGATGGTGGAATCCAAAAGGGTATGGAAGAACGAGCTTTAGAGGGACGCCCATGATAAACAGGGAAGAGGGAATTCTTCTTAACTGATGAGAGTGAAGAATGCATAGTTCCATCAGTAAATTTGCTGATTTATGCATAAAGCAACAGGTATTTATGTGATGTTAATGTCTAAAAATTTATCTTTATACTATTTTGCAAATATCTCCGTTTTTAGGACAATTATTTTGTTTTAATATTTTTTCTGTACTCTGCACTGTACATTTTCAAAAATTACTTACTTATATAAAGTGTAACCCGTGGCTGGTGTGGTTATATTTCCAACGATTAGGATAGCCACCACAAGACCGTAAATGGCAATAATACCCGCCATGACTACCGGAATAATACACCTCATGATTAGCTCAGGTCTCATTACTGCCATCGCGGAAATTCCGGTGCCTGATTTGGCCGTTCCATAAGCTGCACCTAGAGCTACAATACAACTTACAGCATTGATTATAAGAATTTATAAGTTGGTATCAAATTAATTCTACCATTTATGATTTACAAAAAGATTTGTGACAAATCAAAATTAAGGATGATTTTTACTCAATGAGTCCTGTTAACACTGCTCAACGCCAGGCATATACCCAGGTTCCCATAAAGGTTGTAACCAAGGGATTGTGTTCATTAAATTCACCCTAAAATCGCTGAGCAGACCTCTAACCAATTTCTTGATTATTATAATTATGAGTATCTATACATATATGTAAAAATAATAGAGTAACTGTCAAACGTTTTGATCGATTTTCACAATTTTTTAAAAATTTTAACCAATTTTAAACGAGATTATTTTTTAATGCGTAAAATATTACAATCGGTTCGTGGTGCGTGGAATATATGTTTTATAATTTTTGAGATACCAGTACAAATTGTTGGGTTTCTTGGCTTGAGTAATGATTCCATTATTTGATAGTCTTCTTTTAAATAATGTGTAACATCAAAAATCTTTTGAACTACCTCAGCTTTCAGAGCAATAAATGAAATGTACATTTTTTAATTCACTCCAATATATTCCTGGGTTTCAGTCAATTTTATTGTAACATTTTAAATAATAAACAATAAAATTGACTGAAACCCAGGAATATATTGGAGTGAATTGATGTACAGTCAGGAAAATATACGTAACATTTTTTAATTAAAGGCGACAGACAGAAAAAAGTTCAGATACATTAAATCGGGCAATCGTACTGGCCAATTTATAATATCGTTGCCTCTTGTAGGAGAATTGATCAATCTTATGCGAAGAGTCGACAAAGCAAGCATCGAAGCAGATGCTTGCGGATGAACAGAAAGAAAACCACAATCTCGAGCAAGGGCGGATCCAGGGAGGAGATAAAGAGGAGAAGCGCAATAGCGAAAGAATCCATGACCAAACTAACCAAAGAATGGAAAAGCCATCACATATCCCTTAACACCAAAATGAGATTGGTCAGGAGTCTGGTGTTTTCAGTCTTTCTATATGGATCAGAATGCTGGACTTTAAAAAAGACGGATAAATGGAAGATTGGCCCTTCGAAATGTTTTGTTGGCGCAGAACGCCGAAAGTGTCTTGTACGGAGAAAAGAACCAACCAATCCATTCTGGACCAACTCAGAATTAAGAAGAGATTGAGCATTGTGGCAGCGGAGAAAATAGCCAAATTATTTGGTAAGATATCAAGAGGAAGGTCGTCTACAAGATACATGGATCTTATAACCGGTCTAAGCGGCGAAAACCTCACCTATAAACATATATATAAACACTCAAGATGGCAGAAGATAGACAGGAATGGAAAGCCATCACAGAAAACAATACATGAACTCACGATGCTCGAGACCGAGCAAACGACTAAGAAGACAGGATGATTCAACATTTATGTGATTCATATGGAGGTTTTACCAAAAATTGTCAGATCACAGAAAAAAACATATAATGTGATTTTAATTAAAAAAAAATCAGTTTATTACTTTCATGCATACAATCACAAAGATTTCAGGTGAGATTGCAAAATTTGCAAATTTTTTAATAAATCATTGAAGCACAGTCGTACTTTGTTGTAAATTTTTCATCCTTTATTGCAAGAAAAATACACGAGAAAAATTTTTTCTCTGATGGAATAGTTTGCTAAATTTACCTATTTGCCTCTACCATTAACCGCAAGTGTTCACTTTCACGTGGATTTCAAGACTCATCTATCTCTCTATCAGATCTATACTCATTTTAAAACTTATTTTGTAAATTGCGTTTATATAGGTATATCGTAGAATTAATTAGAAAAAATGATTTAGAAATATTAAATATGTTATATTTCTGTTACCTTGTCCTTGTTCCGGCCAAATTAAAAAAAAGTCAAAACTTCAATTTTTGTTTCGCTTGATCTTATTTTTTTCATATATTTGAAAATACACTTCAAATATAAGCAAAGACGGATTGAAAATTTTACATTTTCGAAAGTGTACTAGTATAACAAAACTGTCTTTTAAGGATGAAAAACTTACATTAACCATCAATTTAGTAAACTGGTAGATAATTTTGATGTTAAAAATTAAGCATTTAATTAATTTTAATTCATGTTCAATAGTTGATTTTCAATTTACGCAATAAATTTAGAAACAAAATTGATGGCAATCATGTAGCTAACAAAATCTAGAACATTGATAAGATTACGTTCGAAAGGTAAGTTTATTTTTATAATTTTTTTAAAACAATTTATTAAAAATCAATTTTTACATATCACCTACCGAAACTCATTTGCTTTTTTGAATCTTATCCGGTTGAACATGTTTAATGCAATTAACCGTCTCCAAGAAAAATATTGTGCAAAGTGTATCAGGAAAATCAGGAGATTATTTTTATCTCTTAACAATGTATTTTTTGAGTAAATTTTTTATTCTCTGCAATAAAAGGCCCTAGAATTTAAAGTAGAGTTGGTTCCATTATGCATTAAAAAGTATATCGAGATATTACTAATATTTCGTAATAATAATCGAAATAATAAATAGAATATATTAAATTGATTAAGAAAAGCGAATTAAGCACAAAATAAATTGCGATCATTTGCATTCGAGTGACCCGGGATAATTTTTTTAAATCGACGACATAAACATTTGAAGTATTAACTTAATGAACTCGAGATACGAAATCATTGTTTAAACAAATGTTCATCAATAACTTTCCTTTTCAAGTACCGCGAAACATTTACAACTCTGTTAATGCAAATTATATTTGACCGTTTTGTTTATTTATAATTTTAACTTCATAATACAAAAAACTTTTTAAACTACATCTAAACGAAATGTATTTTAGTTGAGAATTTTAGCATTGTAAAACCAATTTGATTTGCCGAACCTTTTCAATCGGTAAACATACACATTTGTGCTTTTCTATTAAAACAAATCAGTCTTCGTTTCTCTTCCGTCGGTAGTCACCAATCGCCAGTATTATACAAAAAAGTGTTGCATCCCCTTTGCCTTTTAAGTAAAAAGTAAACTTTTTTTGACCTCTATGTCGTTTTAAATTGCAGTTTTGTCTCGCAAAAAATGTTTGGCGCTGCTTACCTTCTGTCTCCTTAATTTACCAGCATCCAGTGAAAAACGAAAAATTGAGTTATTCCAAGCCAAAAATATCTCGTATTGCAATTCCTTTTGATGTCAACAAACTCATATTTCACTTTTCTTTTGTTTTTAATTCGAATTGCTTTGTACGATAAATGATTATCGTATTAGCTTACTAAACTGCTTCACTTGCTTCCCTCTTTCGCCATCCGAACCATAAACCCAATCGAATTAATACATTCTGAGAAAACGTTTTGTATTCGAATCAAGTGCGTTCTATTGGTTCAAAATATTCGGTTTTTTCATAATCGAATTAATTCGATTCATTTCATATTTGAATAATTCGAATTATTTAATTCGATTCTTCCCGTCACTATTAAAAAGGTCGTTGTATTTAGAAAAAAGTTTGGTCTGCCACTTGAAATAGAAATTCCTGTTTCGACCGATATTATTTTAAAATGTTTAAAATTATACCATTTCCATATACAACTACCTATTCTACAGTTTTCACGAAATATACAATTGCAGATGAAGTGTCAGAGGTTGATCAAAATAGTCAATAATTGTTAGCAATTGCGCAAATAAGATGTTTAAATTCAAAATAATCAGAGAAGGCTTTTTTCCTTCTATAGCTATTCTTCTAAGCTAATGTACGCTAAGTTTTACTGAAGTACAACCTCTAAGTTTCGAATTTCATTGAACTTTAATATCTCAACTAATAAAAAAAGAAAAATATGTATGTTAATTATACCAAAACACGTCAATTTGTGCATATTTCAAATCCCAAAATTAAGTGAACATCAACGTTTAGAAATTTTCTCAAACGTGATATTAATTTAATTACTTTGGCGCCTTGTAATGGCAAAACGCAGATAAACTTGTAACTTTGGAAAAAATATTAAAATTAATAATAAATTCGTAGATAGAAGTATAGCTTGTCTTAAATGGCTTTACACTATTTGTGTTCTTTCGATAGACAATAGCCGTCTCTACATCGATTCAGTCATCAACCAACAATTTCAAGTGTCCTTATCGAAGATTAAGAAAATTAAAATGTGTGCCAATCATATGACACTTTTTCTGTAGAAACCATGTGAAAATGTTTCGTTTTTCGTAACTGACACGATTTTACAGAAAAATATTATAGCTTAAAATTACTTTAGAATTTTTTTTTTATTATTGTATTCTACCCATAGCCCTCTTGGCAGGTATTCTTTTGGAAGCGGAAAATATAACGGCAAATCGCATTCAAATTTTCGCATTTGAAATACTAAAGTACTACACCTGAGTTTTCCCCCAAGTATTAAAAAAAATTATAGTAAATCATAAGAAACACATTACCTGATAGTCAATCACATGATACACATATCCAATTTATATACTTACAGCTGAAGATGATAGCGGCGGATGCACCCATAACTCCAAAAAATGGACCATAAATGGGTGCGTCTTCGCTGGTATCGGACATGGTTAAGTGGATTTTAAAATTTTGATAGTAACTCGACTTAAAATAACTATTAGGTCGTAACCACTTTCTCGTACGAACGGCCGATTGCTAGTAATAAGATCGGTCATAAGGTAGTGATAATTCGACTTTCAAGTACCTAGATATGAAGATTTCAATCTCAGTCGCTTCACTAGGGTTACGTCAAATCACGTTTATCGATAACATAGGAAATTTGAAAAAATTTTACTATAAAATGAGATATTCACCAAAACTTCGATGGCTCATTGGACTAAGGACTTCAATTAAAGACTGACATTAAAAACTGTTTATTTATAATTAATATCGTCGAAGTATAAATTAAATTTGGAACTTTCCTACTAACATATTTCCTTCATACTTTTTATTGACAATTGAATATTCCTCTGAAACTTTTGTTAAATAATTTGTCAAGTCTATAGAGAAAAGGGCTTCCATCGTTTTTATAAAAGGAGTTGTTATTTTTAACGTTAATCGAAACTGGTACTTTGATTTTGCTAGATATGTTTTGGTCCTAGTTTAAAAGGAAATCTTCGAATGAGAAAAGTTTGAGATTTATACCTTTTGATTCAAAAGCGGCGCTATTCCTTTGTCTGACTGACTGGCTACTAAGAGTATACGCAAAACTGCATGTTGAGTATATTTTTCGAATATATTAGCGGCGGAAGATACACATTAGAATTAAAAGATTCCAAAACTTGGTTCAACTTATGTAGCTTTTCTATTTGGAAAATTTTCTTTGCTATGAATTTTTAATGTTTAATATGTTAACGTTACAGCGAGTCGTGGCTGGCTTGTAAAATGTGTTACAATGTCGAAGATGCATAAATAGTATATTACGGTACAAGAGACCAAAGTCGAAGTTCATTTTATTTAATTTTATCAAGGAAATTCGCCGTTGCTAGTTAGTTGCTAGTCGAGTCAGAAAGGTGCGTGGCGAAAGCTATTGTAATGGGTAAAAGTTTCGCCATCGAAATCAGTGGCGAAAGTACGTACTTTCTACCTGGGGATCAAGAAAATGTACTTTTGTTGACGAACATTCTTAAAAACTGTAACTTGAAACACTGTAACACTTGAAACCAGTAAATCATCTAACATTGAGCCAAACATTTTTGAAAAATTAAAAAATAACCGTATCTATCAAGTGAAAATAATTTGGCAATCGTGATGAGAATCATATACGATTATTTTTACTTCAAATATTTTCAAGTGTACGTGTAAGTTTCAATTATTTCCTGCAATTTGGTGTGTATACAAATAAATACATATTGTTGTTTAAAGATGTGGAACTGTTTTAGGCAGGAGTCTAAGACGTAAATTGAAGGTAAGTCTTCCTGCTAAAATATTTGGCTTTAGACTGTGCTCGTGAAAATAATTCAAACTAAAACTAGTTATTGACTAATTTTTTATATGAATTTTTGCCTCTTTAATATATATTTTTGTTTTTAAATTACAATTAATCAATCTACGAAACAAATTAAAATCGGACTTGAATATAGGAATATGAATATTTCCATTTCCTTCTGAATCACCCTTCATAATTACTAAATATGTATACAGGGTGAGTCGGCGAAGCGAGCCCCCCCCTCTTCGGCCCTACAGAAAAAGCGACTGGAAAAAAAAGTTCATATAAAAGTGTGGGTATTGTGGCAAACTATTTATTTCTGTTACTTTGTATACAGAGTAGCTCAAATAAAGTTATGACGGTCAAGTTTCTTTTTTTATGGAATAGCCTACTTTTTAATCCAGATTCAGGTTCTACATTCAATTCGAAGTATTTTTTTATAATATAACATACTATGCGACTGAGTTCAATAGTTTTGAACATAACGGGATTTGAATATGGAAACGCAACTACAGTCAGCTGTATTATTATTTTTTTAACTAAAATATACGATGTAATTTCAAAGTAATACTAAAACAAATGTTGAAGCGTATTCCCGTTTTACCTAAAGTTGTTATGAAGATCTCCTTGCAGCAGCTCTTATTATCTTAATCTCTGCTTCACATCCCCAGGATCAGTTGGCGGAAAAAAGTCACAGGGACTGAGATCAGGTGATCTGGCTGCCCAATTAAAATGCGCGTCCCTTCCTATCCATATATGAGGATATGATCGATGTAAAAAGTTACCCACATTAAGAACAAAGAGGAGGATAATAATGTCTCTCTCTACCCCTAAACTCTCGATAAAATTGTATACATTTTGTTCCGTTCCCATGTTAAACTCCGTTATGTCCAAAACTAATGAAGTTAGTCACATAGTACGACATAGAAAAAATTCTTGAAATTCAATGTAGAGTCTGAATCTGGATTAAGAAGTAGACTATTCCATATACAGAAATAACAGAAATAAATAGTTTGGCGACAACCACAACACTTATATGAACGTTTTTTTCGAGTCGCAATTTCTGTACGATCTAAGTGAGGGGTGTCGCTTCGCTGACTCACCCTGCATATTATACCCTTCGTTTTTGTACATTTTGACAATCAATTAGTTTTAGCAAATATTATTAATTACTAATACTTTTCTAGATGTACAAAATAAAATAAAATTAATGTTAACATATTTAAGCCAGATATAATCTTTCTAATTTCCATTCTCTCAAACATCATCAGATTTTCCTTAGCGCCAAATTTACCATGTACATGTAGTTTCCATAGAATGTGTTTCATAATGGCAACTTAATTTGACCAAAATGATTCATGATAAACAGTTTTCACTTATTGCTGCTAGACTGATTAAAGCGATATCAACATTGCATACACCGCAATGAAGGGCATATAACGCGTAATGTTTGAAAATTGCATGCATGTTGAGTCCGATGAACACATTCGCTTGACAACAAATAAGTTATGTACTTTAAATCTGTTTGAACTATAAAAATATAATAAAGACATTTTTTGCTGTCAGCTGACTGCACAGTTTCCAATTGTTCTGGTTCACCTACATGATAAAATGGATGAATTAAGGGATTTTTATACTTAAAGTAATTTTCAATCTGAATCAATAAAGAAACATTATATTACGTTATGAGAATCCTTAAATAACAACACTTGCCATGTAAAGTCTGATCTTCCGCTAAATAAAAAAAAAACTTAAACTAATATCCAATTGAGGTACAAAATCTAGTCAGTTTTCAGTTACAACATTGTTTCACTTAAAAACTAACGAGCGACACAAATATAATTAAAATTTCAAAATATACAATATATTCCTCTTATGTACTATCGATATTCTTTGGCATCGATCAACAGGTCAGATCTTGAAGAGCAATAATTAAAGGTGATATAGTTTGGCACATTACATCGTGAAATACATCAATTTGTTCAGGTGATTACTTTGAGACAATTAGGTATGTATATTTGAAATATTCGTATTTCCTGTGCAGGGTATTATTGTGACATTCCCTACAATGTTGTATGATTTAAAAAACATTTCAAAATTTATATATGTCATTACATTTTATACTATTTACAACCTTCATATAGTTATTTCAAATTGTTATTTAATATATGTCGCAAACTTTTGACGAATTAGACAGTTTGCGGATTTTCTATTCGATGCTATTTTAAAGAAATAACTAGTGGTCTTACATCACTTATTTTTACATATTGCTAAGGTACAACGATAATAGTGGATACTCTCACGTCATACGACTTGTAGCTTTCTCTTCTTACATGGTGCCAATACTTGCAATTTTAAATGATGTCTACAAACAGTAGTTCGCAGCAGAAACAAAATATACTTGCTGTATTTAATTTTGGGGGCAATAATGGATAAATCACAAAATGTGATGACACCATCAAGAATGCCTTAAGATTAACAACTTCCCTGTCCCGGAATTATCAGTCCAAATATATTAGTAAATTGAAAGTAGAGAAAGGTCTTGATTGACGTTTTATTAAGTTTACAACTTTATGAGCAAACTAAGAAGTATTTAAAACTGACATAATACAAACCCATTGAAATTATTTATTTATTACTAGATTGGTTAAAGCGTACGGCCTCTGTGGCGACTTTAATAAGACAAGAAAAGTTATTCCGACCGACAAAAACGTAACATCAATAGCGGATTCGATACTTTTAATCACATCTAAGCTTGTTAGGCGTTCATATTAATTACATGGTCTGAAATTATTGTTACAGCAGATAGTTATTATAAAAACTGAATGATAAACCGTGATAAAAAGTGTACATTTAGTGGAAGTGTTTTCAACCTGAAAACCGGCGTGAGAAATATATTTTGTTAAAACTGTGATTTTTATTGGGTTGTTATTATATGGAGAGTACAGTACCATTTATACTTTTCTAAGTATTTTTTTACTTTGCAAATTATAAAAGAAATTTGCATGAAAACACGGTTTAATAGTTCAAGTCACCTTTTCAACCAACGTTGACTAAACATTTATGCGGAACAATTAAGTGTTCTTATTATGAGAATAAATTCGTGTTGAGTCATTACATTAATACAAAGTGGAACTAAATAAACATTTGATTTTAACATTAATATAATAATAACATTGTATTGTTCAAAGATTGATTAAACAAAATAAAAGTGCTTTCCATGTTCCATATCGTGGATATACCTACTGGTCTGTATGTATATGCTTAGCTATACTTAATTACTCATGTACGACTCCCGGACTATTCCTTTCCATAACTCTCAACTATTATATTAATCACTCACTCATGTTAAAATTTTAAAAAATATTTTAATTATAGAATTTAGTAAAATATTGAAAATCCACGCATAGAAACTACCCTGCACAAGTAATTCGCACATGAAAATTATTTAAAAACACTAACATGTAAAACTTTCCGCCCCTAATAAAAATCGAGGCATATTAAAACAGACATTTATATATAAACCGAACAAACCGATTTATTTTAATTTTCAAATCTTAACTAGCTATATCTAAACCTAATCGAGCTAGAGACATATTCTTGCGAAGTCTTATTATCTCCCAATATACGTCGTGGGCTGTAAAATAATAAAATGCGATTAAAACATTGCATAGTAATTTTTCATGATATCAGAATATGGGTAATATTTATTATATAACGTATCTTGTCAAGCATCTCAGGCGGATGCAAATTAACCGAAATCAGTTAAATGGGTAAAAAATGGCCATCTAATACGAATTTTATAGAACTTTGCCGCTTCAGCTCCAGGACAGCCTGTCAATTGATCTCCTCCTTGCCCCATAGCTTATTGAAAGGCTTTTTCAAAACAAGTTAACTGTTCTATCTACTAGGTATGGTAAAATTAATTTCATCAAAAAAATCATTTGCAAAAAACTGCAAAAATCCGCGAAACAAAAAACTATGAATAAGTTCCTAGCTCGCGAGTGCATAGAGGGTGGCAAAGTGAATTATTATCAAGTGAATATGTAGTACTAACCCAGCGATGGAACAATAAGTGAGACCTCAGGTGTTTTCACTCCGGGTCAAAATATGAGTGAGCATTTTTTAAAGTTCAAAATGTTTTCACATATCGAATTGAGATTGTCGAACTTTGGTTGCTTTTTCGAGTGCTTAAATAGCGAAAATCAATACATTGATCTAAAAAAAACCAAAGATCCTGAAAAGTTGTAAAAATCAGCTATCTAAATCGACAGCTTTTTATCAAAGTTGAAGACAATGTTTGGGTAGCGAAAATCGCAAGTTAGACAGATAAAGAAACTGGTAGGAATGTCAGAACACATTAATGACGCCTTAAAATTAGAAAGCCAGTTATAATGTGCCATAAGTTTGTGCCGCGCCACGGTCTTACCGATTTTAGCTGGCTATGTTTAAATGTTGATCGTATCGATGCATAAGTTATTTATCCTCTTTTATGGTGATGTCGGTTACAAAAGTCTCAGAACTCTTACAAATTATGTAGCTCCGAAAGGATCAACTGTAGAGGAAGGTAAAGTAAAATAGATGAAATGCAATGAAAAAAGCAGCAATCGTTTGAACCGTTGATGATTCTTTAGTTTTTTGGTCGTCGTCGATAGAAATTTGGTGCTGACTTTTCGCTAGCTTTCAAGGCTAGCTTGCGCTAGAATCTTCAGGGAGTGGTTAATTTCAAGTGGGTTTATACCCGTCGGCGCGTATTAAAAGATTTCTCAATTGTAGGGCTGAAAAAACTGAAACATCTTTTTGGTTGTATGGAAAAAACTGGAATTGTTTATCTATTAATTAAACAACATGACGCTCAGTCTTACTGTCGTTACTTTTGCTTTTTGAAACCCACATTTTTTTCCAAATTACGGTTTTACAATTCCAGAGACACCAAGAATGTTTGACTTTAGCACACTAATTGATGATGCCATAAAGACAGGGTTAATTACGGGTAAAAATGGAGAGAGCAAATCTGAATGTATCTGACTGCATTACTGAATCCTTTTAGTAAGTCTTTTCACTTCTGTAATTATTTTTACTCGAATAATATCAATATTAATAAATTCATTCTGGGCCGTCTAAGAAAAATATTTAGTTTTTTTGTGCAATTTTTTAAATGATTAGAGACTGGCTCTAAACGGAGCGAGTTGTACAATCAGAGCTCAATAGGAAATCAATACCGAACTAGTGGTGAATCTTAAGCCTCGCCCAGACGTACGAACGGAATCTCGTACCATCGTAACATGTTTGTCTATATTAATCGTATGTCGGGAGGCATGTCTAAACCTGTTCGCAAAAAAACTTTCGTGTCAAAATGTTACAGCGTACGGCTTGCAATGGGCTGTCACTTGTCGGTAAAGTGGCGAATCATCATACGCATTCCGCAGAAATGAACGCTTTGATGTTACGCCCCTTTGTATGGTAGTTGAATATCTCATCAGACTTTGCTCTAACCTTTCTACGATGGTCGCTTAACTTTTTTACGACGTGGACGCGGTTTTTTCAAATCGGACGGCGTAAATGAATTACTCCGGGTAATTTACATGGGTTTAAGGCGGCGTTATCAACAACGTTGGATTTGGCTTTGTCGCTGGAACATTAAACCATCTGAATTGCACGGCCCCATTTATACACGCCGTCAAACAAATTGGCCTGTTAAATTCTCTTAAGATTTCTGGAGCAATTTTAGGAGCCAGCGCTAAAGCTAAAGTCAACGTCGAGCTTATAAATGCGCCTTAATGTTTCAACCGCAAAGCCAGCGCTAAAGTCAACTAACCAAGGATAAACCTCAAATTAGACTTTATAAATTCGCGATAATTCGCGGTGAAAATTGAAGTTTGACCCCATTCTTCTTTGTTTTAACTTTTTAATGCAAGATTTATTTTGTTGGATCAGCTATTTGGATATCAGTTAAAAATAAAACTATGCGATTTTAATTTGTTTTTCAATAACAACATTTAAATTTTCAAGTCGTATTTCTTCGACAACTGCTGCAGTTGTACGTCTGTTTTTTCGTTGATCTTCAAAACCTTTCCGTGTTTTTCTTTCGTACATTGTATTTTCAATTTATCTTCCTCTTAAAGATGATATTCTTTAGTTCAGAGGTCAGCAGGTTGTTCTTCATCATTCAGTTCTGAAGATAATAATCCTTAGATTATTTTAAGTTTGTTTTTGATGTAGTATATGCCCATTGAGAAATTATAACTGCAACAACTTTATCCTCGCTGGTTTTTATTCTTTTTGAAACTTTGGGTACTTCCCACTGTTGCTTCTTTCGTTTTTTTAGCATAGCTGGATTTTTCAATTATCTGCGCCAAGAATATATTTTTTTCTATTTTTTATCCTCTTCTTGGTTACCAGTTCGCCGACATGAGAACAGGTTTATTTTTGATCGATATATATGATTTAATGATGATAGGTGATTCTGATCGTTTGTCGGTCGTCTGACAAATCTTCTATCCGTTTTTTTTTGAAGAACGCCCATGAATACTAATGTAAAAATTAATTATTAATTTAAGAAAACCTATTAGTGCTTTCTTAAATTAGTTTGCCTCTTTATTTACTCACAACACTCACTATCTAACGCATCGCCAAATGCAGATATAACCTTCCGCTCTGACTCTTAATATTGCCAACACTCCCGGTACTTCTGGTGTAACATTCTTCATCATCCACCTTTTTCTTAACGCGTTTCGTCTGAAGAACCTTTGTGGAGCGATATGTAGTTATAGAAGCCCCATTGAATTCTAGTTAGATTTTCGCAATATGACAGGGCGTGTCTGTTTTGTTACATTCTATAATGTGTCTGTATTTCGTTACGAGCTCCACTTGAAGGCTTTTTTCAGAATTTGAAAAGTTTGGGGCCCCTTTTTTGAACCAATACTTTCACCCTGATTCACTTGAATTCAATGCACTAAGATTTCAAAACTTTAATGGCTTTCCAGAACGCAATTTCTTATTAATTGACAGCAATCGTACTTCATTCCTCTGTGCGTATATGTAAGAAGTTGTCAACCGCAGGAAAATTAAATTTTCAGTTCAAGCAAATTCGAGACATTTGTCTTATCCAACGCAAGATCGCCCTTGCTGCGTCCAGACTAGTTCTAGTTCAGCTAGAGTTCAGTTGAACCCGAGCTTAAGTTTCCATTGTAGAACCCGGTTTTAATAATAAATACCCACTTTCGGCTACAACTTTACATTATCATCAAACTTTTCAGTGGTTTTACCATGGTGAAATACATTTTGTGTTCCACAAAATCACATGTACTGAACGTGATCCCGTTCATAGCGATTGAACTGTTCAGAGCTGCAAATAAATACTTTCAGCTTTCATAACCTTTGGGAACCATATAGCTTGTATTGTCGATTACCTATTCCACTCCGAACACATTTGTTGGGGGCAAGTACTCTGTGTGGCCGCCTCTTTGCGTCTCTACCACCCGTCTGTGCTACTCAGACATTGTCTTTGTGGATTTACGTGATTCTTTTGTTACTAAAATTCTATATGTGACTCCACAAGCGAAATAAAAACGCACACACACTCAACAATTTTGGTAAGAGGGCGCAATGAGACTAATCTCTCAGAAATGAAATAAAAAATCCGAAAGAACAGAAAGGCCATAACTGACATCTTAATGCAAGACTCGGATGGTCTTGAATAGTAGAACAAGGAAATATAGTTTGCCAATATTTCAGAATACTCACCACAACTTTTAACTAGTCCTCTCTGGATATACTTGAGATAGTTTAAAAAATCACAGACGGCAATTATCTGAAAAATCAAAGGAAAATGAATCAGCTGTACGAAAATTACTAAAAAAACGATGGAAAAGCAAATTAGATTATCGTAATTTAAAGCTAAACGCAACAACTTACCCTATTTCTACATATTTGAGATATGCTATACCATGAGTCAGCGTCCCCAACGCTCATGCGGTAAAAGCACAATCTGGGGACTTGCAAGAGAGCGCACGTTCTAGAAGAGGTAAAAAACACCTTAAATCAGGCTTGCATAGTTCTAGATTTGACTTACTTAGGAAATATCACTTTTGCTTTGTCGCCAACCGATTCAACTAAAACACTGCCATCTTCAACGGCTCTAACGACCCTTTCCAACAATTCCTTATTGCTAAAGTCCAGGCACATAGTAATATCCTCGCGAAAAATCCGGCATATAAAGGGGTCAGCTTTGTCCATGACAGGGTTCTTCCGCCATTCCAGGAACTCCTTGTGAAACACTGGATCTACCTAGAAAATTGAAACTTTAACCATAAAACTCATGAAGAACAGTTGCTGATATTACCTCCATTCCTTCTCTGCTTTGTACTTCAATTTCTGGATTTCCAGCAAGAGTTGCCTCCTTAACTGGAGAACCTGGCGGGGAATTTTCCCTGCCATATTTCAGATTGTAATGGGAAGGCGATCGTCTATGCTTTTTAGTAAATATTGTCATTCCTGAAATGTATTGAACATTATAAGTGGCTTTTAGTAACGCACTAATTAAGGATGTTAAGGTGAGCAAAAAATATTCCTCTATTAATCCAATATTAATATTTACGCCCTGTAGTTATGTCAGTTCGAACTTTAACCTTAACAAAGTTAAAAGATAATATATCATATCTTAAAGGGCGTCGAAATTTATGAGCGTATATATTATATTACAAACATCTGAATAATCGTGAACCTTAAAATCGCTAAAACCATTAGTCATTAGCTTAAGATCTTGTTCAAATATATCATTCCAAACTTAAAATTTGAAAAATTGACGGTTGTGAAATAATACGGCTAATATTGGAATTCTTGCAGCAATTTTTGCAAAAATCTTCGGGTTTTGATTATAAACACGGGTGCTGTGCTAAATGGCCCGAGTTGGATAAATTTACTCAAAATTATTCAAATACTTCGAATGCAATAATCGAATGCCGAAAAAAACGACAGCTAATTTTTTTGTGGTCTAGTTACCAGTTACCACATTCATTTTGATACCTTTGCTTTAATTTTATTGCTGTTATTTTATTTTTGTACAGCAAAGAAAAAAAAAGAAACAATTTTGCGAGAAAATTCGTCTTACATGTATAGCCGGGCACATGTATACCTGTGGCGTTACTCCGCGCCCTGCTGCGTAAAATTCTGCGCCAAGCAGGTCAGAACAGCGCTTAGGAATTGAGTAAAAAATTATTGAAACAAGATGGAAAATGGCGTGACAATATTTGACCATGCCACCACTGTTTTTAATATTTATTAACGTTGTGTAGGTGATGTGAATCACTGATGCCTTGCACTTAGTTTTAAATAAAATGTTGATAAGTGGCATTGAGCGACACCAAAATGTTTGTCGTTTTTCTTCGGAAGACTCTGAATATCTAAACTTAGATGGACAAACGATGGGAAATTGTGATTGAAACTATAGAACGGCGATTTCTCTCCAAGAAATTCTTAAGCTGTTTGTCCCAAACGCGCCGCTCCGTTTTGCGTTGATTTGAGCAACACTGCTCATAGCATTACCATTTTTCCATAATTAACAGGTATTGGTGATATTTTGACGGTATGAACAAGAAATCTTACTAGAATCCCGGAACTATTTCTGTTGACTTCAGAACAGCTTTTGTTCCTAATCAACTTACTAAGGATCAATCCAATCAAATTACTAAGGTAGTCTACTAACATAACATCCTAAATAATAAACATAGCTTCAGTCTAATGGTGCATATTTAGAACGAGCCTTAGTAGTAGTAAATATCTTTATTTCTAAAAAAGGCTATCGACCTATCGGTCTTTCTGCCCTTGTTTAATACATATAGTCTTAATCTAAATGAAAACAAATATGAAAATTCTCTTATTCTAGGTTAGCAATACTATTAAATAAATAAGATTTCAGTGGCAAGAAGGAATTATTTATTGTCCACTAGTCCGTAGCGTTTGTAAGTGTTCGAGTGGCGTTAGTGTAGGGAAACGAAAGCGGGATTGTCTGGTTGGTCTTGTAAGACAAAGGGGATTCAGTATGGTCCAGTTGTAGGGGTTGTTTGTCCATTTTGTCTGTAGCTGTATGAGTCTTTCCGAGATCTTTGTCATGTTTGTGCGTTCGTATAGTAGTTGGGTGGGGGGGTTGTGTAGTGGGTTTTGGGGGTGTCTTATTCGTGTTATTAGTCTTAGTGCAATTTGTTCTGTTGTTTGTATATAACGTTTTGTCCTTTCTGTTCCGTTGGTCATGAGTATATGTCCATAGTCTAGTAAGGGTCTACAAATAGCTTTATATATTTTGGTAGCGGTGTTTGTGCTAATTCCTCTGTCTTTGTAGGTTAGTGATCGGAAGTGTTTTGTTCTCTTTGTTGTTTCTGCCCTGATGTTTCGTATGTGTTTAGTGAATTTAAGTTTGTGGTCAATTGTGATTCCAAGGTATTTTACGTCGTTTTTGGTTGTGTCGTTTGGCCGTCTGCAGTTATTGTAGGGGAGTCAGCGTTGAGTCTGTGGTTTGTGAGCAGAAGTTGGTTTTTTGACGCGTTTGGTGTTAGTCTCCATTTATAAAACCATGTCATTGTGTTGTTTGTTAGTGTTTGGAGTCTTTGAGCTGCTCTCTCAGTAGTTTTGTCATGTACAATAAGTGCCGTGTCGTCTGCGTATTGTAATATGTATGCCGATCTGTCGATTTGATTTTTGTCTGGTAAGTTGTAATTGTATATGTCATGGCAGTATATATTGTAGAGAAACGGTGAGAGCGGGGATCCTTGAGGGAGCCCTTGTTCAGGGGAAAAGGAAATGACAGTGTTTTGTCAATTCGTACTTGTAGTTGTCTGTTTTCTAGTAAGTTCTTTATGGTGTGTAGTAGATATGTTGGTGTGTGTAGTTTGTATAGTTTGTATAGTAAGCCTCTATGCCAGACACTGTCAAAAGCCTTGTTAATGTCCATAAACAGGCAAGATGTCTTTCTGTCAGTTAGGTGGGTAGTTTGTATATTGTTGGCCAAAATAAAGAGCGGATGAACGGTCGAGTGATGCTGTTTGAAACCAAATTGGTAGGTAGGTATATACTTTCCAATCACTTTGTCAAGCCGCTGCTTCATTATGCATTCGAAAATCTTGCCTAGTACTGGAAGTAGTGTAATTGGTCTGTAGTTGCTCGGTTGTGTATTGTCCAGTCCATTTTTGGGTATAGGGATTATTAAGCCGTTTTTCCATGTTTCTGGGATTCTGCCATTTGTGATGCAGTTGTTCAATTCAGTTAGGATCAGTTTGTGTGTTTCTTGAGTTAGGCTTTTCAGGACTTTTGCCTTAATTTTATCCTTCCCCGGTGCAGTGTTCTTGATGTGCGCTAGGGCTTCATCGTACTCTATGTCTGTGATCAGTGTGCAGGCATAGTTTGGTGAGTTGTTAAAATAGTTCAAGTACCAGTCGTTGATCAAGTTCCAGTTGTCATTGTCGAAGTTAGGGTTTGTCGATATGCTGAAGGTCCTTTGATAGTGTCTGGCGAATGCGTCCGCTTTCTCTTTGTCTGTGTGCCAGTCTTCCTGTATTGCGCCAGTTTCTTAATTTTTCGCCAGTATGTTTTGCCTTTGTCCTTCTGTATTTCTTTACATGTTTCTAGCCATTTGTCTTGTCGGTATTGTCCAATCAGAGTTTTAATGTTTCTGTTAAGTTGGTTCATTGTCTTTTTTAGGTCGTTATTTTGAGTGTTTGTATATAGTCTGTACAGTTCTCTCTTATGTTTTATTAGTCTCAGTATGTATTTGGGTAGTGTATGTCGGTAGAAAGCATTTTTTATTTCCGGGCTAAATTTTCCTATGGCTAGTGAAAGTTGTTGTTGTATGATTTCTATTGAAATGGGGTGTGCTTGTGATTGAATGTAGTCATGTATATGTTGTTTCACTTTGTCTATGTCAGTCTTTGTTAGGTTTAAGTTTTTCTCTATAGGTGTATTGGAGGTAGGTTGCGTATGTTGTAAGTCTATGTTAAACGTAATAGCCAGGTGGTCGGATCCAAGCTCGTTGGTTAAGTTTATGTTGTTGATGGTGTTTGTCAGGTTTCTTGTGTGCAGTAGAACGTCTGGTGTTGAGTCTGGGTTTGCGGGCATCAGAAAAGTTGGTGGGGTCTGCTGTTTTATAAAGTCGGAATTTTGTAGAAATCTTTTAAGCTGTTTCGTTTTGCTTTTGTTCATATTAAAGTCGCCTACAATTATTGCATATTTATAGATGCTCGCTTTAGTCAGTATGTTTTGTTCTAGGTTGGAGTGTGGGTGTATGTATGTCAGAAATATGTGTATCAGGTCGTTTAAGTAGGGTAGCGTAAAGTGTAGACAGTCGTTCAAAGGGTTGTTGAGGGAGGGAGGATTTGCTCTTCCCAGTTTATATGTTGGTTTTAGGAGAGCTGCGACCCCGCCCCTGGCATGATTGATGGTATTTCCATGCCTATAGATATACTGCCAATTTCTGTACGTTGGTGTTTGTCCCAGTTTGGTTTTCGTCTCTACAAATATGCAGCAGTCTGTGTCGTTTTGTTCTATGTAATTGTAAATAAGTGTTTTTTTGCTGTTAAGTCCGTTGATGTTCGCGTAAAGTACTTTCATATTGAATCTTGTATGCTCGTCACCGTCTGTCTCATTGTTCGCAGGGTTCAGTTGGAGAGCGTCCCTCGGGCAGGAGCATGTCAAACATTAGGATGTAGACATGGTTCCCGAAGAAAACAACGGAGGTGTCAATCTCGCAGTCTTCTATAAATTGTTTTCGTAGTTTTTTTAGTAGTTCGTCTCTGTTGGTATTGTTTGTCTTGTTAAGTTGATGTTTGTATTTGTTTATGATGTGGTCATGTGTTGTAATGGGTGTGTGTATTCTACTTGCCACTGTCGTTGTCTCCGCAATCCCGGACGTACGTTTGTTTACACATTTTATTTTTACGTTTGGGATGCCGACGATTGGGGCTGTTGGTCGTTTGGGGCATTTCATGCTCCATGCTGCGTGGTCCTCTGATTTGCATGCTGCGCACTTGGTTGGCAGTGGTGACTCGCATTTGGATGTTTGGATGGGGTCCCTGGCACTTGTTGCATCTTGGTGCTTGTTTGCAGTCTTCAGTTTTGTGGCTGAACAGGTTGCATTTGCCACACGGCGCAGGCACGGGTGCTGGTGGTTTACTTTCGGTGATTTTGAAAATGCGGCCCAAAAAATGAACCGCACGGTCGCTCATC
Organism: Dendroctonus valens; assembly: GCA_024550625.1. NCBI lineage: Eukaryota > Metazoa > Arthropoda > Insecta > Coleoptera > Curculionidae > Dendroctonus > Dendroctonus valens. The sequence continues at coordinate 262,482 of JAJTJO010000069.1, forward strand.
AACCTTTCGTATGTGGATATGTCGCCGGTTATAAGCCTCATCATGAGTGTGGGTGCGTTGCGCTCTCGCGAGATAATTCTCCTGCAGAACCTTATTCTGAAGCCCTGCTGCTCCAGGCGTTCCAGAAACATGCTGTCTTCAATGTCCAGGTCGACCCCAGTGGCGACGACAGAATATGATGGTGTAATATGGTGGTGACCTGACTTTTGTTGTCGGATTAGTGGGAGGTTATCGTTTTTTTGTAATTTGTAACTTGTTACAGTGTTTTCTTGTTTTAGTTGTTGTAAAATTGTTGATGTTTTGTCCTCCTGGTTGGTTTTGATTAGGAAGTAATTATCTTGCCTGATAATCACATCCTTGTTGTTGGGGTTGAGTTCCTCCCACCTGATTGCAAATTGGACTCTGGTGATGGTCGGCAATGCGTTCGCTGTGAATGTGTGCGAATACGTGGGAAATCTTGTTGATGTCTTGCTCTTTGTTGTTTGGTTTTTGTTGTTTGTAGACTGATAGTCCAACGCTATTCGTTTGGCCTCAGGTGTTGTCGTTGTGGGGGTTGGCTGGGTTGGCTGGGTCGTCTTCGGTTTTCTGCCCCGTTTTTTCGTTCGTGGCTTTTTGAACCCACCATCCTGGGAGGCATAATCCGATTCGGATTCTTGCGAACTCCCAGGGTCCATCCTTTCGTTTGAATTCCACTCGTATGTATATATATGTATATATATTGTCCGTTTGTGAAAAGTTCACAGTGGCAACGTTGCACAGTCCACAGTTTAAACGGGCCTGATGCCTTTTCAGGTAGCAAAACCGGGCGGTTTACTTCGCTTTGCTGGTCACTTTTGGCACTTTCGCACTTTTACCCCAATGGATTGGCGCGCTTGTAAACACCCAACCGCTCGCTACGGTGGCTCGACTCGGAATGAGCCTTATTTTTCTGCAATATCTTTAGTGCCCTGAGGATGCCTAATAAATATGGCAAACCGTCGGGAATTTTGAAATTCTGTTAAACCGATTTCGATATACTGACAAATAATACAATTGAGAAGGATCGTAAAAGCAGCATCGCTGTTCTTTGTAACTGCCCCTTTGTGATGTGTTTACTTACGAACTGTCGAAAAAACGGCTGTAATATAGCAAATATCGAGAAATAATAAGAAACAACATCAAAATGTTTGTATACGCGTTGAATAAAATTAGTAGCTTTCATGTCAAGGAAACCGAAGATTGAAGGAAAACTACGTGTTTTTCAGTAGCAAGCATCAGATAGGAAATTTTACTGACGAATGTGCGTGCTAATAGGGTTTCATAGAGGTTTCCTGATTGGAATTAGAAATTTTCCTCGTTTGAAGGGGTTCTGTATTATTATTATATCCACATTTTATTTCTAAAAATAAATGCTTACGAATCAGCATTATATACCTGAGTCATCTTTGCATATTTGCGGGTGGAGATGTGGATTGGGCGAGCTGGGTGTTGATGTGAGTACAAGAGTTTTGAGGGCCGCTACTTCAGCCGTTAGTACATCTACTTTCATTTGACTTTCTTTCAGTGTTTTTTCTGCTGCTGCTTGCTTTTCATTTGCTTCTCTCACCATGTTGTGTGCTTCCTGAAACAATACAAAATTCTTTTAGGATCTCTTAAACGTTGCTTTTTTCGTAAGAATAGTATGTAATTATCATTTTTTTCACTTATATTATTTAGATTTGAAAACTATGTATTTTTATATAATTGACGTTATTCTGGTTACTTCCGTTTGTAAAATAGCATAATGTAAATAATAACTATAATTCGTTCGTTCGTGAAATCAGATGATATAATTTATTTTCACTTAAGTTCACATCCTAATTCAAGAAATAGGTTTTTTACCATTAGAGTAATTTGTACTATTGAATCTTCTATAATATAGTACATTATACTATTGAATAGTAACCGTTTCTGCAGCCGATGAACTGAGAATTCTAAAAATTCGCATGTTAGATGTTCATAATTATTTACAGATTGTGCCTGTAGACAACAAATATACCGGGCGAGCAAGTAAGAGACGTCGTGAGCTGTTTCTCTGAAGCTATTAACTATACACATTTAAAGGAAAAATATTCGTTCAAAAAGGTATCGATATCTTCGGATCGGCGTTACTAAATTGAACATTGAAAATCTCATAAAAAGTCTTTTCTTCTCTACTCCTGCATCAAAATAGTCGCCCATGTGATTCTTTCTTTTGCCGCAACAGAGCACTTTTCAAAAGTGGACTAACTTCCAACATTGATCTATAACCATTTACCTGTTTAGAAAGGTAACCAAAATCGATCAAAACAGCTTAATTCTGATGTTTTTTTGAGAAAAATCTCCTTTAAGTTACGTTCAAAGTAAGTTTATTGGACGTAAATCGCAACTTTGACGTCCTTGTGTTCGAGACTTATTAGCATACAGCTATCAATCAAATTTACGTCCAACAAAGAGGAAAGAAGTTGAAGTGAAGCGAAGCTGAAGAGTTGTTTTCACTGCCCTTGCTTATGTTTGGTTCTCTTTCAGATGTTGATTAAGGCCTGGTTTTAAAGATCGACAGCAGAAAAACAAAAGATCTAAAAAATCGTTCGTAGCCATTTAACTAACTTTAAACGCTGCCTACTAAAATACTTTTCATATTTGAAAATATATCATTTTTTATTGAACACAGAATTTTGATCACTGTTAATTAATCAAACGCTAACTTTTTTGAATTATGCGTAAATTCTTATGCCAATTTGGTTTATAATAACTACCTACCAATTTGGTTTCAAACATCATTCGACTATTCATCCGCTCTTTATTTTGGCCAACAATGTACAAACAACTCACCTAACTGACAGAAAGTCGGCGTGTCTATTCATGGACATTAACAAAGCCTTTGACAGCGTCTTGCATATGGGCTTACTCTACAAACTTCACAAACTCCACACACCAACATATCTACTCCACATCATAAAAAACTTACTTGAAAACAGACTACTACAAGTACGAATTGACAACACATTCTCTTTTTCCCCTGAACAAGGACTCCCGCAAGGATCCCCACTCTCACCATTCCTATATATTATATACTGCCATGATATATACAATTACCACTTACCAGACAAAAACCAAATAGACAAATCTGCGTACATATTACTATACGCCGACGATACTGCACTAATAGTACACCACAAAACCACTGAAAAAGCGACTGAAAGACTCCAAACACTAACGAACAATACAATGTCATGGTTCTATAAATGGAGACTAACACCAAACGCTTCAAAAAATCAACTTCTGCTCACAAACCACATACTCAATACTGACTCCCCTACAATAATTGCAGACTGCCAAACGACAGAACCAAAGAATGACATAAAATACCTAGGAACCACAATTGACCTCAAACTTAAATTCACTAAACACATACGAAACATCAGGTCAGAAACAATAAAGAGAACAAAACACTTCCGATCACTAACCTACAAAGACAGAAGAATTAGCACAAATACCGCCTACAAAATATATAAAGCTATTTGTAGACCCTTGCTAGACTATGGACATATACTCATGACCAACGAAACAGAAAGGGCAAAACGTGATATGCAAACAACAGAACAAATTGCACTAAGACTAATAACACGAATAAGACAACCCCAAAACCCACTATACAACCCCTCCACCCAACTACTATACGAACGCACAAACATGACAAAGATTTCGGAAAGACTCATACATTTACAGACAAAATGGACAAACAACCCCTACAACTGGACCATACTGAATCCCATTTGTCTTACAAGACCAACCAGACAATCCCGCTTCCGTTTCCCTACAGTAACACTACGTGAACACTCACAACGCAACTGAACCAACATGCTGGGCTTGATTAGAATTAAGATTTAATTGTCGGCCTTTTTTTTTTAGATTAAGTTGGACTGTTAAGAATAGTTTCGATGTAAGCTAGCATAAGATAATAGATTGTATTATACAAGGGCAGAAAGACCGTGGATCGATAGCCTTTTTATAGAAAATAAAGATTGTTTATATATGTAAAATAAAGATTGTTTATATATACAGGGTGAGTTTTTTTCGATGACCAGTACACGGATCTTCGGAACTAGAGCAGTTACGAAGAAGGTCAAATGGACAAAGAATTGTAGTTTTGCATGCTCTACTCGAACCCAATTTTATTTTTCTAACATTTGACAGCTGTCAAGAGATATTTGGGAAAAACTTATTTATGGTAAATTTTTAAATTACTCCTAGTTCCATTGATATTAATTTGACAGGAAAACATTAAATAGAAAACTTGTAGGAAATTGTATTCCAAAGAAAATGGCATAAGACATTTCTCCAAAATAACTGTCATTTTTGACATATGACACAAAGTTGAGTTTTTTTAAATGTCAACCATACTTGATTATTACTTTACCGAATAGAGCATTTTATTACGATTTCTGTGATATATCACATCGTTCGGTTTTTTTCGGAAATAAAGTGTCTGCGAACAATTTATACTTTTTCAATTTAGTTGATCCAAGTTAGCCATGGAATATAGTATAAGACATACAGCATTGTTTCCATAGCAACAAATAATAACAGTATGCTTCAGTATTTATTTTGACAACTACGTTAAAGTTGGCAATTTCTTTATTATAATTAAGACGGCTGCTCTTTTAAAGTGTTTATTACAAAAATCAAATCATACCAATAATAATTAAAATTTAACTCTAGAAACTAATTTTTATTGTAAAACATTTTCAAAAAGTCCACCATTATTATCAATCTTTTTGTATATTCTTTTTCCTGACTGTACTTTAATTCATTCCAATGTATTCCTGGGTTTTCAGTCAATTTTATTGTCACTAATTATGGTGTTATGTGATGAGCCATGCGTTTCGCCCCGGGTCTACCTATTGGACTCGTCAGTAAGGCTTAGGTAGACCCTGCCTTATACGCCGGACACCGGTTATACGCGTTCGGACGTAAATGAACCGAGCCGGCGTAGATCTTGTGCGGTGAGATGTTGGCAACCCGTGTTGCCGATGCTGCCACTCGTTCCATTCTGCTTTTTTTTCCCAAGCATCTATATCTTTTTGTATATTCTTTTTCCTGACTGTACTTTAATTCATTCCAATGTATTCCTGGGTTTTCAGTCAATTTTATTGTCACTAATTATGGTGTTATGTGATGAGCCCTGCGTTTCGTCCCGGGTCTACCTATTGGACTCGTCAGTAAGGCTTAGGTAGACCCTGCCTTATACGCCAGACATCGGTTATACGTGTTTTGGACGTAAATGAACCGAGCCGGTGTAGATCTTCTGCGGTGAGATGTTGGCAACCCGTGTTGCCGATGCTGCCACTCGTTCCATTCTGCTTTTTTTTCCCAAGCATCTATATCTTTTTGTATATTCTTTTTCCTGACTGTACTTTAATTCATTCCAATGTATTCCTGGGTTTCAGTCAATTTCATTGTCACAATTATGGTGTTATGTGATGAGCCATGCGTTTCGTCCCGGGTCTACCTATTGGACTCGTCAGTAAGGCTTAGGTAGACCCTGCCTTATACGCCGGACACCGGTTATACGCGTTCGGACGTAAATGAACCGAGCCGGCGTAGATCTTGTGCGGTGAGATGTTGGCAACCCGTGTTGCTAATGCTACCACTCGTTCCATTCTGCTTTTTGTTCCCAGGCATCTATCTTCGTTTTGTATATTCTTTTTCCTGACTGTACTGTAAAGTACAGTCAGGAAAAAGAATATATCCGGGACGAAACGCATGGCTCATCACATAACACCATAATTGTGACAATGAAATTGACTGAAACCCAGGAATACATTGGAATGAATTAAAAAGTACAGTCAGGAAAAAGAATATACAAAACGAATTATTATCAATGCAAACCTTGCAACGCTTTAAAACTGAATAAATCGCTTTTCTGGCGGAGCGACCATCAATATTTTCAAATGCTTTAACAACAGCTTCTTTAAGTGCATTTTAATTGGAATATTTGTTTTTGTAAACTGTGTTTTTTACGTCTCCCCACAAAAAGAAATCCAAAGGTAAAAGATCCGGTGACCGAGGTGGCCATAAAACAGGGCCGTTTCGTCCAATCCAAGCCCCAGGATATGTTACGTCCAGGAGATTCCGCACTTGGGAAAAATTATGCGGAGGAGCGTCATCATGTTGAAAGCATTGCGGCTTTCGCCATGTTTCTAAATCTAAGTCGTCCAACATAAAATCCAGGTTATTCCGGAGGAATTGTAGATACCGACCCATTTAACGTGCCACCAAATAAATAGTCCAAGAATGTTTGGACCTACCATTCCGCTCCAAACGTTAAACCCAAATTTAATTTGTGGTCTCCTGTGCTCAACGTGGTGGGGATTTGTTTGATTCCAAAAATATTCATTGTGTCGATTAAACATACCACAATTTGTAAATCGAGTTTCATCGGTCCACAATATTTTATAAGGGAATTGGATGTCTTGTTGGCATTTGCTTCGGAACCATGTACAAAAATTCACACGCAGCTCCTCATCCCCTGGATGTAAGGTTTGGGATAGTGATAATTTATACGGATGGAATTTGTGTTTTTTTTAAACTCTCATCACGGTGCTTTGGGAAGTCCCGGATTCTGCTGCGATCTCTCTGGTTGAAGTCTGTGGATTCTGGCTTATAATCGCTTGAATGTCGAATAATTGTCGTATAATGGCTTGAATGTTTTCAAGGACGGTTGACGACGGTCAAAATACCTCTCAAAATAGTAATCAGAGGCTCGTCCAGTATTTTTATCACATCTGATGTAGGTTTCAATCATGTCGCACTTTTCTTGATTTGAATAATTCATTTTTACAATAAAACTAACTTAGATTTCTAAGTTGGATTTAAACTTGGACAACTGACTAGTGGACAATAAAATAATCTCTTCTTGCCACTGAAATTTTATTTAATAATATCGTTAACCTCGAATAAGAGAATTTTCATATTTGTTTTTTATTTAGATTAAGACTACATGTATTAAACAAGGGCAGAAAGACCGATAGGTCGATAGCCTTTTTTTAGAAATAAAGATGTTTACTACTACTTTAAACTTGGATGTCAAAAAATGAAAGGTAATGTTATTATCTGTTGCTATGGAAACAATGCTATGTTTTAGACTATATTCCATGGCTATCTTCGATCAACTAAATTGAAAAAGTATAAATTGGTCGTAGACACTTTATTTTCGAAAAAAACCTAACGATGTGACATATCAAAGAAATCGTAATAAAATGCTCTATTCGGTAAAGTAATAATCAAGTATGGTTGCCATTTAAAAAAACTGAAATTTGTGTCATATGTCAAAAATGACAGTTATTTTGGAGAAATGTCTTATGCCACTTTCTTTGGAATACAATTCCCTACAAGTTGTCTATATAATGTTTTCCTGTCAAATTAATATTAACGGAACTAGGAGTAATTTAAAAATTTACCATAAATAAGTTTTTCCCAAATATCTCTTGACAGCTGTCAAATTTTAGAAAAATAAAATTGGTTTCCAATAGAGCATGCAAAACTACAATTCTTTGTCCATTTGACCTTCTTCGTAACTGCTCTAATTCCGAAGATCCCTGTACTGGTGTTTAGTAAGTACAGAAAAATTAGTAAAAAATATATCCAAGCAAAGACTCTAAATCATAAATGTGCCAATTTGTTTTTCTTTCGTACCTACAAAACGAGGTTTTCTCATTAACGTGGTACCTTGAACGCTAAGATGCAGCAAAGCAAACCAAAAGAAAAAAATACACGAAACATACACGTAAGCAGCAAGTTTTTTTTCGATTTTGATGTTTTTGGTGCTGAAAATGCATGTTTTGTTTTATATGTTTACAGTATTCTATAAAAGTTAGTGTCGCAGACACTCTAGTTGCAGCTTTTTACAGAATTTCGTCCATTACCCATTACCATTGCTCTCGTGTATACAGGGTGTTCCGGAATATGTGGTCATGTTCTCGGATATGCACATATTACGGGACACCCTGTATAAATAGTGAGTATCAATTTCGTGATATTGAGATTCGAAAGTTGACTTTTAGATCTAGTCTTGGGAGTAGGCACATTTGTTTCCACTTGTTCCTCAGCCGTGTCTGTACTACTAGACATAATATTTAAATACCAGCTACAAACTTGGAAAAAAACCACAAAATACAGAAACAGCAATTTGCAACATAAACAATCACAATTGAGCAGTATTGCGTTTAAAACCGCAGATTATAAATACATACTTATTATAACATACAAAAAGTTGAAATTCAGGGCAGGAACACCGATATGTATAGATCGAAAGCCTTTTCTGCAAAAGAAATAAATATTTTTACTACTACTACTTATTATAAATCAGTAAATCACTACGAAGTCCGGACTCTTGTGAGAAGCAATCGACATACACCATAAATTGTGTTTATAAACCAATCTCTTAAATGCATTTTCGGCACGAATAACATATTAGGAGGCGATCACGCACTGTACATTGGCATGGGATAGCTCTGTAGGATTTCAATCTAATTTACTTATTATTCTAGATAGTATCTGAACATTTATGCTTAAATCCAAAAAGGTAACAGGCACATTAAAAGACATATTAAAAGCGAAGTTCTATTCATAATAGCCTCATTCAAAAGAAGTCTATTCATAATTCTTCGAGAAAAAATATGTAAACTTGAACAGTAGTAATGTACACTTTTCCAACGATTACTTGAAATGGATAAACATTTCAGGCTGAAGCAGTTATTTTTTCACATTTTCTCAGAAGATACAATTCACCTTGTAATAACTAATATACTGATTCGCCTCTCTATCATGGCGAATATTTGACTTTAAGCGTTTTAGATTCTTCCCTAGGATATGATAAACTTGATGTATTTCCGACATTGTAGACAAGACGTCTACGTACGATTTGTGAACGGAGACAAATGGAAATTCAGTTTTTGCCCACTTTCCCTATTTACTGTATCGGATAATATATTTTTTGAAATTTATACGTTGTACATGGAAGACGTTTTCGTATGATGTTTCAAAGTGCAAACTAATGTTTTTTAATTAGGATTAAAAAATTACGAAATAGTATATTACGGTAAAATATACGAAAGTCGAAGTTCCACCACTGCTTGAAGTTTACGTCATGCACGCGATTTTACGATTTTTCTTGACCCTCGGTGGAAACTAGGCGAGAAAAGTATAATGTTTTGAAAAAATACGGCTTTGAAAATGTGTCAAAACAGTCAGCTGACAGTCAGTGACAAACAATCAAGCTGTCAGCGTGCGTGGCGAAAGTTATAACTTTCCACACGAGATGAAGAAAATTCTGTTTCGGCGCGTTGATTTCGATCATATATGTAATACTCCAATCATATATGGAGTATTACATACATCATTACACAATCATATACATTACACAATCATATATGGAGTATTACATATATGATTTCGATGCCCGCTGTTGCTAGTTACCGAGTCAGAAAGGTGCGTGGCGAAAGCTATTGTAATGGGTAAAAGTGATGCTTTCGCACCAGGGGATCAAGGAAATTACTTTGCTTATCCACCTTTTTAAAAGGGAATTAGTAACCTACCAGCAATTGTGCATTCTTAAGATTGTTGAGTTTCTATACTTATAGTTTTTCAACTTTTTAAAACACGCTTACATGCTTATTAGAATTTCTTTTGTTAAATTAATATTTGGTTACCGTTAAATTCTTTTTGCTCGGCAGCTAATTTGCAAATCAAAATTCTTATTCATCTTGTGGACAATCTGAGTCTAACAGACACCAAAAGTTTGGGGGGTTTATTTGTTAAATGATAATTTTTGTCTTTGTTTTTTTGCAATTCTCTACTAACTCATAATAAGCTATCATAATAACAATAAGCTAACAGTGTATAAATTAGATAAAAATACTAAGTTAAAAAATTTAGAAAAATAATATTTGAATGATGTTTTGTTATTATGATTGATTACTGCCTCGTTTTTCATTGTGTCTTTTTTTCTTTTTGGACTCCTGCCTTTTGTTTTACATATATCGACTAATATGCATGTTTGTATCGTCAATTGCACTTTGAGAATTTTGTGACTTTTTCGACGATCTAGTTTTTCAGATAACTTTTTAATCGCAATGTTTTCAACTCGTTTATTAATTCCCATTACAATACGACCATTTTAAAATGTTGATTTTGAATTCTAATTTTATTAAACGCCAAAAAGAATATTTTTGAAAAATCACCCGATGTTTTCGAACAATTTTAATCAACCGCGACAACTGTGATGGTCATATCGTGGTCCCTATATCGGAATAATTGCTTGCACAAGTATAGGTATATTGTAAAAAGGTTATACCAAAAATACAGAAATGCAACTTTAACAGCTAATAATATTAACCAAATACTAAGACAAAATTGCCTTAACATATTCTAAGCTAATGTGAATGTCAGATAATAATAATTTAACGATATTGCTTTCATACATCTCGTTTTAAAATAATATAATTCTATTGATCGCGAAGGTTGGTCTCCACCTGTTTATGCAGATTTAAAATTAAAACAAATATTATTAATGATGTTAGTGCAAGCAAGTAATTGCTTCGTGCTTTATTGAACAATGGGTGCCGATAAATATTACATAATTCCATTCCATTAGGATGTATGTATAAAAAAAACATGAGAATAACACCTAAATACTAAACTAAGTCGAGTTCATGAAAGCCTTGAAATCAACTATTCACGAATTCTTCCGTCTTTACTCAGCAGAACGCAATTTGCGAATACACGTTTCTTTTTCATATGTTTACTCGTCAGTTAGCCATAAAAATGTTTGATATTTAGCAAGTGATAAAAGGATTTAAAATAGGTTAAATTAACAATTCAAAAACCGAATTATGATCTCACTTATGTCTTCCAAGATTGAAATATTGCATACAAAAAGTTAATATATTTCTTTTAAATTTGACAAATTAAGAAACTTGCAAACATTACGCCGACTTAGGTAAAGAGGAGGAACTTCTATTCTTCTACAAGTTTAATTTAATTCTAATAGTCAGCCCTGCGCCCCCCAACTACCCTTATTTTAAGAGTTCTGATGGCATCACCCACTGAATCATCACAACATTTTCAAGAGCATAAAATTCTCTAAACAATTAGGTCAAAAAAGTAAGTCTCATGTCGGTTTAAAATTTGGAAAACGACGTGCCGCGGTATTGTCGCCTCGCATTAGGTGTGAAAGCGGCATAACGCGAGGCAATTTTACCAAAGACATTAAAATAGAGGCATTTGTTTTGTATCAAATGACGATTCATGAATGAAAATAATATATAAAAGTGCGGGAAAAGTTGGTAACGCTTGATATGCTTGTGGGTTCGCAAGAAATATTCGTAGTTACTATTCATACAAACTTAATGTACTCGTATTTAAGATTGAGAACGAAGACGGAAAACGTTAAGAATTCATTTCGATTATCTGATGATGTTAAAACAGCAAGATGAAATTTGTAAATCATCATCATCAAGCCTTTTAGAGCCCAGTATTGAGCATAGGCCTCCCTTCCTCTCTGTTTTGTGCTGTTCTCGTCGATCCAAATCCTGCCACTCGTTTTATGTCGTTATACCATCGCATAATTGGTCTTCCTCTTTCTCTCTTTCCCTCCCATGGTCTCCAGCGTATTATTCGGCTATTCCATCTGTCATCTGTAAGGCGGGCTATATGTCCTGCAATATTCCACTTCAGGCTTGTGACTCTCTCCACTGTATCTACGCCCTTTGTTCTCTGTCTAATCCATTCGTTTCTCTTTCTGTCTCTTAGTGTTACGCCTATCATAACTCTTTCCATGGCTCTTTGTGTTCTCCTCAATTTATTCACCATTGTCTTTGTGAGAGTCCAGGTCTGTGCTCCATATGTTATCACCGGTACTACACACTGTTCAAATATTCTCGTTCTAAGGTATTGCGGTATCTTTCTATCCTTAAGTATATGGCTTAATTTGCCAAATGCCGCCCATCCTATTCTCCCTCTCCTTTCAATCTCTATCTCCTTGTTACCCTTTTCTATCTCTATTTGCAAATATTTAGACATATTTAAACAGGGGCTAAATCAGGCCAGTGTTGTGCGTTTCCTACATTTAGCTCAACTTTACACAATTCCTTCTAAGAGTAAAAACACATTCAATAATGCAAAACAAAATGTCGGGTTGTCCGATTGCGCGTTGTAGACCTTTACCCCTTACTGCGTTGTCTGGCAAAATTTCGGATATTTTATCATATGTATATCATCTTCAGCTCTTAAACATTTCAATTCCGGTCCGTTTGATAGGAATTTTCTGTACATAAAGAATTAGCAATCTATAGAAGAAGAATAGAATATCGCATTTAAGTGAAAGTTAAATGGTTTCCAAATAGTCAAAAGTCATAAAATGACGGCAAATAACAAAACTATACAATATTCTGAGCGTTTGAGTAAGATACATATTTTAGATTATTATTTAGATAGCTTCGTCCATGTAAGTAGTCTTGAATTATATAGGGTTCAAATTCAATAAGAATCTCTAGAATGGAATGAATTCTTGACTACACCAGCCTGTATATTGCGGATAACTTACTCAATTATGGTTTTGTAGTAGATACTTAATTATGTTTTCAACGGCATAACTCTGTGAACTTTTACTAAATTCCCGTAATGATTTTTAGCAAATACGCTACGGAAGATAAATAGCTAGTAGTAGTAGTAGTAGTAAACATCTTTATTTGTTGTTTAGTACATGCAGTCTTAATCTAAACAAACAAATAAAGGTAAAAATTATCTTATTCTAGGTTACTAATTGAATAATTTTAATTCTGGCAAACAGAGATCTTGGATTTATTGCCCAGTAGTCAGTTACTATTGTAAGCGTTCGAGTAGCATTGATGTAGGGAAGCGGAAGCGGGATTGTCTGGTTGGTCTTGTAAGACAAAGGGGATTCAGTATGGTCCAGTTGTAGGGGTTGTTTGTCCATTTTGTCTGTAGATGTATGAGTCTTTCCGAAATCTTTGTCATGTTTGTGCGTTCGTATAGTAGTTGGGTGGAGTGGTTGTGTAGTGGGTTTTGGGGGTGTCTTATTGGTGTTATTAGTCTTAGTGCAATTTGTTCTGTTGTTTGTATATAACGTTTTGTCCTTTCTGTTGCGTTGGTCATGAGTATATGTCCATAGTCTAGCAAGGGTCTACAAATAGCTTTATATATTTTGGTGGCGGTATTTGTGCTGATTCCTCTGTCTTTGTAGGTTAGTGATCGGAAGTGTTTTGTTCTCTTTATTGTTTCTGTCCTGATGTTTCGTATGTGTTTAGTGAATTTAAGTTTGTGGTCAATTGTGATTCCAAGGTATTTTACGTCGTTTTTTGGTTGTGTCGTTTGGCCGTCTGCAGTTATTGTAGGGGAGTCAGCGCTGAGTCTGTGGTTTGTGAGCAGAAGTTGGTGCCAATCTGTCGATTTGATTTTTGCCTGGTAAGTTGTAATTGTATATGTCATGGCAGTATATATTGTAGTGAAACGGTGAGAGCGGGGAACCTTGCGGGATTCCTTGTCCAGGGGAAAAAGAAAAAGAAAATGTGTCGTCAATTCGTACTTGTAGTGGTCTGTTTTCGAGTAAGTTTTTTTATGATGTGGAGTAGATATGTTGTTGTGTGGAGCTTGTGAAGTTTGAAGAGTAAGCCCGTATGCCAGACACTGTCAAACGCCTTGTTAATGTCCATGAATAGACACGTCGACTTTCTGTCAGTTAGGTGAGTTGTTTGTATATTGTTGGCCAAAATAAAGAGCGGATGAATAGTCGAGTGATGTTGTTTGAAACCAAATTGGTAGGTAGGTATATATTTTCCGATCAGTTTTTCAAGTCGCTGCTTTATTATGTACTCAAACACTCTGCCAAGTACCGGTAGTAATGTAATTGGTCTGTAATTGCTCGGTTGTGTATTGTCCAGTCCATTTTTCGGTATGGGGATTATTAAGCCGTTCCTCATTGTTTTTGGGATTTTGTTTTTTGTGATGCAGTTGTTTAACTCAGCTAGGATCAGCCTGTGTGTTTCCTCAGTTATGCATTTCAGGAGTTTTGCCTTTATTTTGTATTTTTCCGGTGCTGTGTTTCTAATATGAGCTAGGGCTTCAACGTATTATGTGTCTGTGATCAGTTTGTATGTATAGTTTGGTGAGCTGTTAAAATAGTTCAAGTACCAGTCGTTGATCAAGTTCCAGTTGTCATTGTCGAAGTTAGGGCCGATATGCTGAAGGACCTTTGATAGTGTCTGGCGATCGCGGCAGTCTTCTCTTTGTCAGTGTAACGTTCTATTCCGTTTTCGTCAATTGTGTCAATAGTGTTAGTTATTTGCATTGTGCTAGTTTCTTAATTTTTCGCCAGTATGTTTTGCCTTTGCCTTTTTGTATTTCTTTACATGTTTCTAGCCATTTGTCTTGTCGGTATTGTCCAATCAAGGTTTTAATGTTTCTGTTGAGTTGGTTCAGTGCCTTTTTTAGGTCGGTATTTTGAGTGTTTGTATACAGTCTGTACAGTTCTCTCTTTTGTTTTATGAGTCTCAGTATGAATTTGGGCAGTGTATGTCGGTAGAAAGCATTTTTTATTTCCGGGCTAATTTTTCCTATGGCTAGTGAAAGTTGTTGTATTGTTTCTATTGAAATGGGCTGTGCTTGCGATTGAATGTAGTCATGTATATGTTGTTTCACTTTGTCTATGTCAGTCTTGGTTAGGTTTAACTTTTTCTCTATAGGAGGTGTACTGGAGGTAGGTTGGATAAATAGCTAATTCGAAGACTTTCGAAAAGTACAGTCTAATAGATATAAAATTATAGTTAGTTTGGATTAGTTTAAGTTGGTTTTCAGGGAAATTTAATTAACTACCTGGAAAAAAACTTGTAAAAAAATATACTTGTCAGGGTCATCAATAGTTTAAAAATCTCCAGTCATCCACTGATTTTAAGAATATGGTCGGTCATAAGCGATTATCGATCTGTGTATATGACGCTGACCATTCGAGCTGTTAAAATACTCGCTTAATTATGCAGTCGATTAAATTAAAACAAATTCTCTAATGTCGACTTAAAAGCTCATATACTACAAAATTACTCGAGTCGGATAATTAAATACTTTTAGTTTTTACACTGTCGCAGAATATGCACCTTAGTATTTTGCGCCTAGACAATCCTATATTTGTCCAAACCGCACCCACATGTTTGTTTGCGATCCATTTTACAGAACTACATTTACAATTTGTTATCCGCTTGTCACATAAATGTAGGCGTCTAAATATGAAAATCGCTTTAAGGAAATCATGCCCTGATTATAAATATACGTTGTAAATAATAATCAGTATTATGATGATTTTGGGAATTCAGCCAGAAGGGGATAAATAATATTTGAAAATTCTACTAAATTTAAATGCAAAATGTTATCTTATGATTAGTTATGGAACTCTGAAGCTGGGTTTTACTAAATAATTGCGACGTTGTTGCAGATACATTTCATCTGACCATATGTACATATAGTACAGAGTATAGAAAGTTACTTAAATTTGAGTCTCACCTTATCTCACTTATGAGGTCTCTGCCTGGCATTTAACGCGGAGCTCCGCAGTAAATCAAAATTTTCTATTTCCGTTCCGTTTTCCAGAGTCCTATGAGCTACTTTTGCAAGTTCAAAGTACCTAAGTTAAAAACCTATCATCTTCATCTATTTAATTGAGTTAATCTCTGCGATAGTCCGTTGACCTACTTTAAAGTAGTTTTCGTTTAAATGGTGAACACACAAAGTTTATGGCCCTGTAATATTTGTTCCACACTCAAGTGCCCGTCTAAAACAAATTTTCTACAAAACAAGTGCAGTTTCATTGATAAATAAACATTTCCCATTTTTGTTCTCAAAGTATTACATTTTTTAAATAAAATACTATAATATTTAAAAAAAATAAATCTCTTTGTTCCATAATTATTTTCAGTTATTTAACTATTCTTTTATACTTTAAAAAACGTATCCAAAGTACTGCAATCCTGTTTGATGGTGACTGAGGTGTTTTAACCTCGCTCCGTTTGAGTTATTTTTTTATTTACAGGGTGTTTAATAATGATGAGCAAATATTTTAAAAATTATGTGCTAACATTTTAGAAGGCAGTTTTAAGTAGTTCTTTCCAACATTTTTTTGTATTTCTGCCTTTCTTCAGAAAGTAGACTACTTTTTAAAGGTTCAAATTTTACTGGGTCATGCAATATTTATGGAAATCCACCTCATCCACTAGTTAAATAAATAATAATAAAATATTTGGTAGAATTCCATTAATTATGAGAAAAACGCATAAAAATTAAAACCGATTCAAAATAAAATGTGTAGTGAAATGAGATAATGTATTTATTTTCTCTCAATCTAGGCTATAATCTGGACATATAATACGACCATAAAATATGATTCCACTTTTTGCCCACCTGAACCAAAAACTAATTTTAACCGTTAATTTTTAATATAAATTAATATTTTTCGCGAAGTTCTATTATTTTCGCGAGGTTGGTCTCACTCTACAAAACTTATTGGAAGTATTAAAATTGTAAATAAAAATTAAAATAAATTAAAAAAACAACAATTCCCTGAAACTTTTCCAGATCATTACAATAAGTAAACTGGTTTTTCACATATTCAGACAAAATTCGAGACACATTGATTCAACTGAAACAAAATATGTAAATAAAACCGTCTTAAATTTTATTAAGCCAGCTTATTTATTGGCCAATAAAGTGGGCCAATTATTGAAGGTTACCAGATATAAAGCATGGAATTGGCCTGCGATCGATAAATCGTACGATTTATTGCGGATTTAAGGCATGTTGGAAATTATTGCAGATTGTGAAAATTTTCTGGGAAGTTTTGGAGTTTTTTGTTACTTGTTAACTGTGCAATGACGATATTTAATTGTGTTTTAGATGTGTTGAATGCAATAAGTTTTGCAAATTGTTGTAAGCAATAAGTCGTCACGGGTTCTGGATATACATATGTAAAATTGTTGTTCTTTTCATTTCTCTGCAGTTTTAACTAATAATGGCTGTTAATATCTTAATATACAGGGTGGTTTTTTGTTATTTTGAAACGCTTAAATATTTCGGAAATTAGTGATCCTATTGAATTAACCAAATTATGTGAACTTCCTGGTGAATTTTTTGGTCCTAATAGAAAAAGATCTGCTTTAGAGGTTAGGATCCATTCCGAAGAAATATGGGAATCAGATTATTTGATGAACAATGTGATATGCACATGAGGTATTTATTGCCTCATTAACATTTTGTATGTAAGTTCATATATCGAAAATTGTAGTGTTATAAATTTAGAATATGTTTTTTGGGTTATGATATGCGTTTATGGCAACGAGAAAATTAAATTACACGCTAGAAATCATGATCTGCGCTTCAAGTGATCACTCTCAAACAATTCTCGCATATATCCATTGATATGTGGATAATACTCGATTTCTGGGATCGTTGAGGTTATACCCACGTGTGGGCGGATACATTGTGGCATTGTAAATAATTTTCCATTAATCTGTATCAGTCTACCATCATTTAAAAAAAAATCAGGCCCGTAAGTCACCCAGTATATAATTTTTTGTTGTATGATTTACAACCCTTTGAATGAAAATCATAGTTTTCATTCCTTAATTGGAAATGATTCCTTAATTAGTTAAACGTAAATCAATCCCTGAATCACTAAGCATTTTAATTTAATTTGATGAGTCGTCAAAATTTCCTTAAACTTGCTACCATTGCTTTGTTTCTAAATGTTCCAGCTAACCAGTTAATCTGGTTGTCCTGCAGCATTTTAATACATTTGTCTATAACTAATCAAATTTTGAGCCACTGAAACTCACGTAAAATCCAATTTCCCTATAAGTAATAGGACACTCTTAAGGTTGGTGTTCCACGTAAAACAGACAGTTTTCTTTGAGGAAAATTAACATGGAGACTTAAAACGATGGCGTAAAACAATTCTTGCTAGAATTTGCAATTTTATATTTCTCGAGGTTTTGCACGGACGGAAGAATTAAATTAAAAATAAGAGAAATATATAAAAAGTAAAGTGACATCTTAGAAAAAGAACTATTATTTCTACCTGCATACCAACAGTCGTAAATTATTTTAAACGTTGTACCACCGATGTAAGTAAGCTAAGATAATGTAAGCTCAATTGAATTATCACGTCCATTCCATCATTTCTTTACATTCTAAATGTTCTTTCGATAATTTGTGAGCCTTAATTAATTTTAAATGAAGTCTAATCACCGGTAACTAATTTCCGATATTAATGGTACCCCGGTGGTATCGGAGAACGCGATTTTGCCGTAACTGTCTGTACCAGGTGAAAACCGCAATTTACTTGTCACAGACAACTTATAAATGGTGTACCAATCGAGTGCGTTTCTACTACGATCGGTGCAGAAACCATTTAGTTTTTGTCGAATTCGCCAATAGAAATTATTACAAGGTTGAGCGACCATGGTACCTACTATAATGTAATATTATTCATACTTTCATTTCAATGAACAAATGCCGGTTGTAGATCATCGTTTCATTCCAACACGCCTTTACTACTATGCCTTTCTCTTAATTTGTATCTTTTTACATGTTTAAAAGGGAGTTTACCGGTTATGGCTACTGGGTGGAACCACACTACTAAAGGTATTCGGAATAATGTATTTGAATAAAGGAAACTGTGTTCGGCAGCTTTAATTATTTCTTCAAGTGATTCCAGATAAACATTTAAAAATAAGTAGATATCAACGTCTCACTGTTGAGCTTTTTGTAAGGTTTACAAATTGGTGTAGTTTTTTTTTACAGGATTATGCTAGCTCACTAACCCGGTACCAGAACAATATAAAGAATATGAACGACTTCAGAAGATCCCATAGTAGCATCCCATAAGAGATGTTCTCTGGAACTGAAAATTACTTATGAATTATTATTCGAAACAATTGAAGCCTTTTTTCGACCGTTTTCTAGCTTCAGAAAGATTGTTGACGTTTGGAAACTAGAATTGAATTTTTGGTCGATTGTAATGGTGCTTCAGTTATTCCCACAACACAGGGAAAAATAAGAGCTAATAAATCAGCACGTTTCCTCAGAAATGTTACACAACTCAAAGAAGATGCTAAGGAATCTGTATAGGAAAAAGTTCAACGTGAATTTGTCCTACGCCTAGTAATAATTTCAGGGTTTATGATCTGGAATTACAAATCCATGTCCACTTTTGGAAGTTTTCATTCCACAATTTAATCAAAAGAATACTACTTGTATGAGTGTGAGCGTGACCTATAGCTGATGAGCCATTAAGATATGGCTACGTAATGGGCAATTAATTTATCTGGCTATTAAGACGATATAATTGACCGGAAAGGCAGATTAGGAAAGCTGATGGTTTGTGGTTTTCCTAAGCTAAAGAAACTGTTTCGACTTTTAGTTATTTATTTAGTTTATTAAATTAAATTCCGTTAAATTGTTATTTAACGCGATAAAAGACTAGGTTTTTTCAGTAATGGATTTAATTCATTTTGTCAGATTGGCACAGGACTATTATTGATCATAATTTAAATTCATATTTTAAGACTAGATAGAAATTGCTATAATTCTGTGGAAATATGTAGCTGTAGTCATTCAATTTACACTTAAATAGGTATTTCTTAGTATTATTCACGAACACACTGGCAGTGTTCGTAGAAAAGTTGATTAGATATCATTGTTAGTGGTCAATTATCAATAAAAGTGTTAACAAGATTACTGAACTCTTCAATCCTTATTTGCCTTGCCCAGATTCACTGCAAATTTTCATAAATAAAGCACTGTGCGGTCACACAAGACACATATGAACAAAAAAGAAAATGTTACTTTTGGAAAGGCCTCATCAGGCAGTTTCAACAAGATCAGCAAGCATTTGAATTGCATTAAATTTTTATATGTTACTTTGCCAATTAATGCCAGTGATATATTGTTTTGGTTTTGCAATTTTCTAAAAATATAGTTAAAATGAGTTATAGCCCTAAAGATGGAGTAATTAGATTTGATGTTCATAAATTATTAGAAGCTAAATCGAACGTAGCTTTTGTATGAAATAACAAAGTTATTCAGATTATATTGAATTTATGTAGGAGTAGACTAACACGGAAACTAAGTTGGAGAGTTTGGCAACACTATTTTAATGGTAAAATGGATTGTCTTATTAATATTCAATAGGAGGGCCAAAAGGCTCCTCTAATGTATTATTTTAAAGCCTTGATGAAATGGAAATTGCCTTAGTTCAACATAAAGGGTGATTTTAAATTGATTACTTACTGATGATGATGACTTAGTTACTGATGTTTTCTCGGAGAATACAGGAAAAACGTTTTTAAACTAAATTGAGTTAATTTCGTGAAGATTTCAATTTAGCCATTAGAGCGAATCCATACTTCTTTGTTAGAGGTTGCCGTTCATTTCAGCCATTCCTAGGCTTTAAAACTACCGCTTATATGACAAAACTCCTTTCAGCTTCAACTTCGTCTTGTATGAAGGGGCTAACCCTAGAGGAATCCATCGAAATGGCCTACATAGACAGTTACATAAATTATCATAGTGCCTCCTACACTTAGTGCGTTCACAGATGTGGGCTGAATACTCAGCTGACGAGGGAAATAGCAGAAAAACAGACAATCGTAATGATGCCAATTACGTTCTCAAGTCCAAGTAAAATTGTCTAATTCTGTAAGAATAAATTCGATCGACAGAATAATAATGATCTCAGTGAGAATTCACAAGTCTAAATAAACAGAGAGAGACATGTCCATATTCACAAGTGATTTGAAAAGGAGCATTTTACAAACATCTCAAACGATATAAAATAGTTCTTGAGAACGATATAAAACGGCTGGTTAATCGATAACAAACAAATATACTTTTCAACTTAAAAAGAATCAGTCTAGCAAATGCCTAATTCAAATTACTTACATAGCTTTACATGAAAAAGTTTTAATGAAAAATAACAAAATATCAGAACATGCGTTCTTTGCAACAGAACAAGCGTCGTTTAACGAAGAAATAAGTTTAAATTTTAAATTCCGACATCCGAAAACAGACTATTCCAACTTTTTGCGAAATTACAATTAAAATTGTAGAAGTTGTGGAATAAATTTGAAATTGTAGTAGAAATTTTAACGTTCCGTATTATTATGTATTATATGTACTATTACAGGACGTTAAAGATTGTTATATATTATAGTGGTTTATAAATATTTCGAATTCTGTTAACTTTATCCCATATGTACCTTCCCTGGTAGAAATCCAAATTAGTATTGTAGTAGGAAGTTTCTACTTGCACTAGGCACTGGGTAGGAATTATTCTCATTTTTCGTAGTGAGTTATCTTACAATAATGAATTACAATACAAATTGATTATTGTTTGTCGATTTCTCCAATATATTGCGAAATTTCCGTACACGTTTGGAACTAATTTTGCTTCCAACAATATACATCCTAATACATTTGTTAGTATTAATAAGATTTATCATAATCATTCTGCAGTAGTATTCGACGGCTGTCAACAGGACGTTTCAAGTTATTGAATGGACGAAATAGAGGTTAGGTCCTCTTAAATACACGAAACAGTACACCAAAATTTGGGCAAAAAGTGCTTGTTGCATTAGTATTAACAACACATTTTGTAATTCATTTTCTAGGCATTTTTTGGCCATTTCATATTTAATTAAAAATGATAATGATTCTCAATAGTGAAAATGGGCCTGTTCTAGATAATTCTTGGCCAATTTTAGAAGAACATCTTTCTCGCATTAATCATACCCATAGTCTATTAACCAATAAATTGTTCCGATTTCTAATGGGGTTAATACTTTTTCAGCAACCCTGTATATGATTATATATCATTTCTTTGGAAACTCAATGGAAAAACTACATTTTGAAATTCTCGATTATTTCCAAGTGATTAGAGCGACGAATTTATAGGTCCATTAGTGAAATGAGCCGAGTGGGTCTACTTGACGTTTAATTTCATCTGTTACTTTTGTGGATTTACAAATAAAGCAACAGGTATTTCCGTCATGTTAAGAGAAATAGGAGCATTTTGCCTATTCAATGAATTGAATGTTGTTGTATATTGTATCTGAAGATTGGTCGGAAACATGTATAAATTGTGTTTTCAGTAACTGAAAATTTATATTGAATGGAAAAAAAATGTTAAATCGAGAAACAGTCAAAGGGAGCCATTTTTAACATCGAGAAATAATATTAATATGTAAATTCAAAACTCATATAATCTCTGTTAGTTTGCCTGGCCTTAAATACTTTAAACACATGTAGTTATTCAATCCGTAAATGTCCCAAAATAAACAGTTTCTCCGGGAAGATTTAAGTTCTAAAAATAACAATTTTGATGATTCAAATATATTAATTTATTTCCAAGCTTTTAAAAATACTGAACATACATTTCAAATACTCAAAACAAGATAATAAAGTGTTTATACATTCATTTTCAAAATTTGTAAAACCGACATTGAATATTTTCCGTTGAAATTGATAGAAAGTTTTGAACTATTCAGAAGATTCAGAATTTATGACGCGGAATTTCGATCAGTCAATAAGAAAATTAGAAAATAAGATATGTTGTTGAACCCCTTAACCCTTTAAAGCCAACTCAAGGCTTTGTTTATCTAAGAGTTAGATAAATATATTCAGTTAGATATGTATAAATATTGCCTAGTATAGTGCCACGGTTGTTGCTTTATACTATTATCTCAATCATTCTGATGTTACCGTAAATGCTGTTTTGGTAATTAAGAGGGACGAAGTCCTTGACATACGGTGGAAAATTTTGTTTTGTTCTATGGTATTGTTTATTTCTTTAGTGTTAAAGTTCCGTATGTCTCTCGTAATGGCCTTTGAAATGTCTTTGTTTAGATTTCTTAGCTCTGTTATGTTCGTTGTGTGTTTTTCTCTCACTTCCCTTCTTTTCTGCATTAGGTTTCTTGTGTCCGCAGTAAGTTTTTCATTTTTCCTTGTTTGCCTATCTTCAAACTTTTTTTGCGACTTCTTTAGTACCTCCACTAATGCCTCATTAAACTGTTCAATGTCCGTTTTCGTCTTGTACGTCATTTTTTAAATGGTCATTTGCCCTGGCGAAAACTTAAAATTATTTTCTGTCTGGTTTCAGAGCTTGTTACTATCAAACTCAACACGTTCTTAACCGTTGCTCATGAGTACGTCATTCAGTATCACTCCAGCAGTCAGCTGTTCAGTTCCGGACACTTTTACTTTCTTCGACGGTCAACTTCAGTTTCACTTTCCCAGAAGAATAAATCTGTTGCTTATAACAAGTATAAACAACAGACGGTTAATTCGCTTGTCCCGCATGTGAAGCATTTGATCTATGTAATGTCCCCGCAAGCAAAGCAACGTTCGGTATAGTTATGAATTTTAAGCTGATGAGCATAATAATAAAAACCAGCAACAAATTCGCACTAGCCAACAAATATCTGCCTAGAGGCATGGTTCAATTTTGATTTGTTATCAAGCATTTATAGAATAGCACTTTTTCCAGTTTAATCAATGCTTTATTTGATATAATATTTAGCTATACTAATAGTTTGCTAAATTGGCTTTAAAAACTGGATCAATTCTGCGTGCTGCGAGCGATTCTATTTCTCTTTGAACCATTATTTAGTGATGTTCTTTTTCGGTTGGCGCGTGTTTTTTCAAAAAATTGGTGCCTCAGAAAAATTTTCTACAGGGTATCAAATGAAACAATGCAAACTTGGTAAATGTTCCACATGCGCTCAGTTGAACAAAAGAACGTTTTCTTGTATTTAAACAGTACATGCATCAAGATAGACCTCGAATCTCGAACAAAGTTTTTGAATTTTACACTCATCTCGTTTATTTATAGAATGGTATTAAAAAAATCAACTTTTTGGTATTGCAGCGATTTGTTTTCTTTTGAACCGACTAGCAACATCTATGCTATCCTAATAAAGGCTCATGCTGAAGCTGAAACTTTGCAGTCGACTTCAGAAAATAAGTCAATATACCGGGTACACGAATGAACGAAATATTTGAAAGTAACCATCACTTAGTTGAAAATCATCCAGAATCACAGATTTCGGCGGAAATTCTAATTTGGTTTTAGCTTCAACATGAGCTCAATATCTTGAAAATTGGACCAAGAGCAGAAAATTTATCGCTGCAAGATCAAAAATTTGATTTTACGAGACTATCCTGTCAACAAAAGAGATGGCCGAAAAATTCAAAGTCCGTTTCGAGCTATTTGGCTTATCTTTAAACTTTTGGTGTTGAGATCGGAAAAACCTCAGTTTTGTCCAACTAGGAGCACGCCAAACTTTGCGAGATTTGCATTTTTCATTTGCCGCCCTGTACAACATTAATCTGAGGTGCTTAATGTTTACCAAAAGATTGACTAACAAAAAAATAATTGGGACTACATAAGGCATCAAACAGAAACCAAATCGCTCGAAGCAACATAATTTATGCGCTTCCAAAGTTAGAGCAAATTTGGCTCTGTAACGTTCATTTTAACAGTTGAAATCAGTCAGATATCATTAATATATCAAAAAGAAAGATCAAATACGTTTAGTACATCGTGAACTGACTACAGATTTTTTCATATATATACTTTTTAATATCGTTTCGTATATTTTCCTGACTGTACTTTAATTCACTCCAATATATTCCTGGGTTTCAGTCAATTTTATTGTTTACTATTTAAAATGTTACAAATACGTTTCGGTGTCTTTCTCCACCATCATCAGTTTGTATGTTTAGATGTTTCTGCCTTCACATTTGATTGGACATTTGAATGTGTGACACATTGAATACTTTTTAATATTAAAGGTGAATGAACTCTACTAATTTGCTACCCTACACACTCGCCTTCGAAACTTTTTGGATATCGGCATGACAATGCTTTCACTCCATACAAGGCTTGCATATATCATAAATGAAAAACGATCGAAAATTCGTTAACAAATAAATGGAAATTATAAGATATTAAATTTAACCTTTACCGCTTACATTAGACATTGAACCGGCGAAAATTGTCTTTATTTCATGGAAAATCAAATACTGCTATATCTCCGGAATGACAATTAGCAAAGCTGTTGACCTTAACACAAAAGCGTATACGGATTTATCGAAAGTCGCAAAATGGTAACAAAACATTACACGAATCGTTTAACTGATTGCTATTTGCATAATTTATTAGAAAATGTGCGGTAATTTGATTAACAATTATCGATCACTGTCTGATACCCCTTTTAGATTTTCGAATTGCTTTTTTGCGTTTGCGGATTATTTTCTTATGGTGTACATCAGACGATGTTTTTGATTCACTCAATTCTTATGGCAAAGTTTGTTTTAGAAATATAATTTTTAAATAGAAATATTGCCTTTTAAAAATGCTGGAAAGACCAGAAAGTAGCCAAATGTGTTTTCATTAAACGGCTATTTTTCATAAATCTTCATTAAACTATACATTTACAATACCTTTTCCAATGTGATAATAAATGGTTCTCAGAAAATGCAACTAGAGCTACGGATCGGCTAGCTCTGAACAATCGACAACATGAGTGAAAGACAAAGCGCTTGACGCAACCGAGGAATGAGGACAGTCCGGCACAATTCCCATTATCGTGTAGGTATATCTATCGATCGACCTTTGTAGCTGATTTACAAGATCTAATTTGAAAATTTAATCGTTGCGTTGAAGCTCTAGTATGGTTAATAAGATGTCAAAATATTTGGTGAATTGCACTTTAACTGTTAACCGGTACTCTCATGTTAAAAGAATGCATTGAGTGGTGGTAATGGTCAGACTTCTGCAATCGCAATATACCTATTAAGATGAAGATTGCTAATATTCTCTGCAATATTTCATTTTGTACTTTTTATGTGGTGGGTCAGTCTTGGCGTCATCGATACCGTAACGATTTTAATTGATACCACTTAAACTGTATTTCTCTGTCAAATATGCAAAGTTTAGCTATAGAATTTATCAAGAGATTGGCTACATTGTCGGCCTGGGAAGACACTGTGGGAGGGAAGGAATTCCCCTCCCACTGGGGAATAAGTGTCGATATACTTAGTCGTTTTTCTACAATTACACTATACAGTAGCTCGTAATTGGAGAAAATTATAAGAAGTAGACAAAGATGAAGTTACAATAAAGCACCCATGAGGTACTTGTTTCGGGTACACCCGAGAACATCGGGATTATTTGAATTGAATATCAAATTAATGCACCAGGTGTTGTTTTCGTGACTTACCGATAGAAAACGTACGAGGAGACGTTTTGGAAAGTGGTGGATAGAAAAATGTTTCCAGTATAGCAAAGTACTAAAGTATTGTAGGTCATAAGCAGTTCCAGGGCGACTTAGCCCCAGGAGAATTGTGCAAACATTCGCTGGCGAAGCTTGACGCCAATGTGGAAATTGCAGCAGAGAGTTCCTCGAGAGGATGACACGAGAGCCTACCCAAAAAGTGGTAAGAAGGGTGACGGATTCTATTCTTCCAGTATTGAATTCTCTACGGCGTTTAAAACCACTCTGGGATTCAAGGAAGAGAGGGACACAATGGATGTCGTGACACAGGACCCGAAAACAGCTGGACTATTTTCGCATGATTCAAACTACAGGAAACTCGAACGGGTCACACACGAAGTCTGGTCAAGAATATCCCATTCGCCACTGAAAGAAGGCAGACCACAAAATAGATCTGTGCATTCTCAAAATGGCAAAATCTGTCTGCCATCATGGGTAATGATAGTGCTGAAGGTAGCAGTGCAATCATTTGGGAGTCCCAACGAATGTTTGTTGATCCATCGTCTTCGAAGTCTTAATGCCCGGGCATCTCACAAAAGTTTCTGTTGATAGCTTCCTTCAGCTAATTAGAAAATAACTCAGGGTCATAACTAGGCATTGGCCAGTAAACTGCAATCAGAGTAAAGTAAGAAAAATAAATTGATGAAACCGTCGATCTGCTGGTTTACCGCGGGTGTTAAACTTAAGTCACTGCCCTTACACTTTTGGCTGTTGGTGCATTTGCTAGCAATAGCATATGTTGCGGATATGATGTACACACTTAATTGGGGTTCCGAGAATTAATTGAGCGGGTGGAACAAAAACTAGCAGGGCCATCGACTACAGTATTTGTACTTGAAACAAACCACCCCGAATGCGAACAATGACATACAGATTGAGTGGCTGCAAGTGTGTTAATTGACAAAGAAAAAGAAAGATAAAAAATGGAGACAAAACATATGCGAAAGTTGGCGAAACCCAAGAAGTAAATACAGTGAATATGAGGGCATATAGCAGAACGAGCAAAAATTCAGAAAACCGGTAGAAATAAGTAAAAAAATATAAATACAATATAGGGTTAATGTGACTAACGAGAGAAGACCCTCTTCGGCTAACTGCTTCAATGGAGCTCCAAAGAATAGAGTGAGAGTGAGAATGGGGCTTTCAAAAGTAAATGTGTACGCTAGGGCGACCAGACGATTAGGGTATGCTGAAGGATGAGCCCTCATACAAAAAAGTACTTCTTTCAAATGATTTTTGATCGGCACGTTAAATCAATTTAAAGATCTTGAACCGAATCTTCCAAAAATTCGGAACCTGTAAACGGGTCAGCCCATTTTTCATCTCCAATTAGGGAAATACGACAAATTGCAGGTGAACAGGCCACAAAAGGCGAAACTTTGGCGGTACTTGGTGTATTAATACTTAGAACAATAATAGTGTTCGAATGCTCTCAAAAAAGGGCCCATGCGTGGTGAGTAATTGCAAATAAACATTTTTAGAGGAATACTCTTCCTTACATCCCACTTTTACTGTGGATTTATGTTACTTTGTGGACCCATGTTTACTAAACTTGTTGGTTATTTTGGCCTAATCTATCATATTTTTAAATATTGTACCCTCGTTGTTTTAACACTATGTAAAATTTTAATTCTATACCGAAAAAAAATAAACAATGCAAAACCAGCAGGAAAGCAAAGACTAACCTTTTTTTAAAGATCCACACGGTATGGAGTCACGTAGCTGGTTCCAACATGGAACACGAAACGCAACAAGAACCAGAATAGAATGACGGCCCGTCGAGTGGCCACCGGAGTTTCGACTGTTTTGAGAACCGGGGATCCACATCTGAGTCATTCTGACTATTTCTTTAAAATGCACACATGTAGTTCATAATTTAATACACATCTTCATAATCATCTAGCTAAAATATGATAAATGACGTACGTTTGGTAATTGGATGATATTTTCATGTCTATGTCTACCTAGAGAAATTTTTTTCTATATCTACATAGAGAAGTCTGTCTTTCTAGTTAAACTGCTGTTTGGAGATTGATTCAATACTCTAACTAGGCTTAAGTGTCGACATTTAAATATATTTCAATTTTGCCAATTGCAAGCATTATCTTCATATGATAAACTCGAACTGTTGATCACAGTTGAAGGCACCCGCATCAAAGTAATTAACCACCACTAGGTTGAATCTTCTACCAACAATCCAAAGGTCATTCCGAAATATTTTCACTTGTGTATAAACATATTTAAATAGAATAGATAACATTATGTATTCGGGTCAAGCAACTGACAAAAACCCAGTAACCGCTGGAGTAATTTGAAGAACTCGGTTATAACTGAGTCTATTGTGTTCCACTCGGATGTAATAAGATCTATCAATCAATCATCCGCTACCCATTTAAGTACCATATAAAATACATGATTTAAAGTATTTAATCCTAGCTATAAACCCAACACTTTTATGTCAGGGATTGATATAGTTTAAAATGTTTGTTTGGTACCTTACCTGAAATAAGCTGGCTGTTAGGTCTTCCAATTCCGCTTCCACGTCCTGTCTTATCCTGTTCACCCGAGTCAGTTCTTCATCCTTGATCTGCAGCTGCCGACTGGCTTGCTTCAATTCGTCCTAAACGAAAAATCGTTAACTTTAACTAAAAAATTAGATGATGATAATCATTAAATATTAATATGGCACCAACAAGGTTGTAAGGTCTAATATGAAAACGGAACTGAACAGGGCGAAATCCATGTTAAAAAAGCAAATATTGTGGTAATGAAATACAAAATTCACAGGTAATTTTTGGGTTGACATTTTCATGATTTTTTCACTTTTACAAGCATTTTATCCTTCAATTGAAAGCAGAACCCAGCGACAATTTTTAGTGTCAATCAGTGCAGGCTCATTGAAGGCTCACGCAAAAGAGAATTTACCAAATTACAATCATTCATTTGTTTATGATGTTAGAACAAAAATAATAAAAAATTAAATTAATTAATTAAAAATTAAAAAATTAAAGAAAAAGTATATCGTGTGATCACAACTTTGAACTACTTTTATATTTGCGCAAGATTAGAGTGACATAATTATAACATTTTTATACTTGTTTTTCAGTTTCACCTGTAGTCTTAGTTTTAATGAGAAAACCGTCATTTAAAGGAACCACCAAATACATTTTTGCCAAATTTATTATTTAGGGTTTTGGAAATATCGCAGTTTTTAGTGAGGCTTATTCTTTTTCTACTTTATGATATCGCCAACTCTTTTTTTTTAATCATCTTGTATCCGGGTATTAGCAGAGATTAGTTCTTAGAACTAATCTCTGGTATTAGTATACTAAACGAAGTAAAGACCAGGAGGAGCAGGCCACGAAAGAAGAATATCTGATAACAAAGCGGCCCCAAAAGTATCTTCTATAAGTCGATGTCTCAGGTCGAAAAACAACATTGCAAAAATCTAGAAGGAGTGAACATCCAAGATGGCTGAAAATCTTATGAAAAGGATGCAGACGAGTAATTCAGTCGGCTAAACAGTGGGGCATAACTATAATAGCAAATGGAACGTACTATATAGCCTAGATGCTTACAGGCAGTGTTAAGTGTAAATCGTCGACCCACAATTTGTAATTATTAGATAGAATACGCGAATTACTAATTTGCTACTTATTCAATTTAGTAAGTTGTTAAATTTGAGAGTTGTTTTGTTAGATGACTGAACTCTATGACTAGAAAGTTAATTAAGGAAATAATTTAAAAAATTATGATTAGAGCTGAACATCAGTAAAACAGGATATTGAAAACGAATAACACGATGAAAATCACTCAATAATAATCAACTGATAAAATATTGCAGGACATGAAAGTATATTATCACAAGATGTCATTAGACGAAGCAATCAAGGAAATGATCGGTTTTCGGTTTCCTTAAGGAACGATAGTAATTGATCTATTACTAATGTCCTATGGGACAAAATAAAAATAACAATAAAACGATATTCAATTACACAACCCCTCCACCCAACTACTATACGAACGCACAAACATGACAAAGATTTCGGAAAGACTCATACATCTACAGACAAAATGGACAAGAAACCCCTACAACTGGACCATACTGAATCCCCTTTGTCTTACAAGACCAACCAGACAATCCCGCTTCCGCTTCCCTACATCAACGCTACTCGAACACTTACAAACGCAACTGACTACTGGACAATAAAATAATGTTTTTCTTGTCATTAGAATTGGAAAGTTTATTTAATAAGATTATTAACCTAGAATAAGAGAATTTTCATCTTTGTTTTTTATTTAGATTAAGACTGCATGTATTAAACAAGGGCAGAAAGACCGATAGGTCGATAGCCTTTTTTTAGAAATAAAGATGTTTACTACTACTGATATACAATAATCTGGTGAAAATTATAATAACGCAGAGGTGCGGTTCATGAAAAAGTACATAAAACATTTAAACCAACGGAGATTGAGTTTTCGAGAAGCGGGGTTGGTAATAGTAGGTTTTAAATGGAAACAGTTTTGAACGACAGCATAAGACAAATGGGGGTAGAACGAAACGCAGTAGACGAAATCAAGAATAAACACTAACATTTTTCGGACTCATAGAAAGAATGTCGAGCGGAAGGAGCCCGAAACAGACCTTGGAATCAAGCGGAAGAAAGAACTTTCAGAAACACTTTCGAGTGGGATTCTTTCATTTCTCCATGAAGAGATGAAAGAACGACGTTTAGAGATAAACTTCTGGAATAACGAAAAGTACAAATCGGGTATCGGAAGACGTAGAGCTTTGTCAGCCGGAGTAAGTGTACATACAACTTGACGCCTTCATAGTAAAGTGGAAATTTGTAGGGTATTAAGACTTTTGTGGCTGACCTTACGTACTAATATGCAAACACGATGCTGATCAACCACATACATTGGAATTTTGATGGATTTTCAAATGACATCCCATTGATTAAGATGACATTGGATTGACAAATAATAATTTCACCCTAGTAATGAAATGATCTACTAACCTGTAGTCCCATAACCAGCTGGTCCTTACAGGCCACCACAGATCCGGACCAATCGATTTGGTCACTCCCACTTGCTGCGCTTTTGCTATCACTGTCATCTTTTAGATCAAACGCTGATATCACTTCTAAGTCGCATTTTTCTATATCCAAGTCGCTATACATTGAACTGTCAGAGCTGTAACACATTACGAAGATTCAGTACAATTGAATTGCCTAAAATGGCAATTGACGCTGACCTGTTTCTATCAGTGACACTCAATCCTCTCACTTTGTCTGAAACAGTGTTGACACTAGAGTACTCATATCCGGCTCTATCACTGAAAAGTTGCCGTGTTACATGATCTCTGATAGTAACGTCAGCAGTTTCCATTTCCAAATTATCGTCGTCATCTGAAGAATAGGATTCATCACCAGTGGTGCCAGTGGAGCCCACACGTTTGTGGTTGTGAATCTTCTTGGGACCCGACGACATATTGGCCAGTAGCAAGAGTGGAATTATCTGGAATAAACATATTGTGTAATTATAACTGGGATGATATTTTGGGGGATGAATTTTTGCAAAACATTTGTAGCTCGCAATAATGCTTTAAAACGCGACAATCAAAACTCGTGAAGTAGATCTTTCCATTTTATTCCCGTAAAGGTTTGAACGCGAATTGATTGTTACTGCGAAAAGTTCTGCTGGAGCTCATCATCAATATTTATTTAAAATGCAGTGTTTTGGATAATTCAGTTACCTCCACCAAAAAATAGAGGGTATTATCAGAGGAGCGAAAAACAGAAAAGCTCTAGGAAAAGATGGGATATCAAAAAAATAAGTTTCTCAAGAATCACCAATCTGGTAAGTGCTGTTATTAGGATAAGACATTTTTCGAGTACGTTTCAACAGGCAGAAATCATTATGCTCCCAAAATCCAAGAAAGCAAGATTCTTTTCACAGAACTACAGACTGAAAAATTAAAAATATTGGGAATCTGTCTGTTGTGGTGTTCAGAGAAAAATTTTCTGACTCAATTATGAAACTTTCGGAAAATATATTTCCTTTCCTGCTTTATACATATGCTTATATTTCTAGGATAAGAAACAGTCGGGACAACTTAATTAAAAACAAATTAATGCACGAACAGATGAAAATTTAAAAAAATAGATACATGAACATTGAAAAAAAGTTAAGATCTTACAGGTAGAAAAGTGAAAATATCAAACACAACGAAACGCCATTTGAGTAATAAGAAATCAAAGGAACTATACCGAAGAAATCAATAACAAACGGCACAATCGGAATACTCTTGCTGTATGTGGAAAAAGCCTTTAATATCGTATGGAAATAGGGGCCCATTTACAGGATGGCAAATACAGGTACAACTTTATATCTTATTTAGTTTTATCTTGATGTAATTATTTTATTTAATTAATATATTTTATGTTAAATGCTGGTCCCACTTTTTGCTTTCTCTAATGTTTATAACGGGTTGCCTAGATCGTTTACAACGTTATTCCAAAATTGGCGCAAACTGGCGCAAACTTTTTATTTGGATCAATTACTACGAAAAAATCAATATATTTGTGTATGTGGTTCGTTTCTAAAGCATGCTCTTGAATACTCGTAATGTATAGCAATGTCGAACATGCACTAAGTTTACCTTCGTTCAGGGCACTCGATATCGGTCAAATCTCCGAAATAATAGACCGACTATATCCACGGTGTGTGGTTTATTTCAAGCAAATTGATGCATCTAAGAACGTAAAAGTTTCTTAAAAAGTGAATGAATCCAAACCTGAACAGCTGATTGGTGAACTCATAATGACGACAGTACTGTTTTATCAAACTCAAAACTATTCCAATTGTTTTTATGGGCATCCTTAATAAACAATTAAAATCATTTTGAGTTTGCTAGAAACAAGCACTAATAACTTGGCGAACCCTTCAAAGATATCTCGCATATATTCCTTGATCTCTGAATTTTAAAAGAATCCCGGAACAAGTAGACAAAAGTTTGACGAATAGCTTCACAACTAACGGTCTTTCGAATCTTTTCACCAAAAAAAGCTTTCTTTCTATATCAAGTTCTTCTTCTTCTTCAAGTAGTACTACAACCCTATGTGGGTCTTGGCTGCAAGCACAACTTGCCTTCATATACTTCTATCTAGCATTGTTTCCTGTTCATTTTCAATGGCCATCTTCTGCATATCCGACAGAACATTGTCCCTCCATCTCATTTTAGGTCTTCCCGGTGGTCTTCTGCTCGACGGTGCTTCCTGCCATGCAATTTTCAGCATTCTGTCATCCGGTGCTCTGTATATGTGTCCTGCCCATCTCAGTCCTTGTGACTTTGCTTCTCTCACAACTCACTCCCTGGAACAACTCCGCGTTTGTTCTTATTCGATATTGCCCTGAATTGGGATCCTGGGTTGGTCCATATATTTTTCTAAGTATTTTTCACTCGAATCTTCGCAGGATGTCTTGGTTTGCTTTGGTTAGGGTCCACCCTTCACATCCGTACATGACTACCGGTCTTATAGTAGCATGGTACAATTTTAGTTTCGAGCATCGTGACATTATTCTCGATTGGAACAGTTCTCTTAGTGCATAATAGCATCTATTAACTGCTCTGTATGCGGGCCTTCATGTGGTTTCATGTGGTTGTTTATTCATGTGGTTGTCTGCTGTGGTGACTACGCTGAGGTATTTGAATTCTGAGACCCGTTCAAAATTTTTGGTGTCAATGGTTACATTTTGCCATAATCGATTTCTTCCCAGTCTCCGAGAATTAAACATGTATTTTGTTTTGTCTTCATTAATACGTAATTCTACTGTGTCTGCCTCCTTTTCTATTTTTCCACACAACTCTTTGATTTCAATGGTTGTTTTACTGACAAGATCTATATCATCTGCAAAACCAGTATCAGGATTGGTCCACTGCTTGAAAAAACTTCTACGTGAATGTTAGCCCGTTTGATCGCTGCGTCCAAAACGATATTGAATAGCATTAGAGACAAACTATCACCCTGTTTCAGGCCGTTGTCCACCACACACCTCGATGCACACTTTTGTAATATTGATTATTTTCTTTGGGGTTCCACATTCTGCCATGGCTGCCTACATGGTCTCTTATAACGCTATCATAGGCTTGTTGGAAGTCGATAAATGGTTGGTGGAGGTCCTTATCAAATTTCCAGTGTTTTTCGAGGATTTGGCGAATAGTGAAGATTTGATCCATCTTTGACCTGCCCGGTCTAAAGCCGCACGTGTGGTGTTATGCGGATTAGAATCACGTTTGCAAGCACGTTACTTGCGGTGTTGATGAAAGATATCCCTCTGTAGTTTTTGCATACCTGATAGCTTCCTTTTTTATGTAGGGGTATAATAACACTCTGTTTCCAGCTTTCCGGTAATGTTTCGCTGTCCCATATTCGTACGATTAACTCATGCATCTTTTGATAGTTACGTACGATTAACTCATACCTCTTTGAGTACTGGACCTCCCATTTTCAGGCATTCAAAGGGAATAGTATCATTTCCAGGCGTTTTGTTGTTTTTTAGGCATTGTATGGCCTTCGTCACTTCATCTGGTGTTGGTTTCTCCGTTTCTATTTCAGCGGTTAAATACACGGGTATATTTGTTGTGTCGTCCTTTGTTGCATTGAGGAGTTTCTGAAAATGTTCTTTCCATGCTTTAATACCTCTGTAATGCCGGTGATGAGTTCAACATTATTCTTCCTTATTATATTACTTGTTTGCGGTTTAAAGCCCATTTTATTTCGATATGTTTCTTTAATGAATGCCTGCTGTTGTTATGTCTTCCACTATCTTCGATGTCTTGTATTTGTTTCTTCTGATGTTCTCTCTTTTTTTCCTAATGAGTTTCCTTGCTCTACGTCTTGCATTGTTAAATTTACCTATGATGTCCTGTGAAGGGTCCTGTAACATTTGAGCCCTAGCGCGGTTTCTTTGGGTCTGTACGTTCTCACAGTCCGTATCGTACCAGTTGTTTCCAGAATAATCTTCTGTATAACATTCCACATAGTGTTGGCGTTATTCTTACACATTTCTGGTATATCCCGCATTTTAATTGCAATTTTAGATTTGTAGATAGCGAGGGCTTCCCCTTCCTTAAGTTTATCCGTGTCCCATTCAGCTGTCTTGTTTGCTTGTTGTGGACCTGTCTTCTGTTTCTTGATCCTTATTTTTGTTTTGGGACATACTAGAAAATGGTTCGAGTCCGCCTCAGCTCCTCTTTTACTTCTAACGTCTATGATGATATTTGAGTGCCTGGGATCTATTTGGTTTATTGTGATACCATCATTGGATCCCCACGTCTCCTTTTGTATATCTCTGTGTTCAAACATAGTAGATTTGACCATGAGATTGTTGAGTCCTGACCTCTTAGTCTAATGTGAAATATTCTTTCATTAATGGGTACAAAGTCCATTACTGCGTCCACAGGTATTCCTGTATTACAAAGCCAGTTCCGAATTGATGGGCGCCATCTTTGTGGCCACTGTCAAATACCACCGACTTACTAATTGTTATATTTCCCGTATCTGGCCACCTGATTTCCTGGATAGCCGTAATATCCATTGGCTGCTCCTGGTCGATACCAGTTTAATACATTCCATGTTCAATATCAATTTGAGATATAAATATATTATATAGTAATAAACATCGTTTTAAACCATAAAAAAATTATGTTGCGACGTGATGAGTGTTGATGAAGTGAAGATGAGCCATTGTGTAACAAAAAGCATTTAACGAGAGTAGGTAGTCATTGAATGTAGGTAATTATATTATTGATTTGGAAACTGAAAGAAGAACGAAACATTTGAAACATTGAGTTCTTATCAACTGAATAAAGTGACAAATTTAGAGTTTTATCCGAAAAAAATATATTTTTTTACATTTGCCTTTAATTTCACCTGTTACCTTTGGGTATTTTCCCATGTAGCAACAGGTATTTTAGTAGCTATTTTCCGTCTTTCCGAAGTACCCCCCGATTACATCTTCAGATACTTTAAGTCCAAAAATGTAAAAGTCAGTCCTACAAGCTGTGAAAAGACCCAAGAAGAACACGCACCAGCTGAAAAAAGATGGACAGAGGTAAAACTGCTTAGGTTTTTAAACGGATAAGTAGTTTAAAATGATAGAATGTAACTAGCTTAGCGCATAGGAACTAGTTCATTTAAGTTAATAAGATTAACAAGGTAGCAAGCAGCTGGAGTGATGAGAATGTGAAGTAATGATATAAGAGCTGACAAACATGTTAGATAAAATAGAAAGTTTGAAAGGCCCCGCTGGAAAGGTACATTAACAAGCTAAAACCGACTAATTAGAACTGAGATTTAAAATCGGTTCCAAGGGTGCCGAATTTTATACAATCACATTTGCTATTCGTGCAACATTACAATTTGCAAAACATTTAGACCTGATATCAATATGCAATATTGTTATCAAAATATCAGTTTTTTCAAAACTACACCACTTTATACCAGCTTAAGTGGTAAATCTTAACATCAATACAAATGAAGTCCTTTTCGTTTACAACTTGTACCGGAACTGAAATCTGAGGATGTAATTACGTGAGATTGCATGCAACATTCAAAATCAACAAATTATTTTTTCAAAAAATTATTTGGACTGACTAACCTACATTCACTAGAGGAGGCGTAATAAACTTTCACAATTTACATATTTCACCGCAGACAAACCCGCATGAGATAATGCCACTCTTAAATATAAAAAGTGAAATTTAATGTGAAAATATTTAACTAGCTGAGTTAAATGCGCATTTCTTAAGCGGATTATCCGTCTCAACATCCTACTTTAGTTAGTACTTTAGTTAGTTAGTACCCACTGGTATCTCTGTAAACTGGACCGAAATTCAACCTATTTTTTTAGATTAGATGAGATTTAGTTTATATGTTGTGGTTATTTTCACCCTATTAACGGATTAGGTAGTTACAAGATACAACCGGTAGGTCCCACTCTGCCACCTGAGCAGCAGAAGTCTTCAAATACATGTTGTTTCTTCTTCAAATTCTTGAACCGGCGTTTGGGGCATAAAGTGTATCATAATATGTGACGAAATATTATCAGATAATCAAGCATAAACTAGATTCAACATCGTTAACAAAAGCGTTACATGAGCAAGTGATTGGTGGACCAAGTTAGCAAAATATCAGCGTAAAAGAAGCTTTCCACCCATAAACTTTGTTTTAGATATAACAGATACGAGGTAAAACCATCCGTAAAACCGAAGGCTAAAATCTACTCTGTCGTGTATTGTTCGCCCTTAAAAATTGTCTTGAGAAAACCAGAATATTTTTTATTTGGTGAACAGGTGTTGGAAAAAGGACTACTGAAAAGACAGGGAATAGAAATATGCTTTGAAAGACAAGTTCGAGATAGGAGAAAAATCGGAGAGAATAATGAAAAACAGGTGGGTGTGGATATATGAGTCTATGGCGAGAAAATAAACGATTGGTTTGAACCCCAAAAAAATGAGAACTTCGGGTCTCGACGCTTAAACAGACATACTCATCATCATATTTCCTAAAAGCAGTTGCTCCAGCCGTATCAAGTACAGCTCGTGCAAAAGCCGCCAGCAATAAATTCATCGAAACAATGAAAACAGCAAATGTAACATTTCAGAAAAAGCTTCGATTTGCAGACGACGATGCGTTTATATCAAGAATGAGAAATGCACTTAGTGATCGTTTAGCTATGAAAATCATCCTCAAGCATGACCTACATAACTTTAAAATTATAGAATTGACAAGTATAATTAACACTTTTGTTATTGGACCAATTATATTGTCGAATTGGTTTAACAGCGACAACTATTTGCAGATTTCGCTGACAAAAAAAGA
Source organism: Dendroctonus valens (assembly GCA_024550625.1). Classification (NCBI taxonomy): domain Eukaryota; kingdom Metazoa; phylum Arthropoda; class Insecta; order Coleoptera; family Curculionidae; genus Dendroctonus; species Dendroctonus valens. Next base: position 300,769 of record JAJTJO010000069.1, read on the forward strand.
AACATTTTAGTTTGAAACTAATTAACAGACTTTCACTTGAAACATATTGTAGTGGATTAATAGAGAAAATGGAAGATCACGATTGCTTTAATGAACCAGCGCAATCCCCCGACTTAACACTTTTAGACTTTGTCCGTGTGGCGCTTTTTAATCGAAAGTTCCTCATTGCTACATAAAGTGAGTTACTGCAAACACTTTTCTAAGCAAGTCCAACAGGATACCCAAAGTACGAGTTGATTTTTCTACAACGGTGGACATTTTGAAAATAATTTAACTAGGTGCAGTTACTCCGAATTATTGTGTATACTTTCCTGACTGTATTTCAATTTAATCCAAAAGAAATTCCTGGGTTCCAGTCAATATTAGTGTTTATTAGTTAAAATTTTTACAAATACGTTTCGGTGTCTTTCTCCACCATCATCAGTTTGTCTGTATGAATTTTGGTATGATGGCCAGATACCTGGTCTGGTTAGGAAGTTTTTTCTGTTCCTCTCTTTTATATAACTTTTATATAATAAACACTAATATTGACTGGAACCCAGGAATTTCTTTTGGATTAAATTGAAATACAGTCAGGAAAGTATACACAATAATTGAGATGCTTGGGAACAAAAGCGGGATAGATCTGATAGATGAAAACAAGTTGAAGGGGACATATAGGAAATTACAAGCAAAATTGGCAAAAGAGAGGAACAGAAAAAACTTCCTAACCAGATGCAAGAATTTGGCCATCATACCAAAATTCATACAGACAAACTGATGATGGTGGAGAAAGACACCGAAACGTATTTGTAAAAATTTTAACTAATAAACACTGATATTGACTGAAACCCAGGAATTTCTTTTGGGTTACTCCGAATTTAAACATTTAAGAAAGCAATTTGTGTTTACTGAAGCTTACCCAGGAGGGAAAGAATCCAATGTTCTCATAAACATGTCGGGAAAAAGGCGATTCTTATAAGTTTTCAGAGTTTGGAAGTTCACAACACTGGAGTAACATAAAGGAACAGAAATCGTAAAACGTAATTTATTATAAAAGGATTATATACATTATAGTAAATAATAACAGCTTGGACTTAACTTAATATATAAATATATTTCTCAGCAGAATAATGTGAGTATATCTCGCAGAGTGATAATTTGATATGCTTTTAATATTCTCAATATATTAACAGGAAATAGTACATTATATACCTAGGTCGAGAAGTAAGCTATTATATACCGATCACGTTTACATCCTGAGGCGCGTAGCTCCGAAGGATGTAATGTGTGTAATTTTCTCTTTTTCATCGCTAATTTTAAGTTATCTCTTTGTAACTGTTTTTTGCGTTACGACTGTCCTTAAAAAATGAGTTTCTGCAATAATAGGATTCACATCCATCTGCAATTCATTATCATTCTTTCAAATCAAAATAAGCAAAATAGTTTGAATCGAAAATCGACAGATAAATCTGAATCTTTGGAAAAAGACCTGTACTTTTCAACTCTAATCAACTTTTCTTAATAACAATTTTCGATATTGTGAAAAATAAAGGTACCTACTTGATTCATGAGCAAAATTCATATTTTCTGATGCACTCGTATATGACTATAAAAAAAAAGTATCTGATGGTTGCATTTCAGGTTTTGGACCAAGCAGAACTTTTTAAGGAAAATAAGTTTTTTTTTTAAATTTATAATAAAAAAGTTTCCCATATGATGCGAACTTAAGTAGGCACACTATACAGGGTGAATCAAAATTGGCGTCATTACTCTGGGGGTGTTGTCTGGGGTTGCTTTAAGAGTACAGAAAAAATAACATATCGAATTAATTCTTATCAAAAACTGACATATTTGCAAGAAACTAGATCAGAAGGACGGCAACGATGCTTTTCAAGGTAATCTGCCTCATTAACATTACGTAAATATCTGTTGCTTCTCAACTATCAAAAGCTCTAGTCATATCAGCCTATGTACGTCCACTCCTGAACGTAGGCCTCTTCCATATATCTCCATGCTTGTCTGTCCTGAGCTGTCTGCATCCAATTCTTTCTCGCTTGGTGGTGGATATCGTCGCGCCATCTTGCTTTCGGATGCTCCACGCTCCGTTTAGATTGTCTTCATCCCATGACTTTTTTCGGCCATTTTACATCATCTCTCGCGACATGACGCGCCCAACGCCATTTGTTTATATTAATTTGTTCCATTATATCCTTGACTCCTGTTCTCCCCATTTCTGATTTCATCTTTGAGGCTCACGTTGAGCAACTGTCTTTCCATTGCTCTCTGGAGAACCCGTAGACGGTTTGCACTGACTTTCGTTACTGTAGCAGTCTCAAGTCCGTATATAGGAACTGGAAGCAACCATTGAAGACCCTACATTTGAGGTTAATGGGGATTTTTGGTTCATTAAGTATATGCTCCAATTTGCCAAATGCAGCCCAGGACTGCCCGATTCTTCTTGAGATTTCAGCAGTTTGATTTTCTGCCACGAGCTTGATAGTGTGTCTGAGATATACGTAGCTCTCGCCAATCTCGAGAACGTGACTGTTAACAGTCACAGCGATATGACAATGGTTCAAGACTTTCGTTTTGTCAAGGTTCATTTCTAAACCTACAGCCATAAATGCCTGATTCATTTCCCGAATCATCTGCTTTAATTAATCCTCGTCGCTACTTACCAATACTATGCAGTCGGAGAATAACCCCTCTTTGTTCCCATTCCAAGTTTGTGTGAAATTTCAGCGCCCTGGCGTACACATCTTCTAACTGGGATCTTTTCTGTAACTTGATCTTCTTGTATTTTAACGTGTAGGGTAGCGGGACTGTAAGTATATTCGAAGATGTCTCTGCATATCTAGAATCACACTTGTTTAAGAGAAGAATTCTTGCTTTTTCGAGCGCTTCACATCTCGCCTTTAGCATCTCACATGTTCCTCGGTCCTCTCCCGGAGCATTTGGATTAAAGCTGATCTCAATTCTGATACATCTATTACTGGCATGTCTTCGGAACCTGCATTTGTGACCCTTCCTCTTGAATTTGCTGGATTTGGAACAGATTGGCTATACAGCTCCCGATAAAATTTATGAATGATGTTTGTGATACTCTCTTTCTCTGTTATAATTTGTCCCTGATTGTTTTTTATTCCATGAATTAATAGCTGTCCTTTTGACAATTTGGATCTTAAGTCCCTCATGTTACTGTTATCCTCAATTGCTTCTTGTATTAATTGGGTATTAAACTGTCTTAAGTCCTTGCGTCTGGCGCTTTTCACTCTTTTACTGAGCTGTTCGTATAATGGTGAAGGTCAGCTGTGTCGGTGATGATTTTTTATTTGTTTCTTTGTAGAGTTGACTTTCTTAATTGCAGTGCTGATACTGTTGGTAATTTTTCCGGCTATTTCATTAATTTCTAAGATATGCAAGATTTCTGTGGGTTCTAACTTATGTTTAAGATTTGTTATATACTCCTCTTCGTTTTTCCTCAGTTCGTCTCCAAACCTCAAAAATCCAGTAACCATGAAAAAACACAGAAAGTGAAAGAGCGAGAAAGTGACGACAATAAAATAGGTTGGCATTACGTTGCATTTTGCCGGCAGTGGTGCCAACCTTTTTGGGGAAAGTGAGTGATATTCTTAAATCCGCCACATATGTCAACAAAAACCTCCTGTTAAAGGTTATTTATCAATGATCAATATCAATAAAATAAAATACAATTAAGTTGCTAAATCACAAGAGGTGTTCTGCCCGTTTAACTTGAAACATGTTTGTGCCTGTGTAACCACGTTATTGTGTATTATTCGCAGACTGGACTTACATTTTGAGCAGCTTCTCGTATTCGGTTAATTAACTCCTGCTGAATTTATACCCGTGTTCGCTAGACCAGAGATTTCACGTGTCTTCATGTCCTAAGTGTCTTACACACATGGTGGGAATGTAGTCATTCCTCAGTAATTATCCGGTGCAGGGAAAGGGTCAGTTGTGCAATGCCCTGAGTACTCCTGGAAGGCTCTGCTGTATTATATCTCTATGTCTGGAACCCGAACATCTTTTGGTCGTCGACTATGTTCCTGGAGCCAATCGTCCAGTGTCTCTAGCCCTTTGTTGTCGTAAGTTCTTACAGCTTCTGCTACGTTATTGTGGCATTCGCCCACAACTAATAGCATATCCGCAAATTCGATGTTGGTGAACATTTTGTGAAAGAAGCTTCAAACTAAGTCACAATTGGACAAATGCTTGTTATTCTTGACAAAAGCAATCTACCTGTATCTACCTGATAATGACAGAAAACATCATTGCCGCATTGACTTCGTAAAAAAAAGAGTAGGTATTTCTACTATGTTCTTCATTTCAGTCTTTAACTCCAAACAAGTTAGTGCTTGTGTTAGCAAGCACCATATTGTGCACTCTTCTCGAGCTGCTCTTCGTATTCGGTTAATTAACTCCTGCTCAATTTCTACTGGTGTTCAGTAAACCATTGGTTTAATGTGTCCTTGTGTTCTGTGTATCTTACATACGTGGTAGGAATGTAGCCCTTCCTCGGTTTGTATTTGGTGCATGGGAAAGTGTCAGTGTTGAAACAAAGATCGTAATTTTTTTTCGGAATGCTTAAGTATTTCAATAGATTTCCTTAAGTATTTCAATATCTGATTGAGCGCCTATAACCCCTTAAAAGGAATGACGCCAATTTTGAATCACCCTGTACATACAGTAAAAAAATGTCTCCAGCTGAGTATTATTTCAATTTTCGTAGTTTGACTCTGACTAAGTAAACGATGGTTATGAGACGATTACTATTGACCGGATCAAACAGGTTAATATTTAGTTAAAGTTTTATATATATTTTGGACTGCAATATTTAACTATCTTAATTATAATCCAACAGGACTTCGGACCTAATACTCATCAAAGAACTCCTGAGAACACAATTAGTAAATATTTAATTCACTGTTTAAAACTAATTACGAATAAAAATTGTAATACAATTCTTTGCCTATTTGTTTCCCATCGTTTGATCATATAATTACATAATTGAATTCGGCTATCTTTAGGATGAATACGATTCAACTTAGGAAGCGGAAATGTTTCAAGAATGTTCAATATTTCTTTTGCCTTTGAAGAAAATAATAAAAAATGTTGGTCGGCATACCGTTTTTTTCGACAATATTTCCGTGAGACTTAATTAGTGGAAACTTTACTAAACTGACAGACCATATAAAATGGTTAACATCACATGCTACTGTTTATGTAGATCACCAAACACGAGCAATTTAAGGAAACAGTTACATGAAACGGTTTGTTTATATTATCCAATAAACTAGTTTTGTTTTTGGTATGAATGTGCCGGGAACGCAACGCAACAAAGGTCAAACCAGTAGGCACGTCATGGTACCGATTAGTTAGCTCGCAAATATTCAACATTTTACATTGTTTTGCTCTTGGCCGATGTTTTACTTTTGTGGTGGGTAGATTCACTCGCATTGTTGTTTCGGTATGCGAATAAAATTTTAATCTTCAACAAATCTCATGGGAGCTGCGAATAGTGGGTATGTCGTGAAGGATCCAGTGGCGTAACAATGTTAATACTGACAAAATGCAGTTCTAATTGGAAACAGTGTATTTTATAGAAAACCAAGATTTTCCATAAAATTGTTGGAGATAAGAAACAATGTCTTTTGATGGCCAAAGGTTCTATAAAAAAATTGGTTTTGCAATATTTGGGTAATGTCAGGGTGGATTTTAATTAACTGCTGGGCATTTGCCTCTAACAAAGACTTATCTTTCGATGAAGTAGGCGCCTTCATCTGTTTTAGGCAATCGGTAAATTGTTGAATGTCTTGAAACAAAAACTGCCAGAACTTTTCATTTGATAACTGCACTGAATCAATTTTTTCAGTTGACGACTATTCGTAAAATCTTGCAGCATTTATAGTATTTGCTCAAAAATATTATTGTTTCTTTGCTATACAGCAACTTAACCATTCCAGGTTACTGGACATTTGCACGGATTAAAATGAGTTTGCGTGTAGTAGTTTATTTTATTTGAGAACTGTCCTTTTTTCTTCATTGAAGATGTGCCAGCATGTGACCCACATTTCAAAAGCAGAGCTTTATCCACTTATGACGCAGGTTTTACCAGAATTTGTGTTTTTAGCTAACATCATTGGCTCCATTACCTTTTTATTTGAAGGCTGGTAGGCTATCTGACTTAACTTTTATTAAGGAAGAACATTTGGCGTCTTTGGTTAATGGTCAAAGTTCTTCAAAAATCGTATGTTTTTTGTTATATCGGTAGAATGTTTTAATCAAACTTGCTGTGGATTTGTTCCTAAATAAGGCTGATGACCTAGTTCCTAATAGAATAAGAGCCAAGCACAAACCTATTGACCTATTACTTTATTCACGGCCCTGAGTACTTGATTAAAGTATCTGAACATCTAAAGAAAATATTTCAAGTTCTTAACACAACTTCATACTTAACTCATTAGAAAACATACCTATACCAAGATACTCATTGGGCTTCAAAACACAACGCTCGACTATACACCCGCTCTTTGTCTGAACAACTAACATAGTAATTTGAAAAGCAGGAACACAACACATCCAGTTTCTTTATGGACATTAATAATGCCTTAAATAGAGTTTGGTAGAAATCATTATTATTTAAATTTAACGAACTTAACACACCAAAATACTTACTTCACAACATAAGAAACCTTCTTGAATCCAGACAAGGCACCCTTCAAAAATCGCCGCTGTCCCTGTTTTCTATGTATACTGCCATTACATATGCAGCTACATTTTACGAAACAAACTTCAACTTAACACAGGTCATACATATTACGATATGCGGACGACACTGAACTTATAACGCACAATGGAACTACTGCAAAAGCGGTAGATGAACTTCAGACACTAAGAAACATCACACTATAAATTAACTTTTACTATCTAACCAGATATTTACACAGGAAAATCGGCAAAAAATTTAAATTTAAGAAATATGGGCGAAATATTCGGAGATATATTATAAAAATAACTAAACATTTCGGATCACTTACATACAACGACAAATATACCAGAAACAAAACTGCGACAAAATGCATAAACCCATCTATAGACAGACAAAATAGAACCGAACAGATTGCACTAAGACTAAAAATCCACCGGGACAATTTAGAAAACAGGACTATACTGAATCCTCTTTTCCTATCAAGACACACTGGATAGTCTCGATTCCGATTTTCTTCCTTGACCCTTATAGAAGACTTAAGAATTCTGAAAGCGACATATAAAGTTAGCTTGGATTTATTTTGTTGTAGCAACTCTAAATGTTCAACACTAAACTTTCAGGGGCACATTATAGACAAGCTGATTCTGGACATACAGGACATAAGGAGCGACACAACCTATGTTTGTAGTAGTAAAAGGAGGGTTTTATTTCGATTTGCAGAAGTCTCCCTTGTACTAATTAGAATGATGACAAAAACTTTTAATGCGCGAAAACTTATTTTTTGCATTATGCGCGAAACGAATTTTTTCGTAAATGTGTGCATATTCAAAACATAATCAAGCTGCTTTTGTTTAATTTTTTCTTAGATTATCACTCATTTACGTTTGATAAAAGACTTTCTCAAATCCCAGTAAAATTCCTGAGACGCAACACTAACAGTAAATGTAGTGGGTGTTGTAAATTACCCGAGTTTAAGTCCATAAATTGATTAATTATGCGGATTTCAAAAATTCGAGCGGCATGGACTTTAAACATAATTAAATCTGAGAATTTAAATTCAAGAAACAACATCAATTTCTTCGAAATGATAATGACAAAGGAATCTTTCTGGTCGCATTTAAATCAAATAAAACTATTCAAGGTTCCGTGATCTGAACTGAAGAAATATATGTTAGCAGTGATAGAATATTCATCAAGAAGCAGTCAAGGTAAATTTCGTTTTTGCGACGGTATGCGGGGCTTATAAACGAACGGAAATTAGCATAGCAAATGATTTTCCGCATAATTATGACTTAAAATATTAATGACTGAGACTTTTTTGGCACGATGTTTATCATGCAAAAATACAATCAATGTTCAGATCTTCCAGCGGTGAGCTTTTACAACTGGATATTTTGGTCGATAGATATGTAACCCCTAGATTTTTATTCCTCAGAACATTGTTTTTCTCCCAATGCAGACCATGACCCAATCTTTTAATAATGGACAATGTGAAATGTGCAGAAATATTCAGTAATAAATCTATTTACTTAAATCAAAATCTATTCAGGTTCTTCGAAGTAAAAAGTTTGCTTTTTTAACTAAATGACTAGCTAAATTTTTGCACAATATCGGATGGATAGCCAGATTGTTAAGCCGCCTGCCGACGTGTAACAGAACCTGGTAACGTGATGTTGAGAAACAAGGTTTTGTTCGGTTCGCTTGGGCACGAGACGGGCTACGTATACGCTGCGGGACCGAACATCCTAACAAAATTTAGGATACGTTCAACCGAGCCATTCGACAAAATGCTAGGCTTTCCGTCCAAACGGGCGTAACATCAAAGCGCGTCCTTTCTATAATCTCCTTTTGATGGTTCACCACTTTGCCGTGCCATTGCGAGCTGTACGTTGTAACATTTTGACACTGCACTTTGTTTCGCGAGGAGGAGAGGGTCACGTCCAGACGTACTAACAATTAGACAATCATGTTACAGTGTGATGCTCGGTCCGTTCGTCTGTCTGGACTCTGATTTAGAATACACTGTCAGTCGCATGCATTATATTGCTTAATTGAATCTCTAAAGGATAGCAATGAGGCCCAAGACAAAGTTGAGCATCAACGATCATCGCATCAGCTCGTTCTGATATTTCTGGAGTTTGGCGATGTTGAACTCGGTAGATCAGACCCAACTCGACTGGTTTAAGTGTTAATTTGTATAATAATAATAGTGTGTTGTCCGATGTAAGTCTTGACCTCAGTCCAATAGGCCATTAGGTCCTACTGAAACCTAGTCCAAGCTGTCCACCATTTGTAAAAATATGCAATATACATATCAATTTATTTCGCCCCTTGGGTGCAGTTGTATCTTTTCCGAAAACTTTCTCTGAGAAATGTTACATGAACCCGACTCTGCTTTGCTAACAGTTGTTAATCTCTGTCTAAGATCTGAGTACTACCTTGAGGCCTGGGTAACACTGTGTTGTGTAGCACTTTTGTGTTGATGCCGCTCTGTGCGTCAATGCGTTATAACATCTTGCGTCTCACCGCGCGACAGCATAAATATCACTTAACTTTTGTATCACAGAGTCCTCTGTGACCTCCCTACACATTTATCGTATTATGAGGTTACTGCATCATAAATTGAGCTGATGCGTTGTATTGACGTGACAAGCCGTATCGGCATCACTGCGCCAACACCTGAAAATTCACTGTGTTACGCAGGTCTACCTTGTGGTGTCCACGCCCTTGCATTGATGGGGTTTAGATCTGTACACTCACTGTGCTGTTTTACCAAGAAGTTGCCGTCATTTAGATATGATCTGAGCATCTTAAGGTAATTAGAGGGGTGGCTTTTCTTTAATGGGTACCATGGATATCTTTCAATGAATCCCTTATCAATCCTCTGATTTGACTAAGAAAACCAATGAACAGAATATGTCGCCTTCGAGATTTGTGTTAATTTGTCTTGGCTTTATTGGCCAATAAATTGGGGTAAGTTCTTGGTGTAAAACCGCCATGACAATTCTGTGGGTCTGCTCTATTGTTCCGAGTTAATTAAAAGCCGAATTGATGATTAGGTTTTCATCATTTCGTTCACTTATTATTGCATTAAGCTTCTCTAGAAAACGTTTTTCATCCACCTACCTAGTCCGTATGGATACAACGCAGTTGCCTTCTACAGGGAGTATTCAGTTGCTTCCAAGTAGTTTTAAATGTTTTGATTATTTACAGCTGAGTCAATTTATTTACGTTTGTTACAAGAACATTAAACATAGTAAAACTTTTTTGCGCCTTAATGTCAATGTACAAATGTATAAGTAAAATGAAGATAACAAACAGAAATGTGTTTGCCTATGTTTAATTATTATTATTATTTAAAATTTATTGATAAATACAATATATAAACGCCTGAAAAGTGTGTGCATTTAAAGGTTTGATTGATAAGTTTTAGTTGTCAATGAAATATCTTTTTTAGGAAAATGTTAAATTAATTGCATTTCTCAGACCGCGTTTTCGTTCTCAAAACATCTGGAAATTAAATGTTGTCATTTTTCCTACTGAAATCATAGGAATCGCAAAAATCGTAAACTACTTGATGATATATTGTTTCCATAAAAAGGTCGAAGTTACACATGACAACACAATTTTCAAAATCAGTGCCCTACATCGCATGTAGCAATCATCTATTTGAAAAAATATTTGATTTAGCCATCTTGTACCCCTAAGGCCTAAGCTGTTCTTTCTTTTATTTTTACTAGAAGGGTTTTATTCATTTATAAATTAAGCTATTATGTACTTAAAAAAATACAAACATGACTGCTGCCTATCTGATCCCGATAAATCAAAATACCTGTTCCCATTTTTACCCAGTAGCCGGTAAAAACATGAGGTTTACTTTCATACCGACATGCCAACGTTCAGGTCAATGTTACTTTCCCTTTCCATTCCACTGCTCATGCAAAGAGAAACCCTTTAACCATATTATTTGCTTATCAGAGACGTCTTCAACGAAAAGTTCCCATATTTAAAGAAGTAACGTTCCATCAAATAAGCCTTATATGAAAGAGCCCAACATGTGTACTATTTGTATTGACATCAACATCAGTTGACAATCAATTATATCTCTTTCATTTTAAAATAATTATATTTTTATTTGCTTATTTACGTAGTTTGGTTCTATCGCTACGGATTCACAATGTATTCAATTACCGCACCCAAATTTAGTCAGTAGATTAATACCTGGACCTTACTGTTTAGAAAAAGAGATTGTACAAATCTGCGCAGGATAAGACACAATATCTGTATATATTTTATCGTGTTCATCAATCTGATATGATTCTAGATAACGTAAAAACAAGAAGACTTTTCATACGATCGTGACCGGCGTGGGCCACTTAATCTCGAAATGTATATTCACTACACAAAAACAATTTTGATTCAAGTTCAACTGGCTTGACTTCTTGAGTAGGTACTATAGCTCAGTACTAATTTCTAATATACAGGGTATAGAACACAAAATTAAAACTACCACTTTTAGGCATTGTTTAAAATGTAATAATAAATAATAATCAATATTTCAAACTAAAGCTATCATATCGTGTTCTCCAAAAAGCTCTCCTTAAAAGTTCTAGACTAAACTTGAAATGAATCTGTTCTTTTCTTTGTGAACGCACTGTGTAGTTCAATTTGTATTTAAATGCTCGATAATATCATGGTATGAAAACTTTGAGTAGAGTAGCGGCAGTAAAAGATATTTTAAGTTGTAAGTAATTGTTTTAACTCAGAATCTAAGCCATCCCAAAGCTGTTAGATAAACCAGCTAAAGCTATTTACGGATTCTACTAACCGTATTATGAAAAAAATTGATAAATCTTGACGGTAAATGGAAATTAATCGGAAATGATGTATACTATACGGAATAAATAAGTTCTATATAATTTTTTTATTCAATGAATATTCTAGCGATACGGGGGTTGGCCTAGATAAGCTCCTCAAATATGCGTAACTCGAAATTACTCTTGTTCTAACAGTGAATACATTTGATAGGTTTCGGATTAGCACATTTGCAATAGAGAAGCAACTTGAAAACTACCATTGAGGGTGGTACTTGCACGGTTTTAAAGGGTTCATTTTAATTATCTCCTCTCCAATCTCTAAGTCTCCAATATTTTTTTCACTTCATTGCTTGGTTTAGACGATGTTACGGCAATCCTGGTTTTGTACATCTAAATTAATTGTTAGAGCTTGACTCTACAACTTGGCGACTTTTATTTTAAAGTTAATTTTAAAATTTTGTGCGCTTTCTATTGCAAATATTTTTTTTGCGATTTTTAAGGGAATTTGTATTTTGGTATTTGCTGACTAATTTTGTTTGTTTGCAATGGGATAAAAATGGTTTTTAGACACAAGGTGTATTATTGAACAAAGTGTATATATAAATTTGATACACCTAAACCTTGCAGATGATATAAATTGGAATAAAACAATTGAACTAGAATTGGGCCTTAAAACATTTCCTTTATATACATGTTTTACACTTTGTTACCTTTGAAAAACTACAATGGATTTTATAACGAAATAAAGCTCGCTACAGACGCACCTACATCTCTTAATTTATGTACGTGCGTCCTTGCCCTATACGCACACATATTATTTTAATGTAATAAAGATGCAATGTTTTTTCTAGTCAACATGTCCACGTTGGACTACAAATAATGAAAAATAAGCATCTAAAATACCTCAACTACGGATCACAGAGATAAAACTTTTAATACATAAAACAGGGATCAATTTTTACGTGTACACTTACTGGAATCACCTCGGTTAGAAGCGGATGATGCAGTAACATTATATTGTTTATTATATGTAGCATCAGAATATAATAGAAATTACACGCAGATATTGAAACAAAAATACAAATTATGAATATTTTAGGAGTATAACAAGTCCGGACACTTGTAATGACTGGTTGGTTCTTTTGGTTTATACCATCTGATGTATTGCCGCCCAGCTCAATTTTCCAATATTTTCTGGATCTTATGGAAAATCTTATAAGTATTATTTTCATAATCCCAATCATGAGACTTGAATATGGCATTTAATATTCTATACAATTTTTATATATCCTATATTGTATTTATATACATTTTACAACTAATGACATTTTTTCCAGATCATCAACTAATGACAGTAAACGCGCACATGTACGTGTCAACATGTCTTAATGTTGATACTTGATTGTATAATAGAAAACGAAAAGTTATTAAAATTTTACTTATACTTAATTAGCACTCACCGAGTACAACTTTCCTTTGGTAATAACATGTTTCTGAATTATTAAATTATGAAATATTGATACGTAATTCTAGTTCCGCTGTTTACTTACTTTACTTCAATTAGTTTTTATAAACGAAGCCAGACTAAAGACGATGACAGAAAACACCCATGGCAGACGGTGGTAATTGACACCAGCATAAGTGACATTTCAGTCACTTCACTCACAAGTCAGTTCACTAATGTCAAAATAGCGATAAAGTTGAATGTTCAATGTTAAGATGAATTAAAAATATTTTTTTAAATATGTACGTGTTTTATCCATTTTTTATTCCTTTAAAGTGTTTATGTTATTGAAAAATGATCTTACTCACATGTATGTGTTATTGTTCTGGAAAGTACCTAGTTTTGCGCAACGCTTATAATAGCAATCTGCTGCTTATAGCGTTTATAGAGCTGTATTGTTCATCATTCAAATTTAATAACATGGCGCACTTTATTATTTTAACCGCGTGTAACAAAAGATATTATTTTTACACACGGGTTATTAGAAAGTTTTGTAGTTCGGGTTCGCCGTTTAGAGAGACGTCAGTGTAATATGACAAACACGTCAATGTGACGTGGAGCAGTTTGTGTGTGTTACATATATTTTGATGTTTTTTATGTAATTATTACGTTCTATAAGACAACTTGCCCGGTGCAATTTTTATGAAGATACTAAAGAAAATGTTTTTGGCAAAACATACAAAAGTGACTTTTGAATGTTTTATGACGTCCGTTTACGTCGTCTATGGATATGATTTTAATGTGACATATTGCTGCGATAATCACGACGACCTTGTCGTATATTACAACGCCTTTTTCATGTTTTCACAAATCTAAGTCCATTTGCTGATTCCCAGCGCAGTTTTTATGAAGTACTTAAAGTGTTTTTCTACTATAAAATTCGATGTGGTATGAATTCTTATTATTTTTTTTATATTATTATAGTAGGAGTACCGTATTCTTATTATTTGTTATATTAGATATTCCTGTAAATGCTTCATCACCTAAATATGAAGTACCTTGGTTAACAACAAAGGCATACATACCTATACGTTTTTAGTGAAGCTCCGGGTACAGTAGAAAGAAAATTTGAAGTGTAGTTCTCTATGTCACTATTAGACCATCCTGTACATATCGAAGAACTTTGAAATTTAAAATGTGCGTTGTAATCATGAAATTGATTTAATTTATTTTTCATTTGATAGCATATCTATTCAATATTAATTAATCCTTTGTCTACTGTTGATATTTGTGGGCCAGAGCGTGTATTCCTTACTTTTCGGTCATCTCACTAGGAGCGAGAGCAACTTTTCAAGAAGCGCAATACCCTTTCAATTATATGAAGTAGACTTGAAAGCTGAGTTTCAATTGTCGAGCCAATTATAAATTTCAAGACGATTTAAAATAAAACATTGTCTAGCTCATTACACAATCACCTAAATAAGATAATTGTAGTGCTGATTTAAGTGAAATCTACTTGGCTCTTCCGATGCCAGCAGTCTGGGAATTGTTCGAATAATAAAATAATATTTTGCGTTGTCGGATGAAGTGGTAATGGGCGCCTTGGTAATAATATAAATATTTATATATGAGTAAAAACACAGTACTAAAAGTACAACATACATTTTTTGGTAAGTGAATCAGGACTTACCTTTCACCCCTGGAGCTAAATTCCATAAAAGATATTTCGAGCTAGAGCGAACCAATTCAACTAGTAAGGCATCGACCTTTACAACGCCTCGGAATGCATAAACGGCATTCCTGTATACAGAAAGATTAGTATTCGACCGAATGCTGACTTCGCAACGAACCAATCGACAGAAATTACGGTAACCGACAAATTTCCAACTTGCTTCGACTTCTCCGGTCGATTCGAGACTAACACACTGGCTGCTGACTGCGTTTGAGGCGGCGAATTTCCAACTCTCTAGCGCATGCTGACAGGTTGCAGCATAGTTGAATTCCATCGAGAAAGAGTCGGAAGTGAGATTCGTTTTTCAACCAACTAAATCTGAATTATAAAAAGCTACCAGCATAGACCGCGGTTGTTGAATCATATCAAAGAGGTTAGTCATGATTAAATCTGGAATGCGTTTTAATCAAATATACAGGGTGATTGAAGGCTGGTACTATCCATTCTTTTAAGAAATACATTAAGGATAGAAGAACCTACTTCGATAATTTTTTAGTTTATTCTTCTCTCACCTCGGGAATTGACTATATGCTCAACTTATAGATAATTCATTCCAATGTATTCCTGGGTTTCAGTGAATTTTATTGTTTATTATTTAAAATGTTACAAATACGTTTCGGTGTCTTTATCCACCATCATCAGTTTGTCTAAAATATACATTTTACATTTATTATCAATTCAATTAAAAAAACTTTCACAAAATTAACATATTAAAATTCAAATCACACACATATTAAAAAGTACAATTTGGGACCTTGGTTCTCAGGTGATGAGTCGGGATAAACATGTTCGGGAAAAGACTAGAATCTATTCTTTAGAGATCTAAATTTGACTTACATGTTTAGATGTTTCTACCTTTACATTTGGTTGGACATTGAATTACCTATTTTATTCGATATCGAGCGAGGGCCCGAAAAACCTGTTTATATTTCGCCTTTTCTTTGCATTCTTGGAATTGCTCTGTAATTCTTCAATATCTGCTGTTTAATTTTTATTTACCAGGTCGATTCAATTCATGCATGCGATCATCTAATTAGCGTATGATACACAGAGCTAAGATTGTCTGTATCTGATCTGAAGTTTATTGCATTCTCATGTTTCTTAATTTGTATCATTTCATGGATTCTTCTCTTATTATAGTTGTCCTCACTGATCAATATTTGTGTGTTATCGAAATCAAAATCATGCAACTTTTGTTGTGCATGTTGTGCTAATGCTGTTGTGCTAATAACCTTTCTTAAGCTATACTTATGTTCGTATATTCTTTTCTTTAAATATTGCCCTGTTTGTCCTATGTACGTGTTGTCACAGTTCAAACAGTCAATCTTGTATATTACGTTAGGTGTGTCCAACTTATCGCTTCTAGGCTTAAATTTTGTTTTTTGTTTGTGTTTAATGTTTGTTTTCCGGGCCCTCGCTCGATATCGAATAAAATAGGTAATTCAATGTCCAACCAAATGTAAAGGTAGAAACATCTAAACATGTAAGTCAAATTTAGATCTCTAAACAATAGATTCTAGTTTTTTCCCGAACATGTTTATCCCGACTCATCACCTGAGAACCAAGGTCCCAAATTGTACTTTTTAATAAGTGTGTGATTTGAATTTTAATATGTTAATTTTGTGAAAGTTTTTTTAATTGAATTGATAATAAATGTAAAATGTATATTTTAGACAAACTGATGAAGGTGGATAAAGACACCGAAACGTATTTGTAACATTTTAAATAATAAACAATAAAATTGACTGAAACCCAGGAATACATTGGAATGAATTGAAGTACAGTCAGGAAAATATACAAAACTTATAGATAATACCTTTTCTTAGTGGTATTCATTGGGAAAAAGCGGGTATCAAGCAATTTTCGCTGATCGAAGTTTCCAATTTTTTCATAAGAAAAACAGGCCATGCCAGTTTAGTTTACACTCCTAACATCTCCCACAATGCCGATGCTACACGGGCCATAATTAATACTTTATATGTTGTCAAATTTCAGAGAAGAATCAGAAATGTGGCAGTGAAAGAAAGCAAAGGGTCTTATGAATAAAACGTCGTAAATGCTTTTACTTCAAATTCTTAAAGCAAAATCTTCGAGGTATATGATAAAAAAGTTTGGAGCACTGGTTTTATAATCGAAGGAAAGGAATTTGCTGCCCCGTAAGCAAATACTTCAGATTATATGAATAAAGTCATGCTGTTGCTAGGCAAAAGCTTCATTTTTCTGAAGGTACCTCCAGTGCAGACTCCACGCCTGCGTAGAGCCGTAAATCGTTACAAAAGGCGCTTGGAAAGATCATCGAATAATTTTAGACACCTTTTTCGTTTCAATGAAGCACACGCGCATTGTTTAGCCAAGCATTTCTTTGATTTGGAAAATGAGAGACGAGGTAGTGCATTATCACCGTTCTAGAAAAGAAAAGTGTTTTTGCTGCATATCGCTGATCCGCGTTAGCAAAACTGGGTAGGGAAAATAATTGGAATTCATCAAAGTATTGTATCAAAAACAATTGCTGAAGTACCAACGGACACAATTTAACATAAAGGAAATTTATGGATCAAGTTTCCATCTTCCAATTAGGAAATCTCAGCGTCTTTGGCGGCAAGTGTATATGTTTCCAGCCGCAGTTTGAGCTCTGGATTGCACGCATTGAAGATGAATATATCAACCGAAAAAGTTTTGCTAGCATCAATGTACAAACAACGCGCGATGCTCAGGACAAATTCACAAGCGTAAATGTACAATGGCCCGCTTCTACCCATGATAGTAGAATATGGAAAAGGTCTGATATTTGTGCTGTGATGCGTCGCAATACACAACGAGCTTTGTTCCTGGTAGATAAAGGATATGGAATAGAGTCCTGTTTAATGACTCCATATCGAAACCCAGATACACCACAAGAAAGTAAATGTTACTCGTTATACTCCGTATTTGTTTACGTCTCCCAGCGCGGCCATCGGTAGTTGAACTCGCGAAGAGCAAAATAATTTCTTATACGCGTAGGCAATATTTCTGTTTGAAAGTATTGAACCCCATTAAATACCATTTGAAATTATCAGAAACAATTTCACTTTATCTAGGTATTTAATATTGACTTATTCGTACGTAAAGAAAAACATGGAAATTGGAATGGAATAAAATGTTCTTATACGGGTATAGTGAATCAGTCGGTTAACTACAAAAAGGAGAACGTATATTTATAATTCTAAGATCTTACGCTATTAAATAACACGTAAAATAAAGTGAGGCAAACAAAACTTTCTTGCGCACTTCTTAAAAATTCATGCCGATATAAATGTACAAATTGAATGGTATTGTATAAACCAACCGATAAATGGTAAGAAGAAAATTTATATAATATATCCATACGAAACTTACTAGCTGCTTAAGCCTGCTAATTTTTTGATACTCTGGATTAAGTGAGCGTCGTATTGTTCATAGTTAACCGGTTCGACACGCACAGCTACTGTTTTAAGTCGATCTTCATCCTGAAACAACAACATTCTATTGTAATTTTAAAAGATATCGTGGAACTCCAGTCAAGACATTAAACTAAGGAAGACAAGATTTCAACTTTCCTACTAAACAATATTTTAAATTAGTTTCCAGGTTATTTGGCAGACTATTTGGTAGACAGCAAAGAGGAACAAGAAGTTGCAGTCATTCAGGGCGAACAAAATTAGATAAAAATGGCGGATGGCGATTTTTAAAGAACCCATCAGTTGATTTCCAACAGCCTCCTTCGTTTGAAATCCAACATTTATACGTGACGTTGCCGGTCATTATGAATTTAAACATTTAATTACATAAAAAGCATAATTGTGCCACACAGTTTGTTAACATCTAGCCTAAGACTGTCCCTGGTCTCTTCCCTGATCTAGCACATTAATTACAAAAAAGTGTGTAAGATGTTTTTTATCACCAAAAACGTGAAAATAAATTTAAGAACAATTCTTCAGTGAAGTATTTTCCTTTTCAGTGAAAATAGTGAAAATCGTTCAGAACTTATTTCCAAAATTTATTCAAAATCAAAAAATCAATTTTAAATTTAAATAAATTAAAGAATTTTAACGTAAAATTCATTAAAATCACAATTTCTGATCTCCATTTCTTCAAGACCGTTAAATGTTAGAAAAAGTGATTCCAGTAACAAGTATTCACAATTCCAAGCAGAGTTCGAAAATCGCGTAAAATTGATCATCAATCATAGTTAGAACGCGCCTAATATGGTGCACAAACATTCATATAAATCGGCTGGACGGATTGCGAGATATTTTGATTACTCCAGACTTTTTTGTACCACACTGCATATATGCGAAATGCAGTATTTCTGAGAGTTCAAATAAAGACAGAAATATACAGGGCCGTTTGAAAACAAAACAGACCAGGTTTTGAGCAGTATGGAAAATGAGAATGTGAAGAGAATTTCTGAAAAAACCCTCGGTTATGTAAACTTTATTTTCGAGGGGGTCACAATTTTGGCAAAATAAACTGCCTGTATCTGCAACCTAAAATTTTAAATGAAAAGCGGCGTCGAGTGGACCCTAATTTGAAAAGTAACTTCATGTACTTTATGATCCTAGATTTTTACAACCCTAATGACTATTTTTTAAATTTTAGTTTGTTTGGCTTTGCATTCAGTGCATACAACCACTACACTTAACCGAACATAACATCGACTGATGCATAAACAAATTTAAAAAATTTAATAAACACAAACATTTCAAGCAGATTTTTCTCGAATATGGGACATACTAGACCCTGAAGACAAGTGTACTTTTTTTATTCAAAAATTTTCTAGAATTTACATTTGATCGTTCTAGATAAACAGCAATCTAAACAATTAAAAAATCTACATCAAGAGTCCATCTTCAAAATGCATTCAACTCAGGAAGTATTTTGTTGCATTATGAGACAATTTTAGACAATCAACCTTTGTCAGTTTAGTTCCGGAAACTCTGTCTTTTGAATGTCCCTTGATATATTTTATCCAAACTTGGTACTAATGTTATTGTCTCGTAGTTTTAAAATTAAATATAATATATGAAAAGTGTGGTTATTCATCACTGACCTTTAAACCTATTTTATCCGGTTTCAATTAAATTATTTTACGATATCGGGTGCAGTTATTTAAAGCCAAAGCTTTTATATATTTTTTTTTTGATATAATTTATTATTTATACTTATAGCAGCAGCTTTTATTTTATCAAAATTTCTAAAATATTATAGATACGTAATCAAGTAAAATGTCTGTATACAAGGTATTCAGTTACGGTTGGATCTCCGCCATAGGTCAAAACGTACTGGTCGAAGTTTTAAAAGAAAAAAATATTGGCAAATCGGTCAAGAAAAAACGCGAGAAATTGTTGTCAGGACAAGGACAAATCAATTAATTGAAATTATTTAAGATGTTTGTCCAATTGGGTATTTTGAAATCGGATATAATAATATGTTAAATTTGGCGTCAGTTTGCTACTGAACATTTGTTCGCATCTCTAAAAATAAGAGCGGAGAAAAACCAAGTATCGGCAGCTGCATTTTCATTTGAAAAGAAATTTTCTGTTAAAAGCTGTTAAAAAGCAGAGTTCGGTGGTGAGTAATAATTCATGCACTGGTTTGTAGAGGGATTTTTTTGTAAATGTTTCAGCATTTTTAAGTTTTCTGGAAAAAAACTAAATAAAAGCCCATAATTGCTTTCAACGGGCATTAAATTTGGAACATTCTGGTGAAAAGTACGTTTTCATATATTTATTGGTTTTTAACGGCTATGGAATTCCCCTTAAAACGAGCAGAAAATGGACAGAATTTGATAGAACGCGTGAAAGATACAGTGCTTTGAGAAGTGACTGATTTTCGGGTTTCCTTCGCTCTCATTTAAGAGATACAAAAAAATGTCCAGTTACAATATGACGCTAAATACAATAATGTGTACAGAATGTTTCTAGTATTCGGCATCATATAAATTACATTCCTCAAAAAATAGTTTCGCATACGCTCGGAATGTTCCCGAATAAAATTTCAAAAGAAATGTGACCGGTAGTAACAGGAAAATCAGTAGGTAATATATACTCACATTGTAAGTTTCCATTTTGACTCTGCATTTCAAAATAAACTCTCGAAACTGAGCCTGTTCTATTACGTCGGTAAAAGCATCAGCGTTGGCCTCCATAAGTTCGCCGGCGGCTTGTGCAGACAAACCCAACACTTTTTCACACTCATCATTAAACATGCTAATCCATTGATTGCCGCTGTGATCACCAACGTTCATCTGCAACAAAACATCAACTTTATTGGCTAGGTCAAGTTTTGTTTCAGCAAACTTGAACTAAACACGGATCAAGCGCAGTTCAATAAAGTTGAGAACTTTTCAAAAATATTCATATTTACAGTAGGTCTAAAACTTCGAAAAAATATTAGGCTTTATCTGTTGTTAAATTCTTATTTAAACAAGAGAAAACAGGGTAATTTGCTAATGTAAAAACATAAATATTGAGGATAAATTTACATCAAACAAAAATGCAGGAAAATAATTCTCTGAAATTTGGACAGGACCTTTATTTTTGACAATATCGAAAATTGTTATGAAGAAAAGTTGATTAGAGTTGACGAGTACGTTCAGATATCTAATTACACCTATCTATGATGAACATCAAGTTTTCTTATCTTTAACATAATTTTTAAGTTGGTTTCATACGGGAAACTTTTTATTATTAATTTTGCGAAAAATGTTGCTCCTCATAGGTTCTGCATGTTCTAAAGGCTAAAATACACTCATTCGATAGTAAAATGTTTCAGTTGTAGTCGATGTTTGTCAGAAAATATGAATTTTTCCCAACAGTAAACTAAATTTATTTTTGAAAATATCGAAAACTGTAATCAGTTACCTCTTTATTCGATAAACATTTGATAACCTCTACGTCTCTTAACCTCGGTGCATCCTAGATTTCACGTAACTACAATTACATTTGCTTTGTTACTTTAGTTAAAAAAGAAAAATATGTATTTTTCCATATAATTGCATATTTGAACGTAGTGTTTAGTTCTATCAACTTTTCTTAATAACAATTTTCGATATTGTCAAAAATAAAGGTACTTTATTCTTAAACAATTTTCATATTTTCTGATATACCTCGTATACGACTGGAAAAAAATTATATCTGATTTGATTTTAGGTGTTGGACTAAGCAGAACTTTTTATGAAGAATAACTTTCTTTCGTAAAATTAATAATAAAAACAGTTTTCCATATGGTGCGATCTTAAGTAGACACCCAAAAAACTCGGTTTAAGCTATTATTGTAAATCGAACCATGTTATTTACATAAATATGATAAGTAATAGATTAGGTATACAGCGTGGCCAAAACAATGCAGCATTTTTTAAGTTTTTTTACAGTGTATTTTCGAAACCCGACAGTATCCGACAATTTTTAAAATTCTTGCAAGTTTTGAATATGTGTAGTTTATACAGGATAACATAAACATATACAGAGTGGTTCATGTCGATGGCGCATTAGACGTTTACGGAGAACGCCATCTAAGGTGATATTTCAGAAAATGTGTACCACTAAGTAGTCGGATATGCTCTAACGCCCAACATATTTCAGCGATACGGCGAAGCTGCTCAAAACGAAAAAAACCTACAACTTCGATAATTTTTTTGAGACAGGCCATACAGATTTCATACTTTTTGCTTAACAATTCCTGTTCATTATTCATTTATAATAAATATTTATATCATTTTAAATCTAAACTATGTAAGAATTTTTTTCAAAACCTTTTTGTTGGGTATTTCAAAAGGTTTTGAGAACATGAATTTCAACCATATGGAACTTATCTAAGAAATCCTGAATTACAACGCGATTTTGATATATAAATTTTTAATTTTGATCTGGGTTCAGAGTGCTCTGTGCTTGCTCCCACATACAGCAATTTGTTTTAAATTATACAGGGTGTATTGAAATTAGCGATCGTCCGGCTAAAGATAAAAACGGTTTCATTTGCATAATTTTTAATGGAAGTGATGCATTTTTGTAAAGTTTTGTAATGCTTCCAACCAGTTGTCAGCAACTGGTGACTTAGTTGTACACATTTTCAGAGATCGGGCATCATGTTCTCAGTAACCGTCTAATACGCCATAGAGTGTAAATCGCCCTATATAATCTTAATCGCTTCGTTTCTATAATCGCTTCGTTTTTGAAGAAGATTATATATACAATACAATATATCGGCACGTTTCGGAACTTCATAAGGAAACTTAATAATGATGAAATATGTTATTCATACACTTTTAACCTTTTTGTACAAAATCAAAAGAAGTTTTGCCATATTTTAAAAATTTATTTAAATAAAAAATAATGTTGATTAGTTTTATTTGCATTAATTTACGGAACGAATATTCATATATGCGATTATGCGTTTTCTAGGCAAAGAAAATATTTTTTTGGTGCAAAATACCATTAGATGATCGTTATATACAAACTCTGTATACATTCAATATTATATAATGTAAATTAGATAGTTATTAAAAACGTTTATGAAGAACCAACAATCGGAAAACCACGTTTAATGCTGGTCCATTTAGCGATTTTTTTTCATTGGATTAATGGAATTCACTGAAAATTGCTCGCAGCATCAGGCTTTATTTAGCAGCAATTAGCGAAACAGTTTTAAATAATGAGTAAGAAAGTAAATGTAGATCTCGATGAAATTTTGCAAAAAAACCGCAGTAAGTCTTTAAAATGCCGAGCTTAATGAGTTAAATTTATATAGATTCAAAGATAGACTTAAATAAATAGATTCAATGATTGAAACTCACACAATTTTTAATAGAAATTCTGATAGCGAGAAAAGCCCAGATGTCATGGATGCTTGGAAACTGGAAATTGAAGAATAATCTGAATGAGCTCAAACCTAAATGGCGACTGGGAATGTCTGGAATTTGATGGTCCTACATTTGCCATTAGTAAGTTTCTGATATTGTATTATTAGAAAATAATATATTTAATACACCCAACTACTGTACGAACGCACAAACATGACAAAGATTTCGGAGACCCAAACATTTACAAACAAAATGGACAAACAACCCCTACAACTGGACCATACTGAATCCGCTTTGTCTTACAAGACCAACCAGACAATCCCGCTTCCGTTTCCCTACATCAACTCGACTCGAACGCTTACAAACGTAACTGACTACTGAACAATAAATTTAAGATTCCTGTTTGTCAGAATTAGAATTATAAAATTGTTAACCTAGAATAAGATAATTTTTACCTTTATTTGTTTACTTAGATTAAGACTGCATGTACAAAACAAGCTATTTTAGCTTTAAATAGCCTATTTCCATGAGAAATAAAGATGACTTATATATATGTATATTTAATGAATTTAAATGACAAATAACTTGGATTTTTTAAATTTAATCCGGCTGTTTTTAACACCATTTTTACAATAATAATGAGCTGACCTCGTTTATCGATACCAAATAAAGCTATGCGTTGATGGATCGTTAACCCCGCATCGGAATAATCGGAATTTTACTGTATCTACATCTAAAAATATGGCATTATTTTTGACGACATACCCCGAATATCAATGTCGATTCAAGTGCCAAACTAGAAGTTTTTTAATCTCCGAATATCTCACCACTAGCGTAGTGTTTGGAAATCAAGCCATTTATTTCTAAATAAAGCAAAACTTACGTTGCATAAAAGTCTAAAGCGAAAGTTCTCGTAGCTTTTGCCACACTTTTCGCAGGTGTAAGTGCCATTATCATTATCCACAACTTTTTTATTGCATCCGTCTTTGGGGCATGCTTTATACAAGCAATTTTCGCGTCTCAGCAGCAAAATAGTGCCTTTCACTTGGTAGTAATCGCCTTTATCCGGACTGGATCCCAATTGCTGATCCACAACCTGCAATTCCAAGTTCGCTTTATTATCAGTACATTAGCAAAAGATCTCCGAACATTAATTATACAGATTCGAGTATTTTCTACTTAAAAATGTTTCGTTTTTATACATTTTTTTTACTGACAATGATGAACACTAGTAGGTTTTGATCTGTAAACATAGCATAAATTTGTTGATATTTTCACCTTTAAACATTTTGTTTTCGTTATAAAAACTATAGACAATATGTTGGAAAACAGTAAATTAAAACAAATAACATGTGTATTTCTTTCCTACAATTAAAAAACGCCTAGAAAGGCATCATTCCAAAACTTTATTTTTCTGGTTTTGTTGTAAAATCGCGCGTTTTATTCGAATTCAGCAATTTGTCAATGCTTTTAAACTGTTCATTATTTTTTAAGACTAATTGTATTCACACTGTCACATAACATATAAATAGCTTTGACTTGAACGTAAATCTCGCCTTTCTTAAGATCGAAAACACTATTAATAAAATATTATATGTATTCCACTTCGAAAAACGCAGCTTTGCTTCGGATTGAATGGGGTATATACTTTTTTATATGCTCTTATCGACTAACATATTTAAGCTCATCGAATGAAACTTTTGAACGAAGCTACAATTTATAACGGCTAAATAAAAGCCGATTCAAAAACTAGTAGTTCATTCAAGTATCACCGAAAAACGACCAAGATTTATGGCATTATTTTTGCGGGCGATTGTATACATGTTCTGGTTAGATCAATACAATCTACTTGCTAAGTTGGTGAAATACCTACTTCTGTTTGAGAAGCTAATTTTTCGGAAATAGTTAAAGCTATGAAAAAAATTCAAAATTTCTGACGATCATGTGCAATAAGCCCATTCATTTCTCTTCATTGGAGCCCTTTGGGAGTCGATATCTTATAAGAGGCGACCTATACGAAAAAAGAACTTAAGAAACTAGTATCCTGAGCCCATGTTTTTTTTTGTTTCCGGAAGATTTCCGATATTATCTTGTACACTCTTTGATTACACAACAAGAGAAATTTGATTAAAAACACAAAAATAGTGTGGCATGAATATAAAGTAGATTATGAGATTGTGTATAAGATGCCCTTCGCCTTTTTTTCGACCAGTTTGCGGAAGAAGGAAATTTAAATTTAATGCAATATACATTACCATGCAGTGAAACACCAGAAAAATAAAGAAACATATTTTATAATTAACATTACAAACCTGTTTGAAGGACATCCACGGGGGAGTGAAACTAACCCCCAGTCCACCTCGAGCGCTAATATTATTTGCATCTGCGTTCATGCCGTCTGATTCAAACCTGCAAAAAAATTATGCATATTTTAAATCAGTCACCATTTAATTAGGAATTGTCCAACCATCCTTTCAGTTGGTAGCATTCCGTTATTTCTGGATTGATCTTCAAAAGCGTTCCTGATATGGTAGACAAGGTTTTTCCGCCACCAAACTCTGAAATTCGAGCTCCCTTTAGAGCAATCACTGGATTTCCAGACCCATCAAAATTTTCTGCTTGTGTACCCCATAGTGTTAAGGTGATCTAAATAGAGGTAAAACTTTTTAAAAAATTCTACTTGAGTCAGTTAATTTAGACGACTCGTTTACAGGCTGGTTATTATCAATAATTGCCATGTGGCAATCCTTACCGAAGAGTTGGATCGGTCCACCAGCTGAATTTCTTTTTTCTGTAGTTCTCGTCCAGATCGGGCTTGGAATTTCTCGAGTTCTCCAGTTGATTTAGCTACTCCGAGAACATCTGGTAATAAAACCAACAGATTCAATATTTACTCTTAGAAACTTGCATTTTATTACTTAGGGAGAAATTTATTAATATATTGATTTCATTCTTTATTTTAGATAAAAAACTTAAAATCATCGAGTGTATGCTGCACTTCCAAATCGAAGTCTTTTAAGGTGTTGCTGGGCGTATTTGGACAGTAGAAAAAACCGTTTAATAAAAATGTTGAGTTTATTTCTTGAATTTATCTCTTGAAGAAGCGTTCTGATATTTTCTTCAATCAATATTTAAAAGTAGTTTAATTGTTATTTGTCAAACTATTACTATGTCGAATAGTTCAAGTCAAAGATATTGAACGTGGCCGCGACTGAACAGCTAATTGCTGAAATTATACTCAAGACTTATTTAAACACATATTTAGGAAATTTCGAATTTGATCGAAACAAGCACTAGCGCCAAGCATCAAACAACACTTAAATGTTTCGCGCACATTTTCTTTGATCTCGAACTTTTGAAGCTGCTCCGCATCAAGTAATATTTTCATTAAGAGCCACAATGTGAGGTATAAGATCCAAACATTTTTGTAAACAATTAAAACTCAAGTCAAGGTTGGGAGGCAGTTTTTTATCATAAACGCTCATGTCATGTTATAATTTCGCGTTCAATGCGTAATGTAATGTAATTACTGAACGCATTGAAATGGTATTTAAATCACTGTTTTGGAAATTCAATTCAAACACTAAATTTTGTCTAATAATTTAATTCTTGTCTACTGATTAAAGGCAGATTATAGTGACGAATTCATAGTTTAATCAGTATAATAATTTTTTTATATCGCTCACCAGCTGCAATAACGACACAAGACAGTTTTGCGCATTTTGAGATAAAGTAAAATTTTTAAAGCGTTAATTTTACTTTCATTGTTTCGGTTATAAAATAAATTCTTATTCTATACTTTTTGCTGGAAAACTGTTTTAACTTAATTGAAATGGCCATTAAATTTTGTAACAATAATCAAATTTGGTTTGGCGCGACAATAGAGACTAAAATTTGAACATGTGCCATTAATGTTTTTACCAAAAATATTAAATTTTCGGTTAATACATTTTCCGCAATAATTACACAACTAGGTTCTCAGTACTACATTTCGAGTTTTAGAGTGATTTATACAAAGAAACACTTTACTTGTTGTAGTTAAATACAAAAATACAAATACAAAAAAATGTTTTTATAGAATAATGGAAAAATACATCTTAATAAATGATCCCACATTTCGAGAGGGATTAAACAAAGAACTGTATACTTAACTTTTACCCGATACTTTTGATGATTTAGATATAAAATAAGAGGTATTTACATAATGCTGCTGAGAAAAGTAATTTGCAGATGCAATCAAAAACTCTGTTGTCAATTTTATGATTTAGTTTTTGCAAATATCTCAGGTATTTGTGAGAATTCTTTTCTTTTTCAATACCTCCAAGAAAATGCCCCCAATTTTGAATCGCATGATAAATTTACATCTAAAATGTCTTCAATGGTTTCGCTTTCAACTTGCAGCTCAAGTAACTTGAAGAGTCAGTAGGGATTGCACGCAAACTATCTAAAAATGTTGCCATTCAACAGACATCATGTTGTCACTCATAGCAACATATGAATATGAATTAAAACAAAAAATAACTGATATTAACTGGACCGACATCTTGTGACTAAATTTGCATGCCAATGGAAGTTGGAACAAACCTGGGCTCACTAAAAACCAAATGGCTTTAAGAGGCCTGGGCGGAGCGTATACTACAGTGCGTGATCGTTGTAATTATAAGTTAATAATAAAAATATTATAACATAAAGCAACAATTTAGAAACCAAATCAGTACAGTTTATTTTTGGTACACCCTCGTAATACAAACGAATATAATACTTGTTCTTCTTGTTCATGCAAATAACATTCAACCACAATTGTAAATAATGACCATTCTATCGTATGATGAATGTATCAATTGTAAATATTAATCACGCTCACACAAAAAAGTGCAACTACTTACCAATTGTCTGATTCGGTTCCAACTCTACAATTTTGCTGATTTCCACAAAGTCGTAGTGGGTTTGAATTTTAGACAAATCATCATCCAGACATTCTTCAATAACAGTTTCATTTGACATGGCCATTTCATACTCGTTTTTCAAACTGTTAAACTGTTTATTTGCCGGCTTCAATTGGCATCTAGAGATGTAGTAGACTTTATCAACCTAAACGATAACAGATTTACATTAAAATACTGATATTTCTTTATGTCTGATTTAAATTGAATTAAACCGTTAATTACATGTTTAGTGCTATTTCTGGTTGTTTAATGGTTTGATTTGTTTGCGGTTTAGTTATAGGCTTGATAACTTAATGTGAACGCATTCACAAGTATATGTAGCGATCCTACTTTAATCGTGAAGCGAAACATTGTATAAAAATCGGAAAAATTCTAAAAGCCTGTTCTTAATTTTTCACCAATAAAATACACTGTTTAATACTCCACGACTAAATCTGATGCACCCTGTGTATACAAAGTTTTAGTTTTAGAAATTATGTAAATTTAAAAAATCTTTGCGTGTAACAAATGATGGAATTTAAAAAATAGTTACATATTCACCAAAAAAATGTTTACACAAAAATTTTGTTTACCTGGATCATATCATAATATTTATCAACCAAATTTCTGAAAGCGGTGCACCTAATTTCCCCGCTTTCATCAGCCAGGTCAAAGTTGAAAAGCTGTCCTGACCCTTTAGCGTTTTCCCATTTTCTTATTTCCCCTTTGTTGATCACTCTTGCCTTAATAACCCACCTTTAAAAAAACGTTTTCCTTTAGGAAACAATAAATCAAATAATATATATACTTACTTGCTCTGATAAGGACTCAAACTAGATATTGGATGAGTGATTCGTCCAGCAATGGAAATGTTCCCATTGCTTGCACTACCATTAGTTGGATTCAACTTTTGAATTTTGTGAGGGGGTTCAGAATTTTGACCATTTGAAATAGAGACGGTCGATTTACTCACAGCTGAAGCTGAAGATCCATTTGGACGAGAAATACTTTTTGCATCAGAGGTGTATGGAATGGGAGAACCGAATTTTTCGTTTACCTCATCACCATCTTTTAGGACGACCAAATCCAAAATAAGAAGAACACGACTGAAAAAATAGGACGATTAGATGTATTTCAAGCACTTTGCAAAGTGTTATTTTATAAATTCAATATTCCCAATCTAATTTTATGTCTAACGTCTAAAGGGCTGGGAATAGTGTAGTTACGGTCATCTATTTACGAAAGAAAAAGCAGGCTTTTTTTGCAAAATCATCAAAAGCGAAAAATCAAATTTAAGGAAGAACTAGTGGACGTATTTGATATAATTTCTGTTATTCGCCTATTGAACGTAAATCATAACGATACTGTTGACATTTTGGTGGATGGTATTTGCGTTTGACCACTGTCTACAAAATCTTATATTTGCCAAAAAATCGTCAGCAGTTTTTTTTGTGCAATCCGAATGAGTATCAACTGGTGTATACAAAAAACTAATCGGAAAGTTCATGTTAAAAAGCTGCGCATGTTAAGAATTAAAGGAAGAGAAGAAACAGCTGAAAGCAGAGCTAATGTAAATGCTGAAGTGATAATACAGTAAGTCCCGCTCGCACATAATGAGGTACTACGACATTCTTTAGCTCAAAAGAAAACGATCTGACCAAGTTCATCCGCTTTGGGCAAGTGGGGTCAATTTAAGCCCAGTTGATGAGAAGTATTGGGTATCTCAGAATGGCTATTCAGTGAACCAATAGTTATTTCGATGAATTATGTTAAATCCTGCAAGTTTTCGTTTCTTACTTCTATAGATTTCGTCTTTTATATTGACGGTCCAATAACAAATTATTTAACGGCGCTATATCTGGACTATTTGGTGAGCGATTAATGGTATAACCCATTTTACAGATATAGCAAAGAAAAGCGAGAGAGAGTGAATACTTATTACCGGTTACGTTCAGTGCATTTATCTATTCATGGCAACTGCAGCTTGAAAAAACAATATAAAAATTATTTTTAATTGCAATACTTTGGACAAGACGGCTGAACGAAAATTACATACATATAGGACGTTTCATTACAAATTCATCAATTTTGTATATTTCTGTCCTTTTATACAAGAAATTTTTTTGGAGATTCAAAAACAGTCCTACATTTATGAAATTTACGAGTTTTTCAGTACCTCTAATCTCTAGTAATAAACTAGCTTGAAGTTGTCTAAATATACGGACAAACCCTGTACGGACCGATCCCAATAGATTCCACTTTTTAAATTGATAATAGTAGAAACATCTTTTGCACAAAAACTATGAATGCTTCAAGATTTCACAACTGACGACAATTTCTAAAAAGCATCCAGGGAAATTTATAAACGCTAGATAATCGAACAAAAAAAAAGTTCTCCACCCAGAGGGTCAAAAATTACCTCTCACCCAAAACGGTTGAATGCTGCTGTTTTTATCAACACCTGAGCAATACTTAGGAAAAAATTCAGTAAGTTTTTCCATTAAAATTCATCGCAATACTTTCCCTATCTTACAAAAGCATATTGTTGAAACCATGTGGCCATTATAACATAAAAATCAGACAACTTTCCTTAATAAAAGTTTGGTCAGCCAAATAATGTCGTCACAGTACTCTTTTGATAATGCGCTTACGGGACACTAGGTATAACTATGTATATTTTGCAAAATATCCAAATACATTATTCAATTTGTGTACTTTTATTGTGGTTTGTAGATCGACTTCAATTTTGTACAGTGCATAAACTAGCTGGGGATAATTACGTTTGGTAATAGTTGCGAGTATTTGAGTACATTTTACAACAAAGTAACCAGAGACTGGGATAGTTTTTAATATTTAGCTAGTGGATAAGCAACTCGACCAAGTGAGTAATAGTTGCACGGTATTCAGAGAACAAGGGCCTTCTGAAGGTGGATTGATAAATAGTTCAAAAAACGTTTAAAATGCCATTTAAAATCACAAAATAAAAAGGACACTGGAATAATTACTTGCAAAGAAAAACGAGTATTTTGAGAGAATCATCAGAAAGCAGGTGTATTACATACTAATGTTTTTCATTGCTATAGATTATACAGAGGTTAATTAATACATTGAAGCAAACATCAACTTCGCTTACCTATCTCTTCCATCCGGGTTATTTATAACGCTGGTAATAAATCGCTCGATTTTCATGATTGTGAACTTAGTCAAGCCCTTTTCACCTGCTTTTGCATAAACTGGAGCGGTCATCATAGCAGCTGATACAGTGTATTGTCCATCAGACAAAAACACTCTGTACCGGTCCTTATCTGGATTTCCCGAACCAGTGTTGATTTTCTTCACGCTTAGCACTTGGACCACAGGCTCGGTAATATCCCCCCCTTGCATTATTGTCTAAAAATGTAATTAATGTAAAAGGAAACTCAACCACATATCAGAATAAAATAAAGTAATGTATTTGTTATCAATTACCTCGAGAGCTCCTCTAGTTAATAACGATGCCATTTTGCTAGAAATATCTCTCGTTTTTGAAAAATCAATTGAAAAATCAATGTACTCTGCCAATTTAGTCTAGAACGTGCAAGTTTTAATATAAGGTTCTAATCCAATGGATCCTGTAATTTGCCTGGTGGGTGATTCTTTTGGCGGGAGATAAAGAAAACGACTATTTACTTTTTTGCAGATGCTTGACAGACGTCAACTGTCAAGCTGCTGCACTGGTGCCAAGTTCGACACTGCCAACTCCGAAAAGAAGATGACCATTGACCTAAGTTTAAACGTGATTAAGGAACCGTGACGTCAGTGCAGCTTAATTTTCGATACTGGTAATGCACTAATGAACATTTATTAGTTGCATGATTATACATTTTATTTATCTGTTTTCAATAAAAAAAACTTCTATTGAGGTTTGACTAAAGCGAGTACTTGACTAAAGTTGATAGCAGAAAGGATTGCAAATGCAAAAATAATTAAAAAAAACATGTAGGAAAAACAAAAATTTCTGTATTTGATTTTTTTAGCAAGCAATTATTTAATTAGGAGACTACTATTGTAGTATTGACTATTTCAATTTTTCCGCTTTGTTCTCCTCTTTGTTTAAATTGTCACAGCAAACATTGAGTTACTTTTGTAATATACAGGACTGTCCGAGAAGCCTGAAAAAGCTTGAACAATTAAAAAAAATAAGCTTTGGAGCGGAATTACAAAAACACCCATCACATAATTTGGCACGAGCTTTCAAATGAAATCCCTCAAAAAATTGTTTTTATCGATTACAGCGCCATATGGAAAAAAATCGATAAAAAGCTTTAAATACAAGTTACGTAGTTTTTTGCGTAAATCGCGAATATGCAAAAAAAGTAAGGGTCTCCCACAGTACATGTGGTGAGGAATTCATTTTCATACCATTTGATGGGTTATCCAAATTATCATAAGAGTGTTTTTTTTACTTCGCTCTAAAGCATATTTTATAAGTTGCGCTAAAACTAATTAGAGCTAATCATTTAAAACTGTTCCAAATACATTTGATGTACTGGTCTAGGTTTATAAAGCTACATTTAACTCTCAGCTTGTTCACATAAAGTTCAATTCAGAAGAACATTGCAGAAAGGAAGCGAAAGAAAAACACCGGTAAATCATATGTGATTCGAGACATTCATAGAAACAGATGCAACAGTAAAAACTTGTGAGAAAGAAATGCTATGAAGAGGTCCTCGTATTTAATAGGATTCATGCATGTTGGCAGTGGTAAACGAAGAGGACATACTACTACTACTACTACTACTCCTTAGCGCTAACAGCCCCTGATGGGCCCTAGTCGAGGCAACAATTTGCCTTCATCTGTCTCGGTCTTCCATAATTTCTAGAATCTAGACCATTCCCGAAGCCCATTTTCGGTCCGATGTTATATTATCGCGCCACCTTAATCTCGGTCTTCCAAGTGGGCGTCTTCTTTCTGGTGCTCTGTCGCATATTAAGCTTGGATTCAGTAGCTTTGCGTATAAATCTTGGTTTTTGGTGGGTCCGAAAATTTTCCTCAGCACTTTTCTCTCGAATCTTCGAATGAGTTCCTCATTTCGCACAGTAAGAGTCCAGGTTTCGCAGCCGTACATTTCCACGGGTCTTATAATGGTCTGGTACGATTTGATTTTCGTTCTCCTAGTCACGTATTTGGACTCTAGTATATTCTTTAGGGCGAATAAGCACCTGTTGGCTGACTTTAGGCATTCTCTGATTTCTTCACTCATGTCGTTGTCGGATGTGATTGTTAACCCTAAGTATTTGAATTGTTTTACGTTTACAAAGTTGTATTTGTCCATGGTCACATTTTGTCCTACCCTAGCTCTGCCTGGTCTTGAGACATGCACGTATTTTGTTTTGGCCTTGTTGACTTTAAACCCCATTTATGCCGTTTCTTCTTCGATTTTGTAAAATAGTTCTTTTGCTTTTATGACGCTTATGCTCACCGCGTCCATATCGTCGGCATAAGCTAGCAGCAAGTTTGATCCACTGGCCCCGAATAGCTGGGTTTCGATTTTGGCTTCTCTTACTACTTTCTCCAAAAAAGCGTGGGTGATAATGCGTCTCTTTGTTTAAGACCTATGTTTACCTGAAACACATCTGAGAGGTCATCACCAATCTTTACTCTACACCTAGAACCCTAAGCACAAGCTCTGATTTGTCTGATCAGATTACGTGGGATGCCGAACTCAGCCATTGCATTTTATATTTTGACCCTTTTCACGCCGTCGTATGCCTGCTGGAAATCTATAAATAACTGGTGGAGGTCTTGGTTGAATTCCCAGCTTCTTTTTCCCATATGGTTTTAGTGAGGTTTTGCAGCTGTGTTATGATAGTATCGCCACCGTATTTAAGAAGTTCTGCTGTGATTAGGTCTCCGCCAGGGGCTTTATTATTTTTGAATTTCTTTATTGCTTTTTTAATTTCCTCTTTAGAAGGGATATCATTGGGTTGCTCCGCAGCCAGCTGATCCAGTGCTTCCTCCTCTTCACCAGTTCCTCAATTATGCAGATGATGGAAGTAGTTTTTCCACGTTTGCAATGTTTCTACTTTGTCAGTTATTAGATCTCCATTGTCCTTCTTTAAGATATTGTTGGTCTTGGGTCTGAATCCTGCTTTTGTGGAGAGAATGTTCTTGTGTTATCTTTTCCTTCTTCTTCTAGTGCAATTAATTCTCTGTTTTGCCATTCTCTCTTTTTTCTTCTTAACAGTTTCTTTCCTAGGGTTCTTAGTCATCTGTATCTTTGCCTGTTCTCGTCTTTGGGACTTTTTAGCATTCCGAGTCTAGCAGTATTTCTCTTTTCCATAGTTCTCGTCTCCTGGGTTTTTCCCTTACCACCTTTCCAGCTGCTTCTGTAATTGTTCCAGATATAAGCTGCCAATGTGTATCCATATCAGTATTGTATGTGGTGTTAGTATTTTCTCTGATAAGTCGCTCTAGTTCTTGCTGATATTGTGCTCTTATATCTGTCTACTGAAGCTTTTCTGTATCCCACTGAGGAGAGAGACGATTGGTTTGCTTGTTCTTTGCTGCAGATATTCTGACTTTGATTTTGGCTTTGACCAGAAAGTGATCTGAATCATTCATCATGAATTAATAGTACTTTACGTCCATGTCTTGCATAAATTCTGACGTGATCTATTTGGTTCTTGGTTACATCATTAGAAGAAGACATGGAAATTATGAAAATTCCGCGAAGAGTTGGAGAACCAATACAATTTCGTATGCAGTATCCAAAGAAGATGGAGATGTAACTCAGGTATTTCAAAAAGCCTTCAAATGGATTTTTGTCGTAACTCAGGACTGCTCAAACACTGACACAGATGAGAAATCTTGGTGATTTGAAGAGGGGAAATAAAAAGAAGCACAGAAGACGATAAAATACTTACCTCATCAGTCATCCTGAGCCCTAACGTTTTTTCGAAGAACTTACTAATGGCACATAGAACATAATTTGCGTTTCCATTTAGAATGATCTTAACAATACTACCTTTATGTACTGGCATGTAAAGCTTATTCACATTAATTAATGTGCGACTTTATAATAAGCTTCCTAATCGCTTCAGAGTGCTGGAAGGATGTGCTTTTGAGAGAGCGTTCAAGCAGTTTTTATTGACGCTTCTTTTTACTTTGAGCAGGAATATTTTAATTATGTTTTTTAACGCTTAGAGGCAGTTTTTGACTGTAATTTCGTATTTGTTATATGTGTGTAGGTGTAGGCTTGGTATATTGATACTGTTTTATATTGCACGTTGTAGGAATTGTTTGAGATGACTAGCTGCGCATACATTTCATGTATATTGAAGTTAAATAAATCTAATAATATTAAGAGACCAAGGGGGACTTTAATAATAAAAAAAATCTTTGTTGGGAAATTAATTGTGATTAAACCTCATTTCACAGCTTTCAAAGAGAAAATATTTATTGGATTCTATCGATTTTTGAGCAACTGAAATTGACTTCGAGAAGAATTTTAAATTATTCGTTCATTTAAACTTATAACGATAAAATGCGTTAAAAAGTTTTAGAGATCCCTGCCCTTACAGTTAAAAAAGTTATCCTTATATTTAATACTGTTTTATCAATCAGTCAAATGAAATATAATACACAATGAAAACTTCATTTGTTCATCATTCACCACTTTATTTATTGAATGCCAACTTCGTGTGCGATCGAGAGTGAAACAAAGTCAAATTAGGCTAAATAATAATACAATTTCTGATACCCGCGGACATTAGGCATCTCAAAATGCACACTCAATGGAGCACAACTTTGTATTGAGTTTTGAGTCAGCAGCAGCATAAATAAATCTTCACATTTTCAAACTACCTTGTAAAGAAATTTAAACAGCACAGTTTACCTTATTTTCAGCTAGTTTTTTTGCAAAAATTAACTACCGTATTTCATTCGTTGTTATTGATAGAAATAATTATTTTTTGCCCTTTTAGCTTGAAAGCTCAAAAACGGTGAGAAACTGTTACTGATTTGAGTTCACTATTCTATAACAGCTGCCATATTATAATTCATACATATATGGAAATCCATATCGAAGACATTTTCATTTCACTGATTGTGTGCATTCAGCTTTCGACAGGGTAATGACGGAGCACCCGA
Source organism: Dendroctonus valens (assembly GCA_024550625.1). Lineage (NCBI taxonomy): Eukaryota > Metazoa > Arthropoda > Insecta > Coleoptera > Curculionidae > Dendroctonus > Dendroctonus valens. The sequence continues at coordinate 337,348 of JAJTJO010000069.1, forward strand.
GTCCCTTTTTCGAATTTGGGAATCCGACTTTAGGGGCTTTAAGAGGGGTCGCACACGGAAGCACGATGGAACACAATGACCAGCTATTCAATTTTAAGGCTTTTGTGCTGATACTGCTGAATGGGCTGGGGATTGTTATTGATAAAAAGCCGAATAAGAAAATGGCCGAATCCACGGAATGGAATTCGGGAGGAAATAATTGTATAGAAAAAGGCGTGGCTTTTTATCATTAGGCGAATATAGTTCTAAATCAAATATTGATTTAAAAGTTTTCCGGTCATTATGTCACTTATTAATAGTAAATAAATATTGATAAAAAACCTTAGTTCTAAGAAACAATTCCTTGCCACTTCCTTAACGGGTATATCTACATTTTCGAAGCTTCGTTAGCGTATTTGCGACATTTAAACAATTATGATACATATGTTACGGTCAATTTGAGTATTTCGGCCATTATTTGTAATGTCCGCGCAATTTAATAATTTTGTATATATCTACGATACTTTATTACATTGCCCGATCATTATACATACTGCTATTATATCTCTGGGCACTTTGATTTCACACCAAATTGACTATGTTGTTTTCAGTTGTTTGCTGGGCTCTATCCTGGTTGTATAGCTTATGTGTTACAAATATTGATTGTCTCTTGCCTTATATTGACTTTGGGTTATTTTGTTTATCAATTGTTAGTGATTTTTCTGTAAGAGAAAATGCAGATACCGCTATTAACTGATGCAAGTGCCATGAAACATCGCCTCAACGAATGGCTGAATGAATCGTGTTGATCAAAAGGTCAGAATACACAAGTTCTCACTAAACCACAATATTTGGAGTTAATGGAAAAGGTTAAAACAATTAAAAGCAATGTGGCAAATAAAAAACATGAGGGCAGAAAGACCGATAGGTTGATAGCCTTTTTTTAGAAATAAAGATGTTTACTACTACTAAAAACACGAGGAATATCATCGCTTACGTAGGTTTGACGCAATTAATATTGGAGAGAAGGAAAAAGTTGATGGTTCCTGTAGAAGAAGAAGACAGAAGGCAGATTAGGTTTTCCGTATATCGGAAAGAGATGTTTCAACTTTTACATAATACACATGTTTCAATTGAACACGGGGGTCGAAACCGTATGGATCGAAACGATTGCCCATTGGATTTCCAGCATTATTCATAATGCCCGGGCAATGTGATATGTTGTATATAATTAATCATTTTGTCATATCCCTTTGGGCATTTTTTAAATTGCCCGTGCATTATAAATAATGTCCAATTATTTACATTGTCCGTAACATATATACGTTCTAGCGACTAACAAAATGAATAGTAGGTAACATATTGTTTTCTACTGTTAGTTTTACGATTTTAGTAGAAATATCATTGGTCCTTTTAATTTTGTGTATTGCTTTGCAACTAAAACCGAACGTATATTAAATTCAATTAATTTCGTTCGCCAGCAAACGACGTAAATAGACATCATACTTGAAGACCTGGGGGGAAAACCATAGATACATGTCCATCCGACTTAAGAAATAACGGAAATTTTATATTTTAGGTTTTCATTTGTAAAAACCAGACATTTGTTTATTTCATTCATTCATCAGTCATCATTATTAGCTTGAACTTCTGTCTCAAGCAAGTTTTCATAAAAGTGTTTAGATTCTGGACCACCCAGAAACCTTGTGAACGCATAAAAACAATAATTGTTAATGGTGTCATTTTATAGGAGTGATAAAATCCAGCTTACCTTTTCAAAGGTTGCAGGTCTTTTAACTTTGCAGTTTTCATTGGAAGTTTCCCCACGTAAAGTTTCTTCGGTTTAACTGCTGATCCGGCTGCTGGACTATGAGTGATAGTTTTGGAGCCTTGCTTACATTTGTAGATCTTTTTGGATACTTTTTTATTTAAAAAAAAACATGCACCGCGACAGGCGACTGCAAGAAGATAACGAAAACAACTAACAGACAAAACGTGTCGGCTCGGGCAATATGGAGACTATTCGACAGGAATGGACATGAATACTTCTCTCCACTTGCCGCTCGCACATAAATCGTTTTTCCCACAGAACATTCACCTTTACACAAACTTAGCCCTATTTTTAATACTAAATAAGATAAGATCATCAAAATTAGGGGGTTCTATTTGAAAAAATGGATTTTGTGCGGTTTTCTCAATTTCATTTTGAAACTTATTTTTTTAACACTATGTATTAATAGTTATCTAAATGTGATCGAAATTCTATAATAATCGATAACTAATAACTACATAAGTAACAATATAAAGTAAATCAACATATAACAAAACTACATACAACAATAAAAGTACACTTCAGCTACCCTACGGGACCCACGCTGAAGAACTCAAGAGTATAAAAACCTCCATCCAATAAAAACATGGAGTGATTTCTTAAAACTTCTGATGCTGTTACTCTATCTTAAAGGTTGTGGAAGATTATTAAAGATTTTACTTATTTGGTGGAGACTTCTTACCACACTCTAATCTATTGAAAGGTAATCTAAAATTAGCTTTATATTTTATATATATATATATATATATAGAGCTATATATATATATATATCTATATATATATATATATATATATTATATATATATATATATATTATATATATATATATATATATACAGTGTGTCCAGTATAAAATGATGTACATGGGGATATTGGAAACCGTTAGAGTTACAGGGTGGACCAAATGGGGAAAAAGTTGCGCAATCAAGTGCCTATAAATAATCTGTCTTCAACTTCTTAGAACTCGGAATAGGAACGGATATACAGGGAAAAAAAGAAAAAAGTGCGTTTTATAAAATCCTTTATATCGTGTTTATTATAAAAGATACAATAACGAAATTTTCAGTGTGGGGGTAAGAAATGAGCGTGAATTTGAAAATAAAGTAAAAAATAATATAGGCCTACTATGTTCAATGAGGCCGAAGTCAACTTTTGTTTTTCTTATGGGCGCCATATTGAATTTCTGCATTTTTAGATTCCCCTTTAAATATGCTCTTCAACCATGTATAACATGTTTATGTTCGGTCAAGATAAATAATTAAAATTAACAAAATTAAGATTTTATGGTAGTAGGCATTGATATTTCTCCTCAATTTCCCCATAGTGACGTTTGTTGTGTGTTTTAATTACCTAGATAACTGTCAAAGTAGAATTTATTGTCAGTGTCAAGTGTTTGTAATTAATTGTGTGTTTCAAAATTAATCACTTTTCAAATTATGAATGAAGAAAAATGAATGAAAATGAAGCGAAAGCTGAAGAAATTTATTTAAATAAATATCCAGAAAGGCGATAACCTGGTAGAACTATGTTTAGGCGTCTGAAAGACAACCTTGTAGCTTACGAGAGTTTTGCTAAGGTAAAGAAAAACAAACTTCCAGACGAAAATAAAGAAAATTTGGTAATGCAAAGCGTGGTTGAGACACCTCGTACGTCTTTACAACAAATTGAAGCCCCAACAGGTGTTGCGCGGTCAACGGCGAATAGTATTTTAAAGCATTATAAATATCACCCCTATCGTGAACGGTCCTGCCAGGGACTCAGAATGGCAATGCGATTAGAAGAATGGCATTTTGTCAGTGGTTTATTCAAAGAAATAACGAGATACCAAACTTTTCCTTAAAAGTCCTTTGGTCAGATGAGAGGCAATTTACTAAATGTGGACTATTTAATCGTAAAAATACCGTTTTTTGGTCAGATGAAAATCCACGGCTAGTTCGTCAAGTTAGGCACCAAGTTAGGATTGGATTTAACGTCTGGTTAGGTATTGTGGGTACCCACGTGATTGGACCATTTTTTTTAATGAGAACTTAAATTCCGAGAGATATATGAACCTCTTACAAACTAACGTAGCGGAAGCACTTATGGATGTTCCACTAGCTACCCTGCAAAACTTGTATTTCCAACAAGACGGCGCGCCGCCACATAATGCACGTATTATCACAGAATTTTTAAATCACGAAATTCCCAATAAGTGGATAGCAACCTGGGACCAGTAAGATGGCCTGCGAGATCCCCTGACACAACACCGCTTGATTTTTTTGCATGGGGCAATGCTGTTAACAGAATTACCCCAGAAATGATCAGAAAATCCTGTGAAGCAGTAATGAGACGATGTACGTTGTGCGTGCGAGAAAACGGTGGCTTATTTGAACACCTACTTTAATCCTAAAATGTTACTTGTTCTTTTGCGGTGTTCGATGTATGAACAATAATAATTTAAAGTAATAATTAATAGAAATATCAATGCCTACTACCACTAAATCGTAATTTTGTTAATTTTAATTATTTATCTTGATCGAACATAAACATGTTATACATGGTTGAAGAGCATATTTAAAGGGGAATCTAAAAATGCAGAAATTCAATATGGCGCCCATAAGAAAAACAAAAGTTGACTTCGGCCTCATTGAACATAGTAGGCCTATATTATTTTTTACTTTATTTTCAAATTCACGCTCATTTCTTACCCCCACACTGAAAATTTCGTTATTGTATCTTTGATAGTAGTAGTAAATATCTTTATTTCTAAAAAAGGCTATCGACCTATCGGTCTTTCTGCCCTATCTTTTATAATAAACACGATATAAAGGATTTTATAAAACGCACTTTTTTCTTTTTTTCCCTGTATATCCGTTCCTATTCCGAGTTCTAAGAAGTTGAAGACAGATTATTTATAGGCACTTGATTGCGCAACTTTTTCCCCATTTGGTCCACCCTGTAACTCTAACGGTTTCCAATATCCCCATGTACATCATTTTATACTGGACACACTGTATATATTATATAATTTTTTATTTTGACTTAATAAGATTCAAAAATTAACTCTTCTCAAGTTCCAACAAGTAAATGCTATTTACGCAAAATTTTTGTTTATACAGATTTGATTTTTCGTTCTTAAGTTCGTATAAGTCACTTCGTGACTTATACACTATATCGTCACTTAAGTAATCCAAATCTCCAATTTAAAAGCGACATTAAAAGATTTGGTATTATAAACTTCAAACCATTTCTCTTGGCTTAGAACTATATCTAGTTCATTGAAAATACGTTTATCGACAGGTAAACTATTATTTTCAATAATTTGGGAAAACCCAGAATTCATAAAAATAGTATTATGCTCAGACAGATGGTTTTGAAGTACTATACAAGTAGAATCAGGTAAATTTGTAAATATGGGGTGTTCCATTTAAAATCAGCAAATTGATACACTACTAGTGTGGCTATCTTGGAAACATTTAGATCGCTTGCCCCCCCCATGAGTTCGGTATACTGTCCAATTTTCAAATTTCTCCTAATTATAGTTTATCATATATCAATCGCGGTGGTTCCTGGTGGGACACCCTGTATAAAGTCATATATTATATTTTTTAAATGTTTTGCAGACGTTGTCTGAAGTTATACAAAACAGACTATCAATTTTTCAACGTAAAATCGAATATTTGCTTAAAGACATCTGCTACTAATCTAATACTATATAGAAAGTGAATAATCTTAGCCATCAGCTTGACATTGATCTGCTAATAAGTTGCCGAGGTGCCATCTCGAACCCTTTCCTATTCCAGTCACCAGTCACGTCCAGCATGTTAGATGTGTCTTTGCACTTGATTAATGGCACGACCTGCTAATAACACCGACAAATGGACGGACAGATGGACATCGGACGTCTTTATCGGATCATCTAATTAAATTAAGAAACTATACAGCACGACGGGGTTTCTTGTAGAACATACGGAACGCCATGCACAGCTTTTCGGGAATTCGGTTTCGGAATGTTACTTATGTCAATGAGAACTTACGAGCATTCGGACATATGTACGGGAGAAATTAACAACGAAAAAAGATGTAAGTATTAAGCTGAACTCTGAATATTATCTTTTTCATCTCCCATCCATAGACTTATGTTTCTATCAAATTCTGATTACGTTTGAAAAAATGTGGAATAAAATTCACATCAATGGGCGGCAAATATATGGATTCAAATTATTTAGAAATCACGTATCGGTTTTTTGGCAAATCGTTTAATTATTGATCGGCGGGAATCATTGTCAACGTTTGGACACAGCATGACCCAAAAAAATTGTTATTCATATCAATTTCTTTTAATATTAACACTCTTTTTCGCATTTTTATTAATTTTGTCATACAATTCAAATGCCTTTCATGGAACATACGTCCTTTTGCCGAAAATTGCCAAAACAACTTTTTGAAAAACTAAACCACTTGATGTACCTACTCTGTTGAAATCTAAACACTTTTTAACTCGTTTTTTCACCATGTTTATCATATTTTATTATTGAGAAAAGTTTCTTTAGAAATATGAATTTTCGTGCACTAATTAAATACTATTTTACGTATTTTTTTAAGTTGCGTTTTTCTTTAGCCTCTGTTAAATAAATTAATATTTGTTTTAATTTATAACAGATGCTTTTTGTACGAAGGCAGATTCCAATAAGGAGCTTCAAAGTAAGTCACAGATTGACAAATGCTTGTTTTTATTGACAAAGGCTATCTACCTGTAACTATCTGTTAATGACAAAAAACATCATTGCCGCTTTGACTTTTCATCAAAAAATTGTAGAAGAGGTCTTTTTTAATATAAAAAATTTTCGTAGTTTGAAGCAAAGATCGTAATTTTTCTTTCCAAAAGGCTACCAAGCAAACATGGGACTATTTTAAAATAATACTTAATAACAAAGTTGAAATTCGGTTTTCAACTGTTAATATATTCTAGAAATTTTGGACAAATTTTTTTTCAATATTTTTCTCGTACTCTCCAAGTGAGCCCCTATAACCACTTAAAAGGAATGACGCCACTTTTGAATCACCCTGTATATCACGAATGGGTCTAGATAAATAAACCATTACAGATTTAAATTACTCAGAAGACATGAGGCTATAACACCGTATACTTTTATTCTCTGGGCTATCCGATATTACCAGCAGATGGATTGAAACTTTGACCAAGAATACATGACAATATTTAAACATTCTGCACAATATGTTATTACATTTGGGAGATATTAAAGCTATGCGTTAATTTTGTGTTTTTCATGTGCGTTCTTAGGTATTAAGAACCGCAAAATTTAATAAAAGGGTAAGAAAATTTAAAACCATAAACTCAGACTGCAACAAAACTTATTTTTTTGATAAAACATAGCAATTAAAAATAATAATAGCATATTAAACAGCGACTACTATTTTATTAGCCGTTGGCCATTTAAAAGACTACGAGGAGTATTTAAAAAATACCATAAATTTGTATATTGTACTATTAAAAAAAATACAACAAAAGAAAAAACGTTTCTTAATGAAAAATTATTTCATTTCAACAAAACTTTCAAACAAACGCATGTCGAACTCATTCCCGGGGAAGTAGAACCAAAGGGTGCTATTTTTCCGTAGAAATACATTCTCGATTAACGAGGAGTTAAAAATCATTCTAATTGTTAACGGGTCTTTAAATCCAAGGCTTAAAGTCCCCTAACTAACCCAACCGATTTGATTTTTTAAAACGAAAACGGTTAAATTAAAGCAAACAGTAGTAGTACACATCTTTATTTCTAAAAAAGGCTATCGACCTATCCGTCTTTCTGCCCTTGTTTAGTACATGTAGTCTTAATTTAAATAAACAAATAAAGGTAAAAATTATCTTATTCTAGGTTAATAATTTAATAATTTTAATTCTGTCAAACATAGGTCTTAGATTTATTGTCCGGTAGTGAGTTGCTATTGCAAGCGTTCGAGTAGCGTTGATGTAGGGAAACGGAAGCGGGATTGTCTGGTTGGTCTTGTAAGACAAAGGGGATTCAGTATGGTCCAGTTGTAGGGGTTGTTTGTCCATTATGTCTGTAAATGTATGAGTCTTTCCGAAATCTTTGTCATGTTTGTGCGTTCGTATAGTAGTTGGGTGGAGGGGCTGTGTAGTGGGTTTTGGGGGTGTCTTATTCGTTTTATTAGTGTTAGTGCAATTTGTTCTGTTGTTTGTATATAACGTTATGTCCATTCTGTTTCGTTGGTCATAAGTATATATCCATAGACTAGCAAGGGTCTACAAATAGCTTTATATATTTTGGTGGCGGTATTTGTGCTAATTCCTCTGTCTTTGTAGGTTAGTGATCGGAAGTGTTTTGTTCTCTTTATTGTTTCTGTCCTGATGTTTCGTATTGAAAGCAAACATTTTAAAATTATTTCAAGTTCCATTCTTTTTACCGAGACACCCTAAAACGTTTATTCAAAAATGTTTAAAATTTTCTTTAAACACCTTAACATGTTTGCAGATCATCGTAAAGCCTCAGGTATATTAATAGCAGATATTAATACACACATTTAAGCAAAATCAAATTATATGTTTCTAAGAATATAAATTAGCACTCAATTATTTTAACAAGAACTGATTACGTTCTTAGAGATCGTAGAACTTAACATTTTCATTATACCCCAAATCAAATTCAACGCCAGAAATTTGCATTTAGCCCTAAATTATCTGGATACGGTTTGTAATCCCTTAAAGTCGAGGGCTGTCGCGTCATGTTTACGATCAAAAAGGGTAAAAGGCTGTCACTTAATGGCTTTAAATTGTGTTTAGAACAGTTAACAAATTAATACACTTAAGACTTACGAATGGCAATAATCGTAAGAAAAGCTGCATTAAACATTATGCAAGAATATCAGATGCTGACATCAAGATGTTACTGGGCCTTACTTGGAGGGCGAAAAAAATATTTTAGAAACATTTGATCCGCAATCATTTATCGAAAATATCAGCTCTTGAAAATGCAGCGTCAACTTTGCTAATAAGCAATATTAGTAAAGCATATTTTGTAAAAGTAAACAGTAAAAATGAACTGAAACACTACAAAAGTTGCCTAACACAGCCATCACCCAGCGGCAACACTGCATCCTGGCAAATATTTATTGACAAATATGTCAACTTTACAATTGGTGGTTATTTTGGGTAGTGTACTCTTTAAAACTTAAAATGTATAACAATGTCGGAAACGCATGATATTTGCTTTTCTTGAACGGATTATAAATAAATAAAATGGTTTGCGTGACGGCTTCGCTAACCAATGTGTTCTTTATCAAAAGAAAGTTGTCTTTAGGAGAAAGGAAAAGTACATGTTGCTGCTTAATTATCAAAATATCTAGTAACCATGGAAAAATACATAAAGTAACAATAAAATAGGTTAGGGCGCAAACAGAAATTTCAACACGATTCGTTAAATGTAGGAAGGTCCTTTTTCGAAATGTCAATATTGTCAACGATAAATTGTTCTTTATTGTCATCATAACCTCGAATTGATGTGTTTACAAATAAACATACATTTCTGTCCTTAACTCCAAACAAGTTAGTGCCTTATAAATCACCTTATTGTGCAGTCTTCTCGAGCAGCTTCTCGTATTTGGTTAACTCGTGCTCAATTAGTACCGGTCTTCGGTAAACCAGAGATTTAATGTCTCCTGTGTATCTTACATACATGGTAGGGTTGTAGCACTTTCACGGTAATTATCCTGTGCCCAGTTGCCTGGGAAAGTATCAGTTGTTGTGCAATGCTCCGAGTACTTCTGGAAGGCTCTGCTGCAATTATCTCCAATACCTGTTTGTCTATGTCTACATCTGGAACCCGAACACCTCTTGGTCGTCCACTATCTGCTTCAATTCCTGGAGCCAATCGTCCAGTGCATCGAGCCCTTTGTTGACCTAAGTTCTCACAGTTTCTGCTATGTTACTGTGGCATCCCCCCCGTAACTAATAGCATATCCGCATATTCAATACTGGTGTACATTTTGTGAAAGAAGCTTCAAATTAAGTTACAATTTGACAAAAGCTTGTTATTCTTGATAAAAGTTATCTATCTAACTACCCGATAATGACAAAGAACATAGTTTCCTCTTGGAATTTTCTTCAAAAAATTGTAGAAGATAATTTTAATATAAAAATTTTCATAATTTGAAGTGAAGTTCGTAATTTTTCTTTTCGATTGCTTAAATATTTCATTAGGCTACCAATCAGACATGGGACCATTTCAAAATAATGCTTAATAACAAAGTTGAAATTCGATTTTCAACTGTTGATATCTTCTAGAAAGTTTGGAAATAAAATTTCAATATTTTTCTCGCACTCTCCAAGTGCCTCTAACTCTGTATAATATAAGAGCATTCCTTCAATAAAGTCTTTATTTATATCTTTGTTGCATGTGAATGTTGGCTATGATTATGGCAATTCTTACTTTGTCAGCAGCAATACGGAAAAGCGGTATGGAGGTCATTTCGAACCAGGTTCTGAGGTTTTTCAACCACGATATCCTCTTCTTCCGGAGCTATTTTTGCCACACATTTGCTCCTGCAGAATATATTGTAGCAAAGCATATTCGTTTTCGTTCCGCATAATATGACCCAGGTACTGCAAATCGCGAACTTTGATGTTCATTACATATTCGAGGTATTTCTTCATTCTTTGCAGAACTTCGGCATTAGTCACTTGAGCTGCCCAAGGAATTTTGAGATTCTTTGATGGATGATTTCTCGTTCAAGGTCCAAGAATTCACACCATACAAGAGAACGGAGAAGCCTTGTTTTTAAATCAAAAGAGAGATTGTGGCTCTCGAAGAAAATACTCATACGATTGAAGGTGGATCTAGCTTTTCCAATGCGGGATTTTATTTCTTGGTTGTCGTTCCTCCTTTATGATGGTGCCGAGGTAATTGTAATGGTCTATCTTCTCAATAGCGACCTGATGTCGTAAAGCTGACCTCCCGTGATCTTGTGCTTACTAATTATCATGAGCTTGATTTCGCTGTCACATTCAGACCATATTGCTTGTTGTGGCGAGTTACTTTGATCATAACGATTTGCAGGTCTTCTATGTTGTGGGAGAGACAATGGTATCATCCACGTAGTTTATGTTGTGAAAAAGAGATCCGTTTATTAAAATGCTCTTCCCATCCCGTCCACTGCTTCAGTGAAGATTAACTAAGGTTTAATTAACTAAGATTTAACTAAGGTTCTCCGAATGATTCCAGTAAATGTTTCAAATTACGCTCAACTTTTTATATATTCTCTTTTTTTTAAGTTTCTTTTAATATTTTTTAAATATCATCTTATCATGTCGCACTAACAGTTCATTTCTCAACATATCTGTATTAGAACTCGGAGTCGAATTAAGGCCTCCCTGGTGCCAATCGTATATATGAAACCAAACTGGTTGGGAAATGTCTGACTTTTACACATGTAATAGATCCTCCCGTGAATTATTTGCATGATGAGTTTTAAAATATGCCCCATGAGACTAATTGTGCGGTATTCTTCGCATTTTTTTCCCCCCAATTTCTTTCGGAGGGCAATGAATTGTTATTTCGGATATACAGTTAGAATTTTGCCAGAACATAAATGTTGTTGAAGGGTTTTGTGATCAGTTTTACTGTTTTTTTTTATCAAGTGGCATACGGCATATACAAAGCTTCAATAACGTCTTAAAAGATAATGGGTCCCTTTTTAAACACCCTGTAAAACATTGCTTACGAACTTAAATTATCTAAGTAAAGATAATTTAGTATGTTCAACACAATTTTAGTTAGACATGGTGGCAACTTTCATTTCTAGTTCTGCCGCTATCTTACGTTGTTCTACAGACCCTAATAACTCGAATCTACCAAAAATTCAACTAACTTCATAAAACCTAATGAATATTTAAATAAGTCTTATACCAGCAAAATTTTTTGAATGTTTAGACAGATAGCAATAATGGTTAACGTTAATTTATTTTGAATTTCCTTGAAAAATATGCATCAGAAGATACGAGTCAGTTATTTGAGAATATTATCCAGAATAATATTTTTTGCTGCCACAGAAGTGTGGTTTCATGGTGTTTACTATCTATTATAGATATAATTTATCATCTCTTATCTTTTCTAGAATTCTTACTTGAATGAATAATACAATAATACAGGTAAGAGTAGTGGATCAAACGTTCACTTTTTCGGGATTCGGGGATTAGATTCGTTAAAAAGACGAATGACATTATCAGATATTTTGATTGTTGGATTATGAAAAAATGTATTATAATCGGTGAAGATTGGCAAAATATCCCGGTGGTGATTTACACATATCATCATTGTTTCAACAAGGGTCTATGCTTTTCCACGATAATTATTGTCCGAGTGTTAATAGAATGGAATTATGATTTAAAAAAACAAGTCGAACGAGAAAAGTTTTCGAAATAAAAAAGGATTTAGTCGATTAATAATTCATCCTAAAATATTAATTAAAACCGGTTTATAGTTTCCATTGGCCCTAACCATAAGTTGATATTAAGCACAAATTAAAATAATTTCTTTACATTACTTCGCCGCATGGACACCAGACCGCGTTTTCAATATTTTAATAAAAATCTGGTTCTCTTGATGTGTAGTTTTGGAAGTAAGATAATTAAAACTCAAAGCATTTCGGTACATTTGAGAACTTATGTTCTGGATGAGGGGCGAGATGGTGGAGCGACTCCATCAGCTATCACAGGGGACCCCGTATGGTATACGGAAGGCTCAAAACAGCATCAGGCACAGGCGCTGGTATAGTCGAAAGAAGAAGAACCGTGGAAAGGATTACCTTAAATCTGGGTACAATCACGACCGCTTTTCAAGCAAGCAAACTAGCAATAACAAATTGCGCCCAGAAAATGAGGGACAATAAAGTCACTTAAATCGTACACAATCAGGTCACAATGTGTGCTAGATTGTGTAAAAGAACTTACGACCTTGGCTGGGACCTCAAACAGAGTAAAACTCACTTGGGCAACTGGGACAAACAGGAGCAAAGGAAACGAGATTGCAGCGAAACTTGCTAAGGCAGGGGCCGAGCAACCAAGAACCTGCTTGTGGTATATATCATGCCCAAGTTAGGGCGAGAGTTGGGCAATGGATCTTGGAAGAACATAAAAAGTATTGGGAGTAGACACCACGACTCCTTATCGCAAGGCAGTCGGTGGGACCTCCACAACCAGTGCGTAAAAACAAACTGTTAGATCTCAGCAGGCTCAAATAAGGAAGATAGTCTTTTTAACACACGTCCCCTGCAAAAACACCTCTTCAGGTTGGGACTGAGCGATCAACCGACCTGCAGGGGGTGCGAATTAGAGGACGAAGCTACTCTACATATTATGTATCACTGCACGTCATATGCAACAGGTAGACGAAGACTCCTGGGAGGAGATGAAGTCCTACCAGACCAGGTCATGCGTACCCCCTCAAGATTCTTCTGGAATTCATTGAATACACAGGGATAATGAGGGAGTAAAATACGAAGGCACAATTGGACAGAAATGACCGCGGTGCTAGGCCAAACACCACTTCGGTGGTGAGGAAAGGTTTTAGTGGGTAAACAGTTAATCTGGAGTCTCAGACAGCACAGAGCGCCAGAACATCAGGTCTGGGTGTGCGTAAGAGAGCATTACCCAAATATCCCCGAAAAAAAAAGAGTATTGTTATTATTAGATTACAATTATTTTGGGAGCAAAAAAATAAACCTGTAGTATAAAACATTTCGATCCATTCTTCAAGATAATAACAATAAAAAGTACAATTTTCGCTGTGTTATTCAGTGTTATTTTGAAGTTTCTCAACTTGCCAACAGATATATTTTGAATTTGACTTAAGATTTCGAAACTTTTCTATAATAAACATATACTTTAGTAAATATTTGTGGAGAACCAACATGTTGTTAAAGTTAATTTTTGTGGTAAGTTTTAAAATTGTTATTGGGAATATTCCAGAAGTTTTCCAAAGCGGGATATGCAACATTCAAAATTTGCATTCATTTTGTGTGGTTTCCTCTTTTCAAATGCCGTCTTTCTGCGAAAGTTTGGAAATCATCCACGCAACTCTAAATTTTATAACGACCGATTAAAAAAATAAATTTCATAAATTGAAAAAATTGCAGCAATTGCACAAATCGTTCAAACTTCTAACTAAGAAAAGCCAGAAGTGCCAATTCTCATTATATTTCCAGCATATTCTAATATTGTTTCATTTTCATCTTATTTGGTTCACATACTTCATTCGATTTGTCCATTAGCTTTTGTATGTTCTCATTGCCATCTGAAAACATCACGATATCATATATTATATCGAAAGCAAATATTATTTAGTATCTTCCGTTCGAAATTCAATGTTTCAACATTTAGTTATTTCTAAGCAAATACCTGTAATTTGCTGCGTACATTCATTATACGGGGTGTCAATTTGAAAACTTCCCACCCTTAATATCTCTCTTACAGTTAAAAATATTTATTTCCCAATATTTCCAAAGTGATTCTCAACAGAATTACTTTGGAATGATGACAATAAAACGCAAAAACAAAATATATCAAACGGATTTCCTAATTAGTTATTTAATAATTTATTGTTATAATCTAATTTCAGATTTCAGAAAACACGTTCAAATTAGTGTGTTGATATTAATCTAGCAATCATGTTACTAAAATACGCCGGATGAGAGCACATTGAAAAAATAAGCCATTAGAAGATATTTGTCCTATAAGAAATTTCCTACACTATTCCTATCAGAAATTTTAAGAAAATATGAATAGGCATTGTCAAGCTCATACAACGAGTTATGATAATGGAAAACAAATATTCATATTAATTCCCAACAAATTTGATTGATCAAGTTTAAATTCTAAATTACTTAAATTGATCACTTTCATCATTCATTATGTAAATACTTTTTGATTTCATCTTTCAACTTTAAGATAACGCGGCAGGTATTTACCTAACGTTAATGAGAGCGAATTTTCTAATAGCTCAGTATTGAGGGAAAATATTTTTTAAATATTTGGTTTGTGCTTCGTAAAGCGCTTTTAGATGAATGGCGCCATTGTCGCAGACGCGCTATAGGTATTTTTTTGCACTAGACCGTGTTATTAGTCCATTCTTTGTGCATATTTCTCTACTCTCGTTTTATTGTTTAGGAGTTGTTTTCATTTTGGGTACGAGAACTAATTAAGCTTTCATTGTGCACTTAGGTTTGATACCTAAGTGCACAATTACACCCGACCTAACTTTGAATATGGCATTATTGCCTAGAGTCTAGTTTTCCTGAAATTGAAAGAAATCTTTTTCTCGTTTGAAATGATTTTCAATTTGTAGTAGCGTTTGGAATACTGAATACGTCTTAATGGAAGCATTTTCTTCCAGTATTTCAATTCTTTAAATAAATTGTGTTTAAAGGGATTTTAAGGAAAAATTCATTAAAATTAAGATTTTTGACCAAGCTTTCTCCAATAACTCTAAATGTTAAAAAAGAAAATAATTCAGAATTCTAAGCGAAATTCGAAAATAGCATAACATTAATTGAATGCCATTAGAAAGAAATATATTCCAGCTAATTTCAGATAAACGAAATACTTGACAACCGTGCCAATGACAATCATGATTGGGCGAATTTTGGTACCTAAGTGCACAAAATTTCAATAAAATTGGGTGGACGAATGCGAGGAATTTCCATTATTCCATACTTTTGTACCCCACTGTAGTTACAGCAAGAACTGAAAACTGAAGTGCAAAAATCATTTCATGTTTATTTTAGTTTAATTGTTATTAAACTGTTTTTAAAATATTTATTCTTTGTTTCACACAAATCATTTTGGTACTGTGAGTTTCTGTCAACAACAATTTGAGCCTTAAAAAGGTTTGGTTCACAGTCTATTTTAGCAGATTGTCGGATGTTATTTTGTAGAAAACCTATAAAATATAAATTACTGGAACAAAGCAATGCAGTTCCAGATATTGAAAAAATAATTCAAACAGACTGAAAAGTTTTGCAATATATTTTTGAGTAATCATAATATAATTTGAGTAAGTTAAGTGATTGTTTCTAGAACGGCACATGAATAATTGACAATTTTTTCCTTGGAGATTCGCTTTAGGCAGTAGTGAGAAAAAAAAACTTTTCTATCTACTTATTTGTTCGAGAAATAATAAGCAATAACTCTGGTTGGTGGTATAAATAGTCAGTACTCAAAGACCAGATTTTTTTAGGAATATCCTAGAACACTTTGACTCTTTTTAAACTGCACTCTTTTTGATGTAAGAAAATTTCATAGATCATGTTTCAAATTTCAGATGTGACGATTTCAACTGTTTTGGCAAATGACAACCCATATTTTCATGTTAATTTTTTTGGAAAACTGGGCTGATGTGGAAATAGAAATATGAAAATAAGTAAGAATAATAAGATCGTATTCAGCGAAGATATTTATTAATTTGTCGTTTTATGAGAAACCGTTTGTCGAAAATTTGGTGCAAAAACCGAAATTAATTGAAACATACAAGAATGCAATTTTAATGAGGTTTGACCACGGACTTACCACAAAAACTAAAACCGAATTATTCCTATTAATTTATGCACACAGAAGTCTCCTGGTTTACCATTCATATCGCAAAGTATCATAAGCAAGATTGAAAGAGAGTTTCGGAAAAATGGTCTATTAAGAAAAAATTCTCATCGTCTTAATGCGCCCAATGAAGATGTCAAAATGAATTCTAGTAGTAGTAGTAGTAGTAGTAAACATCTTTATTTCTAAAAAAGGCTATCGACCTATCGGTCTTTCTGCCCTTGTTTAATACATGCAGTCTTAATCTAGATAAAAAACAAATATGAAAATTCTCCTATTCTAGGTTAACAATAGTAGTAGTAAAC
Source organism: Dendroctonus valens (assembly GCA_024550625.1). Taxonomy (NCBI): domain Eukaryota; kingdom Metazoa; phylum Arthropoda; class Insecta; order Coleoptera; family Curculionidae; genus Dendroctonus; species Dendroctonus valens. Next base: position 354,071 of record JAJTJO010000069.1, read on the forward strand.
ATCTTTATTTCTAAAAAAGGCTATCGACCTATCGGTATTTCTGCCCTTGTTTAATACATGCAGTCCCAATCTAAATAAAAAACAAATATGAAAATTCTCCCATTCTAGGTTAACAATACTATTAAATAAATAAGATTTCAGTGGCAAGAAGAAATTATTTTATTGTCCACTAGTCCGTTGCGTTTGTAAGTGTTCGAGTAGCGTTAATGTAGGGAAACGGAAGCGGGATTGTCTGGTTGGTCTTGTAAGACAAAGGGGATTCAGTATGGTCCAGTTGTAGGGGTTGTTTGTCCATTTTGTCTGTAGCTGTATGAGTCTTTCCGAGATCTTTGTCATGTTTGTGCGTTCGTATAGTAGTTGGGTGGGGGGGTTGTGTAGTGGGTTTTGGGGGTGTCTTATTCGTGTTATTAGTCTTAGTGCAATTTGTTCCGTGGTTTGTGTATAACGTTTTGTCCTTTCTGTTCCGTTGGTCATGAGTACATGTCCAAAGTCTAGCAAGGGTCTACAAATAGCTTTATATATTTTGGTGGCGGTGTTTGTGCTAATTCCTCTGTCTTTGTAGGTTAGTGATCGGAAGTGTTTTGTTCTCTTTATTGTTTCTGCCCTGATGTTTCGTATGTGTTTAGTGAATTTAAGTTTGTGGTCGATTGAGATTCCAAGGTATTTTACGTCGTTTTTTGGTTGTGTCGTTTGGCCGTCTGCAGTTATTGTAGGGGAATCAGCGTTGAGTCTGTGGTTTGTGAGCAGAAGTTGGTTTTTTGACGCGTTTGGTGTTAGTCTCCATTTATAAAACCATGTCATTGTGTTGTTTGTTAGTGTTTGGAGTCTTTGCGCTGCTCTCTCAGTAGTTTTGTCATGTACAATAAGTGCCGTGTCGTCTGCGTATTGTAATATGTATGCCGATCTGTCGATTTGATTTTTGTCTGGTAAGTTGTAATTGTATATGTCATGGCAGTATATATTGTAGAGAAACGGTGAGAGCGGGGATCCTTGAGGGAGCCCTTGTTCAGGGGAAAAAGAAAATGACAGTGTTTTGTCAATTCGTACTTGTAGTTGTCTGTTTTCTAGTAAGTTCTTTATGGTGTGTAGTAGATATGTTGGTGTGTGTAGTTTGTATAGTTTGTATAGTAAGCCTCTATGCCAGACACTGTCAAAAGCCCTGTTAATGTCCATAAACAGGCAAGCTGTCTTTCTGTCAGTTAGGTGGGTAGTTTGTATATTGTTGGCCAAAATAAAGAGCGGATGAACAGTCGAGTGATGCTGTTTGAAACCAAATTGGTAGGTAGGTATATACCCTCCAATCACTGTCTCAAGCCGCTGCTTCATTATGCCTTCAAAAATCTTGCCCAGTACTGGAAGCAGTGTAATTGGTCTGTAGTTGCTCGGTTGTGTATTGTCCAGTCCATTTTTGGGTATAGGGATTATTAAGCCGTTTTTCCATGTTTCTGGGATTCTGCCATTTGTGATGCAGTTGTTCAATTCAGTTAGGATCAGTTTGTGTGTTTCTTGAGTTAGGCTTTTCAAGACTTTTGCATTCTATGAATTGAATGAATTCTATTTGTTCAAGAAAATCGAAATTAGCCAGTTTTTATGGAATAAATTATTAAAACCCAAAAATGTCATCTGTATACATATAAGAGGAACTCAGAGTGAACCGATTTTGTGAGCCAATGATGAATCTGGTAGACAGAAAGGTTGTAAACATAGAAAGCGTACCGTTTTCTGACAAATCAATGTATAAGATACTAGAGTGGTAAATCGACAAAATTGTCTTTATAGGGCAGAAAAAACTCATATCTGTCCTCATCAGGGAAAACCCGCTCAACATTCGGAAAAAGTCAATGTTTGAGCACCGCTTGTTGTTGAGTCGAGTAATAGGGCCTATTTTTTTCATAGAATCCTCGGTGGAGTTTGCTACACTGTTCGCTTGAATTCGGATTATGCCGATATCCCGAATCTGGCTTCACCAAGACGGGTGCAAATTATCGTTTTGCAAAACCTGCCCATGAGTATCTAAATAAAGAATTTCCAAGCAGATGGATTGATAGAAAACATCTCACTCCATAGCCTCCCAAGTTTCCGGATTTAGCACTTATTAGTTTTTTAGTTTTAGTTCTTATGGGAGTACTTGAAGATCAGATTTTTTAACAAGAAATACAAGAAATATTATTTTTATATTTAGTACGCATGTGTATTTTGATACATCCTTCAAGAATAGTCACACAATAATAGGATTTTTATTGAAAAAAAATTATCGGTTATTTAATTTTTCAAGTTTAAAATATGTTTTGTAAAAAATTCTTACACCAAAAAAAGCGCAGTATAAAATACTAATTGGCTCGTCTGGGCATATTTCCAAAAATTAATCTGTCGTTGATTTAGCGAATATGTTCTAAGATCTTGGTCCTGTTTGGACGAAAATTTTATTTCAGTATGACTAAACAAAAAAAAAACTAAATTAAACAGGACCAATAAAGTAAGTAAGTGCCATTTAAAAAATCTGATTTTTGGATGTTTTTTAATGTCAATGTTTGTAGGCTGCATGCACCCACATGTTACAAAATGGGAACCCTAATGTCATCTAGGGAGTTAGGTTGGGCCTTCAGCTAACTACCTACTAAATTTGGGCTTGGAATTTAGAACTATTCCTTATAAAGGGCGTTTCAATAAGAACGACGTATTTAAATTTTAAATTAAACATATGTATTTGTGGCATAAGCTTGAAACATTTATTGAAAAATTAAGCACACATCATGCGGTTATGAATGGAATAAGACATCGGTCAAATGACCGCCTCGGCTTTGCTGGCAAAGACGTGCTCTTTTCATGAAATTTTCAAGGACTGTTGCGCATAAATTTTGCGGTATTTCAGAGACACAGCGTTGAATTTCATCTTTTAAGGCTTCAATCGTTGTTGGTTTATTCACATAAACTTGTGGCTTTAAAAAACCCAAAAGAAAAAAGTTCAAAGGCGTTAAATCGCATGATCTGGGCGTCCAATGCCGATCTCCAAAACGAGAAATCACACGACCAGGAAATGACCAGTTTCTCTGGCTGTATAGCATCTTGCACCGTCCTGTTTTGCAATTTTGGCACAAAAAAGTTAGTTAACATTTCACGATAACGGGCACCACTCACGGTTGACCAACTGCATTTTCGAACAAAAATGGTCCGATGATGCCTCCTGCCCAAAATGCACACCAAACAGTGACTCTTTTTGGATACATCTGTTTCTGAACAATCCCTCGTGAATTTTCGGAACCCCAAATGCGACAATTTTGTGGATTAACGAAGCCATCAAGATGAAAATTGGCTTTGTCACTAAAGCTGATTTTTGTTGAAAAATCACCTTCCAACTCTCGTTGTTCAAAATCAAATCAACCAAGGCTCTTCGTTGCCCATGGTCTTCCAGCTTTAGCTCTTGAGCCAATTCAACTTTGTACGCATGAAGCTTCAAATTTTTTGTTAAAATTCGATGCATAGCGGTTGTGAAAACACCAATTTCCTGAGCTCTATGCCGAATTGGTGTGGGCTTTCCTCAACATTTGCATGTACTGCTGCGATATTTTCGGTTGAGCGACCAGGACGCACGCGTGTTTCTGTTTTCACTTCATTAACAGACCCAGTTTGCTGAAATTTTTTAATTAATTTTCTCAAAGTCGGTTCAGTTCGAGAATTCCGATGACTCATAATTGTACGCATTTTGCGAACTGTGGCTGCAAAACTTCCACCAATTTGATAATGATTTTTCACAATGAGAATTCGTTGTTGTGTATTGAACCGTTCCATTTTAGTTAACCTCCTGCTGTCTACTAAGGGACGGCCTTTTTTTAAATGTCAAATCCTGACACTATAAGTGTCGCGCAATTCAACCCCGTCGTTCTTATTGAAACACCCTTTATATAACTTGTTCCGTAAACATGTGTCATGGCATTTTTTTCTTAGATAATTTTGTCGAAACTTTATACTAATACCTGAATCGCGTTTCGGCAGCTATGCTGCCATCTTCGGAGGAAGATTAAAACTAGGTATTAATATAAAGTTTCGACAAAGTGGTAAAACGTTAGTGATTTATCGTGAGTGTCGAAGGTTCCAACCGTATAGATTATATATCAAAAACTATAAGAGATAAGTTAACAAAACTAGGGTTGCGCAAACTCGCAATTGGAAGGCCAATCCAACCATGTTAAAGACATTACCCTGTATAGCTAGAGGGCTAAATGTATTCTACGTAGTTTCGGCACGAGCTCGTTATGACACCAAACAAAATTTTAGGTTTCTAAACCGACTGCAAGTTGGAAAACTTCTAATGCACGGTCTAAGTAAATCACCCTGTATAGTTACTGTACGTTTGATTTTATTTTGGTTTTAGGACGTTTCGCTTGGCGAAAGTATATTTAAAAAATTTCAAAACTTAATTGTTGTTTTAGATTAAAAATAGGAAAGGTATTTAAGTAAAACGTGATGACAAAGATGAATTTATATAGATACACGATATCATCGGTCTGAACAGGCTGAAGCAAATTATATTTAAATAACAACGTAAATATACTTTCTACAGCAAGATTTGTACAATTTGCCCGCGTGGTTTCTGTAATCTCCTAATGGATTAGGCTTCGGATTAGCAAAGTTTCTTTTCATTTTAGAAATGATCAATGACACGTTCGAAGATAAGAGTCGCTGACAGGCGCTATTCAATATCATTATGTTATTTTTACAGTTTAGTAATTCTGAAAGTAAACACTTCTTGTTTCACTTTCCACCACTGAAAGGTATTGGCTATGAAAGTAAATAAGCTATGACGTGGGAATTGAATTTTTTCTTTGCCACCATTATAATAAAGTAAGTCTCGTCTTCTTAATTCAATTTTTTTACCACTGAACTACCACCTACCACTTCCACTGAACTCTACTTTAGTTTTATCATATATTTAGTTTCTACAGCAAAATTCTGAAGCAAAATGTTATTTTCTGTGATATTATCACCCCCTTTTTTCACAAACACCAAGCAGGAATTTATTCATGAGCCCTTAGGATGGTTAAAATAGAGCCAAAACGCTGGATGATAAAAACACAAATTAGTGCTAGCCTGTTGTTTTTGAAAATTACACAACCATTTTCGAGAGACTCCATTTTTCGGACAAATTTATAAAAGCAGTCTTAGCAAAGCTAGATCCGAGCTTGATTCTGTCAGGTACTTGGCTGTTGTGATTGATGGGCATTTGCGGTGGGATCATTATCTCAATAAATCAACCAAAAGTATTTGAAATTTAATATACAAATTTTATATCATTAGTGAACTTCTCAATGCTGACCTCTTAACACTAGCATTAAGGGCTTGGGGTCGAGTCTCTGATAAGATTTAGTCTGGAAGTGTGTGGCGGGTATCACAATTTCTTGAGATCCTTGTGCATTGTTCAAAATTATATTACTAGATTTATGCTCAATCAAAGTACATGTTACTCTAGCCAACTTTTATACTCGAAAAAATACTTTAGATGTTCGCTTGCTGTACTGCCCGTCTACTTGCTCCTTCATCCCAACTAGCAGAGAATTACGAGCTAACCAGAATATGACTAGAAATAAAATAAATCAACTTTTAGAAATGCCAGTTAAAAATAATGCTAGAAATTTGAGTTTTTTAAATTACTTGGCACCTAAGATTAGATAAAATTAGGCCAGTCTCTTAACTGCATATTCATTGCGTAAGAAGAATACGAGTTTTATATTATCATTTTTCAATGTTGGCCACCGTGCTCGATATACAAGGCCTCAACGTTTAAATTAAACTTAGGTGTAAGCTCTAAACCGTTGTCTCCATGTTGTTTTTAATTCATTAAGAGTTATTTATCCTGTTCTTGAACCACGGATTTATACATTTATACCCTTATTTATGGCAAGTCAGTTTATAAAGGGTGTCCCAAAATTAACGGAATATTTGAATTTGCCGCCATTTGTGCTGTAAAGTGTTGGAAATCCCAAAAAAAATTGACTAGCTGAGAGGTTAAGGTTAGTAAAAATAGAGCGTTACACAATAGAAGAACGTATTTTCATTATTGAAGAATATCTTAAAACCAATGAAAGTTTGGCAGTCGCAGTTCGAAAATTTTATACAAAATATGGTCGGAATAGTGTTTTAACTTTCTCTCAACTCAACTGATAAGAGATTAATTGAAAAATTCAAGGAGACTGGATCAGTTCGAGACGCTAAACACACTGGTCGTCCAAAAATAAGTCGTTCAAATTTCAATACCGAAGCAGTGTGATAGTGTTGGTGAAAATCCAGGAACATCAATTCGGCGTCGTGGACAAGAATTGCAAATTTCAAGAAGCTCTCTGCAGCGTATACTCACTAAAAATCTGTGTCTTCATGCTTACAAATTTCAATTCTCACAGCATCTGAAGCGTAATGACCATGGACAGCGAAGAAAGTTCGTTGAATTGATTATTGAGCATCAACAAGTGGATGCTGATTTTTCGAGCCAAATCATCGTAAGCGATGAAGCACATTTTCACATTGATGGCTTTGTTAATCGCCAAAATTGCCACATTTAGAGTCTGGAGAACCCACACGTGATCGCCGAAAAATAAATACATCCACAGCGTGTTTGGTGCGGCTTTTGGGCTGACGGCATCATTGGACCATAATTTTTTGAAAATGAGGCTGGTCAAGCAGTAAATGTTACTGGTGCTCGATCTCGCGACATGATAACACTCTTTTTTCTGCCTCAGTTGGATGGTATTGATATAGACGACATGTGGTTTCAACAAGATGAACAATTCAATTACAGCATGAGACATTTCCTAGCCGTGTACACTCTCGTTTCGGTGATCAAAATTGGCCCCCTAGATCTTGTGATTTTACACCATTAGATTTCTTTTTATGGGGTCATTTGAAGTCAAAGGTCTCCCGTGCATTACAGGAGGAAATCAATCGCTGCATCAACGAAATTCAGCCGCGTTTATGCAAAAAGGTCAGGGAGAATTTCGATAAAACAGTGCGTATGTGCCAGCGAAGCCGTGGAGGCCATTCGCCCGATGTATTATTCCATTAATAACCCTATCCTATGTACTTTATGATTCAATAAAAAAATCACAATCTGAAGACTAAAAATTGTGTTTTCTATGTAATTCAAATTCTGCGTTAATTATTGGATAGATACTGTTATAAAAGTCTATATTCTAGGGCCTATCGCGATCCAATCGTGTCTAAGTTTTTGCCAAGTTTACAGACACATGGTATTATTGTAAAATTTTCAAATTATAATTGTTAAAATAAAAGACTCCCTTGTATCCCTGAAAAATGTTTGACTCAATCACTACAACTCCTGAACCCTGGATTTTTCTGTAGATAGGATATCACTATTGTTATTATTTTAGCTCATGTTTAGTGTACTTTTGTAGGTTCATGTATTACAATCTCTTTATGATGGTGGATTTCTTGTAAAATTATTTTATTGCCTATCGGAAACATTGGTTCGTATTGCTATACATATTTATGATTTTCCACCTAGAGGTACTAAAGCAAAAGTTTGCGAAAACAGCGTAAATATTTCAAGACGAAGAAAACATAGAAGAAGCGTTATAAATTCCCAGTAAACGTATATTGCCTCTGTAACTGATCACCTAAAGAATGCTTGGGTACATCACAGTCACGTCTCAGAATATCCCAAGAGATACCTTTAGGTAAAGTGATTTTGGATTTGTATCAGTATTCGCTTAAAAACAATTGGACAGTCAACAATTGTGGGTTATAAGACTAGTGTCGTCCACATATTGTAATATGTACGCTGGTTTTATAATTTGATTAGAGAGATTAGAGAGGCATGGAAATCACATTTAGTGTCCGTTCACTAATAATTGAAAAGGCACTATTTTCTTTTCAAAGCAATGTTATAGGAACCCGGCAAAATAAAGCGTTGCTTGCGATTTAATTTTAATTTCTAACCCATCAAATGTGTTACTGTTTACCCATCTAGTATTTCTTTGCCGCTGTTAAATGAATCAATCATTTAAAAGTGTAGCTTGCATCTATTTTGTTTTAAAATTGTTTAATCAATAGTTTATGGTAGATGCACTAAGGCAGACTTGAGACCTGGTAGATGCACTAAGGTGTCACGGAATTAACCGAAGTAAAATAAGACTCAAATTGTGCCAAGCGTAAAGAGTGTACAAATAATGGCAGACAAAAACTTTATTGGTGGCAAGCCTTACTAAAAATTAGATGCGCAAGCACATATGGCAATACAATAGCCGCACTATTAGTGGCATAGCTGCAAAATGTGTTCCATATCTCTCTATGATCTTGTATTTTTTACTATTCATTTCTTTACTAGGCAGTGAAATAATGTAAAAAATGGCATTCACGTGAAACTTAAAATATGAAATTGGGCCTATTATTCGTATTAATTCTTACATTCGAACAAAAATTATGTTCGATACGAGGTCAAAAATCCGTTTTTTGAACACTTGATATATTGCAAACGCCGTCGTATTTGGAAAATCGACACATTTTGCCACAATATCATATTCATACAATATCTAATTCTATTTAGTTCTCAAGAGTTGGAAGTATTAAACATCAAAAGAAGTCTGGTAAAAAATATGAAGCAATAAAAATAAGCCAAATTTGTGTATCGTTATTGAAAATGTGATATTTTGCTTAACGCAAATTAACAACCATTACATCCATTGCTCAATACATTTATAACTCGGAACTTATTACCGCTCCTTTATAGGCTTTAAATTGAGCTATCAACTTTAATTTGTAAATGTTGTCCACTTATTGTTTGGATTGCATTACTTTTTCATATTTGCAGTTTGCGTTTGTCTTCGCAATCAATTACGTTATTAGACAGAGACACGAATTTGACGACATATTAAGCTAGCAGTATGTACTAGGCAGTTTTTCTACGAGATTCAACTATAAAGTAACTGTCAATAGCTCTAAAGCCCGACTTGCGTCTAATAAAGAACTAGTTCTAAATAGGTCACACTCGACAAAGTATTACGTATAAAGAAATGCATTTTCCCGATTGGATCTGTATAGCGTGTCGGAACGTTCTTTCTATGACCGGCCACAGAATATCCAATGACGGAATAGCATACAAGGAAATAACTGGCATTAGAAAAGTAAACAAGAAAAATGGGCAAGGGGAGGAGGACACATAAAGAGCACAGCGAAGTAGCCGGCTCTGACAACTCGTGATGGATCGGCCAGGTCTCCTCTAAAACCTTTTCTGCTGCCACATGAGAATGGGGCTTACGTCGCTCCAGATGTACTTAACACCTAATTCCATCGGGGTTTTTATTAAAAAGTAACCGGTCCCTAAGATTTGATATAGCAGTTCCTTTTGGCTGGACAAATTTCAGACCTTAAATTTTACGCCAATTCAGGTAAGAAAATTTCTGTTATCTTCTTGTTGTCTTTTATGAGAAACAGCGGGTTTAAGTTAAGAAAGCGCAATATACTTGGAGGTTAGAAGTTGATAGAAGATGCTGAATCAGCTCTATCAGATCTGATAGAATAGATCATAATTCTATATAGATGTAAGTAAAACGATCTTATAGAAAATGTGGCCGTTTTAGATATTTTGCTCCATATTAAGTACTCAAGAAAAGTCATAATCAAAAAACGGAAAGTGGTTGGCTTTCGAATATATGAGACAGACCTATGAATTTTCATATTTTACGCAAGGGTATACAATTTTCAATTTCATAAAATTGGTGGTCTTTTTATTCGGCATTTTTCGTAACGAGTATTTTTCTAAAGGTGAGTTCTAAGCTTCAAAAACGTAATATTTAGCCGATGTGACACGTTTTAAACCACTTACACCTCGTTAGTTCCTTTCGTTTCGGAAACAAGCCTGCTTTTAATAGATTGGGTTCACCACACGAAAATTTGTGTTTTCTGTCCAACGAAAAACGCTGGGTGATTTCTAAACTTCAAAAACGTAATATTTAGCCGATTTGAGACGTTTTAGGGCATTTACAGCTCGCCAGTTCCTTTCGTTTCGGAAATAGACTTGTTTTTAATAGATTGGGTTCACGACACGAAAATGTGTGTTTCCTGGCCAACGCAAAATGCTGGTTGATTTCTAAACTTCCCAAACGTAATATTTAAATATTTAGCCGATTTGAGACGTTTTAGAGCAGTTACAGCTCGCCAGTTCCTTTCGTTTCGACAATAAACTTGTTTTTAATAGATTGGGTTCATGACACGAACATTTGTGTCTTCTGGCCAACGAAAAACGCTGGTTGATTTCTAAGCTTGAAAAACGTAATATTTAGCCGATTTGAGACGTTTTAGGACATTTACAGCTCGCCAGTTCCTTTCATTTACGAATTTTGTTTTTTTAAATAATCGTTTATTAAATGAAATAGAACCTGTCTGAATATTTATTGCATTTGAACCACAGGACAAATTAAAGAATGAAAGCAAGTATTTGCCAAGCGGCCAATTATTTATATTTTCGCAAATATCTTTAAAAAGTTGCCAAAAAGTCATAAATTTGGCAAAGTTTTTTTATTCGCATTTGCAATTATGATTTTTCCATTCATTTTACGAAAATTCGTTGCTTTCTGAGAAAACCAACAAAGGTAACAAGTAAAAAAGAAATGCTAGTAGGAAATCCTACATACTTTTACTCGTGGATTAATCAATGGAAAATTTTCAAATTTCTTTTTCCACTAAAGTTCCAAAGCAAAGATATAAAAGCTTCTATTTCAAGATGTACACTCATTATATTAGTTACCTAAAAACTGTACAGTTTATCATAAAACTGCTCTACGTTACTTTACAATTTAAGTTTGCAGTGCTGAGCATTATTTTGGAAAAATATCGTTTGAGTCTCAACAGTTCTAAATGTGAAAAATAATGCAAAGTTGATAGAACGGTGTAGATGTAGTTCTTCTTCAACCATTACTTAATATGGAGTTCCATTCAAAAGTTTTAAATCAAAGAAAATCTGTCCAAAACTTTCAACGGTTTTCCATTAAGTGTTAGTGCGTTTGAGTTTCATAGAACTTACACTCGAAATACATTTTTTTGTTGCTTATGGGTGCTGCCTTAACTATGACTTTTGTAAATAGCAGCTCAGTTGCGATCACTTTCACTTTTTTAGAAGAGGCGAAGTAAACTTAATGCAGTTGCGGCCTGCCAAAAGTGAAATAGCATCTTCAAAAACTAATATATTCAAGAAATAAGAATTGAAATGTTTTGTCCGTACTTCCGTCCCGTCGCGACCGTTTAATCTCGAGTAACTCTTCAAAAATAATTACACCAATTTTTAATAAACTAGTATATCGATAAATTGCAGTGGAAACAAGGTTCTAGTGCTCTAATTCTAGCTTTGCTTTTTTTGAGTCCTTTTGACAAAATTTTAATTCGGATTTAAATGGCAAAGTCTTGTTGATTAAATGTAAAGCGATCTTTGAGACCTCTTCTAACATGCTAGAGCAATTATTTACTTACTTTCTCATAAAAAAACTCAGCTATAGAGTGATTTATAATACAAAATTATAATGTATTTTCTGATTTATCTTTGGCTCTTTATTAACATGATGTTTTTCATTTAATTCTTTGAAAATTGGACCATTCTATTAGCATTTTCAGGGTTCTAGAGTACACCATAACTATGAATATTCAGTTCCACTCAAACAACTTTGAAATCTTAAACTGAACACAACAAAAGTAATTCTTTCGAATAAATTAATAAATAAAATGTTCAAAACTTAAATTTATTTGGGACCAAAAATTAGTAGCTGTTGTTTATTTTAAGTCAGTTTAGTGCCTCTTTAAAGTGAACCAGGTACAAAATTTAAGGTAATAAAATTTTTACAAATTACCGAAATAACAAATAAAATTCATATTTTTGGGAAGACGTCATCTTGGTTGTGTTGATAGGCTGTAGAACTTTATGATCATTAATGATATAAAACTACCTTTCAAATGAGGGTTCACTCGACCTTATGCATTGCCGATTGGAAACATCCTGTATATTAATATGATGACCGGAAATTTAACATACTTACTGGAAATCACATTTACGATTTACGCATTCTTCTAATCAATTTCAATAATGAAAAATCTGATCCACAAATTATGTTTAATTACTTTTTGAAAAAGTCCAACGAATTAATATAGATAGTCTTCAATTAATAAGACATTTAAAATTATTAGCACCGGGTACCTAAGTAATGAATGTTAATTCACATAATAAAAGGATTAATAATTAGATAAGACGTTAAGTAGATCACCATCATATGAGCGGCAATGCATATAAAATAAAAAGATTTATCTTCGATTCAATTATTGGAAAATATCAGGTGTGCACGACGTAAGATGGACGATCGATCCCCGGAGATATTTCACAATAATTGAAACCGAGAGTAAAGGGCTGACAAGAGACATTCACGGTGTTGTTGTTGTCTCGAGTTTTGCTTATAGAAAGATGTTTCTGTCAAGCGAGCAACTTTCCAAGTCCCCGGGGAGAAACCCCTAACTTCCTATCTCAGGGTAGATCTTTAGATAGGTTTCTAACAAGGCAAATACGAATTCCAAAAATATTGTTTTACTTAAGCAGTGGTGCTGCGTATTTTGGAATACATTGGTCTATCTGATATAGGTACTAACTAGTTAAGAGAAATCTAGTGAAGCCATAAATGAGGTCAAACCTCAAGCAGTGCAGTTTTTCTTATTATGCTATCGATGATAAATAAATTTATTCCACTTTTACTACCTCACAACTCAATTCAGTGCCTTGATTTCAAAATGCGCCACTTTAAATAATTGTTAATTGAAAAAACCACGTCAATTTAGGTATAAGGAGGGCCATTTAAATGAACATTTTAAATAACGTCACACTTCTTCAGCCAACTCATCTTAACGGTTTTAAATTTGACTTTAATTTTAAGTTTACTTAGTATTAAAGGCCATTGAATTTTCTTTTCAGAAACCTAAAAAACTGAGTTCGGAGCAGATGTAAATAATAAACAAATGGAAAAATTTTAATTAAAAAAACTGAGTTATTGATTGAATTTTAATGTGTTGGCGGCAGGCAAGTACCAACGCAGGTTTATACTCATTAAATTGACGTCGAATAAGCGAGTTTCAACAACATTAAAGTCTGTGATTGTTGCACAATAATATTAATACCAGAAATAATTGAAATAATATTATTTCTGGCGTTGAAGGTCGTTGCGCTTGTAATACTGTAAAACTTTACAATGCGGCACATCCAGGTAAACTTAAAAATGAAACACAAAAACTTCACAAATTTCAAGAAACATGCTCATTATGAAATAAGAAGCCTTCAAAGCCAAGAATTTTAAAAGAAAAAGTTCAATGGAACAGCGTACAAGGTTAAAAAAGACAATTTTTTCTTTCAAAATTCACTTGTGTGTTTAGACACGTAATAACGACGACGTCTACAGCAAAATTTAAAAATGGAGAATTTTTATTTCCAACTTACAAAAAATGTTATGGAATTATATGTTATAGATCAAATGTCTTCTGAGAAACAAGGGCAGAAAGACCGATAGGTCGATATCCTTTTTTAGAAATAAAGATGTTTACTACTAGTGTCTTCTGAGATCCAAATTGATACTTTTTGGCTAAATCAACCTTCTTCTTCGTAAATAAATATAATTTCAATCTTTCTTCTAACGTGTAGATTTTTGTGCGCTAAACACATACTTTGATGCGGATGCTGTTCGCTGATTAAATGGCAATGCAATGCGAATGAACCTATTTTGATACTTTCCATTCAGTTAACCGACAGCACATTTAAAACTCAATAAATAGAATAGTTTTTAAATACATTTTTAACTTTCATTTAAAACTATTTTTATTTACATCAAAAACCACATCAATTTCAGTGATTTTTTGTGCCTTTCAATAGAGAATTAAGTAATGTCCTCTAATATGAGGTAGATATGATATATCGCTTGATAGGCAGTGACAATTTAAAATTCCCTAAGAAAAAATCTTTAAAAACTGTTCGAAGAGAAAACTATTAGGAGACTGTTTTCGGTTTTCAATTTTTATTCCAACATTTTAAGAAACAAAATACAACGAATTAATTAAAACCACTTAGCTTTTTGTTCTATTTGCTATACACAACAATATTCTTGGAAAAATAACGCTATCTTTTTATATTGATCAATTGACTAAATTATTTTAGCTGCAAATTTTTCCAAAGGGCAATTTGATCTTGTGCCTTGAGACAGCCCTAATTGAACCTCAAGATATGACTTGACTAATGATTGTACATTAGGATAAGAAATACACAGATAACAGGAACAAAGGCATATGGCAAAATAAAATCCACGGGAATTACAAATTGTGCCATTTGTATTTCCAAATCAATAATTACTCTTCGTATTGTTACTATTATATAATTCGTTTTTTCTTCTTTTTTTTCTTCAACGACGTCAAATCAATTATTCTTTAATTCATTTTTCCACTATGTAATGGCGCACGAGTTTCTTACATTCAGTTCGAGCAATGCAATGTCTTGTTATAATGCTATTTCCATTTTGCTACCAAGTTTTCCAAGTACTTGTCTTATCGCTAACGGAATCTTGAACAGGTATTTTTTCATCGATGTCGTCCGAACAATCCTCAAAAACTTATTACTATTATTCTTTTCAGTACTAAACGGGCAAACTTGATGCCGTCCGGTTTTCTGTGTTATAATTTAGCGTTATCACAGCTATCAAGTCACAGGATCACAGCTACATGGTAGACTGCATATACATGCCGATCCAGACTTGCGCATTCCTGTCCTTCGTCTTCTTTAGGTAGCTATCCCTTTCGGATGTTGGCAATAATATTGGCAATTATGACTTTGTTGGTAGCAGTTCGAAATAGTTCTGCTGAGCTTTTCCCATACCAGGTTCTTAGGTTCCGCAACCATGAGATTCTTTTCCTTCTGGGTCCTCTGTTACTCATTACTTTCCCTTGTACTTTACAGTAGATTTTTTCCTTTTACTTTACAGTAGACTTTACAGTAGAGAATAACATGCATATAATACAGGGCATAACATGCCCCAGGTATTCGAGTTTATTCTTAATGGTGTACATGATTTCTGGATCTGTTGACATTCTTTTGAGCACTTCTATCTTTGTTATCTGAGCTGTTTATGGTATTCTGAGTATTCTCCTATACAGTCACATTTCAAATGCTTCAAGTCTTCTCGTGATGGCTTCTGCGAGTGTCCAAGATTATACAATATACAATAATACAGAAAAAGCATAGCATGTGAGGTGTCTTATTTTCGTTTCTAGGGATATGTTGTGGCTTTTGAAGATGGCACTCATTTGTTAAATATAGCACTATCTGCTTTTTTATCCTATCTGATTATTTGACTCAGATTGTTCAGTCTTACTAGAGAGTTGCTTTCCAAGAGTATGCCACTGGAGTTGTTAAGAAATTATGACCATTTAAGTTGGTTAATATTTTCTGATCATAGCATTTTAAGTTGGTTGACTAGTTTATCTGATAGATATTAAGGTGATAGCCATAATTAATTTTGAGAATATTAAATGTTCCATTACATCAGCAGTCATGCTGCGGTATTTAAGTGAGAACTACACAGTATAATCTGGTCTCATAAGAATGTTCCTTTAAACTTGTGGGTGGTTTTGTAATTCTTCATTGTATTCTTTCAATTATTGGTATGTCTTTGATGCAGCAAGGATTCCAGGCGTATTCGAGTTTGAATCTCAAATGACATGTAGAATCGTAAGATTGTCTTCCCTCCTTCGAACGATCCTTGAATCAGATCCATAAGTGTATTTGCCTAGTTAGCGATTCGACGTATATCAAGAACTGTAGTGCACTTAGAGTGAATGGAATTTTACACTTTTTTGTCCATATTTTAATAGTTGTCAGATCGTGTTGGGGTTGATTAACTGCAATAGCGCTTGTAATAAAAGTTATTGAGGTCGTCTGCAAGCGACGAGTAGGTGGTCATTAATCTGTGATAATGGTCACTCAGATGAACAATAAACGGCACGAGACCAGAAAGACCAGAATCGATCCCTGTAGCGCGCCTCTGCACTCCAAAAGTTCTGACTTAAGTTCTTTTCCCATAAATCTGTAGGGTTCTAATTTGTAGTTTAAGTACTCTATACAATATCGGACAAAAGTAGAACAACAAAATTTGCTTGTTGAACAATTTGTGAATAGTGTTTTGGATCATTGTCCAGTTGGAAAATAAAACGCTGTTGAATTTCCCATTCTACATAAGGAAGCATATTATTTTCCATTATATCCTTATAAACAAATCGGTCCATCGTGTCATTAATATAGTGAATAGGGCCTACTCCAATCCACGACAAACAACCCCATAAAAAACACCGCCTTTCCCATGTTTAATAGTAGGTGTTACATATTTGGGATTAAACCTCCTGTTGATTGGTCGCCTCAGACGTCTCATTCCATCAAAACTAAATTGCTTGTACCTCGTTTCATCACTAAATAGGACTTTTTCACAAACTTGACAAGGATCTCGGAAAGACGACTCGTCTTGCAATCAAGATGGAAACACAACCCTCACAATCTCACCTTCCTGAACCCCCTTTGCTTAACAAGACCGACCAGACAAACGCGTTTCCTCCTGTTGTTTTTTTGGCCTTCCCGATTTTGGTAACTTGTGTAAATATCCTCTCTTATTATAGGGTGACATTATTTCAGCCCCATCCGTGATTGCATTTATAACTCTATTATTAGCATAGCCTATGTTCTAAAAACTCAAAAACAATCCTCACACTATTATTTTATACTTTTTTTTTCAGTAAAACCGCCTTTTTGAATAAATTATTTAAAAGTTGCTTTACTTTTGAAGCGTTACTATTTAACAGTAAAAACAAATGTCAAAATAAGTTCACTTGCTTCATTCAACAATTCTTGTCATGGTTAATCAAGGCCTACTTTGTTGTCTTAAAGCTAATTGTATTTATTTACAATATCATGCACGTGCTATTATAAAATCAGGATTGGCATGTACATTTCAAATCGTTGCTCTACTTTTGTCTGATTGTGTATATGGTGTCAAATGCTTTTTCAAAATTGAGGTAAACTTTTTGGACTTAAGTCTTTAACATTCTGGTCTACCGCTTTATAAATTATTTTTCCCACTCATTTACTGTAGTAGTTTCCTTTAATGCTTGAT
The DNA here is from genome assembly GCA_024550625.1 of Dendroctonus valens. Classification (NCBI taxonomy): domain Eukaryota; kingdom Metazoa; phylum Arthropoda; class Insecta; order Coleoptera; family Curculionidae; genus Dendroctonus; species Dendroctonus valens. The sequence continues at coordinate 371,248 of JAJTJO010000069.1, forward strand.
TTCAATTTTTCGCTTTCTTCTTAAATTTTTTTGAAGTGGTTTTTGTGTACGGCCGTGTTATTTCTGGACGGACGAGATGTTGAAACCTTGAGTAGTTTTTGAATGCTGTGTCGATTCAGTTTGCTGAAAATTTTCAATCAGTTCTTGAATGTTAGCTCTAAAAGCGGATTTAAAGAGTCACTCATGAAGTAATGAGTCTATCCTGAAATAGGTCTGGGTCGATTGTGCTTTAATGCTCGGTGATGGCTTTAGATACAAAGTGTCCAGTACAAAAGTTGCCAAAATAACTATACATGCTAGGTACGGCTGACATTGTCCGCTTAGCAAATACATTCTTTTGATTATACTAACATTAATGAAGGTAATGCTACACGAAGAAACATACAACATTGAAATCAATGGAGGTATCAGATAAGGAGGTACAATATCCCCAAAACTCTTTACCTTAGCTCTGGAAGGAACTTTCAAAAAACTTGTATGGGGAAATATGGGACTGAACATAAATGGAACCAAAATATTACACTTAAGATTTGCAGACTAGACTTTCCGAACTAGACAGATAATCTTCAAAAATCGGTATTAAAATGAATAAAACAAAAACAAAGATAATGAGCCAGGACCAGGTACAAATAACAGTCAATGGGCACATGTTGGAAAATGCTCAAGACTATATATATCTGGCACAGAAATTGAGATGGGAAAGGGTAACAAGGATATATAGATTGAAAGGAGAAGGAGACTGGGGTGGGCGGCATTTGGCAAATTAAGCCATACGTTTAAGGATAGAAAGATAGCGCAATACCTTAGAACAAGAATATTTGTACAGTGTGTAATACCGGTGATAACGTATGGAGCACATACCTGGACTCTCACAAAGACAATGGTGAATAAATATAGGACAACACAAAGAGCAATGGAAAGAGCTATGATAGGCGTAACACTAAGAGACAGAAAGAGAAACGAATGGATTAGACAGAGAACAAAGGTCGTAGATATAGTGGAGAGAGTCACAAGCCTGAACTGGAATTTTGCAGGACATATAGGCCGCCTTACAGACGACAGATGGAATATCCGAATAATACGTTGGAGACCATGGGAAGGAAAGAGAGGAAGAGGAAGACCAATTATTAATTATTAAACGAGTGGCAGGATTTGGATGGACGAGAAAAGGCTTGATGATGATGAATCAAGGTAAAAACATAGACTTTTTAAACAAATCACAAACGGTAAAAAAGAGCTAATTGACAACACTCCGGTTCCAAGAATTGCAATAGAAAATCAGCCGTGGAATTTCAAATGGCAGCGTAGAGCCAATATTCCTCCATTGATTTCGAATCTTATAGACCATTGTGAAAGACAAATGTATGCTAATGTAAGATCATTTTTATATATTCTTGCTATTCTAACAGTTGTGGCCCCAGCAGAAAGATTTGTTTACGCTCGTAAGATGATCGAAACTTTGCTTAGAACTTCACTGGCAGAAGACCTCTACTGGACTGGCACTTTTCCACATTGACAAAGGTATGCGCGTTCAAATGAAGGAATCAATAACTCGTTTCGCTAGAAGGCAAAGCAGGAAATTTCATGTGCGATTTGATTAACATTTTACGATTAATAAAATATTTTATTATCAGAAATTTACTATTATTTTAGTTGTATTCAAGCCTGTCCTCACAAGATCTCTACCGCATGAGTCACTACCTTGAACGCTGGAACCGCTGGTCGATGAATCAAAAACCACATTAAAATTAAAAACAAATGCGTCTTTAGGTTGACACGGTTTTGAAAAGGGTTTTTCAACAACTTAAGTAACTTAACTGCCTGATTGTAACATATCTTGTAAGTCACAAATAAACTTCTAGGAATGTTCATACATAAACAGAGATATGAGTCAAACCAACAATGAAAATTACAAATTTTAATTTTCAATATTTTCTTTGATGAATGTACCTTAAGACCGTCGAAGGTTTTATGTAAAATATTGTCGGAAAGTACGGATTAGCTGCTTGTAAATTTTTTGCTGATATTTATTTTCGGTATTACAATAGTCACGTTTCGTATATTACCAACAAGACTATACAAGAACAAAAGACTATACAAAAGTATATACTCAAGCAAGTATGAGTGGCGTGATTATTGCAATCTATTATTAAAACTATAGCTGGCTGTTTTAGTCCAGCGGCAATAGCTGGAGCATTTACGCGATTTGTACCAAAGTGCAAGAGTCCCAAAGTATAACACTCTCACATACCGATTAAAAATTCAGTTACTTACCTCCAAAATTTTATTTTACCTGTGTAAAATCTTTACGCTATACCTGCTTGACTACTGCTGTATTGTCTCCGCTGACTTTGAGTTTCTGGATTACTCTAAACAAAAGCTTTAAAACTCTTGTATGGTTTTCTCAATCAAAATTCCATTATTTAAATTGTAACCTTACACTAAATATGGAGAGCGAAGAGAATATCGTATGTGGACTTTTAAATGAAAATGTTATTCATTTGTGTAGATATTGATAGTGTGCAATTGTAGAAAATAGAGCATCGAATTTCCAGAAGGCCCTGTTTCTGTTGCCCTGACCGATTATTTTTTATTTCAGAATTCATATTTAATAATTGCAAACAATGGATTTCAACAATAAACTAAAAATTAATTCTTTCTTCTTTAAAAAGTTTCACATTTTAGGGTTATAGTTTTAAAGTTTAATATTATTTTGGTTATTACATAAAGCTTTACTTTAATTTTAGTTTCTAATCTTCGAAAGGGTTTGTGAACAGTGGTACACATGTATTTCGAATGGTTGCCTAAAATGGGAGCATGGTTGTATTTTTCATATGAAAAAGTTAGTGATATATGCGAGAACGGATTTGTATGTGTTATGGCAGTTTTGACTTTGTTGTGTTAATTACAACTATTTTCCATCAAAGAAATTTGTAAAATTGAGCGATGAGGATTACGCCGAAATATAAAATTTGGAATCCACTACAACAAAGGATGAAGACATTTATGTTATTTCTCTACATTATAAGTCAGAGTAAACAGACGGACCTTGCCAGATACGGACCAGTAATAGGTAGTAAACGTGAAACAATCGACACTAAAAAATGATATGCAGGACACATTATTTGTGATATGCATTCGAATAATAAATATTTATCTTCGGCTAAATGATCAATAGATCATATGAAATTTGAGTTAAGATCCCAGAGACAAAAGTAAGTCTAGATAGTCACTGATATAAATAGAACACGCCGTTTTGATCCAGCATATTGGAATAGACGTCGATGTAAATATCTATTGAAAACAAACCCAACGGATGCAAGTTATCTTAATACTGGGGACTTATAAGGTAGCTCGTACGGATCACCGTATTTAATGAAGGATTATGTTGTCAGCATGTCACAGATACACGCACACCATATTCTTATAGTAAATAGACTTATTTATGACCTGACAAATCTACGGTTTTGCTTACACTAACAGTGAAAAATTGAACCATTGGCTTAAAGGAGATTATCGATCCATAGTATTCGTTTCACAAGTTCTTTAATTTATTGGACTCTTTCTTTTTTTCGAATTATTAATTCATTAAACAAATATCGTAAATCCTTTATGCCTTTCGAACGCTATTTTGATTGCGTAACTGTGGAAAACCACGTCTTGTGTTTGAGTCCATGGCAATGGGAAGACAGAATGTTTACTAGATTTGTAATTTCGGATTGACAAGTTTTGTACTAGTTGGTGAAGTCATACTCAGAGCCATGAATAATAAAGGAAACACATTTTATTATTTGAAATTGGTTCTAAATAAGACTGTCTCACCTGATTTCACTGCCTAACTTTTGCAGATTAAACCCTGTTTCATCCAGTTTTAGAAATCAATTAAATATAAAGGATCTGTGAGTTTCCTAAGGCTTCGGTTCAACGTTGTTATTCAAATGTCCTGCATGAAAATCTTCTATTTTTGGTGATTTTTTTTCTAAAATGATAGAAATACTTAGCTTCATTAAAATATTATGCAACATTAAAATATTATCACTTCTTTAGACCCCTTCATCAGCAGCTGCTCAATTTTTTTTTCTAATGTCACCTTAGGTGTATATGGGGCTCTATGAAATAAGGGCTAATTACCTTTCAAGGACAATATTTTTTTTAATAAAAGGGTTTTTTTAAAGAGATAATTATCACTTACCTAATTTGATTCAAAATGCTATTTTAATACACCCTTTCTCGTAAATACCCCTATAGAATCAAATCTAGTGGTGTAAGATTCGATGACCGTAGTGGTTGTTCAAGCAACAGACCACGTCAATCTATTTAGCGATTTGAAAAAATTTGGATTACGTATCATCGAAGATTTCAACTGTGATGTAGCGGCGCACCATCCTGTTGGAACCATATTCTTTGCTGAGAGATATGTGAATTGTTTTTGTTCGAAAAAATGACTGTTAAATCAGGTTTTAATTCCAATGAGAGAACATTCAACTATCGCAGACGAATATGTTTAAATCACTAACGTTTTACCATTTTGTCAAAACTTTGTATTAAAACCTGACTATACTACCATTTTGGAAGAAATATTAAAACGAAGTTTAATTCGACAAAGTGGTAAAACGTTAATGATTTAGCATGAGTGTCGAGGGTTCCAACCCTATAGATTAATATAATGTTTATCGAAGAAATAGAGTCCTACAATTCCGTTAGTTATTTTATCAGTCCCCCACATTGACTTTTGAGGATATTGTGTCGACGTAGACCAGTTCTATAAGCAAATATCTTGCTTATAAAAAGAGCCTTGCTAAAGCATGAATAAATATTATTATGGGTGATTTCAACGCCAAGCTTGAACAAGGAAGAACTGGAGAACACATTGGAGACTTTCGACTGGGCGAGAGAAATGAGCGTGGCGATACTCTGAGTACATTAGCAGCGGGACATGATCTGATTGTAACCAATACATTCTTTCAACACCATCCTAGAAAATTGTACACGTGGAAATCGAATGATGGAAAAACTAGGAAGCAAATAGACTTCGTACTTATTAATAAGAGATTTAGAAACAGCACCAGAAACATAAAAACTTATCCAGGAGCAGATGTTCAATCGGATCATAACCCGTTAATAGGAAGAATGGGAACCAAGCTAAAGAGAGTATGGAAAAAAACTTATAGGGATATATGATTTCAGAAGACTAAAAGACACATACACAAACAAGTTGGTAAGGAATGAACTTTTAACAGACTGAAGAGCAGGGAAACCATGGAAAATTCTTCAGGGAACTATACATAAAGTCAAAGAAAAGTACTTAAAGTCTCTCAAACAGAGGAAAAAATCTAGGATGACAGACGAAAGCCTGGAACTGATGAAAATAGGAGATTGTTTAAAAATAAAACGAGATAATACATGAGCATACAGAGAGAAATAAGGGTGAAAATAAGAACAGCTAAGGAAAAAGAGAAACTGGAAAAATGTGTAGAAATCGAAGATGGCCAAGCCAAATTTGATAGCTGTAATCTGCACAAGAAGGTAAGGGAAATGACGGGAACAGTTAAAAGAACAGTTAATTTACTTAAGGATAACCAAGGCCGAGTTATAGTAAAGAAGTCCGAAATTAAGCAAACCTGGAAAGAGTACATTAAACAACTGTTTGATGACGTGAGAACGGTGCCATCCAATATTGATAAAACAGATGGTCCCCTAATCTTAAAAGGACAAGTACAGGCAGCTCTGAAAAATGCTAAAGATCAAAAGGCTTTGGGTCCCGATGGAGTTCCGGCTGAGATATTAAAGTTGATCGAGGGGAAGAATCAAGGGTGGCTTACAAGAGTGTTCAATGTGATTTATGATACGGGCGTCATACCCACGGAATGGCTGAAATCTGAATTTGTTACCTTCCCCAAAAAGCCTAATGCTGGGAAATGTAGCGAGTTTCGTACAATAAGCTTGATGAGCAATCTACTGAAGATATTCCTGAATATAATTCACAGTAGAATATTTAAACAGGTGTGAGGAGCAGATATCGGAGAACCAATTCGGCTTTAGAAGGTCTGTAGAGACTAGAGAGGCTCTATTTTCGATCCAGGTGCTGTTTCAGCGCTGCAGGGATGAGAACTGCGATGTATACGCATTTTTCGTGGATTACAGGAAGGCGTTTGACCAAGTGCGACACACAAAAATGATGGAAATTCTGCAGCAAAAGCTGGCCTGGATGGGAAGCACCTCAAAATCATCAGAAATCTCTACTGGAATCAGAGGGCTTGTGCCAGGATAGATCGAGAGACAACGGAGGAGATATAAATATTGCGTGGTGTGAGACAGGGATGCATATTATCTTCTGTAAATACTGAAGCCGGACTCCTGTTGAATGGAGAACGATTAAATAATATAAGGTATGCGGCTGATACCGTTATTTTTAATGGACAGTGTTATATCACACAGTCGACAATATGGTTTGGAAATAAACACCAACAAAACAAAGTTCATGATAATCAGTAAAAACCAAAACACCCGCGGTACTTTATTGGTAGACGGAGCTCCTTTAGAGAAAGTCAACAAATAGACATACTTGGGCACGAACGTAAATGATAACTGGGACCATTCTGTGGAAATCAGAACGCGTATTGAAAAAGCCAGAACAGCATTTATCAGGATGAAAAACTTCTTTACCAGCCACGACTTACAGCTGGCAACAAAAATTCGCCCATTGCGATGCTACGTGTTTTCGACCGTTTTTTATGAGGTAGAATCGTGGACGCTTACGGAGGCCTCCTCCAAAAACTCGAGGCATTTGAAATGTGGCTGTACCGAAGAATCCAACGAATACCTTGGACAAAGAGGATGACCAATACGAAGGTGCTGAGAAGGAGGGAAAAGGAAAAAGAAGTCCTGAATACAGTTAAGACTCGAAAGTAACAATAGAGCAGATATGTCCTTTTGCAGAAAATCCTACAAGGCAAGGTATATGGAGCTAGAGGAGTGGGCAGAAAGAGAATATCGTGGTTGAAAAATTTAAGAACGTGGTTCAACCAATCAACCACTCAGCTATTCCGCGCCGCTGTTAACAAAGTTAGAATTGCAAACATGATGGCCAACATCCGGAACGGATAGGCACTCTAAGAAGAAGAATTAACTACGAGGTTTAAAGATGATCCAAAAATATGTCCATAAGGAGAGCGGCGGATTCCTGCATAAATTGCTTTATTTTTTGACTCTTCACTAACCCTCTCAACACTACGTTGGGATTGGCTGTGTTGCAGCTTTCCATGCACTAATTTGCATTCGGGCCAATGGAATAATAATGTTTTAAAACTTTGTTCTCAAATTCTGTACCGGACCAAAGGTGTGATACGCGATGGTGCTTTGATAATGTGTGACAGAAGGCCTTGTATCACAAAGGGACGCATGTGAAAACTAAAAGTTGTCCTCCCAAACCCATATTACCTATTACTTACGTCTTATCTCCTTAACAGACATTTTCCAGTAAAACAAAACAATGAATACGCAAAAGTACAGCTGAATAGAAGAGTTCGCAAGAATGCGTGCTGGCTACAGTGCTGTTCTTAATTTAAAATGCAGGTCTTCCGTTATCCAATGAATTTCTGTTATGCAGATAATAGGTCCATATTTTCAACTCATGCAAGGCCGACGATGGCATCAAAGAATCTACAGCGAATCCTGGACGGCATCTAAAACTGGTTTATAAAATGGCGAAATAAGGCAAACGGAACAAAGTCCACACACAGAACTTTCACTAAGAGAAAAGAAACATGTTCTCCAGTCGAGCTTAAAAGTTTCCAGCCATTACAAGCAGAAATCCCGTGTGGGGTTGCTAGTCCTCCATCGGGAGCCTCCCCAGGTGGCGGATAGGGGAACACCTTCCAGATATGGATGGCACCGAGGAAAAATACTCAGGGCTGACCAAAACTCTCAATTGGACAAAAGGACAGCCGGTTTTCCAAAACTGACTACAGGCAGACATCATAACGATTGACATGGAAGGCAACAAAGGCGTAGATAAAATATTATCAAAAAACGGCAATGTTACAGCGCACGGAAAACTACCATGTATTTTATTCCTAGTACAATCATTCATGGCTGAGCACAAACAAAATATGATAATGAAAATATTCAGGAAATGAAACGGATAAATGTAAAAGTCATGGGATAAGTGAAATGAGGTGGCTAGGAACAGGACAATGTTTTATTAACGAATATCAGATCTACTATTCGGGGACAGCCACAAATGAACACCAGTGTGGAGTAGGATTTAATATTTAAAAGTCAATACAAATCTATGTCTCCAATTTCACACCCATATCGGAAAGAGTAGCATTATTGCAGATTAATAGTTAATAATAAAGTCCCGCACCAAACAATATCATTCAGATCTATGCTACTACAGCAGGTAAAAGCGAGGAAAAAATAGAAAACTTCTTTGAGAGACTGTTGAATACATATAAAATACTTCGAAAGCATCACATGGCAATAATAATGGCTGATTTCAACGCCAATATAGGTCAAGGACGAACAGGAGAATATATCAGACCTTATGGATTAGGAGAGAGGAATGAACATGGAGGTCGATTGAATATATTTACGACTGAAGAACAGCTGATACTTATAACATTCTATAAACTACCGGCAAGAAGGCTTTATACGTGGAGAGCACCAAGTGATTCCGACAACCACGTGGATAGAAATCAAATAGACTATATCTTAGTGAACAAGAGATACCGAAATTCCTTTGTTTCTGTCAAGACTTACCCGGATGAGGACATCATGTCTTACCACAATTCATTAGCGGGCGCAATAAGGATGAAAATGAAAACCGATATTTCAAATACAAATACAAATACATTACAAATTCAGATATACAATCTCAAGTGAGACAGAGCTGAACTGACAGAGCCAATGCAAGTGAGAGAGATCATTGACGAAATAGACCTGGATATGAGGAGACTGAATGACATGGTAGAAATCACTGGTGAGAAACATTTAAAACCAAACAGAAACGTCAAGAGAAAATCGTAGATGACGGACGAAATTGTATAGTTGATGGAACAAAGAAGGCAGCTAAGAACACAAAGCTACAAGAAGACTGCAAAGAAATAGAAGCATTGCAAGAAAAGCACGATAGTTTTAATTTACACTAGAGGGTTAAAGAAGCAACGAGTATCTTTAGACAAAGGACGGCAAACGGAATAGTAAACAAATCAAATAAAGTTGTTATAGAGAAACAAGAAAAGATATATGTCTGGATAAAGTCATAAGTCAGAATTCATAACATTACTAAAGAAACCAGGAGCAGGGAAATGCTAGGTTTTCAGAACGATTAGTCTCATGAGTCATCTGTTAAAGGCGTTTTTAAAAATCATACAGAAGGATCTAAAAAATATGTGAAGAGCACGTGTCGGAAACACAGTTCGGGTTTTGAGATGCGGTGGGCACAAAAGAAGCTCTATTTAGTATCCAACTGTTAATTCCGGGATGTCGTGATGTTAACTGTGATGTGTATGCCTGTTTTGTGGATTATAGTTATATAAATATAATAGTTATATAAATATATATATATATATATATATATATATATATATATATATATATATATATATATATATATATATATATATATATATATATATATATTAATATATATATATATAAAACCAAATAAATGGTGATCAGCAAAAATAATATACCACGAGAAGATCTAATAACTTCTAATAGCCAACACATTAAAAATGTACATATACATACCTGAGAACTATCCTAAACGACCAATGGGATCACTCACAGGAAATAAGATGCCGCATCGAAAAGGCAAGGGCTATATTTGTTAAATGTAATCACTCTTTAAAGGTCGTTCTTTGTCGATGACGACCAAGCTGTGACTCCTCCGCTGCTATGTCTTCCTTTATGGGACAGAGTCCTTAGTCAGAGAACTCTGACTGAGTGACTTGAAATGTGGCTGTATCAGAGAGCCTTTAGGATTTCTCGGGTGGACCACGTGACCAACGAAGAAGTTCTTCGAAGAATGAAGCAAACCACGGAGATAATAGTCACCAGAAAAGCACGCAAGTTAGAGTACTGAGGCCAAATAATGCGTAATGAAAAGAGATATGGTTTACTACGTGTAAACGTGTCCCATGCCGCAGGAGGATTTCTTCAGGAGAAAGAAAATGGTTCTCTTTGACAATCACCGGCTCTTTTAGAACCGCCGTGAATAAGATCGCGTTAGTCAGAATGATCGGCAACATCCGGACCGGATAGACACCGAAAGAAGAAAACAAGCAGAAATCAGAATCTTGGGATTTATCTAAATAGAAAACTTACATCGAAATATCACATCTTCACTAAGAGAATACATTTGGGATCTATATTTAATAAAACCCACTGGGTTGTGGACTAAATGAATCTAGAAAACATGATTCTGGTAGACCAGGCTATTTCCAAGCCAATATATGGATGGAATTTATTTATGGGGCACCGTCAGCAATAGCAACTTGGAAATTTTGAGCTAGTTCCAAAACAAGATCTTAAGATGTATTGTCAACGCTCCATTCTATGTACCAAAATCGATTATACAAACGAAAATTGAAATTTCAACTGTGAAGGAAATTTAAGCACAATCCAGTGCTAGTTACCAGAGAAGGTTCTTGATCTATCCTTATCTACGGGCTAGGCAAGTTTTTCATCACACAGGAGATCTACGAGGACTGAAGAAACCGTAGCGTCCGATCTGATAGATTTAAAGAGAGGATAGAGTATATATTCATAATTAATAACCCTCAGATAGGATCTAAGATGTAAGTTGGTAGATCAAGTAAGGTGGTAGAATCATTGGATCCTATCTACACACGGTGTATACCATCAAAGGAGATAAATATCTTAGGGAAGATTTCCTTACATTTATTTGAAAAACCAATTTCTACAATTGTGTGTGTTTAAAATATTCAAGGCGCCAAAAAATGCAGAAACTGTTTTAAATTTCCCAAGCTACTTCAGTTGCCGTCTTTGAGTTTAAAGGTTACAACTGAACGCGTTGGCAATTTGCAGTTTCTGCGAACATTTTGGTAAAAGGATAGAAACGAATTATTAGAGTTTTCTTCGGTGCACAGTGAGTTTAATTTCAGTAAAAGGTTGTTTTTTTGCATCGGCTAGTCATTATGAATCACAAACTGAAAAGCGAAACTTCGGGTATTCCAAGTTCCACGGCCAGACATATTTTGCAACTTGCCTAAAAATTTCTAATCTATATTCAGATTGCCCAAAGTAATTTTCAGTTTCAGTTCAGTTTGTAGAATATGCAGAATGCCTATATGTGGTCCTGAACACATGCACTTTACAGGGGTGATAACTGTCGTTTTTTAAGAATCTCGGACCGTACTTAACAAATTTGGAGTTCAATCCCTGCTAAGAGTATATTAAATTTTTTATTTTCACCTAAAGCCATTATAGCAAAATTCTGCTTAATTCCATAAACAAGATACTTTGCATTCATTTTCAGGAATTATCAGGATACTTTGCATTAAATAACACCGAAACATCTTTTTTGACTCTACTTTATCTCTCAAAATCAACAACATTAAAATTTCAATTCGCTGTTTTTTCTTAAACACTAGGTTTTCTTCCTTAAACTTCAAAAAATGCTAGCAAATCGCTACAACGTATTTTTTTCAAGTTGGTCTGGGATAAATTATTGTAAATTTTAGCTTCTTGCTAAGTCACAGCAAGTTTTTAGGATAATTTACACTATGCGAGTTTTATTGAACCAGAATCCGATCCGAAAGAAGATCCGATTTTTTCATAGCCACAGAATACAGATTTTAAATAGTTTCGCTTAAAAATACGATGATGCACGATACAACCAATATGTTTTTCTATACCGATTTTTAATTACTAAAAGCCATGTATCAAATGCATATGAAAAAAAACAAAACTCAAATCCTAACAAAATCAGGTACAAGCGAAGTGGTCAACTGGGGCCCGCTTATGTGTTTGTGTTTTTTTTCCTGAAATGCAATTGAAAACATAGAGAAAATAAATAAAAAAGTCTTCTGTAAATATCCATTCTCTAATAAGTTCCAAGTTCCTAATCACTTAGACATGCCTACTTATTATAGATAAATTAGGCAGTGCATCCGAAAAATGTACATCCATATTATTCAGGTTGAAAGAAATTGATTTCCGCTACTTACTTATGTCTGAAAAAATCAGTTTTTACATTCAATATTTTGCATCGGAAAAACACTTGTTTGTCCGGCTGATTTAGTATACATTTTTGCCATTAGCTTGATGAACTTTTAAAAAACAAGTTTTGTCGACTTAACCTCGCTTCACGGTATCATCAATGTTTAATCTTAAATATAAATACAGAGATGTAAATTTTTTTATTCGTAGATGAAAAGTTAGTACAGCACAACATATATATTATATGATACAGCACAAAATAGGCTGATAAAGGTATCGATTCTTGCCGCATCCAAGAATTATACACATTGTCTTGATTTAACTTTGTTCAAAAGAATAGTGTCTTAAAACAGTTTAGGTAAAAATTACAATTATAATATTGTTATTATTGTTATATATATTTAGTAGATTACTTGCTAATTCTAGTTCGATAATGCAGATGTAATAGGACTGAATCCCGTCTTGCCACCCTTATACTTTTGCCAAATAAAGACGTCGTCTACACGATTGCATTAAAAATTGTTTGCTTTAAGTCCAATACAATGCCGGTTCGGTATTTTTGGGGTCCAGCTTCCCCCTGTCTTCTTGTATCCTACTCATCCATCACGGAATGTCAGAGCCATTAGTACGCCCGCGTTCTTTTCGAAATCGCTCCTGAAGCCATGCACGTCTGCTATGTTGCCAATTTACTAGTGCAAAAGTGTATTTTTGTAAAACCAACTAGAAAATGGGCCTTGGTTACTGGTTAATATTGACAAAATGAAATCCTCTGGATGGCAGTTTAGGTATTTTTTTTCGAATTTGAAGAAATTTTATGCACTACGCGATTTCAAATTAGCGAATTGTCTGCGATTTGATAATTTACGTTTAAAAGAACACCGTGTTATATGGAGTAAATAATACATTCGGTTCGAGAACTTAGGGAAGACAACATCATTATAATTGCGTCAACTAGAGTTTAATATTGGGTAACGTACTTTTTCTCTATTTTCGATTAAATTGAAGATATTCCACGCTCTAGCTTCAACCGCAGAGTACCTACTATGGCAAAATTGAACGAACATTTATGCAGTCACTGTCTTATAAAGTAGTCTAGTCTAAAGTCTACTTACCAAGTTGATAATATCATTTTGAATATCAAGAAAGGCAGAAAAATAAACTAAGATAGTTGAAAATGAATATGAAATTGTTGAGTTGAGGGAAACAATGTTAATAAACTACATGCAGCAGTACAAATTGTAACAGCTGTAAAAAAAGATGAAATCTGTTAGTAAATTGAGGAACTGGACATTTAAAATGGTAGAGCAAATAATAAAAAGAGAGGTGAGTAGGTGATCATGATGATAAAGAAACAAGATAAACGCCAGAAAGTACGTTCCAGTTATTAAAGAACAAACTGGTGAAATTCCCTTTAACGCCCGTTTAAATTTTATTTAAAATCAGTATAAAGAGTGCATGGCTGGAAAAATATTATACACTTTTGTGGTGAATATGCAACTATTGTCAATTGTGCACATTAATAAACCTTAGAATTATTAAAAGTTGTTATTTGCGCGGACAGGCGTAAAATCAATATTTATGCCATTATTATACTCCATTAATCCGTCAATTTTATAAAGCATATGCATTCATGCGATTCTATGCCAACTATGGAATATATGTGCTATTATGATTTGAAAAATATAATCCAAACTTAAGTTATTAAAGGTCCAGCCCGGTTACAAACTCATTTTTTTTGGAAAAATAATTTTCTTGTATTATGCTCATGGGCACCGTAATTCTTTTCGTATCATTAAATTGATTTATGTTCATTTATTGTTAAGAAAGTTTATATATTTTAGATATAGGTAATAGTCGGATCATTTAAAAAAGTCAATTTAAAACTCAATGTAATGGTGATAATGTCGTTTTAGCAATTATTTGAATACAATTTTAAACTTTAGGTACAAATCAAGTTGATACATTAAATAACGCAGTTGGCTTCATATTGCAAACAGAAAACGTCGATTTTGGTATCAATCTAGCTTCCGCATTTTGTCGGAATGCTATGTCTCACAGACGAAGTGCAATTTTCGATAAACAAGAGTACACATTTGTTTCTAGAACAAACATTAATCTACTTAGCATGGAAGGCGCTTTTGAGGGCTGGGAAACAAAATTGAGGGTTGTGGCAAAAAGAACTACAATATGTGTGTGGTGTGTACAGACCTCCGAGCGGCGAATTTTGAAAAATTATGGGTTTATGTTCTAGAAACTATAATTCAACTGATTCGTGGTAAAAATATTCTCTTAGCAGATTACTTCATATACTATATACTATAGACTTCAATATATACTATAGACTTCAATATATACTATACACTTCTATACTATAGACTTCAATTCTGATGTCCTTACAAATTTAAACAACTCGTCAGAAATTCTCATCATACTAGCTTCATATAAGTTCCAAATTGCTAAATAACAATAACTTAACATAACGCTACCACCTGTATTGGCAACTTTTTTGCAAACATCTGTCCACTGGAACTCTTTTTTTGAAAATATAATTTTTAATAAAGAAAATAAGGTAAATTTTATCGAAATCTTCAAATCCATTGATGTTACCATTCTGTTGCTCGGTTGAAATTTCGGGTCTAAATCCTGAGTGGAATATTTTCGTGCCGCCTATCTTGAAGGAGTTCAATGATTGTTATCCCTGGAGAAAATTACGCCTAAAGAACTTTTCTAAATCTATACACAGATAAAATAATCCAAATATGTTAATATACAAAAATAAGTTTGACTTAATGTTACTTATTTAAAACCATAACGCAGAGCTTTTAACCGAAGAAACATAAAAGAAAAGGAGGGGCCGAAGGAATGTGACAAGAAAATGTAATATTATGCCACACAGATTAGAAACTAGGAAAACAAATATAAAACATGTTGGTCCGTAGTTAACAGGATACATCAGTTTAGTGTGCATCTTCAAAATTCAATAGCAAATCATGTTTTGAGTGTTTAGTTCTTTTAATTCAGTTAGCTTTACTTTTATAAGAGTTAACACGTAAGCTATGGAGTTTGCTCCTTCTCAATAAGCTTCTCAAAATGCCCATGTTAAAGGTCCATTTTCAAAGAGCCCTACCCCTTTAGGAAACAATTTTTGATGAAACAATTTACTGTAAATCGACATAAAATAATCTCATCAATAATTCATGAATTTGCTGTCTTCAATTGTCGGTTTAGTTTACGAACAATCTATATAGAAAATGTAATATCGAAGTGTACATAAAAAAAAAATAGGTGAGAATTTAATTAAATCCTAATGTATTAAACTAATAGAAATATTTTTTTTGAATAAAACCCATGAAAAGCTTAATATGCTTTAGGGTTTTATTTAAACATTTAATGCTGTAAGCGTTAGGTAATTAAACTAATAAGTGGAATACATAGGGTTATAAATATTTGCTGCTTTAAAATAGCTGTCATATCTAAATTTGTCTCTTTAGACACCTTTTTCCAAGAGAACTCTTGTTGCTTTTCACTCGGGGAACAATTGTGCAGTCAGGAAAGAGTCCCATCGGACTAGTCCTCATCACCTTTTGTTGGATGATTTTACCCAACAGCTTAAGCGCATCAGAAGTTGTTCTACCCATTTGCTTATACTAAGCACAACATTCCTAGGCGCCAATCTATTTTCAACTTCAAAATCTATAATTTTTGGTCGTTTTTCTTCCCTAAAAATATATTCGAAAATAGTCTAGTTTAGGTGTTTGATAAACTTGTATTTAACTTATCACATTTATTGCTGCTCTTACTGACTTACTTAACTACTTTCAATCTGCAACATATACATTGAATTTTAAGATCTCAATCAAAATAAAATAAAGAGAAAAGTTCTAAAATAAAGTGAAAAACTGTTGTTTCAACAATTTATAGTGCGCCCTTGAACATATCTTCCAACTGAATCGGGTTGAGTGTGTTTTTCTTAAAAGTTATTAAACTTTAATTTTGGAAAATTGGATAAAATGTTGTTTAATTCAATAAATTAAACTAATCCTAACAATGTGTCAATAAGTCTTGAAGGAATATTAATGAACCAGTGCGATTCAGAGTGCGAATTCTCATAATTTAGTTACAACTTTTGATTAACTTTTATTTATAACTTTATTAAGGAATATTCGATTTTTAAATCCATACTGTTGGTCATATTTAAGATGTCTCATAAGTAGTGGTATAAATAAAAGATAATTCGTTTTAGCACAACTTAGAGACAACAGCACCTAGAGAGAGAGCTTAAAAGAAAAAAAGTTCTTATTTTATAATAAACTGGTCTTTTTGAAATAAATCACAAACCCCTCGGATTTTTTTACTTACATTAGGGATTCGGGGATTTTCGTGGGTGATAATTTTGAATAACAACTCAGTTTTAAGCGCTCTCATAGAGGGCACTACCGGCAGCAAATTATTTCATTTAAAATCTCCCTAACTTTTTCTGATACTGACAAGTGACAACTGACACCCGAAGATCTGTTCTCTATTAGTAGTAGTAAACATCTTTATTTCTAAAAAAGGCTATCGACCTATCGGTCTTTCTGCCCTTGTTTAATACATGCAGTCTTAATCTAATGAAAAACAAATATGAAAATTCTCTTATTCTAGGTTAACAATACTATTAAATAAATAAGATTTCAGGGGCAAGAAGAAATTATTTTATTGTCCACTAGTCCGTAGCGTTTGTAAGTGTTCGAGTAGCGTTAATGTAGGGAAACGGAAGCGGGATTGTCTGGTTTGTCTTGTAAGACAAAGGGGATTCAGTATGGTCCAGTTGTAGGGGTTGTTTGTCCATTTTGTCTGTAGCTGTATGAGTCTTTCCGAGATCTTTGTCATGTTTGTGCGTTCGTATAGTAGTTGGGTGGGGGGGTTGTGTAGTGGGTTTTGGGGGTGTCTTAATCGTGTTATTAGTCTTAGTGCAATTTGTTCTGTTGTTTGTGTATAACGTTTTGTCCTTTCTGTTCCGTTGGTCATGAGTATATGTCCAAAGTCTAGCAAGGGTCTACAAATAGCTTTATATATTTTGGTGGCGGTGTTTGTGCTAATTCCTCTGTCTTTGTAGGTTAGTGATCGGAAGTGTTTTGTTCTCTTTATTGTTTCTGCCCTGATGTTTCGTATGTGTTTAGTGAATTTAAGTTTGTGGTCAATTGTGATTCCAAGGTATTTTACGTCGTTTTTTGGTTGTGTCGTTTGGCCGTCTGCAGTTATTGCAGGGGAGTCAGCGTTGAGTCTGTGGTTTGTGAGCAGAAGTTGGTTTTTTGACGCGTTTGGTGTTAGTCTCCATTTATAAAACCATGTCATTGTGTTGTTTGTTAGTGTTTGGAGTCTTTGCGCTGCTCTCTCAGTGGTTTTGTCATGTACAATAAGTGCCGTGTCGTCTGCGTATTGTAATATGTATGCCGATCTGTCGATTTGATTTTTGTCTGGTAAGTTGTAATTGTATATGTCATGGCAGTATATATTGTAGAGAAACGGTGAGAGCGGGGATCCTTGAGGGAGACCTTGTTCAGGGGAAAAAAGAAAATGACAGTGTTTTGTCAATTCGTACTTGTAGTTGTCTGTTTTCTAGTAAGTTCTTTATGGTGTGCAGTAGATATGTTGGTGTGTGTAGTGTGTATAGTTTGTATAGTAAGCCTCTATGCCAGACACTGTCAAAAGCCTTGTTAATGTCCATAAACAGGCAATATGTCTTTCTGTCAGTTAGGTGGGTAGTTTGTATATTG
The DNA here is from genome assembly GCA_024550625.1 of Dendroctonus valens. Taxonomy (NCBI): domain Eukaryota; kingdom Metazoa; phylum Arthropoda; class Insecta; order Coleoptera; family Curculionidae; genus Dendroctonus; species Dendroctonus valens. The sequence goes on from JAJTJO010000069.1 coordinate 389,196, forward strand.
TTGGCCAAAATAAAGAGCGGATGAACAGTCGAGTGATGCTGTTTGAAACCAAATTGGTAGGTAGGTATATACCTTCCAATCACTTTTTCAAGCCGCTGCTTCATTATGCATTCAAAAATCTTGCCCAGTACTGGAAGCAGTGTAATTGGTCTGTAGTTGCTCGGTTGTGTATTGTCCAGTCCATTTTTGGGTATAGGGATTATTAAGCCGTTTTTTCATGTTTCTGGGATTCTGCCATTATGATGCAGTTGTTCAATTCAGTTAGGATCAGTTTGTGTGTTTCTTGAGTTAGGCTTTTCAAGACTTTTGCCTTAATTTTGTCCTTTGTCGTGTAATGTATGTATGTGTAAACATATAACTTTGCTATTATTAAAAGATCGTTTAATAAAAGTGTATTGGAGTTAATGGACGTAATTTTGAACAATTTTTGTCAAAAGCTGATCCGTTCATATATTAGATTTATTAAGTTATTTATTTTAGTTTTCATGAAATTATTATAGTTCATTAAACCATTATTGTCCTCAATTATTCTAGCCATAAATAGGCAGTTTTTTTCCTAAATGCCATTTAATTGCAAATATCCCGAATCCCGTTGATCTTAGTGATACTAGCTAGCCATACTTTTGTTGTTTAGAAAATATTGGAAAATAGATATTAGCAAAATCGAATCGACAGATCGGCATACATATTACAATACGCAGACGACACGGCACTTATTGTACATGACAAAACCACTGAGAGAGCAGCGCAAAGACTCCAAACACTAACAAACAACACAATGACATGGTTTTATAAATGGAGACTAACACCAAACGCGTCAAAAAACCAACTTCTGCTCACAAACCACAGGCTCAATGCTGACTCCCCTACAATAACTGCAGACGGCCAAACGACACAACCAAAAAACTACGTAAAATACCTTGGAATCACAATTGACCACAAACTTAAATTCACTAAACACATACGAAACATCAGGGCAGAAACAATAAAGAGAACAAAACACTTCCGATCACTAACCTACAAAGACAGAGGAATTAGCACAAACACCGCCACCAAAATATATAAAGCTATTTGTAGACCCTTGCTAGACTTTGGACATATACTCATGACCAACGGAACAGAAAGGACAAAACGTTATACACAAACAACAGAACAAATTGCACTAAGACTAATAACACGATTAAGACACCCCCAAAACCCACTACACAACCCCCCCACCCAACTACTATACGAACGCACAAACATGACAAAGATCTCGGAAAGACTCATACAGCTACAGACAAAATGGACAAACAACCCCTACAACTGGACCATACTGAATCCCATTTGTCTTACAAGACCAACCAGAGAATCCCGCTTCCGTTTCCCTACATCAACGCTACTCGAACACTTACAAACGCAACTGACTACTGGACAATAAAATAATTTTTCTTGTCATTAGAATTGGAAAGCTTATTTAATAAGATTATTAACCTAGAATAAGAGAATTTTCATCTTTGTTTTTTATTTAGATTAAGACTACACTCCAATACATTCCTGGGTTTCAGTCAATTTTATTGTTTAGTATTTAAAATGTTACAAATACGTTTCGGTGTCTTTCTCCACCATCATCAGTTTGTCTAAAATATATATTTTTACATTTACAGTTATCATCAATTTAAATAGAAAACTTTCACCAAAATACACATATTAAAATACAAATCACACACATATTAAAAAGTACATCAAGAACATTGGTTTTCAGGTGATGAGTCAGGACAAACATATCTGGGAAAAGACTAGAATCTATTGTTTAGGGATTTAAATTTAAATTTAACTTACGCGTATAGTTGTTTCTACCTTATCATTCAACTGGTCACTGAATTTTCCATATTTTACTCGATATCAAGCTAGCGAAACAAAAAAACTGTTTATCTTTCGCCTTTTCTTTGCATTCCAGGAATTGCTTGGCAATTCCTCAATATCAGGTGTTTTCATTTCATTTACTTGGTCCAATCAGTTCATGCATGCGATCATCTAATTAGTGTATGATACACAGAGCTAAGATTGTCTGTGTCTGATCTGAAATTCATTGCATTCTGATGTTTTTTAATCTGTATCATTTCATGGATTCTTCTCTTATTATAGTTGTTTTCATTGATTAATATTTTTGTGTTATCGAAATCAAAACTATGTAACTTTTGTTGTGCATGTTGTGCTAATGCTGTTCCATTTTCGTTAACCTTTCTTAAGCTATACTTACATTCGTATATTCTTTTCTTTAAATATTGCCCTGTTTGACCTATGTATGTGTTGTCACAGTTCAAACAGTCAATTTTGTATATTACGTTAGGTGTGTCCAACTTATCGCTTCTAGGTTTAAATTTTGTAAAACATTATTTTGCCAAGTTGTTATTAGTTTTTTCCGCTATAGTAATATTATGTGGTTTTAAAACATTTTTTATTTTTGTGTTGATTTCTGGTATGTACGGGAATGATACATACTTGATTGCACCTTCTTTTTTCTTTTTTATATTATTTATGTTGTTCCATTTATTTGCATTGTAGAATTTATTACAAAGAATTAATAAAATCTAACTATTATATAATTAATCTAATTAAAAACAAAGAATTAATAAAACACCTGATATTGAGGAATTGCCAAGCAATTCCTAGAATGCAAAGAAAAGGCGAAAGATAAACAGTTTTTTTGTTTCGCTCGCTTGATATCGAGTAAAATATGGAAAATTCAGTGACCAGTTGAATGTTAAGGTAGAAACAACTATACGCGTAAGTTAAATTTAAATTTAAATCTCTAAACAATAGATTCTAGTCTTTTCCCAGATATGTTTGTCCTGACTCATCACCTGAAAACCAATGTTCTTGATGTACTTTTTAATATGTGTGTGATTTGTATTTTAATATGTGTATTTTGGTGAAAGTTTTCTATTTAAATTGATGATAACTGTAAATGTAAAAATATATATTTTAGACAAACTGATGATGGTGGAGAAAGACACCGAAACGTATTTGTAACATTTTAAATAATAAACAATAAAATTGACTGAAACCCAGGAATGTATTTGAGTGAATTGAAGTACAGTCAGGAAAATATACGAAACGATATTAAGACTACATGTATTAAACAAGGGCAGAAAGACCGATAGGTCGATAGCCTTTTTTAGAAATAAAGATGTTTACTACTACTACTACTAGATATTAGAATGTCAGTTGTCACTTAGCAGTAGGTATCGAAAAATAGTCGTTTTCGATACAAGGGCGAAAAGTGTTGTTTTTCGAACGACGACGGCATTTAATCCGTCTAGAGTTCGAAAAACGGATTTTCGCCCTCGTATCGAACAATACTTTTTGTTCGAATGAAAGACAACACGAATAATAAGTTATAATAAATAAGAACAGCCAAAAATAAAAGGAATTGGGTTCATATTTTACATTTGATGTCAATGACATTTCTCAAATGTCACGTTGTGACGCTTGTCATTTTTCAAAAGCGTATTTTTGTAAGCATATACAAGTGAAACAATGAGTGCCGAAAATTCAATGCCCTGTACACTACCAGAAGTTAGAGTTGGCGCAAATGATAGTTCAACTTTCAACCTTGAACAGCCGCATTTACTGTATAGTGTTTGTGTAAGTTGTACACTTTACATGACATTTGCGCTATTTAAAAAGACTGTGTTTTGCGTGTGGCAACATCGGAGTACGCAGAAAAATAGGCCATTAAAACGACTTTGAGACTGAACTTGTAACGAAGTTATAATTTACAAATTGCAAGTAAACTTTAAATTAGGATCAATAGTTGTCGATAAACCTAAGTAATTCATTAAAAACTCAGCATGTCCGATACTTTTTAATAAAAATACTTTTAAAAATATGACAGTGACACGATCAATTTGTCACATTTACTTTTACGCACACTGTGCGTAAAATTCCGTGCGTAAAAGTGAAACAAATGAATACGAATGAAAATTGCTTCTTTATGGCCATCGCTTCTGATCGGAAAATGGCACTTTTTGATTTATTCGAACAAAAAAGTTATTGCGTTTTTAAAGCAAATTATTTCCTGCATGTAGCACCCTCTATGAGCTGCCTTAAAACTGAGTTGAAAATCAAATTTGTCACCTGCGGAAACTTATAATGCCTAATCTTATAGGGCGTAATTATATGCCTAATGTTAGTAAAACACTCCAAGTTATTCGTGAGTTATTTGAAACAGGTCATTAAAAAATAATTTTGACCCCCTGTATTTCTGTTTCCTTTGACTTTGCTGCTAAGGTAAGTTGTGCGAAATCGTAATATTTTAACCCAAGAAATCTGCCTTTAATTTTTTTAAATTAACATCTGAGTCACCCTGTATAAAGGACGATCTATTATTTATTAATGTTTAAAACTTTTCTTTTTCAATTACTCTTCCAGAAAGTTAATGGATTGCTGTTGGATAAACGCAAGAAAAAGCATTGCCAGATTCAGACGCAATTCCAGGCAAATATATTATTCTGAATATTTTATCTGTTGATTAAAATACTATTAAAATAAGATACCGACTCTCTAATACCATGTAAAGTAAACTCCGAGCGAGCAAAATAAACTTTCAAAAATTTTCATGAAAGTTTAAAACCCTGTGGTTTGCTTACGAAGCGTCTGTCGACGATATATTTACTTTGGATAAGTACAAGTTATTATGTATGAAAGGAAGTTTGTTAAGGGCCCAAACGGCCAAATTATTTTTGGAATATGGAAAAATTTACTGCTTTCGGCAGGATAAATTTCGGCAGAGCGGATTAGCAGACAGGTGGACCGCTAATTAAAAGCAAAAGTTAACCGTCACACATTGCTGATCGTTTACACATTTCTGGTAATCGCGTGTTTCTTCATATGTACAAGGTGGTTCAGAACTATAGGATCGAACTCTTAGGGATTGATCAGTGCAACAAAAGAAGACATTTAAGTATAAAAACTTATGTCCAAAAAGTCTGTGGACTCTTCTCGAGTTCTAATGAATTTTGTTTATATTCGTCTGTATACAATAACCGATCCACTGTTGTTCAAAGTCACGGTCCAAATGCTGACGGACTCCAACAGAAAAAAATGTGCACTTTTGCTGTCGAATATTTAATCTGAATATTTAATTGGAGACTTTCAAGAAGTTCCGGAGGACGTCTTGAAGAAAACGCTCCTATCTAAGCCCAGTTAAACGATTATACAGCAGATATGGACGCACCAAATGATCAGCACCAATCCCAGTCTTCATGCTAATAAACCAACTTTGCTGATTAATTCTGGTTCTTCTTACTACCCATCGCCTGCGGGATTTTGTTGTCCCAAACATGCTACTCCTTCTGTTTAATTTGCGATCTAGTGTGATAGTGGCTTCATTCGTCCAAAAAGCAAAACGTAAAAAATTAGGTGCTATGTTATTGTGAGTAAACTAATTGTAATAAAATTCATTGAAACTGGAGATGCCACGTTACAAAGAACGGTCTTCATATAGATTTATAGAGCCGCAGCTCCGTACCGCAGATGGGTTCTTATGCTCAAATGCTATTTATTGCTGAACTGACCAAACCTAGACATTTGATCCCATAATTCTGAATCACTCTGTAAGAATCTTGGTAATTTATGAATTATTTCGAGTCTCATCAGCAAACTGGATTTGTCAGTCGGCAAGTTATTGAAAAATTCGACTCCGTATAGAAATGCGTACAGTTTCCATTAAAGCTCCAAAGTCGATAATTCCCTATCGAAACTTGAAGCCCCAACCCCATAACCACACATTACGCTTATACAGGAATGTGTTGAGAATGTGAGGAGGCCCCGTGAAGCGTATAATGTACACATCACTTCTCAATTTGCCTTTTTATTAAATTACTTCAGGCCGAGGGGCGCCATTTTGAGCAGATCCCGGGGTGGATTAGCGGTAATCTGCATGAAGGGTGACAGGCTATTTTGCGGTTTTAAAGTGACTGGTTTTCAAGTCTGGTAAAATGTGATGGGGTTGTGAATATACGGATTGTTAACGGTGGGATCAGGCCGATTAATATTATTAAACCGGTTTGATCATGTGTGTCTATTGACGCTTCAAACGTGGGTCATCTCAATTATGACTGTTCATTATAGGACCGATTAGCAACATTTCACTTTTCGCCTTTTATTTCACGAAGTTCTATTACGTCGAACTCTTAAACAATTTTTTTATAAAAGTAAACAATGTTTTTGGTCATTAGAGGAAGTTACAGGTAGATAACTTTTGTCAGGAATCTCAAGACTTTGCCAATTTGTGACCTAGTTTGAAACTTCTTTCACAAATTGTTCACCAATATCAAATATCTGGATATGCTATTAGTTTCTCCGGAATATCACAGTAACAGTACAGCAGAAGCTGTAAGACCCTACGCCAACAAAGGGTTAGAGACACTAGACGATTGGTTCCAGGAATTGAGGACGATAGACGAGGACTATCCAGCTAGTGGCCGACGAAGAGCTGTTCGGGTTTCAGACATAGAGGAACATGTATTGCAGATAATTGCAGCAGAGTGTTCCCGGAGTACTCGGACCATTACGCAACAACTAACACTTTCTCGGGCAACTATGCACCGGATAATTACTGAGGAAGGGAACATCCATACCATGTGTGTAAGATACACAGTACACATTAAATATCTAATGATTGATCCATAACCGTTAACTGGAGGTTTTTGTTATCGCCCGTTTTTGTCACTTCCGTGACCCTAACCTATTTTATTGCATTTCAACCGCACTTTCCGTGTATATCTATGGTTACCTGAGTTTTTGATATTTAAGAAGCATCACAAACATTGTTGCCGACCTTTTGACCTAATTTTTTGCAAATATCTCAGTTTTTAATAAGAATTAACTTTTTAACACTCCTAGAGGAATGACGCCAATTTTGAATCACCCTGTGTAAGGTGATTACTAGATTGATAGTATTTTAGCTATATATACTCAATGGCCTTTAAAGCAAACAACATTTTCAATTTTCTTTTCAAAAACTTTAAAAGTTGCTAGGAAAATACGATCAAGGATGTTGAAAAAATTGAAATACCGGTTGAATTTCTGACATTTTGCAGATTTTATTTTTCTGTGATTATTGCCACATTTTTCGTGAAATCATAAAGTTTAGAGGGTGCAGTTCATTGAAGTTCAACCTTAGAAAATTGTTTGTAATTTGTTGGAAGTTTTCATGTTGGTATACTTTTTTAATTTTTTTTAATACTGAATTGTAAGTTGAATTAGGTTATTGTGTTTAGGGATAGATGAAAAAATTTAATACAAAACAGAAAATGGAAGAGTTCGATGAACTTTTAACTCGATCAACTAAGTTGTCATTACATTTTCGTTTCCGCTTTACCGTAAGCCAGTAAGGTTCTTCTATGAAGACCGTCAGATGAGGTCAGCTGAAGATTTTAGAAAAATGAATAGCCTTTTCCTAAACCGTATTCATCTCCATAAGAAATTTAACTCTTCACTTTGGTTAATTAATCCGTTTCTTCGTTACAAGAAACTGCTAAGTAACCAGGAAGCAGCCATACATTTACCTTTCTACTCTCTGGCATCTTTGTGCACTGATGATTATGCATTCTACGGAATATGAATGTTAAGTTGTTATCGTGCTATGAAAGATGTATGCTAAGTACAACCTATCACCATTGAATCACGAGACGTGTAAAACCAAAGACTCGCGAATTATTATGCTATTCTGTGGCAGTTTTAAATTGATTGCGTTCGATATTTTCTTCGATTACAACTGATGATGGTATGCATTAATGTCAAACCTACAATCATGGTTTCTCTAATCTACTCATTCAGTTAAAATGGGAGAATTTGTCAAGATAGGCTTGAATTCGTCGAATTCTTCCAAAGTCATGCCGCAACAACCATATACCAATTTATGACATGTTGAACAGAACTGACCAATTCTTTATAATAGGTATATTAAAATATGTAAAAATTGTATGAGGCCCCCAATCTGTTTTTCTCCCACATCTGATCAATTTATTTCCGTTGTCCACGCCATTGACATACTGTAATCAATGCACACCACATTGTAATCAACACAATACCAACCATCTGAGTGTTACGGATGGTCGGTATTGTACGGTGCGAAAACACAGACTCTCAAAATCGGGACAATAAACCAACTGGAGGCATTCGAAATGTGACTACACAGAAGAATACTTTATATTCCGTGCACACAATATGATTCAAACGAGATTGTTTGAGAGAGAGCTAACACCGAAAGGCAATTATTAAAGACCATAAAATGCTGTTTTGAGGGTTTATAAATATCGTCTCTTGCAACTTATACTTAAGGGTATATTAATTGAGGGGAGCCGTGGAATGGGAAGGAAGCACCAGTCGTGGCTCAGAAACATACGACACTGGACTGGCATAACAAGGGCTGGTGAGCTTTTTCGCTCTGAATATAAAACAGCGCTTTTGCCATGCTCACCGCCAACGTCAGGGACACCGCACAAAATACCGTTTTCCATTCCCCGCACAAGCCAGATAATTATCAAAGTCTCTAGAAATAAAACAACATCAATATCAAGCAGAGTCATATTTTTGTTGGTAAAAATTGTGGCAAAAGTGGTCTGTGGGAACTCCTCGCACACTTCCGTAATATGCTTCCAGAAAATCCCTCCCTACATTATGACTTGAATGCAATCGACCAGGCGATTTTCTTAAGTACATTTAAAGGTTGCATAGACATGATGTTTCGACATCGGCAGGCGCCCAAATTTTAATACCATACCACTCCGGTTTGAATTTAATAAACTACCTAAATGAGCATCCCTCGCTGAAGGTGGCAATATGCATCTTTCTCTGAGCAACTGTTCGACAATGATAATAGCTTCATATAGCTCTTCTACAAGTATCCACAAACCATTTATAATTGTTGTCCATTTATAATCAAGCGTAGGAATACGAAACACGGATATCTCTTCAAATCTGTTTCTTGACTTGATAGAAGTAAAGAACGACCGCCATAAAGTCTCGGAAAATCACATTTCTTTTGTTAGGTTTTTCCTATATTTAGGCGTCCGGACTTTCATAAGCACACCGATAAAGTTTTTAGCTAGTTTAAAAAAAAATCCATTTGTTTTTCATAGGAAATATTCTTGTTCCAGTTTTCACAATATCTAAAGGCTTCCTCGTTGATGTGGAGATAAAAAATATCCTTAGTTTGTAGCGTGATATAAGTTGAAGAAGTTCAAAATTGAACAAGTACTTTCATTTAACCTTCCATTCCAGGACAAATACTCACTATCTTCCGGTAAGTACTACAGACTCTACATCTTTCGCCTCCTCACAGATGAGTTTTACATTGGACTGTGTATCACACGTCCCGAAAAGCACTTTTGTCCAGAAAAACACTTCGCTCGAAATCGAAAAAAATCGCTCGAAGCATGATAGCTTGAACGAATTAAATAAAAATAATTTTTTTAATAGATAATAATAAAACATTTTGGTATTATAAAAGTACAGCAATGTTTATGATAATTCCTTATTCCCTCTCACTTTCAGTTCGCCAGGTAATTAAAATATTATCAATATTTTCAGATTTAATCCAGTCTAATAAGATTTTTGAATAGAGCTGTACGTTCTAAATTTGATCAAGGGATGTTAGAATATCATAACTTAGGATCGAATTTTCTGTAATGAGGAGTGCTGATAAATTTTACACGTAGGAAAAATACATATTAAGTTTTTAGAACATCTTGTAGGAGATTGAATTCAATTCTATAAATTAATGTTTATTTTCTGTGCCATTACTTGGGTGTGGTTGGATTGACAATAAGACACTTCATGCAGGCAAAATCTTTGCTTATGTTTTCAATTTTGCATTGACAATGTAATGTGTCGCAATACCCTTGCTGTTTCAAAGAATAGAAATTTTCTGTACTCATTCATTCTACAGTTCTTAAAAAACATTTTGCAAATATCTAATAATATTACGATGGAGATTTTTAAAAGCACCGTCTAGAGAACTAGTAAAGAGTAAACTGAAGTATAAAAACTAATCTTAGTTTCTTGTGTTTACTTAGTAGGTATTGCATTTTTATCTGTAATGCATCTTAGATGCTAAAGCCTTCTAAAGGGGTTCATAATTGTAAGCAAAATTTTAGCTCATTAGTTGATTTAGCATGAACTTCCAAGAGCATGAACCAAAATGGAAAGTAAGAACCAATTCGCTTAATGGTATTGAATTAATAATTAATGATACAATAATAATAAATATCTTTACCACATGTAACTAAAAAGCGTTGAATCGGAGCCCGAAACTAGACGGATTAAATATGCCTTTTTAATACCCAGCTTATTTAACAACCAGGTAGCATTCGTATAAATCGTAAAGCTGCATATCTAGAGAAGGCTTATGAATCTATTTCTTTATTTGATTAAAATTTACAAAAAGATTTACAGATTTTAGTCAAGGAATGGTGTACCTCAATACAAGCATGAAAAGATCTTCAAATGATTGAAATGAAAGAGAATTGAAGACCCTTTAATACGATGCGCCACTTGACCCCCATTCCCATTTAAGTTCTAAGTGTGACATCTACCCCTCCCAGGGGGTTGAAACGAGAAGGTTAAAAATATTAATTTAAAGTGTCCTCCTACAAATAAAATTGACATGTTTTTCCGATTTTTCATATTTTTAAGTGTAAGAGAGATATTAAGGGTGAGAAGTTTTCAAATTGACACCCCGTATAATTCGTCTGGTATGCAGGCTTACATATTTGCCGATAATTCTAGAGCTCCAACATATTTTATTAAATTGACGCTGAAACTCTCTCAAATCGTAAGTATGAATTAACTCACAATGTTCTAAATAAATTAACAGTACCTTTTACAACCAGGTCCGTTCTGATTTACCCAAAAGATGAAATTCACAGTGAAGAAACTCGTTTCTCTGTTATTTACTGTTATCCTTTCTGTTAAAACCGTATGTGGACGTTCTGGAACAAATCCGCTGCATCAAGCTGAAGCATTTTGGCAACATCAAGCAACTGATTTCATGCTGTTAATTTGTCAAGTAGAATCTAGAACGAGGTTTCTTCAACAAATATTCAATATCTGATAACAACATTCAAACTACAAAAAAACGATAACCTTCCACTAATCCGACAACAAAGATCAAACCACCATATTACAGCCACATATTCAGTGGTTGCTACTGGAGTGGACCTTAAAATCACGGACAAAATGTTGCTGAAACATTTGGAAAAGTCAGGTCTGAATATCAGATTCTGCAAAAGAATAATGTCCAGAGCGAGAAACAGTCTCACCTTGTTGATGAGGCTGATAACGGGCGACCTGGCGACATATGAGAAATTGATGAGCGACCGCTCAGTGCACTTCCTTGGACGCGTGATCAGGATTGTGGATAGTAAACCTCCAGCACCGATTCCTGCTCCATGCACCAAATGCAACTCCTTTGAACACCGGACCGAAACCTGCAAAACACCAGCTAAATGCAACAAATGCCTTGGCCCTCACTCAACATTCAGTTGAAGTTCTCCACTTCCCGTCAAGTGCGCTGCCTGCAACTCGGACGAGCATGCGGCATGGAGCGTAAAGTGCCCGAAGAGACCAACTGCACCGATCAGTGGTATCCCCAATGTTAAAATTAAGTGTTTGAACAGGAGAACGTCTAAGGTGTCGGATGCGATAACTAAAGATAACATAATACACTCACCAGTATCAACTCACGATCTCATATTCAACAAATACAAGCATCAAATTAACAAGTCTACCAACACTAACAGAGAAGATGTGAAAAAAAATGCGAAAACAATTTATTGAAGATTTTGACATGGACACCTCGGTCGTCTTCTTTGGTAACCATATGTATGTATTGATGTTCGACATGCTCCTACTTATCCAAAACACCTCGACAGAACCCCATGAACAATTAAAACAAACAATCACTAACATAGACCGTTCAACATGAGACTACTTTACGCCAACATCAACGGACTTAACAGTAAAAAACCACTTATTATTTACAATTACATAGAACGAAACGACTCAGACTGCTGCATATTTGTAGAGACTAAACCCAAACTAGGAGAGACACCAACGTACAGAAATTGGCAGTATATCTATATTGTGTATATTTTCCTGACTGTACTTCAATTTATTTAAAAAAAAATTTCCTGGGTTTCAGTCAATTTTATTGTTTATTATTTAAAATGTCACAAATACGTTTCGGTGTTTTTCTCCACCATCATCAGTTTGACTAAAATATATATTTACAGTTATCATCAATTTAAATAGAAAACTTTCACCAAAATTCGCATATTAAAATACAAATCACACACATATTAAAAAGTACATCAAGAACATTGGTTTTCAGGTGATGAGTCAGGACAAACATGTCTGGGATAAACTAACCTAAAAACTAAACAATAGATTCTAGTCTTTTCCCAGACATGTTTGTCCTGACTCATCACCTGAAAAGCAATGTTCTTGATGTACTTTTAATTCATTCCGATGTATTCCTGGGTACTCTTTAATATGTGTGTGATTTGTATTTTAATATGTGAATTTTGGTGAAAGTTTTCTATTTAAATTGATGATAACTGTAGATATATATTTTAGACAAACTGATGATGGTGGAGAAAGACACCGAAACGTATTTGTGACATTTTAAATAATAAACAATAAAATTGACTGAAACCCAGGAATTTTTTTAAGTATATCTATAGGCATGGAAATACCATCAATCATGCCAGGGGCGGGGTCGCAGCTCTCCTAAAACCAACATTTAAACTTGGAAGAGCAAATCCTCCTTCCCTCAACCACCCTCTGAACGACTGCATACATTTTACATTACCCTACCTAAATGACCTGATACACATATTTCTCACATACATACACCCACACTCCAACTTAGAACAAAACATATTGACCAAAGCAAGCATCTGTAAATATGCAATAACTATAGGCGACTTTAATCTGAACAAAAACGAAACAGCTTAAAATATTTCTACAAAATTCGGACTATTCGGATAAATCAGCACACCCCACCAACTTTTCTGATGCCCGCAAACCCAGACTCAACACCAGACGTTCTACTTCACACAAGAAACTTAACAAACACCATCAACAACATAAACTTAACCAACGAACTTGGATTCGACCACCTGGCTATTACGTTTAACATAGACTTACAACATACGCAACCTACCTCCAGTACACCTCCTATAGAGAAAAAGTTCAACCTAACAAAGACTGACATAGACAAAGTGAAACAACATATACATGACTACATTCAATCGCAAGCACAGCCCATTTCAATAGAAACCAGACAACAACAACTTTCACTAGCCATAGAAAAATTTAGCCCGGAAATAAAAAATGCTTTCTACCGACATACACTACCCAAAGTCATACTGAAACTCATAATATACAAACACTCAAAATAACGACCTAAAAAAGACACTGAACCAACTCAACAGAAACATTAAAACCTTGATTGGACAATACCGACAAGACAAATGGCTAGAAACATGTAAAAAAACATGCTGACGAAAAATTCAGAAACTAGCGCAATACAAAAAAACTGACACTACTGACGGTGAGAACGGTACACAGACAAAGAGAAAGCTGATGCGTTCGCCAGACACTATCAAAGGGCCTTCAGCATATCGACAAACCCTAACTTCGACAATGACAACTGGAACTTGATCAACGACTGGTACTTGAACTATTTCAACAGCTCACCAAACTATACATACAAACTGATCACAGACACAGAGTACGATGAAGCCCTAGCGCATATCAAAAACACAGCATCGGGAAAAGATAAAATAAAGCCAAAACTCCTGAAAAGCCTAACTCAAGAAACACACAAACTGATCATAACTGAATTGAACAACTGCATCAGAAATAACATAATTCCAAAAACATGGAAAAACGGCTTAATAATCCCTATACCCAAAAATTAACTGGACAATACACAACCGAGCAATTACAGACCAATTACACTGCTACCAGTACTTAGCAAGGTTTTTGAGTACATAATAGGGCAGCGACTGGGAAAACTGGTCGGAAAGTACATACCATCGTATCAGTTCGAATTCAAACATCAGCACTCGACTATTCACCCACTCTTCACTCTGACTAACAATATACAAACAAACCACCTAACTGACAGAAAGACAGATTGCCTGTTTATGGACATTAACAAAGCTTTTGATAGTGTCTGGCATAGAGGCTTACTATATAAACTATACAAACTACACACACCAACATATCTACTGCACACCATAAAGAACTTAGTAGAAAACAGACAACTACAAGTACGAATTGACAAATCACTGTCATTTTCTTTTTCCCCTGAACAAGGGCTCCCTCAAGGATCCGCGCTCTCACCGTTTCTCTACAATATATACTGCCATGACATATACAATTACAAGTTACCAGACAAAAATCAAATCGACAGATCGGCATACATATTACAATATGCAGACGACACGGCACTTGTTGTACATGACAAAACTACTGAGAGAGCAGCTCAAAGACTCCAAACACTAACAAACAACACAATGGCATGGTTCTATAAATGGAGACTAACACCAAACGCGTCAAAAAACCAACTTCTGCTCACAAACCACAGACTCAACGCTGACTCCCCTACAATAACTGCAGACGGCCAAACAACACAACCAAAACAGGACGTCAAATACCTTGGAATCACAATTGACCACAAACTTAAATTCACCAAACACATACGAAACATCAGACCAGAAACAATAAAGAGAACAAAACACTTCCGATCACTAACCTACAAAGGCAGAGGAATTAGCACAAACACCGCCACCAAAATATATAAAGCTATTTGTAGACCCTTGATAGACTATGGACATATACTCATGACCAACAGAGCAGAAAGGACAAAACGTTATATACAAACAACAGAGCAAATTGCACTAAGACTAATACACGAATAAGACACCCCCAAAACCCACTACACAACCCCTCCACCCAACTACTATACGAACGCACAAACATGACAAAGATTTCGGAAAGACTCAAACATTTACAGACAAAATGTACAAACAACCCCTACAACTGGACCATACTGAATCCCCTTTGTCTTACAAGACCAACCAGACAATCCCGCTTCCGTTTCCCTACATCAACGGTACTCGAACACTTACAAACGCAACTGACTACTGGACAATAAAATAATTTTTTCTTGTCATTAGAATTGGAAAGTTTATTTAATAAGATTATTAACCTAGAATAAGAGAATTTTCATCGTTGTTTTTTATTTAGATTAAGACTACATGTATTACACAAGGGCAGAAAGACCGATAGGTCGATAGCCTTTTTTAGAAATAAAAATGTTTACTACCACTGTGCAATATCATGAATGTGAATTAAGAAGAGTAAAGCTGCCTTACAGAAATATGATTTAATTTAAGTTATTCTGACACACTTATATTTTAGCACGTCAGAGTGTTTTCAAGAGTCAAGAAAGATTTCTATTGGTAAATCTTTTTTTGCATTACATTCAATATATAATTAATCAAGTTGAAATATGCCGCATGTGTAGATTTTCGTTTTTTATCGCCATACTGATTACAGGTTAGTTATGTGTTTTACAAAGTTTCGAAAGGTGACAAGCAAAAAAAACAGATCAATATTTACGAGACAAAACCGTTCTCGTTCCCACTCATACAATATACAAGGATATATTAAATACAAATGGGATGGAAAGACAGCAGCGAATCTAACAAGGCAACAATCCAACATTTGTCTACTTGTCTTTGTGAAGATATTTATCCTCCTGCCTAGGTATCATAAGAGGTCCCATGAATATCGGCGATAGACTAAAAAAATATATTTTCTACTACATTTTCTACATGTTAGTAATTATTTAGTTTGTAAATAATCTATTATATAATAATCCATTTATCTTCATGTAATAGAGTCTAGGTGATATAAACCGATGGAGCCGTAGGATTATCGAATTGAGACCGTATGAACACAAACGAGGAAGAGGAAGGCCACCAAACAGAAGGAATGATGGCGTAAAACGAGCAGCGGGATCGAGATCGAGAGTTATGGAAAGAAATAAGAAAGGGCTTCGTTCAAGAATGGACATAACAGGATAGGAAAGAAGAAGAAGAAGAATAGAGTCTTTTAATTTATAACTGAAACTCATACTTTTTTGCATTATTAACTTTCCTACACTGAGCGATAATATGTATACACATTAATAAAATACCTAATATATTTTTCAACACTTTTATTGTTGATTTTTTTATGTTATTTTTATACATCTATTTTTTTTGTTTCCGTCTTAGCTGTCATGTTTAACGGCTTCCTTTGAGCATTGGTTATTTGCAATCTTCCTTAACTAGCTGACAATCTGGTTTCTTTAAGTCCTCTATGTGCATTAGTAATAAATACATAATTTATCAATAGTGCGTTTTAATATACCCAACCAAGAGACGTATATCTATAATAACAAGATAAACTATACATTATAGTTCGCGCCTTAACTTGCACATGTGTAAGAAAACTACAAGGAGTCAAGGTTAGTTTAGTCTTGAACCCTGTCAGGTCCGCTAGTGTTAAAAAGGTCTTGAGAGCAAACAGGCAAGTATGAAAAGAAGAAAGTAAACGCACGCTGGAGAAGACTAAGACTTGGTTTTGAACTTTTTTAAATAGAAAAGTGCAGTTTAAGTCGATTTTCTCCATGATCTACGCATAATTAATGCATAATATTACGGCGAACTTTCGGGTGCCTTAAAATTGCCATATCAAAGGAAAAGGCAATCGCAATCAGTCAAAAAGAGAATTCTTCTTCGCGACTCTTCACGACAATGACAGGCCTCATTCAGCAAAGGGTATGAGTGTGAAGTTGGACAAATTCGTAAGGAAAACGTAGAAGTGTTCTCCCTACGGACTTGTCACCTTGTGAATTTCGCCTCTCTGTCCCCTCTAGAAAAGCACTTCGAAGTCAGCGTTTTGACGAGCATCAAGCGACAGCGGAGTTTGTACTCACTAGGAGAACGGCCGAAGAGTCTTCACTATGACAGGATTAAAAAGCTTACAATCCGCTTGCAAAAAACGTGTTTCTAAGGCTAGAGATTATACAGAAAACTAGTTTGCTTGACAATTTAAAAATGAAAATAGTGCCCTTTATATTTGATACACCCTCATAGATAGGCAGATACTTATTGGTTATTATGTACCCAATAATTACAACTCAGTAAGCGAAAACCTACAAATATAAATCCAATTCACATAATACATATTCCTCTTTAATACACACATCTTCAATACACACAAAATATTCAGAATGACAGTCACAACCTAAAATTTAAGGCAAATCAACAGTACAAGAGACTCTAATTATTAAAATCTGTTAAACTAATTATCAAAGATACTTTTATACATTAGCATATATGATTCCCCAAAAACATTATTAAAATATTTAAACAGATAGTGGCAATAATGTTTTTTTTAAATATGACTCATTTTTCTAACGAAGTTTTGTTCTGGTAAATCCCACATGGACCTAAGGGTAGGTAGTAGAACCTAATACAGCAGAATACGAGTAGACAGATACCTTACGTGTCCTTGCAAGTTTATGAACAATGTATGCACTGTATTGCTGGTAGTTTCTGGACAAGCGTGTCAAGACATACACACAGAAACTTGACAGAATTGCTTAGAAGAAGTTCAGGTTAGTAAATCTTCTTTTTAGTACCATTAAGATTGAGTTTGTTGTTTGATTGAAATCAATTTTTTCAATGTGTCTAGTTGCATTTCTGAGGTATGGTTTCTTTGTTTTACTGATAGAGGCCAGTTTTATCATACAAAACCAGTTTTGGTTTTCAGCAAAGAACAACACCTTGTTCTATAACTGATATACTGCAATTGACCAGACAGACACAATTCAACAAGTGCACCTGAATTAAATTTATAGAGTGCAAGTTTGTACAGTAGAATGTCAGATAAAAAATGAGGTATAGATGGATAGACACCTTAGAGAATACCGAGTGTATTAATTTTCGTGAAAACTAATTAGAAAAACGAGCCATTGCTCCAAAAAGCTCGATCATAGTTCTCTGTTTAAGGGGTTTCAACATCTTTAAGAAAAAGGTTTCTGAAGAAATACAAAGTTTATAAAAACTTTTTAATACCTTATTTTTTCAAACTACATCCAGGGTACTTCCGAATACCTTGCCGTGCCATATAATTGAAAAATAGTTTTAAGGAACCGCGAACTGTCAAAGATTATCAATTCGATTACCAATAATTAAATTAAAATAAAAATTTGGATCAGAATAATACACGTGAAAGAAAACGTCTTCGCTCACATTTTGCCAAAATCTCAGTCAAGACTGATTCAGACAGGGAGAAACTTTAACCACCGAAGCAAAACTGTGCTAGTAATACCCAAACGGGGTAATAGATGTTTGCACTGATTGTAATAGAAAATATTGCAAAGTCTCATGGTGGCCCGTATCTCGTGGTGACTCCCTAAACATACATATCTTAAAACTGATCAGCAATAAGTCGACTTAGATATTCTGAATAGTTAAAGCTAAAAAAAGCATTTAACATCAAATCGGACACCAAGCTCAAGGTATCTATTTTCGTAGCAAAAATTACAACCTTCCCCCATTGTTTGCTAAAATAATAGTGTCCTATACACAGTCAAAGCAAACATCAGCAGTAGTGTCTATCATATGAACCCAAACAGAACCCATTGAACCAAAAATTACTCTTTCGTGTGGTGGACAATAATTATACATTTAAACTTGAATGAAATTTCCATAATACAATCACCCAAGGAAACTATTATAATACATTCCAAAAACCTGTCGCTTATTAAACGCCTTTACGACCACACAAAAGATAGTTTCAGGTAAACACTATTGTGTAATTCACCCAAATAGCATGATGATGACTGAAAGAAGTCACTGAATGTTTGGAAACATTCCTTGTGTGCGCCTGTCAGTTCTAATAGGATTATACCTCACGCAGTGCACTGTATGAGGCCAGATAATCGTTGGGTACATGCAAAATTTCATCCTCATTACAGACACTTTAAGCCGTTTTTTTTAGAGAACGTGACTAGGAAAACTAACCCGAACTAGCACTTTAGATATTACATAATATATAGCTTTTGGGAAAGTGGCGACTGAAGCAAAGCCAACGGTAAAAATATGCCCTTCATTTTTCGAAAAGGTTTGCTTACTACTTGGAAAAGTTCGAGTTTTTTGACCATGCTAAGACTCGTGACGGAAATAATATAAATGTTTGCATTATCGAGAGATCATGCATAATCTAGAGACTATTGCCTAAAAGAAAATTAAAATTAAAGTTTTATTGCATAATTCCATAAAATAGATTAACGACAATGAACACAATTATGAATGTGTTTATTGTTGTGAATTATTTTTTTTGCTGCTTTTGAAAATATTTTTTTAATCTCCGTGTCCGCGTGTAGTGCAATTTGTAATTTCTGATAAAACATACTTATTCTTTGACGCATTTTTATTATGTCTTTGTACATATATCATTGTCAAAATCAACCTTGGAACAATGAAATAACATATGACGAAGAGGTAACAGTAAGAATTGGAATGGCACGCAGGGTGTTTGGTAAATGGAAGACCACTCTTACCAACAGAAACCTTACAGTACAAACGCACCTGGGAACACTTCGAGGTTACATATGGAGCATTCATCTGTACGGATGTGAGACATAGATGCTTAAGATCGACACCATAAATAAAATAGAAAAGCCTTTGAAATGCAGTGTTAGCGGAGAATCCTGAAATCTCTTGGACTACACACACAAGCAATGAGGAAGTTCTCGGACAGCTAGACAAAGATCGGGAACTCCAAAATGCTATAAAAACAAGAAAGGTCAGCTAATTTGGACATATAATGCGAGGTACCGAATATCACATTCCCCGCCTGTTCATCCAGGGAAAGATTAAGGGCAGAAGATGGATAGGTCGCAAAAAGCTATCATGGCTGCATAAGAACTGAACTGGGAGTGGAGCAGCGGTTCCGAGCAGCAGAGGATAGAGGAAGATTCCGTCAGATTGTCATGGGAACAGCTCACGCCTGAAAACAGGCACGGCACCGAGAGAGAGAAAATCCACCTAAACCTGAACCCGGACAGAACTTATCAGTAGGACGATCTTGCGCTGTTTATACCAAATGCGTTAGCATTGAACGAATTTCGTTTAATCCAAACTCAAACTAAAAAAGGGCTAGAACTGCAGTTCAATTAGAGCCGGGATACCATTAGTTCCGTAAAACCGGCCGTCACTGATCTATTAAGCCATATTATAAAGCTGTATGCCAGCGCCACAGAATATTTGTGGTTAGCGGTTAAGTTGTGCTCTTCAAACCTTTCAATGTATAACAATTTCAAAATGTATCAAATACATATTACTTGAGGGGCTCTAAATATACCAATTTCGTATCATAAACACATTTATTGTATTTTAGGAATTGATTCGCTTAATAAACCGAGAGGCGTTGATAAAAGCGAAATAAAAATAAAAACTGATATTGTAAAAAGCTGTTTTAAAGTTGCAACACGACAAATTTCACGGAGACAAAGAGAAATAAAAGACAACGCTAAATGAAAGCTATTTAATGATTCAAATTTAAATGTTAATGTTATTATGGAGTGTCTAGCCGAGCTTCGTGGTGATAAGACGTGCCCAGTGCTAGCATATTCAAAGCAAGGTCGTTTACACTACGGCAAAGAATTTGAAGAATCCAATCGCATTTATCGTCTAACGAGAATATACGGGGCTAATTCAAACGGAAGGATGAACCCTGGGAGTTAGCAAGAATCCGAATCGGATTATGCCACCCAGGATGGTGGCTTCAAAAAGCCACAAACAAAAAAACGTGGTAGGAAACCGAAGACGACCCAGCCAACCCAGCCAACTCCCACAACGCCAACACCTGAGGCCAAACGAATAGCGTTGGATGATCAGGATACAACAGATAAAATCCAAACAACAAACAGCAAGACAACATCAACAAGATTTCCAACGTATTCGCAAATATTCATAGCGAACGCAATGCCGACCATGGGAGGAACTCAACCAGATGGGAGGAACTCAACCCCAAAAACAAGGATGTGATTATCAGACAAGATAATTTCTTTCTAATTAAAACCAACCATGATGACAAAGCAACACAAATTTTACAACAACTGAAACAAGAAAACATGATAACAACATTCAAACTACAAAAAACGATAACCTCCCACTAATCCGACAACAAAGATCAAACCACCATATTACAGCCACATATTCAGTGGTTGCTACTGGAGTGGACCTTGAAATCACGGACGAAATGTTCCTGAAACATTTGGAAAAGTCAGGCCTGATAATCAGATTCTGCAAAAGAATAATGTCCAAATGTCAATAATAGTAATATCCAGATCAAGAAACAGTCCCACCTTGTTGATGAGGCTGATAACGGGCGACCTGGCGACATATGAGAAATTGATGAGCGACCGCGCAGTGTACTTCCTTGGACGCGTGTTCAGGATTGTGGAGAGTAAACCTCCAGCACCGATTCCTGCTCCATGCACCAAATGCAACTCCTTTGAACACCGGACCGAAACCTGCAAAACACCAGCTAAATGCAACAAATGCCTTGGCCCTCACTCAACATTCAGTTGCAGTTCTCCACTTCCCGTCAAGTGCGCTGCCTGCAACTCGGACGAGCATGCGGCATGGAGCGTAAAGTGCCCGACGAGACCAACAGCACCGATCAGTGGTATCCCCAATGTTAAAATTAAGTGATTGAACAAGAGAACGTCTGGGGTGTCGGATGCGATAACTAAGGATAACAGAATACACTCACCAGTAACAACTCACGATCTCATATTAAACAAATACAAACATCAAATTAACAAGTCTACCAACACTAACAGAGAAGATTTGATAAAAAAATGCGAAAACAATTTCTTGAAGATTTTGACATCGACACCTCGGTTGTCTTCTTTGGTAACCATATGTATGTATTGATGTTCGACATGCTCCTACCTAACAAAAACTCCTCGACAGAACCCCATGAACAATTAAAACAAACAATCACTAACATAGACCCTTCAACATGATACTACTTTACGCCAACATCAACGGACTTAA
This sequence comes from Dendroctonus valens, assembly GCA_024550625.1. Classification (NCBI taxonomy): domain Eukaryota; kingdom Metazoa; phylum Arthropoda; class Insecta; order Coleoptera; family Curculionidae; genus Dendroctonus; species Dendroctonus valens. Next base: position 411,383 of record JAJTJO010000069.1, read on the forward strand.
CAGTAAAAAACCACTTAATTAAAATTACATAGAACAAAACGACACAGACTGCTCCATATTTGTAGAGACTAAAACCAAACTAGGACAGACACCAACGTACAGAAATTGGCAGTATATTTTTAGGCATGGAAATACCATCAATCATGCCAGGGGCGGGGTTGCAGCTCTCCTAAAACCAACATTTAAACTTGGAAGAGCAAATCCTCCTTCCCTCAATCACCCTCTGAACGACTGCATACATTTTACGATACCCTACTTAAATGACCTGATATACATATTTCTGACATACATACACCCACACTCCAACTTAGAACAAAACATATTGACCAAAGCAAGCATCTATAAATATGCAATAATTATAGGCGACTTTAATCTGAACAAAGACAAAACTAAACAGCTTAAATGATTTCTACAAAATTCGGACCTTATAAAACAGCACACCCCACCAACGTTTCTGAAGCCCGCAAACCCAGACTCAACACCAGACGTTCTACTGCACACAAGAAACTTAACAAACACCATCAACAACATAAACTTAACCAACGAACTTGGATTCCGACCACCTGACTATTACGTTTACCATAGACTTACAACATACGCAACCTACCTCCAGTACACCTCCTATAGAGAAAAAGTTAAACCTAACAAATAATGACATAGACAAAGTGAAACAACATATACATGACTACATTCAATCGCAAGCACAGCCCATTTCAATAGGAAACCATACAACAACAACTTTCACTAGCCATAGGAAAATTTAGCCCGAAATAAGAAATGCTTTCTACCGACATACACTACCCAAATTCATACTGAGACTCATAAAACAAAAGAGAGAACTGTACAGACTATATAGAAACACTCAAAATAACGACTTAAAAGACATTGAACCAACTCAACAGAAACATTAAAACCTTGATTGGACAATACCGACAAGACAAATGGCTAGAAACATGTAAAGAAATACAAAAAGTCAAAGGCAAAACATACTGGCGAAAAATTAAGAAAATAGCGCAATACAAAAAAACTAACACTACTGACACAATTGACGAAAACGGAATAGAACGGTACACAGTCAAAGAGAAAGCTGACGCGTTCGCCAGACACTATCAAAGGGCCTTCAGCATATCGACAAACCCTAACTTCGACAATGACAACTGGAACTTGATCAACGACTGGTACTTGAACTATTTCAACAGCTCAAAAAACTATACATACAAACTGATCACAGACACAGAGTACGACGAAGCCCTAGCGCATATCAAAAACACAGCACCGGGAAAAACTCCTGAAAAGCCTAACTCAAGAAACACACAAACTGAATCCTAACTGAATTGAACAACTGCATCAGAAATAACAAAATTCCAAAAACATGAAAAAACGACTTAATAATCCCTATACCCAAAAATGGACTGGACAATACACAACCGAGCAATTACAGACCAATTACATTGCTACCAGTACTTAGCAAGGTTTTTGAGTACATAATAAGGCAGCGACTGGGAAAACTGGTCGGAAAGTACATACCATCGTATCAGTTCGGATTCAAACATCAGCACTGTACTATTCACCCACTCTTCACTCTGACTAACAATATACAAACAACCCACCTAACTGACAGAAAGACAGCTTGCCTGTTTATGGACATTAACGAAGCTTTTGATAGTGTCTGGCACAGAGGCTTACTATACAAACTACACACCAACATATCTACTACACAACATAAAGAACTTACTAGAAAACAGACAACTACAAGTACGAATTGACAAAACACTGTCATTTTCTTTTTCCCCTGAACAAGGGCTCCTCAAGGATCCCCGCTCTCACCGTTTCTCTACAATATATACTGCTACGACATATACAATTACAACTTACCAGACAAAATTCAAATCGACAGATCGGCATACATATTACAATACGCAGACGACACGGCACTTATTGTACATGACAAAACTACTGAGAGAGCAGCTCAAAGACTCCAAACACTAACAAACAACACAATGACATGGTTTTATGAATGGACACTAACACCAAACGCGTCAAAAAACCAACTTCTGCTCACAAACCACAGACTCAACGCTGACTCCCCTACAATAACTGCAGACGGCCAAACGACACAACCAAACAACGACGTAAAATACCTTGGAATCACAATTGACGACAAACTTAAATTTACTAAACTCATACGAATCATCAGGGCAGAAACAATAAAGAGAACAAAACACTTCCGATCACTAACCTACAAAGACAGAGGACTTAGCACAAACACCGCCACCAAAATATATGAAACTATTTGTAGACCCTTGCTAGACTATGGACTTATACTCATGACCAACGGAACAGAAAGGACAAAACGTTGTATACAAACAACAGAACAAATTGCACTTATACTACTGGACAATAAAATAATTTTTTCTTGTCATTAGAATTGGAAAGTTTATTTAATAAGATTATTAACCTAGAATAAGAGAATTTTCATCTTTGTTTTTTATTTAGATTAAGACTATATGTATTAAACAAGGGCAGAAAGACCGATAGGTCGAGAGCCTTTTTTAGAAATAAAGATGTTTACTACTACTTTAAATGTTACTACGAGAACAGAAAGTTATGAAAATTCTAGAAGGGAGAAGCGAAAAAAACTAATGACTCCCTTCAGCAGGTATTTCGGGCGGTCGTGTGCAAAGCCCGGAGGGTGAGTTCGTTTGAGCGCCACTAGCGTTCGCAGCAAAGTCAGAGCGCTCAGCGATGGAATGCTGCCGTAATACCTACGCAATGCTTTTACCGTGAAAATACACAAAATTACACATAAAACCAGAAACGCGTGGTGTGAGGACCATAATTACCGTCTGCTAACAGTTCGCGTCCGGTCTAACCTAATTACTATCACAAAATAAACCTTGCGAATGGACTTGATTATCGCATGCCCAAATATCAACGCAGCGCCCCGGTCCTTCCTCTTCGAAAATCGCCGGCACCTCGTGCTACCAATAGCCTTTTCCACGTGCTTTCAGATTTTCTTTTCATCCAGACTGCCCCTGGTCATCCAATCCACAATTTCAGTGATTATAATCCCCAGTCGGGAACCACTGGGAGGCAGCTGATCTTATTCGGAAATTCGAAACGGGTGGAAATCTACAACAAAAGGGAGGTCTCGTGGCGAAGGTTGTAATCGGGTGTACTCGATCAGGTCTCTCTTTTTCTGGATCGATTTTTCGTCCCTTCCATCCAAAACTGTGGTCAGCAAAGGTGGGGCAACCACCACGTTGCCAGATCAAACCATGACAAAGACTACTGATATTTAAAAGCGAGATACAAATATTTAAAATAATCCAAATATAAATAATATTAAAAATATTATAAACCCTGACCTGACAAATTTGTTGGACTAAATATATATTACAGCGAAATATCGGTTGAATACAAAAGATTACTACATGTCTTGATAATAACTATTTAATTTTTCCAACTGGTTAGCAGACAGGTGGACCGCTATTTAAAATCAAAATTTAACCGTCACAAATCGAATTTGAGCTGTTCTGTGAATAGTATGCAGCTCTTTAATAAAAACCGTGCCATTCGTTGTCACTACGTTGAGAAACTGAGTTTCTGTTATGTAGTGAATATGAGATAACATTTTATTTTGTTCAAACGAAATTCCTGGGTTCCAGTCAATTTATTGTTTATTATTTTAAACATTTTACAAATACGTTTCGGTGTCTTTCTCCACCATCATCAGTTTGTATGTATGGCTGTTTCCACCTTCACCTTTGGCAAGCCATTCTGCCACCTTCAAAATGGCTTCAAAAATGTTTTAAATAATTTATTTCAAAATTGAAGTACAGTCAGGAAAATATACACAACAATGTTTTAAAGAATAAACAGTAAAATTGACTGGAACCCAGGAATTTCTTTTGAATTAAGTTGAAATACAGTCAGGAAAATATAAACAATAACATTTTATATGTGGTTCTGTGGTTAAATATGGATGTACTACAAATCAGAAAGTTTTTGCCATCATTGAAGTATTTTTTTTTTATAATTGCTTTGAAAGCTCAATGCAGAAAAGTTTGCAAAAGTGAATTCTTCTCAACTGAAAAAGTGTCAATTTTATGATTTTATCACGAAAGTTAACTCGGTTTTTGCTTTATATTTTGTTGTGCTTTTTAGTTTCTCATAGCGCCTTTGTTGTTTCACATAGAAATCAGCTGGTATATACGTAATGACAATGATAAAAACATAGTTTGCAGTTGCAACCCAAAAATATTGTTTGCCAAACTTAAAACTGAGTTTGTTGTCAATATTTTGGTTTTCAAAGAGAATCAATTTTTTTAAACATTTAACAATTGATATTAAATATTCTACAATGAGAGTAGACTAAAAGCTTTTTTTTCGGACAAAAACAGAGAACCATTATTTTTTACTTACGTACTTAGTAAGAATCATGGGTAACACTGAGTTAAATGGCAGTTTCACAGCGCATCTGTACACATCGGCACACAAACCGTAATTGACAAGTTAAATTTCGAAACGAAGTTTTTGCGCCACCTATATTTGAAGCGCGAAACTTGAACCGTTTGGAATGATAGCATTTTATCCAATAATTGTTTTCTGATGATTGCATTCACCAAGTTTTATCAGGCCGAAAACTGCAAGTTTCACAAACAGTTATCAGCCTGATAAATATATCATGTCAATAAAAGAAAACGTATGTATTCTGCATCATGGCATGGTGGTGCCATCTAAAACCAAATCGTAAAACGTAGAACATCATCTCAGTTTACCCGTATTCAGTTACAGTTCTAAGGGGAATGCGCTGTGAAAGCGCCATTGAAGCAGATTCAACTCAGTGTTACCCATGCCCACGAAGAACGCTGCCATATGATACAGTTACTGATCAAATCATTCATGTCTACCTTAATTAAATAGCCGTAAACTAGTATATTTTGATTGTTTGCCTTATACTTTGATACCCGGAATATGATTTTACTAATTCTGGCTCTTGTGCATATACGGTTAATAGGAATAACCATCTCTTAGATATTTTAGTTCATTCGGAAAGGACGTTCACTTTTTGTCTATTCTTTTTATAATTATGTTTCCGACTCTGCTTTTCATTTGTTAACCAGTTTTACTTCAGACATATTAGCTTACTGTATCTACTACTCTCCTACTTGTGTTACTACTATTTTTTTAGCGTTAATTACGTTTATTTCGTGTGCTTGATGAATTGATTCGTTTTCTTTAATAGCAATTTTCGGATCCCAGCACACTAAATATCTGCATTATCTTCTGTTTCGAACATTGGAAGACTAACTATTTTTTCTAAAAGATGATATCAATTGATATAGGCCTTCAATTAAAATACACCCTTGTAACGCCAATGACTTTCATTAACCACTAGATTAATAACCCATCGATGATGTGTTGACTACGGCTTCTTATCTGAGTGGAGACGTGTCACTTATTAATGAACTTCGCCGATATTAATTAACATATCATTAAACAGCTATCTGGTCTTCTATTGAAAGCACTGGCGACAAGAAATCGGAGAAAGGTAGGTCGTTTATTGATTAAGGCCCAGATAGAAGCATGACGAAGGAAAAAACTTCTCAATGGGAAGCAGCGTCAATAATCCACGACAAAGGCCATCGATAATCTTCATTTGGCTGAATAAAAACGATGTCGATGAATTGTCAATGACATTGGAAATTTCGCTAATTGATTTTGAAGGACGTTTTTTTAAATTTGTTTAGTCAATAATGTTTTAAAATCATTTATACTGTTGTCATGCAAAACGTTCATAGCTCAAGAAATTAATTTGGTTTCATTAAGTAATTGGGGTTAGTTTGGATAAGTCGTAATAAGTTAAAGTATTAAGTTTTTCGAGTAAATATCATGCAAAAAGTGGTCCAATAAGAATAAGAATCACAAGGTTTGAGTTTTAAATCAACCATATAGACGGTATCCTAAAATGGAGCGACCAATACTTGGCGAGGTAGTTCAAGAGCAAAAATTAGTGGGACCAATATATCCTATATATATATATATATATATATATATATATATATATATAGATATATATATATAGATATATATATATATATATATATATATATATATATATATATATATATATATCTTGATCTGGATATTACTATTATTGACATTTGGACATTATTCTTTTGCAGAATCTGATTATCAGGCCTGACTTTTCCAAATGTTTCAGGAACATTTCGTCCGTGATTTCAAGGTCCACTCCAGTAGCAACCACTGAATATGTGGCTGTAATATGGTGGTTTGATCTTTGTTGTCGGATTAGTGGGAGGTTATCGTTTTTTGTAGTTTGAATGTTGTTATCATGTTTTCTTGTTTCAGTTGTTGTAAAATTTGTGTTGCTTTGTCATCATGGTTGGTTTTAATTATAAAGTAATTATCTTGTCTGATAATCACATCCTTGTTGTTGGGGTTGAGTTCCTCCCATCTGATTGCAAGTTGGACTCTGGTGATGGTCGGCATTGCGTTCTGTGAATATTTGTTATATACACGTTGGAAATCTTGTCGATGTTGTCTTGCTGTTTGTTGTTCGGTTTTTATCTGTTGTAGCCTGATGATCCAACGCTATTCGTTTGGCCTCAGGTGTTGGCGTTGTGGGGGTTGGCTGGGTTGGCTGGGTCGTCTTCTGCTTCCTACCACGTTTTTTCGTTTGTGGCTTTTTGAAGCCACCATCCTGGGAGGCATAATCCGATTCGGATTCTTGAGAACTCCCAGGGTTCATCCTTTAGTTTGAAGTAAAACTGTATATTCTCGCTGAAGCGATAGCGTAAGCCTCTCGTTTCATAGGGTGTTTTCTTCGTCGTCTCCTGATTGACTTGCCTTTTTAAAGTCCTCGCAATTTTGGAGCAGTTTGATCTCGTCCACTGGTGCAAAACTGGGCCGATTTTTCGGACCAGTCGACTTTCGTCCGTACTATGTTTATCGCGAAATGTTGCAAATTTTTCAGCGATAATCCGCACTTGATTGCTTTCCGATGGCCAATTTTATACTGTTTATTTACTATTTTACGATTAAAACTACTTATTGTAAACTATTAATTAACTTATTCCACTATATTTGTCCGCTGTTTCCAGGTCGCACTACTAACTAACTTATTGTTTTACTATAAACTCACTCTGTCCTTTCTAGAATCTAACTTTGAACATGAAAATCGCCGTATTTTATTCCGCACCTCTGGAATGTCCTAATGTCTTTAATATAGATTATTCTGGTATAAAATACTCTAGCTCTGTATATGTAAAAATGAAAAGCCACCAAATAAACTTTAATGTTAATTAATAAACTGTTATTGAAAAATCGCTTTGACACTCAAAATTTAAGTTTATTTAAAATCTTCTATGTGTGAGTGGGGTAGACCGGAGGTCAAAAGTAGAGAGTACAATAGTAACAGTACCTCTATATTTCGAAAGATATTGGCAATTTCGATTTTGTTCCTTTAGGTCGATTCGTGTCACCCACATTCAATAACTAACCAGTTGCCAGCCATCTTTAACAGGGTCACGTGATCCATAATATTGAACTTGTTTTTGTTTCTAAAAGTATATATTTATGTAAGAATAAAATCCGATAAACAAGTATTCTCAAAGATTTTCGAAAACCCTACTGGTATTAATAAGGGAATATCACATCAGCGTTTTTGGATTGAAAATATTTTCACTTGACTCCAAAATTTGCGTTGGATTCAGTAAATTCCCTTCGGAAATAATTGTAACAGTAACACCTAGGGACAATTGCAACGAGATACAAACGTTCCACAGTGTTTTACGTTTCAGAATATCTCCTAATAGGCAAAAGAACACGAAATAGATGTCCATTGTTGCCATCCTTCTGATTTAGTTTTCTGCAAATATCTCAGTTTTTAATAACAATTAATTTTTTAAACTTTTTTTCCTGTATTCCAAAAACACCCCCAGAGTAATGACGCCAATTTTGAATCACCCTGTGTAAAAACGAAAATCTACTATCTATATGGGCATCACAGAGAAAGAAAAAATGTAGGATCTATAATAAAAAAATAAAAAATATGAACATATAGGAAAGGCTCAAAAATACAAAACTCAAAAGGAAGGCCCAAATGAACCAGAATCAGAGACAAGCAGCGATAAAGAGGAAATTTGCTGTCTAGTGTGTTTAGAAGGTTACCCTTCAAGTCAGGGATAAATGGGGGCGCAGTGTCGTAAATATAAATGTTGGCCTCATGAAGAATGTACAAAGAATAACATTTTGTATACTTGCCAAAATTGTCATCCTGAATAATCTGTGACACATTTAACTTAGCTTTTAAATATATCTTTTAAACTTGAAAACAAGTTTATATATGGAATGTGAATCAGTTTTATATTTTTATCTCAATCTCTCAACTAAAACTAAATTTATTTATAATTATAGCAAAATTGCTAATTTTATTTTATAGTATTCCTGTGAAAACCCGAAGAAAATAATTACAACTTTTTACAATAAGGCCTTGTTACAATAATTCCTGAGTTGTTGTATTAGTTTGCAACCGAGAACAAAACTTTCATGTCTTACTTTTAAATATTGACAAAACATACATTCAATTTCAGAAAGTATTAAGTCTGCCAATAACGATAACGCGTAATTACTACAAAAGCTCAACGTCAATATGTTACTTTCGTTCACCGTTTTCCCTAGATTCATAATAGTTAATGCACTAAAATTTAGGAAATAATTTTATAAGTGACCTTTCCAAGTATTGAAGTGTGTTAATATTAGGTTTATTGCAACCTATCTATTCGACATGCAGATGGTATAGATGTTGTGCTCTATTTATTTCAGTTTTCAAGTTTATGTTGATTTAGTTATTTTATAACTTCACCTTTGGATTGACAGAAACAAAGCTCTGTTTCAACTACAAAAAGCCTTTCTAACGTCCATCAAAAAAAGTAAAACGGAAACGTGAAAAATGCACTTAAATCAAACATTTTAGGTCCACAGGCATGGCGTAGCCCCGTGGGGTGTCGCCCCAGAAGACTCATGATACTGACACCTCAGTCACGGCCCTTCGCAGCCACTTCTTGTAATTCTACCTGAAAGCGATTGACCGGAAACCTGACTTTTTCTCTTTACCTGTGCTGCTTGCTTATCTTAACATCTCTTTTTCAATCGGTGGAATATCTTCCGTTCGTTCTTCGCCAGTCTTCATTTAGTTAGCATTCTTTAACTAAGCAAATGTTGATGAATATTTCTGACATGTTATTTAAAATGCAATTATTCTCTAGTATGATTTAGAATTCAAAACAGGGCTTTTTTATAAGGAAATATATTAAAACCCCAATGCAAAATTGTGCTAAAAAGCTTTTTTTTGTCGAGAACAGTGATATATTTTTATACTAATTCAGATATTACTGTCCAGGAGTCAAGTTTTTAATGTCTGAAGATTTAAAATACATTTTACTGGAATATATTCCAAAACATAGAAAATTAATTAAAACTGTAAGAAAAGAGTAATTGTTTCATAAAAATGCACTACTACTTTGAGTGGATAGTAGAATTGCCTTATTTTTGTCTTAGGTTTGAGTGTTATCACAGTTAAATATTGAGGCAAAAGCTATTCTTTTTGGCTCCTTTCCCTGCTAAAGGTTTTTTCTAGCAGTTTTAAAAATTGTGGTGTGTATCATGTTAAAGTGTCTAGAGTTATTATAAAATAAAGTTGTCTCTCCAATATCATCACACATTCTGGTTACACATATCTTATCCATAAAGTAAGTTAATTCCATTAATGATAATTAATTGGTTTATTAAGTTAAGAAAGGATGGTTCACATATGACTATAATTTTTTGAATACTTCCATTAAGACTTCCTCAATATTCCCGTTAGAACAAAAGACAGCTTTATGCCCTCTCATTTAATTGGTATCACTCACGCAAGTTGTTTGAAGTGCTTCACTCTTTAAATTATTTTTTGTTAATTTTGGATTAACTTGAAAATTAAAATTTAATTTTGTTCTACCAAATATGGCACCTGTTTATTAAATCCGCTTTTTTCTTCAAATGTCTTTTAACAATGTTTTGATATGGGTCTCATTAGTTACAGAAGACCCGGTGGAATGTTTATAAGGCATGTATAAATAGGGCTAAAGCCGATTGTTTGATAAAATAAGAGTATTCGGTTCACGATTCATTTGTTTAATGAGGGGACAAAAAGCAAAAGTCCACTAAAACCCCCGATATTTTCTAACTGAAAATACAGTAATGCGAGGTACCATTGGGTATAATTTTTTTTTGGTTCAAATTCTTGGTATTTCGAATTAACTGCAATTTTGTCAACAATTGAATTTATGGATGGATTTCAATGGCCGAATTTCACTGAACCTTAGACTTAAAAACTGAATAAGCAGAAATTCAACATAAATTTTTTGTATAAGTAAAATTTTAAGCAAAGATGTTCTTTTGGTTTAAAATATCGTGTTCGGGTAGGCTCATTTCAAATGGAAGCATCGCACAACCCTAATATATTTTTTAATACTATTTATCGAATTGTGTATTGTTTTTGAAAGATCATTTATGCAAAATTAGTTTTGATTGGAATTTAGCTTCTACTAATTTTGCTTCTCTTCAATTTTTTAAAATTATTTTCCTGTCGTTTTCCAGTTTATCGATGTTACATATTGTAGTATAGATCCTTTAAAATTCGAGCACCTATTGCTTTAATAGCATAATAAACCTGTTTTGATTACGCAAATTTACCTTTTTGAAAAAGTTGTGACAAATGTTAATTTTATCGTTTGGTAAAAGATAATTGGACAACAGAAGCAAGTACTTATTCACATTCTGGATTGGAATTTGATGCTTAATAAAAGAAAATAGCTTGAAATTTAGGATGTTTGGGTCTATGACCATCCAAATAGTATGTAGAGGAATACATCTATTCTGACTTGAATTAAATATGGGACAATTGTATGTCGACAGCTTCAGTTTCTAACACGAAAAATTCACTTCAGGTTTTGCCACGGATAGTAAACCCATCAGCTCAAAGAACTTCAGTACGTCTAACGGAAATGGCACATTTCAGAAATATTTAAGGTTCAGAAAAACAACAGCCATTGCGTTTTTTCGCATGGAATTATGATTTTTTCAGTCTCAACATAATTGTTACACTCACGAATCTACCGTTTAAATTACTTTGGAAAGAGGACAATGGGCTCCTAATTAACCAGATTTAAAATCCATACATATTTTCTTTTAGAGTTTATACTTTAACCACCTGAACAAATTATTAAGAGTTGTGCAAAAATTAGATAAAGCTAAAAATGAAGCAAAAATGAGATAAAGTTAATCTATACACAGAAGAAGGACGCAACTTTGAACAATTGTCATGAATATTTTGTCGATTGTAATGAGACTTTTTTTAGGCGGAAGTAATGGGCCGTAAAATTAACGAGGACAAAACGAAATACATGTGTGTTGGTAAAAGAACGAGAAGGGATAGGATAGGGAATGGGAGAGTACAATTTCGAGAGAGTATCAAGTTTTAGGTACCTGGCGGTCACAATCAACGACAAAATATATATTCGACGACGACATATATTCGACGACGTCAAGGTAAGAATACAGTGCGGCTGTAGATGTATGTACACTCTAAAAGAAGTTATCACCAGCAAAACTCTATCCCGAAGATCAAAAATTAAAATATATCATTCGACCAGTGGTCATATTCGGGAGTGAAACGTGGACAATTACTAAGGAAAACCATCGCAAGTTCAAGTGTTTTGAGCGAAAAATTCTGCCTTAAATCTTTGGACTATACAAATGCCCAAGAACATAGCAGTTCCGTGCAAGAATAAACAACAAACTGCCTGAGCTCTATGAGCAACCAGACATTATTAAAGTAATTAAAGTCGGAGGGCGGATATGGACTGGACATGTACACCGTCAACCAGGCTCTCGAGTGATCAAAATGCTCTGGGAACAGAACCCAGAAGGTCGAAGATCCCTGGGGAAACAACATATTTGCAGACCTGAGAGCCATGGGAATAGAATACGACCCTGAATTGACGCAAGATAGAGAAAGGTGAAGAATGATCGTGCAGTCAGCCAAGACCCACCAAGGGTTGTAGAGCTGCAGAGAGGAAGAAGAAGAATGAGGTTTTTAATTTTATTACAGCATTAGTTTTTAAGACACTCTTTGCAAAAATATGTCAATTTCGTAGGAATAAGCTTTTTCCACGAAATTGAGGAATGGAACACACAATTTTCTACAAATTGATTCGCTACAATTCTGAAAAGGCGTTTATCGCAAAAATGGCTTATTTTTGCAGGTATAACATAAACTTGTTTGTGTGTCTTTGTAGGATCGTTCGTTTTTCATATCAATGGTGATTTAATACCGTAGGGATAATGAGGGAAAATATAGGAACACCAAAATAAGCGAAAAAATATTTCAAAAATATCATTCGTAGAAAGATAAAACAAAACAAGATAAAATAAAAGAAAAAATCGTAATTTTTGAAAATTTGGAAAATGGCTATAAAAACTTGAAACATTAACTATGTTCTTACATCTCTATACTCTTAATTTAAATCACGCCATAATCAACACTTTGGCTCGAGGTCGAAGATACTTTACAGGTTAATTTCAGGAAACATGAACTTTAAAAAATTAGTAAGTATTTGACTGAAAACAAATAGAAATCGAGATCCAAATTGTGTTACCTTGTCACGTTATGAGGTACCTATGTTCATAGTTTTATCGATTATCATAGGTGAACGTTCATAGTTTTATTGAGCAATTTACTTTTCAATTACATATAATAATTCTGAATTGGTGTTATTATTTTACAGTCGTAATCGAGACTCGGACAAGAAGGATTATAACTTAAAAAAACGAATATGTTACTTGCACTTTTTTCTGAACACCCTGTATGCTGAAAACTATACTTACTAGGACACTTGTTTATGTAAACTTTTCAATTTGAATTTAGTTCAGGGATACAACCCTGTGTTATTACAATTAATTGATAGTTGAGAAATATTTTCGAAATATTCAAAGCTAAGAATTATAATAGTTGTTGCCATCTTGCGAAGTTTCAGCCATGCCAGGAAAATTTGCATAAAACGATTTGAGCACGGCCTTTCGGTTTACCTGTGTACCTACATCTTAATCAATGTTTGCATCTACGAGTACGCCATGCATTTACTCCTCCCTGAATTTCACAAACCGAATCAGCAAATCTAAGTTTGATATTGTTTCAAAATATATCGCAATAAGTTATCTTCAACCAATCGGGTCGCAGGAATCCTCCGAAAACACACATGGGATTAGAAAAGTGGGCTTGCCAAAACGAAAATGTAGATTTGAGGCGTTTCGACACACATCCTCTTATCAAAAGCAAACATTAATAAACCCATTCACGTCGATATATTCTTACAATCCTAAGCGCACATAAGCTGATCTATTCGACAGCACTAAAATATTATGTTTGCAGTGGATTTGCGAAAAGGTGCTGCGGAATACAAATAACGACCATTTATTTGGATACAGTGGTTTTTATATATGTTCTCATGTGGTCTGGTGATTCGATAACAGTTCATCTGAACATTTTGAGCCTAGAATGCAAATAATTTAAAAAACAAGCATTCCAATTATAGGGAAAAATTAGAGTGTTAGTGTAAATTGGAAGTCGGTTTTCATAACGCCCCTAGTAACACATGTACTTTGATATTCATATTCAATAGGTACCTGAAAAAACGAAAAGGAAAGACACTTTCCGTGCTGATTTATATATTGGAGATTTTCTCGGATTAACAGATAAAAAGTAGAAAATAAGTTGCGCCTATGAAATAAAGTATTGTTAAGGCAGCGGCTTTGATTTTATGTAATTGATCAATCAGTTATTGACACAATTTAAATCTGCCATATATTTCCGGTAATTAATTATTAACGGGTATCCGGCATTTTGTTGCATTGCTTTAGCCTCATATTTACAAAAACGTTAGTAAGGAAATAAGTACCGCAAGTTAACATTTTATTCTAATTTACCCTCTGTAGACCCCAGAAATGTTCAGGTATAGGGCTCAAATGTTGGGCAAACATTTCTTTTTACGGCCTTCATGATTAGATAATACTAGATGCTTGGGAAAGTCTATAGGATATTACTTTAGAATTTCATATAAGAAATTTAAACTGCCTGTAAAAATTGGAAATATTATGTTTTAACTATTTTAATATATGTCGCGCATCTAGGGTTATTTGCATAATAGTACAGAAATGTTTGTTACATTCTTCATCTATCAAGTTGATGGTATTGTGGTTACAAAACAAAATTGAATTTTTAAAATTATCTTCCGATTATCTAACACGGATTATGCAACTATGAGTCTGAATTTCTGCTAGTGTAGCTCTGAAGAATATTTCCAAACAGGAGGCATCAGCAGTGTAAGGTGTTTCTAGAAGTGCTTTCAGTGTTTCTAGTTAATGTTGAAATTATTTAAAAATATTAACACATATCGAGCTTCAATCATAAAATATTAAAAGCACATTGCATATTACATTCTGAAAACTTTCCTTTGTTGCAACAAGTTCATTTAGTTTCTTCTTGGCTCGTGCTGTCTGTGCACTCTTAAATGCAAATGATCCATAGATTTGAGTATGTGGTGAACGACATGTTGCTTGAATTCTACGATTTGTACGGGGTTTTATACCACAACTTTAACAATATTAACTAACTCTCGTTTGCTCAAGTATTTCAAGCAATTATTTATTTCTACGTTTAGACGTAAAAACAACAAAGTAGATAAGGTGATATAGTGTGGCCAGCAATTTTTTTGGGGAGTACATTATAACAAGGAGGATTGGCTAATATTAATTGAAAATTGAAAACAAGTTTATTGCTGTCTGGAAATTACCTGATATTGTTTTAAACAGTTAGTTCGTAAAATATTAGGTAGCTTTTTTATTTAATAACTTGATAAGATAAACAGTTCTAAAATGATTTATAATACGTGAAATGTTGTTTTTTGAAATTGCAAATGGAAGTTAGAGAGTAAATGTAAAACTACCTACCTATTGTTATAGACTTTCTTGTTATACAAACGGTTTCGAGTAATTGTTCATATCTTATCACATTCGTAAGAAATATGTTATTGCAAGTTTTGCAGAGGTATCTTTATATTTTAGTAAATTGGCTGACACTCGGTTATTACGTGAATGTTGTAGGAAAATCGAAAAAAAAAAGACTTGTTTCTATATAGGCTGCAACGCTTTTCACGGCTTTTTGCTTCAGCTCTGGACAAAAATATGTTTCCATTATTTCTCTGTTTTTTTTTTGTCACTAGCTGAAGGTAAGTCACTTGGCGCATTGAAGAGTATGTGGGAATCGGCCGCTAATCGTTTAATCGGTTTCAGTCAATAAAATGTGGGCAATTCTATCAGGATGTGGCTCGTGGACTGTGATTAACACAGCACTTTCAAATTTCTTTTTTCACTGCTTTTAAATGACGATAACACGGACCATTTACTATAAACGATGATTTCCGTTTGTTCCTCATGATAAATTAAGAACCCTCCAGAATCCTATCATTACTACAATCTGATGAAACATTTAATTTTCATGGTTTTCATCGTATTACAAGGGTGGAACTATATTTAGTATTGTTCACCTGAGTCTCATTGCTGGGTTATAAGTTGTCATGGATTAAAATTGTTTCACAATTATATTTTACGGAGAGACACTACCAAGAAATGTAGCCGTAGAACCGTATTTTTGTACTTTTGTATTTTTTTTATCGAAAATACTATTTATTTGGTATACAAAAGGTTATCGACCCATCTTGATTTTTCTGCCGTGAGTTGCAACACTTTTTGTATACATTCGTAGACCATTAAAAAAAAATGTCATACTAATTTACTGATTGAAACTGTTCTCTTGCAGCTTGAGCCTAAGTATGTCATTATGTGTCATCCTCTAGGCGATGGTTTTTGAGCACACTTCATTAATATGTAAAGCTACCCAAAAATGGACTGGACAATACACAACCGAGCAATTACAGACCAATTACACTGCTACCAGTACTTAGCAAGGTTTTTGAGTACATAATAAGGCAGCGACTGGGAAAACTGGTCGGAAAGTACATACCATCGTATCAGTTCGAATTCAAACATCAGCACTCGACTATTCACCTGACTAACAATATACAAACTACCCATCTAACTGACAGAAAGGACAGCTTGCCTGTTTATGGACATTAACAAAGCTTTTGATAGTGTCTAGCATAGAGGCTTACTATACAAACTATACAAACTACACACACCAACATATCTACTACACACCATAAAGAACTTACTAGAAAGCAGACAACTACAAGTACGAATTGACAAAACACTGTCAATTTCTTTTTCCCCTGAACAAGGGCTCCCTCAAGGATCCTCGCTCTCACCGTTTCTCTACAATATATACTGCCATGACATATACAATTACAACTTACCAGACAAAAATCAAATCGACAGATCGGCATACATATTACAATACGCAGACGACACGGCACTTATTGTACATGACAAAACTACTGAGAGAGCAGCTCAAATACTCCAAACACTAACAAACAACACAATGACATGGTTTTATAAATGGAGACTAACACCAAACGCGTCAAAAAACCAACTTCTGCTCACAAACCACAGACTCAACGCTGACTCCCCTACAATAACTGCAGACGGCCAAACGACACAACCAAGAAACGACGTAAAATACCTTGGAATCACAATTGACCACAAACTTAAATTCACTAAACACATACAAAACATCAGGGCAGAAGCAATAAAGAGAACAAAACACTTCCGATCACTAACCTACAAAGACAGAGGAATTAGCACAAACACCGCCACCAAAATATATAAAGCTATTTGTAGACCCTTGCTAGACTATGGACATATACTCATGACCAACGGAACAGAAAGGACAAAACGTTATATACAAACAACAGAACAAATTGCACTAAGACTAATAACACGAATAAGACACCCCCAAAACCCACTACACAACACCCTCACCCAACTACTATACGAACGCACAAACATGACAAAGATTTCGGAAAGACTCATACATCTACAGACAAAATGGACAAACAACCCCTACAACTGGACCATACTGAATCCCCTTTGTGTCACAAGACCAACCAGACAATCCCGCTTCCGTTTCCCTACATCAACGCTACTCGAACACTTACAAACGCAACTGACTACTGGACAATAAAATAATTTTTTCTTGTCATTAGAATAGGAAAGTTTATTTAATAAGATTATTAACCTAGAATAAGAGACTAAGACTACATGTATTAAACTAAGACTACATGTATTAACCAAGGGCAGAAAGATCGATAGGTCGATAGCCTTTTTTTAGAAATAAAGATGTTTACTACTACTACTGTAAAGCCTTTATGAAATGTAGGAGAAAAAGGTTTTGAAAACTTTTCTAGTTTATCTCTTTGTGATAATTATATGATCTCCATTATGACTTTCAATAATTATGTAAAGTGCAAAGTTAGATTTTTCAATAAAACTGAGTTTTAGCTTTAGCACCACTGAAATAACACCAACAACAGATGCAATGTTTTTAGTGTAACTTATAAACAGTTTAAGTATAATTATCGTTTCAACTTTCGCAAAACACACTGGGTTCTGAAAAACCCGTTCAAATATTTTAGGTTACCCCCAAGTAAATTTTGATCAGCTACTAGAGAGTTATTGGACGGTCAATAAGGGGATGCAGTAATAAAGTTTGTGGTATTTTGACTCATATGCCGGCGCAATTGAGTCTAAAAATAAGGGACCGCTAAATAAGGATACTGTTCTGTGCTAATCGTGCAGCGATACTGCACGTTTTATTTCTATCTTAAACTCTGCCTTGACATTTTTAACCTCTGTATCTATCGGCCGCGAAACATAACCCGGTTTCACATACACGTCTTTTTGAATTGAGAACTTTTTTCAAAATGAACCAAAATAAAAATACCCCGTTAAGGTTCACTTACGAGGATGATGTCACCTTATTAAAGGAATTTTTATATGTAAATCCCACAATCGACCCCCAGAGATGTGAGATGATCCAAAAACATGTTGCAATTATAAGTGAAAAATTTTTTTAATTAGAACGTTGAATCAGCACGTTTTCTTAGTAATCGAAAGTTGGCAGAAAAAAGTAAAAGTGGACCAAATTAGGTAAGACAAATTATTTTAGTATACAGGGGATTCAAAATTGGCGTCATTCCTCTGGGGGGTGTTGTCTGGGGGCGTAGTAAAAAATATTAATTGTTATTAAAAACTGCGATATTTGCAAAAAACCAGATCAGAAGGACCTCAACAATGTTTTTCAAGGTAATCTGCCTCATTAAAATTACGTAAATACCTGTTGCTTCTTAATTATTTACAATTGTAGTAACCATGGGTAAACATAAAACAGAAAACGTGAAAGTACAATGAAATATTTTGTGATTAGGAGAACGTTGTCACTTTGCTGTCAGTGCTGCCAAACTTTTTGGGTCAGATGAGTGATATACCTAAATCCGCCACATGACATTGGCAAGCAAGAAGAATTACTTGCCAAAGTTGAAGGTAGAAACAGTCATGCATACAAATTGATGATGGTGGAGAAAGACACCGAAACTTTTGTAATATGATAAAATAATAAACAATAAAATTGACTAGAACCCAGGAATTTCATTTAAATTAAATTGAAATACAGTCAGGAAAATATACACAATGAATTATCTCCAATACCTGATCCTCTGTGTCTCGAACCCGAGCATCTCTAGATCGTTCTCAATCTGCGTCAATGCCGTCAATTCCTGGAGGGAATCGCCCAGTGTCTCTAGCCCTGTGCTGGTGTAAGTTATTACATCTTCTGCTATTTCGTATATTTTCCTGACTGTACTTTAATTCATTCCAATGTATTCCTGGGTTTCAGTCAATTTTATTGTTTATTATTTAAAATGTTACAAATACGTTTCGGTGTCTTTATCCACCATCATCAGTTTGTCTAAAATATATATTTACAGTTATCATCAAATTAAATAGAAAACTTTCTCCAAAATTCACATATTAAAATACAAATCACACACATATTAAAAAGTACATCCAGAACATTGGTTTTCCGGTGATGAGTCAGGACAAACATGTCTGGGAAGACTAGAATCTATTGTTTTAGAGATGTAAATTCAACTTACGTATATAGTTGCCTTCAACCTCACATTTGACTGGTCACTGAATTTTCCATATTTTATTCGATATCAAGCGAGCGAAACAAAAAAAACTGTTTATCTTTCGTCTTTTCTTTGCATGCTAGGAATTGCTTGGCAATTCTTCAATATCAGATGTTTACATTTCATTTACCTCGTCCAATCAGTTCATACATGCGATCATCTAATTAGCGTATGATACACAGAGCTAAGATTGTCTGTATCTGATCTGAAATTTATTGCATTCTGATGTTTCTTAATTTGTATCATTTCATGGATTCTTCTCTTATTATATATAATATCATTTCATGGATTCTTCTCTTATTATATATAATATCATTTCATGGATTCTTCTCTTATTATATATAATAAGAGAAGAATCCATGAAATGATATAAATTAAGAAACATCAGAATGCAATAAATTTCAGATCAGATAAAGACAATCTTAGCTCTGTGTATCATACGCTAATTAGATGATCGCATGTATGAACTGATTGGACCAGGTAAATGAAATGTAAACATCTGATATTGAAGAATTGCCAAGCAATTCCTAGAATGCAAAGAAAAGACGAAAGATAAACAGTTTTTTTTTTGTTTCGCTCGCTTGATATCGAATAAAATATGGAAAATTCAGTGACCAGTCAAATGTGAGGTTGAAGGCAACTATATACGTAAGTTGAATTTAGATCTCTAAAACAATAGATTCTAGTCTTTTCCCAGACATGTTTGTCCTGACTCATCACCTGAAAACCAATGTTCTGGATGTACTTTTTAATATGTGTGTGATTTGGATTTTAATATGTGAATTTTGGTGAAAGTTTTCTATTTAATTTGATGATAACTGTAAATATATATTTTAGACAAACTGATGATGGTGGATAAAGACACCGAAACGTATTTGTAACATTTTAAATAATAAACAATAAAATTGACTGAAACCCAGGAATACATTAAAATCTTCTGCTATGTTACTGTGGCATTTCCCCAAAACTAATGGCATAAATGGAAATTCGATGTTGGTGTACATTTCTTGAAAGGAGCTTCAAAGAAACTCACAGATTGACAAATGCTTGTTATTATTGACAAAGGCTTTCTACCTGGAACTATCTGATAATGAAAAAAAAAACATCATTGACGCTTTGACTTTTCGTCAAAAAAGTGTAGAAGAGTACTTTTTTAATATAAACATTTTTCGTAATTTGAAGCAAATATCGTATTTTTTCTTTTCAAATGGTTAAGTATTTCAATAGGCTATCAATCAAACATGGGATCATTTCAAAATAATACTTAATAAGAAAGTTGAGATTCGATTTTCAACTGTTACTCTCCAAGTGATCCCTTATAACCCCTTAAAAGAAATGACGCCAATTTTGAATCACCCTGTATAACTGTTTACGCTTACAATGGTATATTATTTTTATCTTGAGGTTAGGAATTGAAGAGCCTCAAAGCGAGATCGACAGGAATGATTTACTACAGAATGTGCATTCCTTATAGCGCATTTTTCAGTAATACTGCTGACACCGAAATAAGTGTATTGTTAACCGCTCCTCATAAAAATGGACATGACGATGATGGTAAATATGTAATTGATTTAACATAACAGAATTATAAGCTTATCTGTGTTAGTGTTTAGTAATATGTAAATATTTCAACTTTCTAATGTAAACTTTTATAATTATGAAGTTTTAACAACTGAAGATCCTGACGTGAAAGTTATTTCATATATCGAAATTTCAGAATTATTGACAGGTCGGTTTCCGAACGACGGACTGCCAAGAAAAGCGAAAGGGGAAAACCGTAAACAAAAACTGTTGGAACGTCGTCGATCTTTATAGCAATTAGTTGGTTGCTTTTCGACCGAACCCAAAAACGTTCAACTTTAAAAATAGTAGTTTTCGATACAAGGACGAAAAGTGTCGTTTTTCGAACGACGACGGCATTTGACACCCGAGACGAAGTCGAGGGTGTCAATCCTTCAGGAGTTCGAAAAACGGATTTTCGCCCTCGTATCGAAGAATATTTTTTGTTCGAATGAAAGACAACACGAATAATAAGTTATAATAAATAGAACACCCAAAAATAAAAAGTATCGGGTTCATATTTTAAATTTGATATCAATGCCATTTCTCAAATGTCACGTTTTGACGCTTGTAATTTTTCAAAAGCTTATTTTTGTAAGCAAATGCAAGTGAAACATTGAGTGCCGAAAATTCAATGCCCTGTCCACCACCAGAAGTTAGAGATGCCGCAAATGTTGGTTCAACTTCCAACCTTGAAACAGCTGATTTTACTGTATGGTGTTTGTATAAGTGGTACGCTTTACATGACATTTGCGCTATTTAAAAAGATCGTGTTTTGCGTGTCAATTTACAAATTGCAAGTTAACTTTAAATTAGGATCAATAGTTGTCGATAAACCTACGTAATTCTTTAAAAAATCAGCATGTCCGTTACTTTTAAATAACAATACTTTTTGTTCGAGTGAATCAAAAACTGCCATTTTCCGATCAGAAGCGATGGCCATAAAGACACTGCATGGCACTTTTCTTTAGTATTTATTTGCTTCACTTTTACACACGGACTTTTACGCACAGTGTGCGCAAAAGTAAATGTGACTAATTGAACGTGTCACTGTCATATTTTTTAAAGTATTTTAATTAAAAAGTAACGGACATGCTGATTTTTTAATGAATTACTTAGGTTTATCCACAACTATTGATCCTAATTTAAAGTTTACTTGCAATTTGTAAATTATAACTTTGTTACAAGTTCAGTCTCAAAGTCGTTTTAATGGCCTATTTTTCTGAGTACTCCGATGTTGCCACACGCAAAACACGGTCTTTTTAAATAACGCAAATGTCATGTAAAGTGTACAACTTATACAAACACCATACAGTAAAAGCAGCTGTTTCAAGGTTGGAAGTTGAACCAATATTTGCGGCATCTCTAACTTCTGGTGGTGTACAGGACATTGAATTTTCGGCACTCATTGTTTCACTTGTATATGCTTACAAAAATACGCTTTTGAAAAATTACAAACGTCAAAACGTGACATTTGAGAAATGGCATTGACATCAAATTTAACATATGAACCCGATACCTTTTATTTTTGGATATTCTTATTTATTATAACTTATTATTAGTGTTGTCTTTCATTCGAACAAAAAATAGTGTTCGATACGAGGCCGAAAATCCGTTTTTCGAACTCCTGACGGATTGACACCCTCGACTTCGTCTCGGGTGTCAATGCCGTCGTCGTTCGAAAAGCGACACTTTTCGCCCTTGTATCGAAAACTACTATTTGAGTTGCCCCTAATTTCTTTTCACTGAGTTTGACTTCTGCTTCCGTAAAACCTGTTCTACTGCTAGCAATTGTTTTTCTGGAGTGTGTGAGTGAGAATACCGCTTTGTGTTTTCCTAATTTGATTGTCTTTTTTGCTGCACCAGTTGCATATTTTACCATATTACCATTTATATCATTACCATATTTAGCTGTACTGAAAAATAATTATTATGTACATCCTCACCATATAAGCTAATTCTTCGAAGCGGCACAGTCGCTGAAACATCATCATCAATGAACATTATAGTCCGCTGAGTTACAATTGTAACATGTTAGAAATGTACCCGTCTCTAATTTAACATTTTTGTGCCGCCATAAGAAATAGAAGATTTAAGAGTCTTAAGATTTAAGTCGCGGCCTTTGTACCGCGTTACAACTGTACCCAATCTTCCTTACTGTGAGTGACTTAGCTTAGATATGATATTTTATCTAACTAATTATCACTATACTATCCGTATAGAATTATTTGAAACTTGCTTATGCGGCTTTATAACGAATGATTTGTCTTACCAATTCCACAAAAATTTAAAGACATTGGCCATCTCCGACATGGGAAGAAAGTTTTCACATTTTTGTTGTAGTTTGTTAGCTCTGTATCAACTTAAAAAGCATGTTTTATACCGTGTTCTATTTGCAATCCACGTCTATACTGGTCAGACAGGTATGTACTTAAACCAGGGATTCTCAGAACGTAAGAGCGACAGCACAAATATTAGTATTGCCAACCCCATCACATTAGTCGAAGATCAAAAAATAATAAGCCATAATTATCGCTTTAATAATGTGAAACCTCAAAAATTAGACCCGAACGATTATAAAAATAGAGAATTTAAAAATATATATTTATTTATCAGTGATACATTCCTTAGACGTTTCCCATACATGTAGAACGAATAACCTCAGTGCAACAACACACTAACCACTGGAGACACGCTGCCTTGTTCAGGACACATTTAACAATAAATTCGTGGTGAGTGACCTTATTTATCATTGCATCTATCTAAGATACTAAAGATTACTCTCTATATTTTGTTTGTTAATTACGTTTTTAAATTTTCCGTTAGCAACTTTACTAATTTGTTTAATTTTAATGACTGAAAGAATAATTTTATATTAATGACTAATTTTATCTAATGACTTTGGCTATATTTGAGAGTGAAATACTCGGCTCCTTTTGAGAGCCCTGAGGATGGCCAAAGAAAATAGTATATACTTTTCTGCCACTTTCCATTACCTGATAAACTGAAGCACCTAATCAGTTACAATTTACCAATTTTTATCACGGTCACCTACAAACTATAATGCAATATACTATTCAAAATAATAAACAGGCTTACTGTCTGTATAACATTATTTAATTAATGATTAGACGACTTTATAAAGAATTTCAAAACTTTTTGCCTCTTTAACAAAAAGTGCAATTTCCAGAACAGAAAATAAGTTCTAACATTTATATTTAAGGTTTCAGAACAAGCACGTATGGGCGTACTACACAGTATGTGAAATGGCCTAGTTTTCATTTCAGACCGATCTGTTGAACGGAAGCTTACATAAGCCTATGAAACATCGACAAGATAAAAGTTTTTGCCTATCCCGATCCGAAAAATTAGGATCCTGATTTAAATAAATTCAAAAATCAGAAGACCTTATGGGTGATAAGGGTGAGTGTGGGTGATATCATTTTCTCTGACAAGTAGGTGCCTTTTAAGTCTGCATTGTGTCTCTTTTGTGCCCAGTGGCTACATGTGGAAAATATCCTATTGTGGATATTTTGATAGAATAATACCAATCATTTTTCAACAACAGACATTGAACTGTAACTTTACCTGTTTAAATGTGAAAATCATTTGTGATTTGGCATGTTTCCTATATTTTTTGTGTTAACATCCTATTTCTCGATGTAAAACTTACGAGAGTTAGTTGTTTATACTTCGGCGCAATTTTATTGGCTTCCTTAAAACTAACAGACCTGAAAGGAATCGGCACATCAGAATATGTAGCTTGTGATTTATTTCGAACAGGGCTGAGCTCAGCTTTACCTGGGGTAGTCTGTTAATATTTATTAAATATTCGTTTAAGTTTATGGTTCGATGTCTTCATTCCATGTGAATTTTTAAATAGATACCGTGGACTTAAATAATTATATAATTATTATATAATTATATATATATATATATATATATATATATATATATATATATATATATATATATATATATATCTTTATTTCCAAAATCTTTATTTTCCAATGGGTTATCGACCCACGGCCTTTCTGTCCTTGCATATGTATGTGTAAACTTAAAATTATTCTCTCATTCTATGTCATATCTTTTCATCGTCTAGCAGGTTAGTTCAGTCGTGTTGGAAGTGTTCAAGTAGTGTTGTTGTTGGGAAGCGGAAGCGGGATTGTCTCGTTTGTCTTGTGAGGCAAAGGGGATTCAGTAGGGTCCAGTTGTGGGCATTGTTCCATTTTGTTTGCAATTGAAGTTGTCTTTCGGTTATTCGAGTTATTTTTGTTTGTTCGTAGAGTAGTTGGCTTGAAGGGTTGTGTAGTTGGTTTTGGGGATGTCTTATTTTGGTGAATGATCTCAATCCAATATGTTCTGTTGTTTGAATGTGTTGTTTAGTTTTCCTAGATGCATTCGCTGTCAGTATATGTCCGTAGTCAAGTAGAGGTCTGCATATTGATTGGTAAATTTTTGTGGCGGTCTTTGTACTAATTCCTTTGTCTTTTTACGTCAGTGATCGGAAGTGTTTTGTCCGTTGAATGATTTTTGTTCTTACGTTCTGTGTGTGCTTTGTAAATTTTAGTTTTTGGTCCAGTGTCATTCCTAGACACTTTGCCCCCTGTTTTGGACTAGTTTTGTTTCCTTCTGTTGTTATTGATACAGAGTCGTCGTTAATTTGGTGGTTTGGTAAAAGTTGTTGGTGGTTCGGTAAAAGTTTCGTGGCGTTTGGTGTAAGTCTCCATTTGTAGAACAAGCAATTGTATTGTCTGTTAGTTTTTAAAGTTTTTGCACTGCTTTTGTTATAGTTTTGTCGTGCACGATCAATGCACTGTCGTTGGCGTATTGTAGCATGTAAGCAGATTTGTCAATGTGTCTTTTATCGTGGTAACTGTGATCGTATATGTCGGGCAGTATATATTGTAAAGAAGGGGTGATAGCGGGGATCCTTGCGGAAGTCCTTGTTAAGGGAGAGAAAGCAAAGGAGAGGGTGTTGTCTATGCGTACTTCTAGTTGTCTGTTTGTGGGTAGGTTTCTGATTGCGTGAATTATGTATTTGGGGGTATTAAGCTGGTAAAGTTTATATAAGAGGACTTTGTGCCAGACACTCTCAAAGGCCTTATTGATGCCCATGAAGAGACATGCTGTTTTCTTGTTCGTGCGGTGAGTTGTTTGTATGTTGTTGGTTATTATAAAAAGTGGGAGAACAGTTGACTGTTTAGATCTAAATCCGAATTGGTATTGTGGTATGTGTTGTCCAACTGAATGTTGCAGTCTATTTTTCATTATAATTTCAAAAATTTTACTCAGTACAGGAAGTAGTGTAATAGGTATGTAGTTTTGTATTTGTGCTTTCCAGGTGTCTGGTATCCTGTTAGTTTCAATACAGTTGTTGAATAGGTTCAGTATGTGTGTGTGTTTGTGGAGTTAGATTTTTCAGTAGTTTGCCTTTTATATTGTCTTTTCCCGGCGCCGTGTTTTTAATGTGTGCGAGTGCTTAGTCGTATTCTACTTCAGTAATTAGTTGAGATGTGATGGTTGTTTCGTTAGTGAAGTAGTTCTCGTACCAATCATTTATTGTGTTAAAGTTTTGGTCGTCAAAGTTAGGGTTAGTGGAGGTTGTAAAGGTGATGAAAATGTCTGGCAAATGCGTCCGCTTTGGCCTTGTCTGTATACAGTTCTGTACCGTTTTCCTTTATTATACCAGTGATAATGTTTTTTTTGTATCGTGACAGTTTTTTTATTTTTTGCCAGTACGTTTTACATTTGTCTTTTTCTATTTCTTTGCATGCCTCTAGCCATTTGTCCTGTTTGCATTGGCCTATTAGTGTTTTGACGCTTCTGTTGAGTTCGTTTAGTTTTCCAGAGACTTTTTTAAACATTTTTAAACGACATGTATGTGTAATCGTCCAACAAAGACGAAGGCTTGCTAGAGCGAAGGCAAGTTTCTTGTTGATATATTTATAAAAGGTACCTAGTTTGACATTGAAGATTTTACATATAATACTGATAAAATTATCTTTATACTTCTAACCTGAGAAGTGACCATTATTTACTCCATTTCCCTAGTGAGAAGTCGTATTTCTCTCCATAGATCAATAATAATAATAATAAAAGATTCCCTAGGTAAATAATGAAAGATGTTTTTCATTATATTTAGTTTGCTCGCCTCTCCAACTTCAAGTGAGATTCTATCCAGTTAAACTTCTAAATCAATGTAACTAAGATTCACAAATTTTTCGCTTTTTCCGGAAGTTTTCTGGAGACCGATAAATTATATTGCGACAGTTTGACAACTGAAGGCTGACACGGCAGGCTATCAAATATTGCGTCATGTCAGAAAGTAGCAGTAGTAGTAAACATCTTTATTTCTAAAAAAGGCTATCGACCTATCGGTCTTTCTGCCTTTGTTTAATACATGTAGTCTTAATCTAAATAAAAAAACAAAGATGAAAATTCTCTTATTCTAGGTTAACAATTTGATTAAATAAACTTTCTATTTCTAATGACAAGAAAAAATGATTATATTGTCCAGTTGTTGCGTTTGTAAGTGTTCGAGTAGCGTTGATGTAGGGAAACGGAAGCGGGATTGTCTGGTTGCTCTTGTAAGACAAAGGGGATTCAGTATGGTCCAGTTGTAGGGCTGGTTTGTCCATTTTGTCTGTATATATATGAGTCTTTCCGAAATCTTTGTCATGTTTGTGCGTTCGTATAGTAGTTGGGTGGAGGGGTTGTGTAGTGGGTTTTGGGGGTCTTATTCGTGTTATTAGTCTTAGTGCAATTTGTTCTGTTGTTTGTATATAACGTTTTGTCCTTTCTATTCCGTTGGTCATGAGTATATGTCCATAGTCTAGCAAGGGTCTACAAATAGCTTTATATATTTTGGTGGCGGTATTTGTGCTAATTCTTCTGTCTTTGTAGGTTAGTGATCGGAAGTGTTTTGTTCTCTTTATTGTTTCTGTCCTGATGTTTCGTATGTGTTTTTTAATTTAAGTTTTTGGTCAATTGTGATTTCAAGGCATTTTACGTCGTTTTTTGGTTGTGTCGTGTGGCCGTCTGCAGTTATTGTAAGGGCGTCAGCGTTCAGTCTGTGGTTTGTGAGCAGAAGTTGTTTTTTTGACGCGTTTGGTGTTAGTCTCCATTTATAAAATCATGTCATTGTGTTGTTTGTTAGTGTTTGGAGTCTTTGAGCTACTCTCTCAGTAGTTTTGTCATGTACGTACCATAAGTGCCGTGTCGTCTGCGTATTGTAATATGTATGCCGATCTATCGATTTGATTTTTGTCTGGTAAGTTGTAATTGTATATGTCATGGCAGTATATATTGAAGAGAAACGGTGAGAGCGGGGATCCTTGAGGGAGCCCTTGTTCAGGGGAAAAAGAAAATGACAGTGTTTTGTCAATTCGTACTTGTAGTTGTCTGTTTTCTATTAATTTCTTTATGGTGTGTAGTAGATATTTTGTTGTGTGTAGTTTGTATAGTTTGTATAGTAAGCCTCTATGCCAGACACTATCAAAAGCTTTGTTAATGTCCATAAACAGGCAAGCTGTCTTTCTGTCAATTAGGTGGGTTGTTTGCATATTGTTAGTCAGAGTGAAGAGTGGGTGAATAGTCGAGTGTTGATATTTG
Source organism: Dendroctonus valens (assembly GCA_024550625.1). NCBI lineage: Eukaryota > Metazoa > Arthropoda > Insecta > Coleoptera > Curculionidae > Dendroctonus > Dendroctonus valens. The sequence continues at coordinate 439,828 of JAJTJO010000069.1, forward strand.
AATCCGAACTGATACAATGGTATGTACCTTCCGACAAGTTTTCCTAGTCGCTGCTTTATTATATACTCAAAAACTTTGCTAAGTACTGGGAGTAATGTAATTGGTCTGTAATTGCTCGGTTGTTTATTGTCCAGTCCATTTTTGAGTATAGGGATTATTAAGCCGTTTTTCCATGTTTTTGGAATTTTGTCATTTCTGATGCAGTTGTTCAATTCAGTTAGGATCAGTTTGTGTGTTTCTTGAGTTAGGCTTTTCAGGAGTTTTGCCTTTATTTTATCTTTTCCCGGTGCTGTGTTTTTGATATGCGCTAGGGCTTCATCGTACTCTGTGTCTGTGATCAGTTTGTATGTATAGTTTGGTGAGCTGTTAAAATAGTCCATGTCAGAAATTTAATGGGAAATTCAAAATCAAATGTGTGCGAGGTCAATTCAAAAATTAAATGAGTTTAGACAATTGTCCGTGTTAGTAGCAGAAAAAGTTTACTTATATATCGGCTACTTCGCGCCTCAAGATATAAAAGTGCTCGGTATAAAATGGTTCACTTCTCGACCTAGGTATATAATATACTATTATATTAGCTATGAAATGTCTATGCCTTTGCTTATTTAAGAAATCCTTTTTGGTCATGCATACTATTGGAGCACCATTTGAGCATAATATTTCTTTCCAAAAGTTGTGGGAATATGTCTGACTAAACGAAATGGATTATTTCAGATCAAATCTACAGATTCCCACAGCAAGGAGCTTCTAATGATTCTTGCTCGAATTGGTCCAGTGCAATTGGCAATCCTAGCCAACCTTGTCAGCCGATAATAGACGATGACACGATCATTATGACGGTAGGTATTCTATAAAGAAAGTGTCTAAGCAATGACATGAGCAGAAATTCGTATTTAGGAAGAATGTGAAACAGAAACTTCACAAAACAGCATGGTTAGAAGACAGTTAGACGGCTCAAGAACAGAAGGTTCCAGTTTGGTTTCGAGTTCTTTTATGCACAGCCGTGATATCTCCAGGATGGACGACTTTTCTCCTCCAGTTAACAATATTAACACTTTTTCAAATGGCCAAGCCTCACCATTTAGGATGTCAAAATTTCAAATCCTATCAAAGACTTCATCAAGTAACATAATCCGATCACGTACCTGGTCAAATTATGCCTCCCAACAGAACACCCCATCAAATTACCGAACTGCACCAGACATATCACCTAATGAACTCAGCCAACAGACCATGCCATCAAGTTTGCGAACTCCACCAGGCATCTCACCAAATTTTCTATCCCAACAGAACCTGCCCTTATGTTTTCAAACTCTACCAGACATCTCACCAATTTTTCTAACCCTACGGACAATCCCATCAAATTTTGAAACTCCAACAGACATTTCAACTAATTATCTAAGCCAACAGAACATCCCATCAAATTTGGGGACTCCAACAGACATTTCACCAAATTATCTAAGCCAACCGAACATCCCATCCAGTTTGGGGACTCCAACAGACATCTCAACAAATTATCTTAGCCAACAGAACATTCCATCAAATTTTGGAACTCCAACAGACATCTCAACAAATTATTTAAGCGAGCAGCACATCCCATCAAATTTGGAAACACCACTTTTCGTTCTAATCCAACAGAACCTGCCATCCGGTTTGCAATCTGTTCCAGACAAACCACTTTTGCTTCTAAGCCAACAGAACCTGCCATTCAGTTTGCAAATTGTAACAGACATCTCATCTAATTTGGGGACTCCAACAGACATTTCACCTAATTATCTAAGCCAAGAGAACCAGCCATTCAGTTTGCAAACTCTATCAGATACCACACCAAATTATCTAAGCCAACAGAACATCCCATCAAATTTTGGAACTCCAACAGACATCTCACCTAATTATATAAGCCAACAGAACCTGCCATCAGGTTTGCAAAATTTTACAGACGTACCCCTTTTCGTTCTAAGCCAACCGAACCTGCCATCCAGTTTACAAAATTTTCCAAATACGCCACTTTTCTTTCTAAGCCAACAGAACCTGCCATTTAGTTTGCAAACTCTATCACACATCTCACAAAATCATCTAAGCCAACAGAACATTCCACCAAATTTTGGAACTCCAACATACATCTCACCTAATTATCTAAGCCAAGAGATCATCCCATCAAATTTGGGGACTCCAACAGACATTTCACCTAATTATCTAAGCCAAGAGAACCAGCCATTCAGTTTGCAAACTCTATCAGATACCTCACCAAATTATCTAAGCCAACAGAGCATCCCATCAAATTTTGGAACTCCAACAGACATCTCACCAAATTATCTAAGCCAAGAGAACATCCCATCAAATTTGGGGACTCCAACAGACATTTCACCTAATTATCTAAGCCAAGAGAACCAGCCATTCAGTTTGCAAACTCTATCAGATACCACACCAAATTATCTAAGCCAACAGGACATCCCATCAAATTTTGGAACTCCAACAGACATCTCACCTAATTATCTAAGCCAAGAGAACATCCCATCAAATTTGGGGACTCCAACAGACATTTCACCTAATTATCTAAGCCAACAGAACATCCCATCAAGTTTGGGGACTCCAACAGACATCTCACCAAATTATTTAAGCGAACAGAACATCTCATCAAATTTGGGAACTCCACCAGACACCTCACCAAATTATCTAAGCCAACAGAACATCGCATCAAATTTGGAAACTCCAACAGACATCACACCAAATTATCTAAGCCAACAGAACACCTAATCAAATTACTTAACGCCATCAGACACCTTACCAAATTTTCTAACTCAACAGAACACACAATCAAATAACCAATCCCAATCTTGCCGCATTGCGTCAAGCCATACATGCTCCGAAATGGATTTACCAATAGTAGCATTAGGTAAGTTTAATTTCATTAATTTCGTTACGGCACATAAAATTCACAATGCGTTATATAAAATTTACATGACTGAAATTCATCCAAAACTGAATGTATTTAATCATAAAGTAACCACCATTATGGTTAACACACTTCTGCCATTGGGGAAAGAGCTTCTCTATACCATTTGTATAGAAATCAGGGTTTCGGGGCGCTATGAACTCATTGAAGGCAGTTTGGTCTCACATTGGCTTCTGAAGCGTTTCTCCGGCAGAAAGGCCTAAAGAGTAAGGATGGTCGGTATTTAACGTAACAGCTTAAATAACAGCATTCCATACGTGTAACGTACACGAATTAGCGTATTATTTTTGGAACCGAATACATTGGAACGAGGCATAACTTCGAAGTCTAAGATTGCCAAACACGTATTTTTGTTTGAGAGCGTTACTGTTATTGTGGAACTTATCTGGCGCAGTTACGCTCCAGTTAATTTAGCACATTATCTTCCAAAAAGTAGGTAAGCAATTGCTCCTTGAAAATTATGGTTGGAACGAGCAAAGTCGCTAGCGTTTTTTCTCAACACTTTCAGAATAAAATAATGAACCTTTTAGCTAAAGTGTGTCGTTTTGGTCATGCGCCTGAGTGGGAAATTCGAAATCACTCGACTTTTGCGTTTTGCAAAAAAACTCAAGAGGGCTTTTTCAATTAAAACTGCATAGTTACAGGAAAAGTTTCGGAACATTTCTCAAAGTTACTTTCTAAAACATTCGACCTATCAAAATTTTGACTGGATACTCGATATCGCTCCAAGCAAGTTTTCCTGAATAGCTTCTCCTTGATTTAATAAGCGTTTGAGATTTAACATGCATACCGAGTTTCATCGTCTTTCCTTTTGTGGGCTACAAATTGAAAAATATATTCTCGTTGAAAGAGTGCAACTTTGAGAGGTGCTACTTTCTCTTGGTAACATATTTGGACACTAGTGTATATGCAAATTTTCCGTAATGCTTTTAGGAGTAAAGATTAAAATTGGACAAGCTAGGATAATATAAAAATATATGGCTCGATTTATATTTCATAAGTGAACAAGACCAAAATCATATGTAATCTACTTTTAAACATTAAACTTTCGGCAGAACCTACCTCAGTAATTAATACTTTGTGAATTAGTTTATCACTCTGGATATTCTCGCTGTTCGTCTTATTATTAAGATACATAGTAGTAGTAAACATCTTTATTTCTAAAAAAGGCTATCGACCTATCGGTCTTTCTGCCCTTGTTTAATACATGCAGTCTTAATCTAAATAAAAAACAAATATGAAAATTCTCTTATTCTAGGTTAACAATACTATTAAATAAATAAGATTGCAGTGGCAAGAAGAAATTATTTTATTGTCCAGTAGTCAGTTACTATTGTAAGCGTTCGAGTAGCGTTGATGTAGGGAAACGGAAGCGGGATTGTCTGGTTGGTCTTGTAAGACAAAGGGGATTCAGTATGGTCCAGCTGTAGGGGTTGTTTGTCCATTTTGTCTGTAGTAGTTGGGTGGAGGAGATGTGTAGTGGGTTTTGGGGGAGTCTTATTCGTGTTATTAGTCTTAGTGCAATTTGTTCTGTTGTTTGTGTATAACGTTTTGTCCTTTCTGTTCCGTTGGTCATGAGTATATGTCCAAAGTCTAGCAAGGGTCTACAAATAGCTTTATATATTTTGGTGGCGGTGTTAAGATACATATTATACATTAAGATAGATATAATTACTTATTCGGATCTTATATTTAAATGATTTTTTACTGAATGTGAAAATTGGAGTGCTCCTGCAAAAATGTGTCCGCCGCCGTCAATCTATCATGTGCCGAGGTTTGGGTATTCCGATGGCCTGATAGAACCACTCGAGAAAGAGTATTTTATTTATCCTCATGCAACAAGTGTATGGCGTTTGGAAATTGCAAATCGCACCGGATTGAAAACCAGTCAGGTTTGGGCCTGGTTCTTGAAACGGTACGACTATTTGTTCACTTCTACCATATACATTAGTACATACGCATATCTATACAAAATGAATAACTGTTCTCTGTAATCAACGTATAAATGTCATTGAATACGATGTGGGGCTTAGTACCTTGTAAACACGCATGCTCACAACAATGCAGTAGGCAAAGATAAGTGTCACATCATCCGCATTCAGAATGTGCTGCATATTTATTTACAGCTTTATCATTGTACAGGGTGTTTCAAAATTGGCTTCATTCCTCTAGGGATGTTATCTGGGGGTGTTTTGTGAGTAGGTAGAGGAAAAATAGTTTTAAAAAATAATTGTTATTAAAAACTAAGATATTTGCAAAAAACAAGATCAGAGGGATGGCAACAATGTTTTCCGAGGTAATCTGTCTCATTAACATTACGTAAATGCATGTTGCCTTTTAAATATCAAAATCTCAAGCAAACGGTACAATAAACTCAAGCAACAAAGTAAACGGAAAATTAAGCAGGATTCTTTAAATGTGGAAATTAACTTTTTCGAAATCTCAATATTGTCAACGAGGAACTGTTCTTTTATTGTTATCAGAACCTCAAATTGATGTGTTTCCAAACACACATACATTTCTGTGATTAACTGTAAACAAGTTTGTGCCCGTGTAATCACGTTATTATGCACTCTTCTCGATCGGCTTCTCGTATTCGGTTAATTAGCTCGTGCTCAATTTGTACCGGTCTTCGGTAAAACAGAGATTGAATGTATCCTTGTGTCCTGTGTGTCTTACACACATGGTTGGTGCACAGTGCCTGGGAAAATATCAGTTGTTATGCAATGATCCGAACACCTCTTGGTCGTTCACTACCTGCCTTAATTTTTGGAGCCAATCTTCCAGTGTCTCAAGCACTTTGTTGGCGTAAGTTCTACATCTTCTGCCATATTCGATATTGGTGTACATTTTGTGAGAGAAGCTTCAAATTTAGCCACAATTTGACACAGGCATGTTATTCTTGACAAAAGCTCTCTACCTGTATCTACTTAATAATGACAAGAAACATCGTTGCCGCTTTGAATTAATGATGTTTTTGCACGATGTTTTGAAAATATGAGGGTTGTAATCGTGGATCGCGCTTACACGTGACGTCACTTCAAGTATATTGTAACTTCAAGTATATGGTTAGAATTGTATGTAACCCAGTATATTTTCCTTTACGAGAGAGTTAGTATGGATTATATTTTCTGTTAAATTTTGCTAATAGGTTCATTTTTTCGCATTTTACGTCAGTTTACATCCATACAAGTTAACTACGTGAAGAAAATGTATTTTTTTCAAGGAAAAGTTAATTTTAAAGTAATTCAAATCCGGGTTATAAAATTGGTTAAACTATATAGTTCTTATTTATTTGACAAACGATTGTATATTTGTATTCTGTTTTTGGCTAAATGATTGTGAGGTTTTCCACAATAAGTGTTAATAAGTGTATTGGAAACACTACTGAGAATAATATTCGCAATATTTTTAATTGAATTACTACATCAAAAAATAGTTGAAAAAAATCTACAAAACATTGCCAACGAAAGTTCTTTTATTAAAAGCTCCCAAAAAATATTTCTTCAAAATCCTGAATAAGCTTTTTTTAAATTATGTGACTTATTCAGTTCATATGATGTATATCAAAATTAAACCAACTGGAAACTAAAATAAAAACGGATATCAAAACAGTCACCACGAAAAAGACATGTGCGACATCTAGAAAACCCCAGTCAAATAAAAATTAGTAAAGAAACGGAAGACCTTATGGACAAAAGAAAAAATGATGAAAGGCACACTTGAACATAAAGAGCTGAATATAATTATAAAGACGAAAACCATAGATGATCTGAGACACTACAACACAGAACTAGTAAAAGCAGTTATTGAAAACAATAAAAATATGAAAGTTCTCAAAACGATTAATACAAAGGGACGACTCCGAATACATTAATTAAAGGACATCATGGATCACCATAGAAGAAAAATGTGAGCTAATAAATATTACCGAGAATTTATGCAGTACATTATATCAAAAAACGATTCCAAAAACACCAAAGGCAGACAACAGCAAAGTTCTAAATGTTGGAACCGAAGAATTGCCTGACATCACCATAGAAGAAATATAAATAGCACTAACAGAAATGAAGAACAGGAAGGATGGTGTTACAAGTGAAATTATGAAGCTGAACGGAACTGCAACAATTGAGTCTATCAAAATCCTCTTCAACAAATGCCTGACACAAGGTAGGTAATATTCCAGAAACATGGCAAAACGCTCAAGTGAGTCTATTACACCAAAAAGGAGATAAGCTAAAAATAGAAAATTACCTACCGATAAGTCTACTTCCACATCTACACAAATTGCTGACAAGGATTATACCTAATAGACTTACCAAGAAATTAGATGATTACCAACCTGCTGAACAGGCTGGATTCCGTAAAAGCTTTATTACAATTGAACATATTCACTCAATCCGACCATTAGTAGAAAAATGCAATGAATACAACGAACCATCACATCTTGCTTTCGTCAACTATAAATAAGGCGTTACCCGCCGTAGAACTATGGGCTATCTTTGAAGCCTTAAATAATGCAAGAGTTGATTCGAGATATAACGGACTATTGAAAAATACATATAACAACGCAACGTCAATAATAAAAATAGCAGAAGATATTGAAACTAATAAAATTCCAATTTTCGTATATTTCTTTTTCCTGACTGTACTTTTAATTTATTCCAAAATATTCCTGGGTTTTTCAGTCAATTTTATTGTCACTAATTATGGTGTTATGTGATGAGCTCGGTTACTGGGAGTAATTTTAATAACCCTCAGGGAACGTTTGCTAATCGGACGATTGAATATCTCACCGCAGAAGATCTATACCGGCCGGTTCATTACGTCCGAACACGTAGAACGATGTCGGCGTATAAGGCAGGGTCTACCTAAGCTACTGACGAGTCCAATAGGTAACCTGACGCGCATGGATCATCCTAACACCATACTTAGTGACAATAAATGACTTGAAACAACCAGAATATTTTGATATAATTCAAAGTACCGTGGCCAAGAATATACGAAAAATATATAGATCTGGAGAAAAAAAAGCAGAATGGAACGAGTGGTTTCAAATCTAATGCTAATCTGCAACACGGGTGCCAATATCTCACTGCAAAATATATATACCGTCACTTTTCATTACGGTCCGAACCACGTATAACCGATGTCTGGCGTATAAGGCAGGGTCTACCTAAAGCCTTACGGGAGAGTCCAATAGGTAGCCCCGGGACGAAACGCAGGGCTCATCACATAACACCATAATTAGTGACAATAAAATTGACTGAAAAACCCAGGAATATATTGGAATAAAATTCCAATAAAAAGGGGAGTAGACAGGGTGACACCATCTCTCCAAAGTTGTTCACTCTTGCATTAAAAGACGTTTTAAGACACTGGAATGGGACGGAAAGGGTATAAGAATTGACGGGAAATATCTAAACCATCTTCGCTTTGCAGATGATGTTGTGCTTATTAGTCAGGATGTCGGTGAATTGCAGGAAATGATGGAAAAGCTCAGAATGGCATCAGAAAAAATAAACTAGAAGCATGGAAACTGGCAGGGAAGGCCTGTGTCCAGGAGTGGACTACGAAGGGCTGTTGAAAGAAGATGTATATCATATTCATATATAGATTCTTCATGGCGATACAAAAGTTCTCCACGGTTTAATGCGTTAATTATAAATTTAGTTTTACAAGGAATGTTTACAGTTTAGTGCCCTAAGTAGCAAACAACTTTGTAAAATTTCGTTTTACAGCTCTTCCAAAGTGTTGCCTATTGATTATTAGTTTGTTCATATTCCTGTCCAAAGAGCGTCGTGCAAAAATTTTTTGATTTTTCGGTAGTTTGGTATTCGGGTTTATAAGAAAAACCAAAGTCTAAATATGAAACCACATCCAAGACTTTCGAGAAACGGTGGGCTGGAAATATCTAAATGTCGTTAATGAAAACAAAGTGATAACATAATTTTGTAAGTGTGCACAAATCACTGAGCAACAAAGGTTGTCATAATCGCCGCTCTGCAGAAAGTAAACAGCAATTTTACAGCATCAGGTTTATGCACATTGTCTAGTCAATGTGAAGATTAAACGTATATGACACTCAGATTGACTAACACGCTCGGCATTTTGCAGATTGCCTGAAAAACCGAAGTCAATTTGCAGATTGCCCAAGGTAGTAGCGATTCTGCAAAGTGCCTGGCGAGTCGGTCAGTTTTCAGAATGCCATGGGATTTAGCACATTACCGGTAACAAATATAATCCAAGAGGCCTAAAATATACCGTTGATTGAAAAATAAGTCTAAGCGCTTGCACGCATGAATGTTTTGCCTTGCGGCGACTTACCTAACTTTCGCCTTTAGGTCCAATCAACTCCAATGCGGCAAGGACACCACTACCTCGGAAAACGACTATCACGGAACCCAATCTCCGTTCCTTGGACCATCCTCCCAACCAACTAGCAGGGGGATGGGGAGCAATTTCTACGTTCTGGCTTTTACATCTCCGACAATTCCTAAAATCATGGGGCCGGGCTGCTGGCTGTGGGCGTGCCTTAGGTCAGTACAAAACATTGTTCACACATCAACCCAAAAAACGCTTAACTCTCCTTATTTCTTAAATCCTTAAGTCCTCTTAAATCCCCTTATACCTCGCCTTTCCATTTCAACCTCGATACTTCGTCGTTATCCCTATATACTCCCACTGACTTCTCGCTACACAAGCACCACTCTCCAAACATCTCCTATTCAAACACCTCCAGACCGATTTTGGAGATATGGGCGACGGCCCTCCTGGCTCAATCCACTACCGCCACCCCGTCGTGCTTGTCAGCCATTTGGCCGACCATGCTGCTCGCAAGTCTTACGCACGGTCGTTTCCAGAAAATACCACGAGGAGGTAGACTGACTTATTCCCCAGCTCTTGCACACTGTAACACAAGAATTACCTACAAGAACATCAAACAAATATGTGCAAAAAAGAAAGACAAAACAGTAAAATTTCCACAGAAAACACAGTGGAATTCAGATATGTAAAATTTGTGAAGAATGTGACGTTGAAACCCTGTTCACAAACAAAGGATTTCAAGTAAATATAAATGGATTAAAATTGATTAAAATTGGTTTTAATCTGGTTATTGGTCATTGGTCATCCGCATAGTTAAAATGACCATTCGGAATAAGTTACAACGTTAAAAGCAGGACGAAAATTATCCTATTTTATCTGTTTTGTCAGTCATATCAGTAAGAAATACTGATAACATTCCTGTGTATTTAACAACAAATAACATTGAAAATAAAATAAAATAAATTGGCGTTTAGCTTGAGTCCCGATAATTCATTAAAATTAATGGTGTTACAATAAAAATAAAAGACATTCCAAATTTGAAATATAATATTGACCATTCTCTCATACATCTCGAAAGCATAATGTTAAACTATTTTGGATGCAAATTAAATTAAGTAGAAGTATTTTCAAAAATATGTCTTATAATGTAGTATTTTGAGAATGAAAAAACAAGACAAACAAGCGAACGGAAATTGGAATCAAATAAGATAGGAGAAAATAAATTAGAATGTCAATTAAAACTGAAATACAGTTACGTGATGACTTTTGAGATAGTTACAGATTGAGATCCGTATAATTATCCGTATACTTAAGTCTTTAAAAATAAAGACAAAATCACATATCAATTGAATCCATATCTTCCAGTAATGTCAACTTAAAAGCGGAATTTAAATAGTGTACATTATTTTAGCAATTCACGTGGTACCTTACGTAGACTACATTGGAGACGAATTTACCTTTATGCATGACAATGCCAGGCCGCACACCGCAAGAATCGTGCAACATTACATTGCAGAAGTCGGTTTTCGGGTTATGGCGTGGCCAGCATACAGTCCTGACCTAAATCCGATCGAACACTTATGGGATGAGTTAAAAAGAAGAATTCGAGCTAGACTTCGTACCCCAAACTCGATCCCAGAGCTTATTGTTGCAGTAGAAGAAGAGTGGTTTAACGTCCATCAAGAAACAATAGCAAACTTGATTAGATCTATGCCTAATCGTATGAGATAAGTTATTAGGGAAAGAGGAGGTCATACCCATTATTAAAAAATTAAGTGTTAAGTTTTAAATTGTCAATAATCCTATTTATGTTAATAATAAAAAAGCTTAATTTGCTTAAAGCATTAATTTCACTATGTTAAACATAGGATACTCACAATAATTTATACTCACATTAAAACATATTAAATTGTCTTTCAAACAGCATATTTCTTTTTTTGATCTGATGAATAGTTTAAAAAAAAATATAGTTAAAGTTAAAAGTTTACTGTGGGCCGATTTCTATGCACGCAAGTGTATATGGTTGAAAAGTATCCAATTTACAATGGCAACAACCGTAAAATGGACACATTTATTTCTTGTTGTTAAAATTAATTTAATTTTATCATTTATAAGCAAATCTTAGACGTGACTAAATATAACTGACAATTATAATATCAGTCTACATATAACTCTTTGATATATTTTCGAGTATAAGATCTATATGGTAACGGGAAAGAATCGCAGCTATGTTTCTTCCGTTAAAGTTTCTTCAATTACTTGCTGTCTCACCAAGTGGCCCCAATTATTTCTATCTATATGTTAATATAATACTATTGTCGATAATTTTTTTCAATTGGTGCATGTGGGTTTTCGTCACTCTATACATGCATATTGTGTGCATCTCGGCTAAAACGGCCCAAAATTATGAAGAAACGTTTGCTTTTCGAGAAATGATCTAGATCGCTAAACAAGAGTTTTGAAACTTTCCATTTCAAATTGAAAGTAATAGTCTTCTTTTTGAAATATTCATTTACAGATTGTTTAATGCCTTCAAAATTTCAAGCCGTTTCATGATACGTTCCTGGCATTTCAAGTCTAGGCTGCGACAACTAGACAAGCGCGATTTAAATAAAAGTCGTCTTACTTTGGACTTTAAACATTTCCCTTTAAATATAAGTCATTTCCAGTTTGGGAGAAATGTTTGCTATCTTATCACCAATTAAATACAGGGTGATTCAAAATTCGGCGTCATTCCGCGAGTACAAAAATACTAAAAAAACTAATTGTTATTTAAAACTGAGAAATTTGAAAAAATCTATATCAGAAGGACGGCAACAATGTTTCTCAAGGTAATCTGCCTTGTTAACATTACGTAAATACCTGTTGCTTCGTAATTACTAAAAACTCCAGTAACCATGGAAAAAATACAGAAAGTGACAATCAAATAGATAAGGATAAACAGTTTCAAATTCAACAGGATTCGTTAAATGTAGGATCTACTTTTTCGAACTGTCAATATTGTCAACAAGAAATTGTTCTTTATTGTCATCATAGCCTCCAATTGATCTATTTACAACTAAACATACATTTCTGTCTTTAACTCCAAACAAGTTAGTGCCTGTGTAAGCAAGCACCTTATTGTGCACTCTTCTCGAGCTGCTTTTCGTATTCAGTTAATTAACTCCTGCTCAAATTGTACCGGTGTTCAGTAATCCATTGGTTTAATGTGTCCTTGTGTTCTGTGTATCTTACATACGTGGTAGGTATGTAGCCTTTCCTCGCTATGTATTTGGTGCCTGGGAATGTACCAGTGTTGAAGCAAAGATCGTAATTTTTCTTTTCGAATGCTTAAGTATTCCAATAAGCTACCAATCAAACATGGGACCATTTCTATAAATTTTCGAAAACATTTTTTTAAATATTTTTCTCGTCCCGTCTCGTAATAAGTGACTCCTATTACCCCTTAAAGGAATGACGCCTATTTTGAATGACCCTGTATAATGAAACATTTTACATTGATAAATGTTTCTAGTAATTACAAATATCATTCGTATCAATGAAAATAATTTCGAATATTTTATAAAAACCGAAGTTAAGTAGTTAAATATGCTTCTTACACAGGGTGAGTTTTTTTCGGTGATTAGTACAGGGATCTTTGAAACTACCACAGATACGAAGAAGGTTAAACCCATACATACTGAAGGCAATACTCATGGCCCGGGTGAAGCACTAACACAGTCATGGAAAATTATTTGATAGTTTTACACATATTTTCCTTTATCTCAAATTTTTGATGAAGCTCCGCATTAAGCAATAGTTGAAAATGCGGTCCAGCCTTAACTTCCTACCGTTCTATCAAAGGTTTTAACATAAAACTGTACCGAACTAAGCATTAATACTGGCAACTGTAGTTATGACCCGACTGTACCTAATGTTATGTGTAATACTAGTTTTTTTATTTGCCTTTCAATTTTATTTAGTACTTTTCCTTTTTTTTTAATTAAAAAGGTGGTTTTCAAATTTATGATGAGCTTTAAAGATTAGATGATGAGCTTAGAGTCAGACAAATGATTTTCGTTCGTCTCAACATATTAGCTTTTATACATCATTTTTTCCTGTACTTTATATAGTAGTTTTGCGACGTTTCTAAAGTAGATCCAATTTGTTTTTTTGGTTGCTTTATAATTCGTCAGCAAAGTCTCATTCACTTAATTATTTCATAGTCGCATTCCATTGAAATTCATTTCTCTGTGGGCCAATTATTGTGATTAACAGTTTGAGAAATGTATTCATATGCAAATAGCCTATCAAATCCTGATGATGTACGTCAATTAAAGTAGTTGCTTCAGTATTGTTTTCGGAAAAATTATCCATCCGAAGCCGTACTACGCAACTGATTTCAATATTGTAGGCCCGGATATATTTTCGTTTGCATATTTTCACAGACTAATCCATAATTGACATTCTTCCGATTAGTACAAGTGGAATGTCCCTCACTTTATTTTTAAAATTTGTTTTGCCCGTTCTCTTCAATTTTTTTCCACCCTCTACCTTCTGGGAAGTGCGAGTTACCAAACAGAAATATTTTATTTGAGCAATATTCCTCAGTAATAATTTTTCCAAATATTTGTTAAGATGGCTCAACTAAAAAACCCCAAAATAAAAATAAAATAATATATTTGCTGCAGATATAGATGCTGCAACATTAATGATACCTAAGTTTAAATGGAAAACTAAGTTAGAAACACTCCAGACATTTATGACTTATGAAGTTGTTAGATTGTAGTCCTCTTTCCGACATCTTGAAGTAGATACATTCACAATTTTTTAGCCTAAGACATGAAAAAAAAATCTTATGAAATGTACAATGCCCTTATATATTCTATTATCTTTTCCCATATTAAACCATTGCGCTAACAAAAGAGTAGCAGCACCCGGTCAATTCATGCCTGCCACCGGTTCCAGTCCCACAACATACATGTAGAGAACATGCATGCTGAGCTGTCATGTCACACACAGTAGCTGACAGTTGTACCCTTCACTCGAATTGAAATGTTGCCCAGCAATGGTGGCTGGATGCTGCCCAATGGCAGTGCCAACATCCCGTAGCCACTCGAAACCGCGATTCCTATTGGCGAGGGGCCAGCTGCGCATTAAACTGAGGAACTGAGTGTTGCATAGCCACTCCTAGAGGATTGGCCTGAGCCGATTGGGAAGCGTTTGCTATAAGTTTAGTTGCGCGAGGAATATGTCAGGTGAAAGTTTGTAAAGTTAATTTTTACGTGCGGGTTTTTCAAAATCGGTTATTCGCGTAGTTGTGCAGTTTTGAAAAATCGGTTTGTAACACTAGTTGTCGTATGATTCTTGATCTAGTCAGGACGGTGCGTTTTCAATGAAGCTGCTAAGTGAGAACCGAAAAGCAAAGAAGTGGAACTACTGCCCTAAAAAATAACATCAACTATAGGCCCTTTTCTTAAAAATTCGTCCGTAAATTTTCAATGGAACCATTTTCACCCAGCCATCTTAAAAAGAGGAATACCATCAATTAGGGTGGTCAATCAAACGTCGCAATCTGGGCTTTGTGCGAAGAAAACGTCAAAATTTTTCTAAACAATGATCATGATGGACGTTAGTATGTACGGTCAACATTCGGCGCCATCTTACAACTCCGCAGAAGCAAATTACTACAACTATAGTAACAGTTCGGTTAACAGTGATCACTCGATGGCACCTCACCATCAATATTCCGGAGGTAGTGCAGGTGGTTATATTGGAGGAGCTGGTTATCCTGGAGGAGCTTCATATGAGGAAGCCACCTTTCTTTATGGTGAGTTTAAACAAAATTGATTATGGGCCTTAAATGCGCCAAAGGCCTTTGGCGGTATTTTGAAATGCACAATATTTATTGATGGGTTTGACAAAAAATTCTAATAGAAGTTGCAGTATTTGTGAAGTCCAATTCAAAACTGCTCGAGTTGCTTGATCGTAACCGGGCGAATATATTCATGCAACGTTTCGGTTGTACCTGCGACAGGCATTGACTAACGCATCCCAAAAACCTTAATCAAAAAGCAAATGCTGAAATCAAAAAGAGCTGTCAAAGGCCACGATTAGTAAAAGAGCGCTCTCGGTTTGTCAGCGGTAAAACTGCCCTGAAATGTTCAAAAATTAATTGTTCCTTCCAAATATGCTCTAAAACCGGTACATTGAAACTGTGCGATGAAAAAAGGGTTTATAATGATTTTATGCAATCGAGCAACGGACGGAATCCTTTACACTTTCTTACAAACATTTTCAACTAATTTGCATCTCATAATTTTAGCTCAAACTTTTTAGAGAACTTTATGATTAATGGAAGGTGCATATACCTAAGCTTCGCTCAGGGTTCGTGTAGCGTGGTTTGATTATTTTAGATCAAATAAGTTTGTGCTTTTCACAGAAACTAGGCATTAATATATGAAACTGACCTGAAAATAATAATTCCGTTACTCTTAGAAAGTTCTAGTTAGAAATGGATCGCCAACTAGTTTATAACCGCAAGTATGTGATTTTCAGCATAATAAATTTAAAGTCTTTTTTTAATTACAAATAACGCAATGCACAGTGCCTACACCAAAAACTAATGCCGTAGTTACTGGTCTTAACTTTAAATTAGCCAAAAACAACAAATTTAGAGCCTTGCTCACCATGTCCGCCGCACGACTGTAATACCGTAAAAAACGTACAGGGTGCTTCAGGTTGAATTTTGATAACTTCGGGATAACTTCGGGATAAAACAGGTTCAAATATTGTCCCGCAGATCATGTTGTCCATGAAAAGTGGTGGTGCTACCAACTACAGTTTTCAGAATAAAATAATGAACATCTATGTTTTAAAAATATAATCAATTAAATGTTCAAACTGTCGTTCTTCGGCAATGATACAAGCTTCCATTCTTCGACTTAATCCTCTACACAATACATTTCTTGTGTCAAACAACCCCATAAGAAATAATCTAACGGGGCTAAATCGGACGATTGTGGTGTCCACCAAACAGGAGCCTGATCGCCAATCCATCAATTGCCAAACGTATTTTCAGAAACTCTGAAAGCTCTGTTTCAGCTCTGAAACAACTCGAACATTGTGAGGAGGTGCCCCATCGTGTTAATATATGAATATATGTCTCTCAACAATTGGGGCTTCTTTAAATAGAAGCGGCAACTCGTTGTTGAGAAAGTCTAAAGTTCCTCTGTCCAGTCAATGTCCCATGAGTTCAATAATTCGGCCATTAAGTAAACCACGCTGTTACCCCAAACTTCTTGGAACTGTGTATTGCGATCCAGTGGGGGTTTTCTGTTTACCAAACATGACAATTATATTTATTTAAAGCTCCCCTGTTATGAAATTCATGTTTGATACTATATACATGTGGATCATCACCTGCATTATTGCTATGAAATCCAGTGGCCGTTGAAAATCTGTGGGTTGTAAATGAGAAATCTATAATCTGATGATTTGCTAACGCCGTTGTCTTTCGTCTTCAATACTTCGAACCGAACAATGTGGATTGATTGCCACACAGGACAAAGATCAATCTGATTTTCTTCAAGTCTTGCTGAAATATTGAGTGGGGAATATTTCATTATTGAGGGACATAACTTTTCGCAGTTCGGCTTATATTGGCAAAAATGCCAGACGTGAAAGTGTACGTATATGCTGAAACCTTGCTCGATACAATCACAGCTTAACTGGAATAACGACGAGATTCGCCGGGAAAAGCTAACAGCACGGAGCGTTCAAGTATAACGTAATCGATCTATTTAATATTTTGATTAACCCTGTATTAATTACTACATCAAAATCTGAAACTGAGATGTTGCTTACTAAAAAAGAATTCTAATTT
Organism: Dendroctonus valens; assembly: GCA_024550625.1. Classification (NCBI taxonomy): domain Eukaryota; kingdom Metazoa; phylum Arthropoda; class Insecta; order Coleoptera; family Curculionidae; genus Dendroctonus; species Dendroctonus valens. The sequence goes on from JAJTJO010000069.1 coordinate 456,975, forward strand.
TTCAAAGAAACCCCGGATATCTGCTTTCACATAAAATCTTGGACTCCTGGTATGTATATCGTACAATGCTTTGATTTTGCACTGATGTAAATCATTCGTAAACATTATGAATCTGTTGGTAAAAGCTTCAACATATTCTTTACTACGTTTTCGGTAACAGTCAAGTTTGGTTTTCTGATTTATAAATATGATACCAGGCAAAGTTGCCCGTTTTTTCTCAAGCCTACTTTTAGTAGTTCGTGTCGTTAAAGTCTAACATGTCATATCTGGACAATCACAGGCCTTCGGCATATCTAACATTATGTCAAAAGCTGCTTCTTCTGTTTTAAGGCGTTTACAAGTAGTCTGCCGAAAGCAGCACAATTATTTTATGAAATCCAGCGTGATCGTCTTCCCATATGTAAAAAAGTGATGAGTAGAATAGAAGCTAAATTTTGAGAATTTGGTCATGTAAGAGATATGCCTAAAGTTGTACGTTCTGCTCGAGATGAAAGTGAACCAATTGACGTTTTACTTTCTTTAGAAGAAAATTAATGTACGCCTCTTTCGCAGATTAGGGTCAATTTGCACATGCGGAAACTTGTTCACCCAATAGTTCGAAACCACAAATATCATCCCTACAAAGTTATTCCAGTGCAAGAGTTATTTGAAAATGATTTCGGTAGGCGAAATTAGTTTCGCGAAAGCGTATAGAATATGTACAATCGAGGTAATAATTTAGTAAAAATCATTATATTTTTCGATGAAGCTACGTTCTGTTTGAATGGTTATGTGACCCGACAAAATTGTCAGTATTGGACAACAGCAAATCAGAATTGGATGATGAAGGTTCACAGCCAGAACCCTTAAAAATTAAATGTGTGGTGTGCAATAGTGCGCGGAAGAGTAATAGGACCATTTTTCTTTAAACCAGACAAGTATGTCTAGAATTTTTCCAACTGGACTTTATTCCAGTATTGGTGGCTTTATCTCCAAATCCATTAAAATTAGAAACTCCTAAGGAAGAATTGATTATTCGGCAAGATGGTGCTCCTCCACACTATGTTGCCATTGATGTTGAGTAAATTTGTCGGTGAACCTTTTCCAATCAGTGGATACGAAGGAGAGGCCTCCTAGATCGAATAGATTTCTTTTTGTGCGGTTACCTCAAATCGAAAGTATTTATTGACCGGCCAAACAATATGCAGGAGTTCAAAGAGAAGATCCGAAGAGAAGTGCGTATGGAAATGGTTGAAAACGTACAAGAAGAGTTTATTGATCGCCTCGAATATTGTCAGCCCGTAAATGACACACATTTTGAGCATTTCATTCTTTTCTTGAAATAAATCGGTCCTTTTCAGGACTACAGAAATTTGAAAGAAATCGTCGCTATTAATGATTGATAAATCCAATTGTGCATTTCTTGGTGACTGTTGAGTTTAAGTATAGCACATGTTCGTGAATCATATTTAGAATTTAAAGAAGAATTCAAAATTTAAATAAAAGCCCTTCTCTTTGGAAAAAAATAAGTTGATGGCCGGAACTTATTTTTGGACCACACTGTATAAATTAACTTGGTATAAAAAAATCGCATTTACAAGTAAAAATTGAGGGGTCCGATCGTTTTTTCCAAAAAAACAGTCCACTGAATTTTAAAGGAATTGGCATTACTTCTGGGGCGCACGTATATAAATATATATTATAATAATGTAAGAAAATTAATGGAAACCAAGCAAGTTCAACAGCAAAATTGGCGTCGGGAATGGATGTCTAACATACTTATTGTTGTCCTGGAGCGGCGGAAGATTGCAAATTAGTCCCATGCTTCATATGTAACAGAATTTATAAGAAAAAAAAAACATTATGAAAGGTAAATAGAAATAAGCAGTTTTTCATCTTTTGTACGTGCATGGATTATCTAATTCAAAATTCTAGAAAACTTAAGTTATAACAGTTACCATCAGTTATCCTGCCATTTTGAATACTACAGTTTAATTCTTCGTTTTAAGTCGGGGCCCGACGTCTCAAACGCGACATTTGAAAACCAAACTGTATAGAGAAAGTAACTTCTGTTTAACTATTTACATCACTGGCAAATGTATTTAATAAAACTCTAATAAGTTAAAATAACATAGCGATAATGCATAAGTTATTGTAACAGAAAAAATCGATTGTCGCCTGTTTAGGTGCTTGGGTAAGAAAAAAGAAAATAATTCAAGGAAAAGAGAGAATAATCGGAAACGAGAAAGCGATGAAAACCAACTGATAACTAAGACTTGCAACTAAAGTGTCAAAATCGCTCTATTGGCCTTTGGAATTTGGTGGTTTTGTTATTATTAAATTATAACGGTAACCATTTGCTGAAAAATTTTCGTAAATACAATTAAGCAAGCTAAAAAAAGCAAGTAAAGAACAAGCATTACATTGGTTTTGGGACATGTTCGGGAGCGCAAAACTGTAGACATACAGTGCAATCTTGATTACTCGGACTTTCACTAAACGGGATTCTCCTTTCTCCTCTCTCCCGGATTACTTCACTAATCCGAGGATACATGGCACTTCTGTAGTGTACCTACTCTAGACTTAGGATTTTATAATATTTGGTAATTTTGTTATCAAGGTTTTTTATTAATCTAATTAAAGGGAAACTTTATTCGATCTCAGGGAATTCCGCCTTCTAGCTCATGTTTTATCTCTTAATAAGGATAACGTTATTTTGTTATTAAAATCAATTAATTTGAAGAATGTTGATTGTCTATTATGTTGTGGGTCGGGAAAAATGTCCAGTGAAACCGTGCAGATATAAAATAAAATGCATCGCGTCAAACACTGAGTATAAATCCGAGAATCTGACTCCTTTGACTCAATTTTGGCGAAATCTGATTTTCTTGGTATAAAAATAAGCAGATTTGGAAATGCGTAATTGGATTGGAAACCATGAAAATCTGTGCTGATCTGAACACGTTGACAGCGAACGTTAGGAAACTAAACAATGCTAACCCAGTAGCAACAGTAGATGCATTTCATTTTTTATTGAAATTAGTCTTGCGTCAGTAATCCGAATTATTTTCTAATCCGCATCAAGGCGGTTTTAATTATTAGTCCAGTTTACCGAGGATACTCTGTACCTATTCAGAAAAAACAGGCATTTCATAAAACTTTAACATTCTGACACCCTACTACGATATTTATGATAATAGAATAGGAAAAAATCTTGCTATAAGTATTGAATAGGACAGAATAAAACTGATACACAAAAACATATCAAATAAGTAGGTATGTAGAAAGCAGAATACTAAAGTAAGTATTTTAATATTTTAATTGAAACAAAAATCTATGCCGTAATCACGCATCACATAGTCATTATCACAGCATTTTAAACGGAATCCGAGAATAAAACCTATCTTCATTAGGCTAACGAGTAAGGCACACGTAATTAATTCTACCACCCTTCGAACAGCGAGCTTCTCTTAAACGTTCATATGTATACCTACAGGGTATCTCATAACGCATGTTTTTTCAAACTCGTTCTATAATATAAATGTTAACGGAAGGCTTAATTTAATTTTTAACTTGGGTTCTACTAGTCCAATTTAGAAAAAAAAAGTTACCAAATTATCTCGTAACACCAATTTAAATTTAGTCGATCACTGTTGTTCAACGGAACATATTTTGGGAAAGCCTCCATACCGTGAGGTCACTCTTACTCTTAGCATATCTTCATACCAAGAAGAGTAAAAATGTCAAATCAAATTTTGCCCTAGAGTGAATCGTTTTCAGAATACAGAGGGTTGAATTGTCATAATCAAAAAATTACAATTTCAACATACATTCGCCACAGAAACTGCTCAACATGGCCACCTCTTTTCTCTCGAAACATAGTCTCGCTCTTCTTAGGGGATATCTCGCAAATGACGGTTCTAAAGAGGATTTACCGTTTTAAATGGAGCTCCAATGAGAACGCCGGGTTTGAGTTTTGAGTAAAACATAATTATTTGTGCCATAAGTTTGAAAAATTTATTGAATAATGAAGTACCTACACGTCATGAGGTTATGAAAGACATCGACTCTTTTAATAAAATATTTTATAACTACACAGTCACAGGTTTATATGAGCAAAATATCTAAAGTTTACACGAAAAACACGAAAAATAAACTCGCAACTTTAAAAAACCCTAAAAGAAAGAAGTCCAAAGGCGACAAATCTCATGATCTGAGCGGCCAATGCCGATTTCAAAAACGGGAATAACACGACAAGGAAATGACTCATGCAGGAATTGGCCAGTTTCTCTGGCTGTAAGGAATGTTGTATCGTCTTTTTTTGTTCAATTTTGGCAAAAACTTATTTAACAATTTGCAATAATGACCACCATTCACGGTAAATTCGTGACGAACTGCACAATCATTTGTGGATTTTTGGAACCCAAAATAATTACATTACAAATGGCGCGTACATCAAAACCCGTATGCTTATTTGAAAACTCTTTAGATCGTTATTATCCGAATAAGATCGGCAGCCGCAAAATTTTTCTGCAAATATTCTCAATTGCTTCTGATTTGGTAAACCATATTAACCAGTGTCTCGTGTTGATGATTTGACTGTGTGGTTTCATGCAGATTCTGCAAAAATTCCTTCTATTTATTAATCCATTCTTTGTATATCCCAACTTCTCGACGGGTGTTTACTTCATTTTCCAGTGGTTGTTGTTCAACCAATCGATAGCTTCGGGAGAGTTTGATTTTCACGTAGGTGGTTGCGCACCTAAAAAAGGTAGTTGTGCACGTTGAAAAACTAATCGATTTAGTATTGACCGGTTTGGAAATTTTAGTGCATACTCCCGCACAGCTACTGCTGAGTTTCTATCGCAAAAAAATTAAATGTAAGGAATAAAAATAATCGAAATTGCCTCATTTTCGCTCTTTAAATGTTGAACCGCCATCTCACATTTACATATTCGTTATAATTCAGACATAAACTAATCAAATCTAGTGACCTATTAAATAGAAATCTAGGGGAGTTAGATCAGGAACTCGAGGTGACCAGGGTATAACATAATCAACGATTATGCGAATAATTATTGACATGCTGCCTAACAACTATATTTTTAAGAAATTATAAAATGAATTTAATTTTGGCCATTTAAAGGTCGTTGCGAAAGAAGTCACCATAAATTCTAAATCGCAAATTTTCACTGGAATTATGCTTAATATCTCTTTGTATCACTTCAAGTGGACTTTCAAGCATGTAAAGAAACTTATTAGGAAAGTAGAATTTCTGGCATGTTTTGTTTACATCGAAGCAATTTTTAATATATAATTAATACATTCTATTATTCTTATTTTTACATTGTTACATTTTGCATTTAATATACTAACTATGACAGAAAGATAGCTTGCCTGTTTATGGACATTAACAAGGCTTTCGATAGTGTCTGGCATAGAGGCTTACTATACAAACTATACAAACTACACACACCAACAAATCTACTACACACCATAAAAAACTTACCAGAAAACAGACAACTACAAGTACGAATTGACAAAACACTGTCATTTTCTTTTTCCCCTGAACAAGGGCTCCCTCAAGGATCCCCGCTCTCACCGTTTCTCTACAATTGCAACTTACCAGACAAAAATCAAATCGACAGATCGGCATACATATTACAATACGCAGACGACACGGCACTTATTGTACATGACAAAACTACTGAGAGAGCAGCTCAAAGACTCCAAACACTAACAAACAACACAATGACATGGTTTTATAAATGGAGACTAACACCAAACGCGTCAAAAAACCAACTTCTGCTCACAAACCACAGACTCAATGCTGACTCCCCTACAATAACTGCAGACGGCCAAACGACACAACCAAAAAACTACGTAAAATACCTTGGAATCACAATTGACCACAAACTTAAATTCACTAAACACATACGAAACATCAGGGCAGAAACAATAAAGAGAACAAAACACTTCCGATCACTAACCTACAAAGACAGAGGAATTAGCACAAACACCGCCACCAAAATATATAAAGCGATTTGTATACCCTTGCTAGACTTTGGACATATACTCATGACCAACGGAACAGAAAGGACAAAACGTTATACACAAACAACAGAACAAATTGCATTAAGACTAATAACACGAATAAGACACCCCCAAAACCCACTGCACAACCCCCCCACCCAACTACTATACGAACGCACAAACATGACAAAGATCTCGGAAAGACTCATACATCTACAGACAAAATGGACAAACAACCCCTACAATTGGACCATACTGAATCCCCTTTGTCTTACAAGACCAACCAGACAATCCCGCTTCCGTTTCCCTACATCAACGCTACTCGAACACTTACAAACGCAACTGACTACTGGACAATAAAATAATTTTTTCTTGTCATTAGAATTGGAAAGTTTATTTAATAATATTGTTAACCTAGAATAAGAGAATTTTCATATTTGTTTTTTATTTAGATTAAGACTACATGTATTAAACAAGGGCAGAAAGACCGATAGGTCGATAGCCTTTTTTAGAAATAAAGATGTTTACTACTACTATACTAACTAGTAACTAAAATACGAAATTTAATCGAAGTACTTACCATCTAAGATAAATCAAATACGATGCAATCAGAAATTAACAGTTTAACTTAAAAACTGTAAAAAATCCGTATAAGTTATTCTAAAGTTTATGTTTTTTATTTATTTTAATAGTTCTTTAAATTTGTCTATTTTATTACATACATTCTTCAATATTTCCTAAAATTCTTTCTGTTTTTAATATTTCTGATTTCGAGTGGAATAAGATAAATTTATTTATTTCGAGTGAAATAAAGTAAACTTTGGGTGACAAATAATTGAAAAAATGAAGATTAATATTGGTGTTAATTTTTACAATAGTATATACAAGGTGATTCAGCGAAGCAAGACCTCTCTCTTAGATCGTACAGAAATAGCGACTGAACAAAAAACAATCAAATAAAAGTGTTGTGGTTGTCGCGAAAGTATTTGGTTCTGTAACTGAAGTATACAGGGTAGTTCAAATTAAAGTTATGACAGTCGAATTTTAATCCAGATTCAGATTCTATATTGAATTTGAAGTATTTTTTAGATAACAAATTATGAGACTAAATTCAATAGTTTTGGACATAAAGACATTTCAATATGGGAACGCAACAAAAGTAAAACTTATTATTATTTTTTTTAATAAAATAAACGATATAACTTCTGTTCTGCTCTCAAATAGAACAAAACAAAAACAAAAAAACAGAACATTTGTTTTAATATTCTTTAAAAATAATATCCACTTTTAGAGAAACGTTTTTTTTTTCTGTCGCTTTTTCTGTACGACCTAAGGGGGAGGTCTCGATTCGCTGACTCACCCTGTACATTATTTTTAGTTCATATTTCGCAATGGTGATCAATATAATCCTTTAAAGCGTTATTTTTATGTATGGAGAACAGTAGTTCTAGAACGCTTATAGATCGCGTATCAAAAATATCAACTGCATAGAGCAGCTGAGTTGAGTAACGTTTACTCTTTTTATACAATATGACTAAAATTAAATTTTTGAACGCCGTTAAGGAATTTCAGAAAGTTGTACAGGCCACGTCACAACACAATCGCCTAACTTATTAATGCTTCCAACATCGTTCATATATCGATATTAACAACTCTCTACTTAAGATTTCCCGAAGAATGTAGAGTCGATGCAGTAGTCTTTTTGGACAAGTATGCAATATATTGGTCCCATTTTAATCTGTAAACTAGCACTCCTAAATATTTTGTATAAGAGACTTCTTCGATATCTTCATTCAAATTTCCAGATGACTTAAATGTATTTAGCTATTCTATTATTTTATTATTATATATTGCATAGTTATATTAGTTTTTGCTTCATCCCACCTTTGGGTCTTGAATTAGAAAAAAGAAAAGTATAGGTACAAGTACTGTAGGTTGTGGAACTCTTGTTTTAACCTCAATTGGATCATTTACTCTATCACCAATTTTCACATATTGTTTCCTATCGCAAAGATAATCTTGAAAGACATGAAACCCGGCGCCCCTGGCTCCATTTTTGTGTAATACTTGCAACAGTCGTTCATCGTCTTCGACACAGGCACTGTGTCGAAGGCCCTTGCCAAGTCGGGGAATATTATTTTCCAATTTATCTGTTATTTATATCGTTAAATGATAAAATGCATCAACTGCTTCAAAAACTCAAACACTTATACTCTGTAATTACACACGCTAATTTCCCTCCAGATTTATAAATTGTTTGGGAACTACTCCAGAAGTAAAAACTAGATTTTTATGTGCACAAGGGAGCGAGCAAGTTTCTACGTATTTGTTAAATTAATTTTGTGTTAAAGTTGTCTATTTCGGGAGCGGCACACAGTTGGAATTTTTTTTCCTTGGTCCCCTGGTGGAAAGTACGTACTTTCACCACTGTTTTCAATGGCGAAAGCATCACTTCTATCTGTTACAATAGATTTGGCCACGCACCTTTCTGACTCGGTAACTAGCGACGGCAAATTTCGTTGATAAATCGTTTCGGACGTTTTGTCAACATTTTCAAAGCCGTACGAGCATCGAAATTGCATGCAGATTAGAATGCATAACCGACCTCATGAATTTACCGGCTGTGGAAATTATTTTTGGGTCGTACTTATACTTTTCCCTTATTACACGTTGCGCCATGTATACTCGCGCCAAATTTCATCCAAATCAGTTGGCCGAATTTTGAGATATTAGGTTTACGAAGAAGATTTTTTTTCACACTGTGCGCCATCATTTTTAACAGTACTTATATGGTTTATTATTTCATTCACTTACTGGAGCCAAAAAAATGGTGATATATTTTTCGAACCAATCATATGTTCTTTGTTTGTTTTATTAATTTTATTATGCATTTCAAGTTCTATATTTATAAAGTATTCATTACGTCCAGAAAACGAATGTTATCATTTCCTGTAATGGGTCATATATTTGTTTGATTCTTGATTAGTAGCTTCATTTATTAACTTATAATCTTATACCTATACTTTTTTCGGATTATACCCTACAGTTTTGATTTTATTTTTGTAGTAATCGTGATTACACTTGCTAAATATTTTTTTGAAAATTATTTCGGTAACTTTTGCATAAACGGTTCTCATCTTCATTAAAATCGGTATTTTCCTCATTTTATCACTTACTCTAACGCTGTTTATTATACCAATAGTTATCCATTGTGACCGTTTACTATCGTTTTAAGTCATTTTACACTGGATAGCTTATAACAGTTGGTGACTTTTCGATAATACTAGCTAGTTGCTTCAGTAACATTATTCAGTGTCGTAACAGAATCCCAGCTCTCCATCTACCAATTACAAAAACATAGTTTGGAAAAAGCGTTATTACAATTGAATTTCCAAAAATGCACTTAAAATATGCTTTCAATCGAGTCACGTAAAATTTTCAATTGATAATGAAGGCAAATAAAAGGTATTTTTCGGCATTAACTTCCGACCAATAATGCACTAAACAATGTATGTCATTGGAATTTTATCCAAATGTTACACACGTTGCTACCAAATTTATAACCTGGTAATAAAACGAGACTTAATTCATCAATTAGATTTGGTAAACACGAAATGTACTGATAATTGTTCATAATTAATCAAACCGAACATTGCTATTTATTGCAGATGCCATACGTTTCCGCAGATTATGATATTTTTGCTAATCTAAACTAACCTACCCACCAAAACATTATTTCACCATGGGTTTGGAGATTTTTTATTCCGGTTTCGGTTTTATGATTACATTTATTAGCTTGTCCAAGTTGGAAACTTTTAAGTGCGAGTATCTGAGGCTCAATTTTCAGGGGCAACTGAAAAACACGCATTTGAACTTCTCTTACAACATCAGAGGTATAAAAAAAGATTGGCTTTCGACGCCATTCCTTGTCAATGGTGAGTTTTTTGGGCCGTTGTGAATTAGAACGTCATTCTCACTGATCAGTTCAGTGCAAGCTTTTGAGCAACCCACATCTGAAGATGCTAGACACTCGTGCTTGCGAAACGCCAGGAAGACATTCTAATTCTCGACAGCCCAAAAACCCGAAAAACTCACCAGTTTCAACATCAGAGGGGATTCTCAGAAATTCGTAGGTTTGAAAACACTTAGCAACTTTATTCCCGACACCGCAAACCTTTTACTTTGCGATCAGACAGCTCACTGTCCGGTCAGAATAAGAATTTATAGAGATAGAAATATTTATTGAACCCTGTACGTTAGCCTATACATTTCTCTTTCGGAAATTCTTGAAATAGTAAATTTTCCGATGTATGGAGCTGCTGAGGTGATCTGCGTTTGCCATATGTCGCAATCTAAAACGCACTCTAGCCAGAATTTAGGAGGGTAAAAGTTTTAGATAAAGAGGCCATTTATTCAGAATTTGAATCATCCGTATACCAACAGTCACTTTGTAAACGCATGGTAATTTTAGGTGTCAGTGGGACCTCGACCGATTCCGGAGTGGAAACTCCACCATCTCCGCAAGATCACCATTTCTACCCTCACCAGCCCAACCCACCAGATACGTCAATAATAAGCACAGAAACCGGTCTGAGCTACACAAATCTGGACTATGCTAATTCAAATAGTTCCATGTACCATCAGCCGGGATACAGTGAGGAATCGTATCCTGGACGGCCTCCACACGACTTATTGTTGAGACATCATGACGATTCGAGTGATGCAAGTTATCCGTACATTCACGACTCCAAATATCAGCCATTAGATGATGGCTCGTACCATCATCATCCCCATATTGTCTCTCCTGGACAAGGCAATGTGGCCTGTATGGAATTTCAACAACTTCATTCGAGGTAAAGTACTATCCATGACTTGTGTAAGATTAACTGAATTTGGAGCCGTTAAGGAATAAAAATTTAAGCAGTTTGTTACAACAGTGGACAAAAATACTAATTTTAATGTCAAAAACAGCAAGAATTGCAATACAGGATGTCTCATTTCCGAAACTTTTGTAGGATATATCCGTAACAGTTAGTGCTGTTAAAAAGTGGTATAAGTATCATATTTTATCATTATTTTAGGTCAAACTGAAAATCGTAAAATCAAAATTTGAAAGATTTTGCACGCTTAAGAGATACAGAGGAAAATTAAAAAATTGTCAATATCCAAATGACCCAATGTTTCCTTATTAAAAGAGATACAATAAAAAGTTTTCTGCAAAAGTTGTCTTTATAATGATTGTTAAGTAATCTGCAGTTTTCAGAATAAGTGTACGGGGTCAGCTAAAAAAGTTAAAGGACCTAAGCTCACCCTGTATATTTTAATCTACAAAGATAGCAATTCAAATTATATTTTCAATAATATAGCACACTTTGGACGATATTGGTTTCCTAGGAAATTTGAACTATATTATTGAATATGAAATATTATGAAATTGAAACTATATTACTTTAAATCACAATAAGATATGAAGCAAAAGTTATTAAAGTTGTTCTCGGGGCTTCTTTATAAATTTTATTTTCCAATATTGCCCAAAGGAAAAAATCTGGAAGTTTTAGATCCGGTGATCGTGGTGGCCATCTGATAATTTCATGTGTTCCTATCCAATGGTTTCAAAAGTGAGTAATTAATTACTCTCTTACTCGAAGAGCGCTATGATTAGAGAAGCCATATTGGTAAAATATTATATACCGATTCCCGTTGTATAAGCTTGTCTTATTGAACTTGTGCAAAGCAAACGTTTTTAATTAATGTTATAAAGACCACTACGAAAAGATATATTTTCAATTTAAAACTGGACAATTTCCTTAGAACTTGTCTGTCCCATTCCCACCAATAGAGAGCAATTGCACACAACAACAATAATATTGGTACCTTTAAAACAAACAGATCAAAATTGATAAGACTTCAAGACAAAACTTAAAAGAATTGGTAGAAATTAAAAAAAATACTTGTCATGTATTTTCAAACAGGCGATTGTTGAAAGCGACGCTGTGGTTTCAGATTGTGAGACTACTATAATTGTTTTTATAGTTATTAAGTAGCAGATTGAATTATGCATTAATATTTTGGTTTAAAAATTTTAAATTTTAAAATACACACACTGACAAAATTAGAAAAAAAGTCACTTTTCTCGAGAATCCTGCACCCGATTCGCATCTGCTTTTTACCGAATGATTCTGAATAATTGTTGTTCCGAACAGATAAACCTGTAAGGTAAAGTAAGGTGAGGCCAAGTTCCAAATTATAACTAAAATGTTGATGGATGACGCTCCGTATCCTGTCGAGAAATATGCATTAACTGTTGATCACATTCATTTTAATTTTAGTTGGATCCAAGTCAGGTTCGAACATGCCGGAAACAAAAATATTATGATGCTATTGTGTTAATAAATTGTTATATCACTGCAAGGTTTGCAATTATTAATTAAGACAAATAACAATGTGTAAGGCATTCCGACTTCCAAATATTCTAAACATTCAGTGCAAGTCTGCCACGGATTTGGCATGATAGCCCTCTCCCCTGGCAGTTCGGATAGACGAACGAGATTTTGTGGGTATAAGATGGCCACTTACTTTTTGTGTTTTTTTATTCAGAAGTTAATTCTGTTTCTTATTTATTGCCGAAAAAAAAGCAATGCAATATAAAAGATAGAACTGAAATCGTGGAAATTATTCGGAAGAAACTCTGAGGCGAGCAGTTCAAGCTGTGCGAAACGCTTCTCCTGTAAACGGCGCTTCCAAAAATTATGGCTTTCATGGGAAAGGTCTTAAAAGGAGGCTAAAGAATAATGCGTCGACGACTGGTAAAATGGGACCGCAGAACAGGTTGGGAGAGGCAAATGAAAATAAATTAATGCTACATATTAAAAAGACCAAAAAACACGGTTTCTCTATGACGGGTGTGGCCCTATGTGCAAAGGATTATAAGATAAGACTTATAATTTCACAGAAATTCTAGGGGTTGAATTGATTTAGGTCATTTTTAAGAAGACATTCCGCCTTGCCTGTCCGAAAAGGTGAGGGTGTATCACTCGGACCCTGTATGGATATAGAGGTTCATCTATCCAGGACGACAAATCGAGTGCAGGTTTCACGAGAAAAGTGACTTCAAACTTGTATTGAGTTATGTCCGTTCCTCTAAGTAGTGAAATGATGCTTCGCTAAGGCGGTTTGCTCAGCCTTCCCCTAATTATAATCCCTTGAGCCACAACGATGTTAGTCAATGTTCGCTTTCAAAGATTGCTTAGTCATGTTTAGATATCATATGCAGCATTTTTAATTCCTTATAGCCCTTTTTCCTTTCATTTTGCTACGATTTTGTTTGTATTGTATTTAGCTTTTAGTCCAAATTAAAATTATTGATTAATTATTAATTAAAATTAAAATGACTTCATATAAAGTACGAAGTTGCATAGAGTTACACCACCATCCCCCTAAGGATTTATGATATTAACAATTTTTTTTCCACTTTTATTGAAATCTTGTATTGCAAATTGCCTTGCAAATTGAACGTCTTAAAAGACTCGGGTCTTTTAAGCACATGTTCTCACTGTCACTGGATCATCCTCTCAAAGTTCAATACTGAATTTTTTTAGATTATTCTATATACCAATCAGCTTTTATGGCACTCTTGACGGTTGTGGGTTTTCCACATTCATTGTTATCTAGTATATGTTTGTTTGTAGTCTTAAAACTCGGATTATGGTTTACCTGCGTACGTTTATATACTTAATAAATCAACTGACTGATTTAATGAGAAATGCGATAATTTAATATTATCTTGAAAAGTTTTTTTTTGTTTCAGGTACAAAGAGGAAATGTTGGGTAATGATAGTAGAATGGGGCGACACCATGGAATTCATCCAATGAGCAGTGGCCAACCGCAGCATCCAGTTTTACCAACTTACAAATGGATGCAAGTAAAACGAAACATTCCCAAACCCAATGGTAAGTACAAGCTAACGTTTATTACTAACTCTACATATCGGTTAAAAGTATCAAAAAAGTTTTGTTGTTGCTGCCATTGCTTGAGAGTGATGACAGTTTTTCGAGATTTAACGCCGCCGCGGAAATGAATTTCTTCCTGAAGTTGTGCAAGTAAGAATGCAATACATCTTCAGAATGATAGATTCTCGAGCGAAGCGATCGGGACGAAACGAAATATTCGGAAGATACAAGCAATTTGCCAACGGGCGGAAAGAAATTATTTTCCACCGTATCTAAAAAGCCCGAAAAACTTACGCATTTCGATATTAGCGTATTTTTAATTCCTAACAGTCAGTACAGTGTAGTGTTTGCTATAACGAGGCAAAATACCTTTTTCGTCTTGGATCAAAAGCTTACGTGATGGTGTCCCATTTAAGTAATGAAAATTTATTAAATTTAGACCAGAACACTCTGTCACTGTCTCTTGATTGGTCCGACGGTGTGCCGACCCTTTTACGAAAGAAGGGGCACTTAAAAGTCTTGGTTTTAGAATCACTTCGTACTGACGCAATATGGGGTTTAAGATTATGTGAAAACCACGGGGTTTAGGATTTATTGAGTGTTTGACGGCTTGAATTGAAAATGAGTGCAAGACTTGATTATACTGCCTCTAGATCAGTAACACGGAGCATATACATTACGCGATTGTAAGAGGGAGTAACAGGAAAAGTATTAAAAATAGCGCTATATTAAAGGGTGGGATAAGACCATAATCTTTGTGTATATATTTTAATGCCGGTAACATCTTGCTTATAAGTATAGTAGTTACAATCACTTGACCATTTGTTTTAGCTTGGAGTTGCGCAGAAAGTTTAAGAATTCCTTGAAATAAAATTTATAGTGTATACTTTCCCGACTGTATTTCAATTTAATTCAAAAGAAATTCCTGGGTTTCAGTCAATATTATTGTTTATTAGTCAAAACATTTTACAAATACGTTTCGGTGTCTTTCTCCACCATCATCAGTTTGTCTAAAATACACATTCACAGTCGTCATTAATTTAAAACTAAAGCTCTGCTAAAATATACATAGTAAAATACAAATTACAACATATTAAAAAGTATATTAAAAACATAGGATCATAGGTGATGAGTCAGGACAATCATGTTCGGGAAAAGACTAGAATTTATTGTTTAGAGATTTAAATTTTACTTACATGTATGGCTGTTTCCATCTTCACATTTGGCCAACTATTGAAAAATCTTTACTTTGTTCAGTAGCGAGCGAGAGAATAAAAAACTGTTTATATTCTATATATATATATATATATATATATATATATATATATATATATATATATATATATATATATATATATATATATATATATATATATATATATATTATTTATTACTGTTTATTCTCTAGAAATTAACCAAATATTAATTATTATGTGGCTATAATATGGAATAGTTGTAGGAAATTGGGCCAATTCAAAGTCGAACTGACTTATATTTTATATTTTCGCATTCCTATACTTTGACCAAATTTTTAAACAGGATTTTTGAAAAAAGAACACTACATTTGCTTGAATATATGATAAATTTATTTTAGGATTTTTACTATTTTGGTTCTTACTTCGGTGAAAACAAAACTAATATTATACTTGAAAAATATATACGTGTCCATTCTTCTTCTTCTTCCTCATATTGTAGGCCGTAGGCCTGTATTTTCCAACCCATCTCTTTAGAGGTCTTCCGTGGGGGCGTCTTGTCTATGGTCTTACATCTCTAGCAATTATTGCCAGACTTCCCTCTGTCATCCCTTCCATGTGGCTCTTCCATTCAAAAGCAACATTAACCGTTGCATCCAACCCTGACATTGGACACACCTTGCACTGCTTTTAATAATTGAGGATAGAAGAGTTGTTTTATAAATTCCTTTAGTTCTCCTTTATCCTGTTGGTCTCGTACACACCAATAACGAAGTAGTATATGGTTCATTAAGACAACACGGCTAAGAGAACTAGATATACACGATATTCCATAAAAATACCGACAATCTTTTAGACGTGGAAACATATGTCTAAAAACGAATTAGTTTTCCCATACAGGGTGTTGGCACATTTACCCTTAAAATACCATGACTTAAAAAGTAACGTAAATTACCATGGGGATCCTTTTGGACCCCTATGGTAATATATATTTAGTACCCTAATTTAAATATATTCTGTTAAAATATGACCACTCGGATTTCTTAAACATATTAATTTACAATAAAATCCAATAAAAAACAAAACTGTATAAACTAAAAGAAAAAAAAAGATATTAAAAATGTGTTCGCAGCTCTAGTCAATTTATCGTCAAAGCGTAAAAATGATGATATTTCTGCAAATCTGTTACAGGATATGGCTGCAGTAAAGAAAGAACATCTAATAGAGGCATCAGACGACCACATTTTTGTATAGATTCCTTTTTACACCTTAACCGCACCCGCTTTTATCAAAACGCCTACAAAGCCGTCCAATTCATCCATCTCTAGTACCCTCCACTGCTTTTGCTTTTGGGGAATTTTGTATTCCATTCAGCATACGATCTAAGAGCCTCTTTGTTGGTATATTGAAGTATAATATTTTTTTATTTCCGCTGTCAAAAGTTGGTTGACACAGTCCAAAATGGTATTAGCACCTTGAGCATATTGCGTAAGACCAGGACGCGCATTTACAATATCTCTATATAATCTAAATATCCCAAACGGACGACTTTCCCATGACATGCCAGACTTTGCTATATATTTTGGACCAAATGAAATATTTTCCACCTTGGTTGGTTCGGCATCGGACTCTTCTTCACTGTTAGTTTCTACATTATCCTCCGTTTCAGAAACAGTCTCCAAGACGTTCTGATCGCCATCTTCTCCACCGTCTTCGCTTTCGAAAACGTTTTATTAATCGGAATCTTCTGAATCAAGATTTTCAACAAGTTCTTGTTCCTTTTGCGACAAAGCTCGTCTCTGCTCCCCATGACTTTTAAAATCCATTTTTGGCAGAAATTAGAGAAAAATAAATTATGATCTTAACATATTTAGCGGCGGTAACCATCCATGAGGGGTTCTTGCCAGACCTCTTATCTAAAGCGGCTGTAACTCGGTCCGAACGCAACAAAACTTGAACGGTCGTTGTCTAGGTATCTATATCTAGAAGCAATTTTGTCAAAATGTTCAAATATCCAAAATATTACAGGAATACGGCGTCTGGAGTCCCAAAAAGACCCCGCACGGTAGGTTAAGGGTTAAAAAAGCATTTCTGATTCGTGATTCACGTGGACGATTCTGTCTGTTACATAAGATATTGACAAGTTGACGAATTGCACTGGCAAGAACTTGTTCAGTTTGCAGAGTAAGCCTTAATGCTAGACTTTATCGAATGCTTGCGATTCATCCATAAAGATCACTGGACACACCTCTTCTCCTTCCAGAGCTTTTTCTATGATGTCGATCAAACGATGAACTTGTTCTATTGTTGAACGTCTGCCTAAATCCAAACTGGTCATTCGGTAGTAGATTATTTTCTTCGATAATTGGTTTCAATCGTTTGACAAATATTTTTTCAACAGTTTGACATGATAGGCTTCAAGGAAATCGGTCTGTAGGATTTCATTTCTGTAGCTTTTTTTCCAGGTTTTAAAATCATTATCATCTCTGCGATTTTCCAATGAGCCGGGACATGCATCAGTCTAAATGTTGCGTTGACCAACAGTGGTAACATTTTTAGTCCTTTCGTCCTTCTTTAACACTAATCCAGTGATGAGATCGAACCCTGCTGATTTTTTCGGATTGAGGTTGTATTTCAGCTCTTGTTTGAGCTCTTTTAAGGTAAATTTTTTCATTGTTTCGTGCCAATTATTTTCTATTTGTGGAGGGCACTCATTTGAGTCCATTGTGGCTTCATTCGGAATGAAGATATTTTGCAGGTGATTAGCGAAAGTATCAGCTTTTTCCTGATCAGTTTTGGCATATTCGTTGTCTTCTTTCAGGATTAGTGGTACTTGACTAATTTTCCTCCTCAGTTTTATCGTAGTTTTCCACAAAGAGTAATTACCACTTTTATCCGTTGTCAGATTTTACATTGAAATCTAAAATTAGTAATTTAAAATTTTTTTTTTCAAATAAAGGTGTGATTTAATTTACGAGGACTTGATCGCGCTTTCAGCACATTTATGCAAAATTTGTCTTTTCATATTAGTTGCTTTTATGAGGCACCACTCAGTATATACTTTAATACACGCAATAAGTATTGACTATTATCAATATCCTTAATGATATAATCTTGTTTAAAAACATTAACTTAAAGGATTTCTTAAAATTTGGAAAATTAGATTATTAATTGGATGGTATTCCGTTCCAAAACTATCCTTTTTAATAGAAATGGGTCTGAGTTAGTTTTATTACAAATTCAATAACTTCCATGTCTTGTAAGTTTGCAGATGTTTTCCATTACACAAACCAAAATGGGCCCAAAATATGTTAAAAGTTGCCATCAAAATATCGACTAATAAGAGTATTATAGATCTGCACTTTGGAATTATTGGTGCATTTATCTATTTAAAATGACACCTCTTGTTCAAAAATTTATATATCTGGCATATTGTTTTGCGCCCAGTAGGTAGGTATGTCAAACAACTACCCACTCTAAACACGATATCGCATCTCTATAAAATGTTTACTTAACGCCTGTTTATATCGTATTTGCTCTTTTTTGTAGACAAACAGGAATTACATTTTTAAGTAAACAACAAGACACCATGAGCGAGTCACTTTGTTCTTGTGACCTACGATAATAATACCTAAACATATGTTTTTATATTTATCTTTTGATTTTAAATATTGAATGTGCCGTCAATTTGTTTGCTCGACAACAGGATATCAACGTGTCAAGCGTAGAAGTGATAAGGAGATGGCAAAAGTTAATACCTTGAACATTTACATACCTTCATAAGGATATCCACATAAGTATGTTTATGTACACACGCATCTAGGAAGTTCCCATGCAAGAATGCATTGGAAATCGTATTTTATTCATGTATACTTAAGAAAGTGACAATATATTCAATATTTTCAGTAGAATTGCCTGTTAAATATGAGCGTCGATAATAATCAATCGGAAATAATCAAAAATATTAGTTAGATGAAACTTAGCCGTTGTGTCTTTTTTCAAGTGGACTAGGTTGGTTGGATATAAATAATTTAATGGTTTTTGTGTTATCAACGATTTCAATGAAAAGAGTATATTAAAAAAACTGAAGGTTTGCCGTTAGAAGTTTCAGATTGTAATGTTAACGATTTATTAGCATTTTACGTTAAAGAACAATTATAATAAAAAATGTCACAGTAGGACGAATAATCCAAAGTTCGTGAAAGAGGTAGCTTTGGCTTTTATTTCAAAACCCATCCGTAGACTTCCGTAATTAATATAATTACAATTCCTGTGTTGCCTTCTGGAGGTAAATTACAAATGACACGAGCTGCAACACCCGCATTTATGTACTAAAATTATAATTTATATATATAATAGTAGCCAATGCACAAGTGCAAAAATTATCAATTAGTATTAAGTCAAATCAGTTGAAAAATGATTCACTGTCGGTAGATATGTAATTCTAGCTGACAAAGCTATAATACATACAAATGATCTACCTAAACATCAAACTATGAAACAGCATATTTTAAGCGTAGTCAATTTATCTGAGTTTGCAGTATTGTTTGTTTCATTCCAATGTATTCCTGGGTTTCAGTCAATTTTATTGTTTATTATTTAAAATGTTACAAATACGTTTCGGTGTCTTTCTCCACCATCATCAGTTTGTCTAAAATATACATTTTACATTTATTATCAATTTAATTAAAAAAAACTTTCACAAAATTAACCTATTAAATTTCAAATCACACACATATTAAAAAGTACAATTTGGGACCTTGGTTCCCAGGTGATGAGTCGGGATAAACATGTTCGGGAAAAGACTAGAATCTATTGTTTAGAGATCTAAATTTGACTTACGTATATAGTTGCTACCAACTTCACATTTGACTGGTCACTGAATTTTCCATATTTTATTCGATATCAAGCGATCAAATACATGCGATCATCTAATTAGCGTATGATACACAGAGCTAAGATTGTCTGTATCTGATCTGAAATTTATTGCATTCTGATGTTTCTTAATTTGTATCATTTCATGGATTCTTCTCTTATTATAGTTGTCCTCATTGATCAATATTTGTGTGTTATCGAAATCAAAATCATGCAACTTTTGTTGTGCATGTTGTGCTAATGCTGTTACATTTTCGCTAACCTTTCTTAAGCTATATTTATGTTCGTATATTCTTTTCTTTAAATATTGCCCTGTTTGTCCTATGTATGTGTTGGCACAGTTCAAACAGTCAATCTTGTATATTACGTTAGGTGTGTCCAACTTATCACTTCTAGGCTTAAATTTTGTGAAACATTCCCTTACCAAGTTGTTTTTAGTTCTTTCCGCCACAGTAATATTATGTGGCTTCAGAATACTCTTTATTTTTGTGTTTATCTCCGGCATGCACGGTAATGATACATACCTGACTTCACCTTCTTTTATCTTATTTACACCATTCATGCTGTTCCATTTATTTGAATTGTAGATTTTATTAATTCTTTGTTTTATTATTGGTTCAAAGAAAGCTTTGGGATAGCTGTTCATTATTAGTACCCTTTTTATTTTTTCAAGATTTTTTGATCTATATCTACAATGTGCCAATTTAATCGCTCTATCAGTAAGAGCTGTTACAACACTTTTTTTATATTGTATAGGTGCATATGATTGGAAATTCAATTATCTACCAGACCACACATCCTTTGTGTACCAGTTTGTTTTTATTTCCTCATTACCGTCATATATAACAGTCATATCCAAAAAGTTTATCGATTTGTTTTTGTCTTCCTCAATGGTGAATTTAATGGTCTCATGGAATGCATTAAATTTATCTAATGTGTTGAACTTTTTGGTTTGGCAGGCACATTATGCAGTCATCCACGTATCTTTTAAAGAATATGAAACAAAGTATTGTTTGTCACATACATAAATGATAAAATAATATACACAACAGACCCAGAATAATAATTTTGTATGACTCAAGATCCCTGGAATATATAATTTCAATTTTACTTTTAGGCTACTTTTACAGTAGTGACATGATCATTTGGCAGACTATTAGTATAGGTAAATATTACAAATGAAACATTGCTAAAACCCTCTTAAACTTAAGAATATTTATTGTTTTCATAAAATACGATTCTAGAAGTTTTCGAGTAAAAAGTGCTGCGGAATCCACGCAATCAGGCAGCTAAATGTCAACATTACACTTAGGGTTAGTTTTTAAGTTATGCTCCTCAAAACTTTAAATGTATAATAATGTTGGACACACATCAAGTTTACCTTAATTTGGTCCTTCCAAGCCTTCTGCATGATAGACGAGGAAACGTCGTGTGATTATTAAACAAGTTAATTCTTCTTACAAAATAAAAGTTGTTAAAAAAGGTAAAAGTTGCTGCTATTGAACTGCTGAAGTCATAGTGAAGGTAGTACCTACTCAAAAGCAATGTGCAAAAAAATGTATAGGTCCTAAGTCGGATGGATCACTCCAATCTCTTCTCTAGTGTAGAGTTAGAACATCTTAGCTCATAGAAGTGACGAATTTTGAGCATTTCAAGATAAATTCAATAATATTTTAGATTTTTTCTTATCCAGCGACTTGAGATATTGTGCAAATAACACGTACAGAGTGGATTTTTAAAGCCTTGAGTTATATGCATATATGTATTATTCAGCAGTATTATAGGGCGACTTGCAAATCGATTTCATAGAAATGCCATAAACAACCAGCTCTGATTATTAGTGTGTGTTATAATTAGTGGACATTTAAAATTAAATTTTTATGCGATTTACTCTAATTAGCAATTATTAATTATAGAACCTTACTGTGATAATTAAACTTTCTGTAAATTCGTCATTAAATAAGCAGCATTAGGTGTTGCAAATAAAAAGTATCCCAACTATTACCAAACTTCGCAATCACGTTAAAAATACTTTGTAATGTACGTGGAAGTCACTAATTTCGACGTCATATCGACCCTATTATCATAGTAAAATGACGTCCATAAGCAGCGCTTTCCTGTGCGCTGCTTATGGACAAACCTATGAAAATATCAGTTTTTGTGGTTTGTTTTGTCATGTTTAAAAAAACCGCATCGTACGGTTAAAATAATAAATTGGGCGATAATATTCACCCACACGTTTATTCCATACATTGCACAACAAGTAAATGTGTAGTTTATGATAATTCAAACAAATACAAAAAAATACCTAGTATTGATAATCAGACAATTAAAATAATGAAAAATAAACAAATACAAAAGTATACTTCTTGAAAAAAAACTTCTTCTTATCTTACCAAAAACTAATTTTGTTTAGCTTTGGAAGATTTAGTTCTGCTGAACGTTTAACAGATAATAAAAATAACAGATATTTCAGAATTAATAGAATATCCATCTAGTGCTGCATAAACAGAATGTGCTTGATTGTGTTGCTGAGTTTCGAGGCTTGCATTGATACTGCGGATTTAACAAGATGAAAATAGCAAAATCAAAACAAAATCATAGTAGTAGTAGTAGTAAACATCTTTATTACTAAGAAAAGGCTATCGACCTATCGAACTATAAAAACATAAAATAGTAGGTAAAACAAATCATGAAAAAGCTAACTTCTCTTTTAAACGAGGATTATCTTTCAAATGATTATACAGGGTGATACAAAATTGGCGTCATTCCTCTGGGGGTGTTTAGGGAATGCAGGAAAAACAGTAAAAAAAATCATTCTAATTACAAACTGAGATATTTGCAAAAAAAACTTGATTAGAAAATCGACAACAACGTGTTTCAATGTAATTTACCTCATTAACATTACGTAAATACCTGTTGTTTCTTAAATATTCGTAATATATGGTAAATTAAACAGGATTCGTTAAACGTAGGTTGCTGTAAAATTGTTCTTTTATTGTCATCATAACCTCAAGTTGAAGTAAACATTTCTGTGTTTAACTCCAAACAAGTTTGTGCCGTGTTTCTCAAGCACACGGCTTCTCAAGCAGCTTCTCGTATTCGGCTAATTAATTCGTGCTCAATTTGTACCGGTGTTCGGGAAACCAGAGATTTAATGTGTCGTTGTGTCCTGTTTATCTTACATTCATCGTAAGGTTGTAGCCCTTCCTTGTGAGTTGTTGTGCAATGCTCTGACTACTCTTGGAAGGCGCTGCTGCATTTATCTCCAATATCTATTCCTCTATGTCTGGAACCCGAACCCCTCTTGGTCGTCCACTATCTGCCTCAATTCCTGGAGCCAATCGTCCAGTGTCTCTAGCCCTTTGTCGACGTAAGTTCTTACAGACACACACAAATCTCTGACAGTCCTACCAAAGGAAACATATATTTTGTAATATGGTAATTACCGACAAAAGTAGTTTTTTAATATCTAATATGTGCTGAAACTTGTTACTCTATTAAAAGACGTCGAAACTTTTTCCTTCGGTTTAATGTTTGTTGGAATGCTATGTATATAGCATAGTGTTTATTTTAAATATTCACTTGTATAAATTCTCTCCTAAGTATTTCTTCAATCTCTTTAAAGCGAAAATGTCCGCCGTACGAATCTCATAAAACTATGCTGTTTTAATAACGATATCTCACGTCTCTTTTGCGATCGCTCCAGGCGACTTCTTTTATACATTATAAATGTAGACTTAGCTTGGGAATAGTCAACAAATTTAAGGAAAGCATTTGACACTTTTCCTTCAGGTGGAGGGCCGTGTCGTTCTAATAACTTAAAAGCTCCGTTTCAGTTCGAGTTTGTCTGAAATTTGGTGTGAGATTATTAGCTCTACATCGATATAAATTCAAGTCGCACGTTACACCGTCCTGTGTAGCCGGCCATACAATGTGCAAAAGTCAAATTTGAAAGGCCACTTCGATCCGATCTAGACGTGTGTTAGAGATCCATGCGACCTGATAAGCTCGTGCGACTAAAAGCTTTCGAAGAAAAACTTTTATACCGATACTGCTTATTTTCGTTCATACATATTTTCCATTCATTTCTATATTCTCGGGTATGAAGATGTATGGTGTCTGGAATTATAAGTTGTTTATTTCGACTTCATTTGCCAATGGCAACTTTGGTGGTGAACCCTTTGTTCATTTCACCTGCTTGTCACTAAATGCTTTATCTTAATTTAGGTAGTGGTTAGTTTAGCAAACGCTTATATTTTAAAGCTCATTAGTTAAAACTGTAATTGTTTGTTGATGTTGACTTGTACGGAATTACTGTTATGTTTCGATATAATCTTAATGGCTCCTTTTGTAATTAATTTATTTAGAACTAGTCAAGGTGACAACTTACACAGTTAATAAGTTTGAATTCGAGACTTGTTTTTGAAACTGCTATCTTACACAAATAATTTTAGTTTATTTCTTGAAGATATCAGCTCTTAAAGGTGCAATTTCAACTTTGCTAGTTACTAATGTTTTAAAGTCCATCAACGTCCATCATGGATAAACCTATTTTCCTTGGGTAGATTCTCATACGGCCGAATCATCGCAACTGAAGAGATGATCACTGTACAGTTATACTAAGATAGTATCC
This sequence comes from Dendroctonus valens, assembly GCA_024550625.1. Classification (NCBI taxonomy): domain Eukaryota; kingdom Metazoa; phylum Arthropoda; class Insecta; order Coleoptera; family Curculionidae; genus Dendroctonus; species Dendroctonus valens. The sequence goes on from JAJTJO010000069.1 coordinate 481,641, forward strand.
CTAAGCAACGCTTAAGCAGTTTCGGCCAGATTTTAATAGATTTCGATCTTTTTTCTATCAACTTTTTCGCTTTAAAATAGTAAGAGATTTAAGTATTGTTGTAAACAATCAAGTAGTTTGAAATGTAAAAAGTCGAAGGCCCTTCACGTGCATGACGCAACGTGAACTTCAAGCACTGGCGGAACTTCGACTTTCGTCTCTTCTACCGTAATATACTATTTATGTTTGATTTTTAGTTTCGTCTATAACATTTATTTATTTACTTTTTGTTGTGTATATTTTCCTGACTGTACTTCAATTTTTTCCAAAAAAATTCCTGGGTTTCAGTCAATTTTATTGTTTATTATTTAAAATGTCACAAATATGTTTCGGTGTCACATTTGATTGGCTATTCTAGCCAGTAAATAGCCAGTCAAATGTGAATGTAGAAACAACTATACACACAAACTGATGATGGTGGAGAAAGACACCGAAACGTATTTGTGACATTTTAAATAATAAATAATAAAATTGACTGAAACCCAGGAATTTTTTTGGAATTTATTTACTTTGGGATTTAATACTTTGGGAGTGCACAATCTTAAAAAATCGGGGATGTCGAAAAATAGTTTGGGCGCCTCGTCCAAAAATCGTACACCTTAAGGGATTTTGTTAAGAAATTTAAAATTGCGTCCTTCTTGCAATTCACGAAGCCAAAATCTTCCAATCCTATCACCAATGCTCCAAGGACAATGATCCAAGACCTAAATCACGATAAAATTAAAGACGTGCATGTACTAAATGTATGTCCTCAATGGCCAGTTGGAAACATCAAACATTATAAAAGTGAAGTAAACGGAGCGATTAGAAGACACGATGGATATACGACGTCGGTAACCGTGAATGAGCGAAGAAAAATATCCATGCGAAAGGCTCACTTTGTTTTTGGACGCAATGATTTTTTTAAAATAGATGGTTAATGTAATGATAACTTTCAAAGACAGAGAAATTAGCACAAACACCGCTACCAAAATATATAAAGCTATCTGTAGACCCTTGCTAGACTATGGACATATACTCATGACCAACGGAACAGAAAGGATTGGACAATACCGACAAGACAAATGGCTAGAAACATGTAAAGAAATACAGAAGGACAAAGGCAAAACATACTGGCGAAAAATTAAGAAACTGGCGCAATACAGGAAGACTGGCACTACTGACACAATTGACGAAAACGGAATAGAACGTTACACAGACAAAGAGAAAGCGGACGCATTCGCCAGACACTATCAAAGGGCCTTCAGCATATCGACAAACCCTAACTTCGACAATGACAACTGGAACTTGATCAACGACTTTTACTTGAACTATTTTAGCAGCTCACCAAACTACACCTACAAACTGATCACAGACACAGAGTACGATGAAGCCCTAGCGCACATCAAAAACACTGCACTGGGGAAAGATAAAATTAAGGCAAAACTCTTGAAAAGCCTAACTCATGAAACACACAAACTGATCCTAACTGAGTTGAACCACTGCATCACAAATGGCAGAAACCCAGAAACATGGAAAAACGGCTTAATAATCCTTATACCCAAAAATGGACTGGACAATACACAACCGAGCAACTACAGACAACGTTATATACAAACAACAGAACAAATTGCACTAAGACTAATAACACGAATAAGACACCCCCAAAACCCACTACACAACCCCTCCACCCAACTACTATACGAACGCACAAACATGACAAAGATTTCGGAAAGACTCATACATCTACAGACAAAATAGGACAAACAACCCCTACAACTGGACCATACTGAATCCCTGTTTCCCTACATCAACGCTACTCGAACACTGACAAACGCAACTGACTACTGGACAATAAAATAATTTTTTCTTGTCATTGGAATTGGAAAGTTTATTAATAAGATTGTTAACGTAGAATAAGAGAATTTTCATATTTATTTTTTATTCAGATTAAGACTACATGTATTAAGCAAAGGCAGAAAGACCGATAGGTCGATAGCCTTTTTTTTTAGAAATAAAGATGTTTACTACTACTACTGTAATGCTAAAGTTACTTCAAAGGTTATGAAATTTAAATACGTTTCTTTAAGAAGAAACACTGAAAATTTAGGAGTCCACCTGCACATGTGCACCTATTGAACATATAGGAACCGCCACTATGCAACAGATATTTATGTTATGTTAATTACGTCGAAAATTATTGTGAAAACAAAAGAAACGTCATGTTCAGGTGTAATAAAATAACCAGTTGCCAAATTTCTGACTTAGTTTTTGCGAATATCTTAGTTTTCTGTGAAGTTCCTAAAATTTCAAATTCATGTTCCAAGATTTCTTTCTCAATTCCTAAAACTTCATGTTTCAAGATCCTTTAGATTATTTTTCTTGTAATATCTGCTTTGTTTTCATTATACCACTTAATTATTTTGAAATCCTCTTTGATGTGGCGTTTAGTTGTTTTGTGTGATTCCCTTTAATATACGATTAATGCCCACGTGACCCCGCTTCCTTATTTTCTTTGACTTTCTTCGACATCTTACTTTTTTTATTAGTTTGTACGATGCTTTGCCCGTAGCATTCTTGCTTAATAAGTTCTAAGAATTCGTTAAATGATTCTTAAATAATTTAATTCACTCTTAAATAATTTAATTATATATTTTGAGTATTATTATTGATTCTTCTCCTTTACCACGTCTAACCATATATCAATTTCCACGTGTGCTCGAGTACAACATGAGCTTGAGCAGTACTTTTACGGAAATTTGGTAAGAAAAATAGAGCTGCAATCTGGACACTCACATTTTTTCAATTTCAGGACACTAGGTACCACTCTAAATGCGAAATCATGCAAGTTTGTCAAATGAAGCAAGATTTGAGTGACCAAAAACAAGTTACTTTGATGTGGAAGAGCTGATCAATTTTATTCGTTTGAACTTTCTGAATGAGTTGCACGAATGTTATAGATGCTGAAGCCGTATTAAGAAAAAATAATCAATACATCAATTAGTACGAGTATGATGGCAATAGTCTTTTGCTTCCAATATCTTCCTTTATCATTTTATTTTTCGATGATGTGCAGTCAAAAAATGTATTCTAATTTCAATCAAAATAGTGTTCCTACATATACAGCGATATATTTTGACATCCCCAGTAGTTTAGTTCATCCTAAGGCTGGAGATAATTGTATTTGGAACAACATTTACAGGAATCCATGCACACTTTTTATCAATGTATGCCTTTTCTCAGTATAACAATAGATAAAATTGTGCAAAATAAATCAACTTTTTTGTGGTTGTCATTGTGTAATCGTAGTAAATGCCTACTTTGCTGGCTGCGGTTATACCAATCTTATTATTATCTTCATCGGAAGCTCGGAGAAGAATAAAATATTAAACTATTTTTAAATAAGTCTAACTTATTTTGGAAATAATAATGATTTTTTGTTAAACTTCAAGAACAGTATTCTTCTCAAAATAATAAAAAGCATTTTATTAAATTATTAAAATGGTCTTGCATTGGGCGTATTATCTGAGACCAGGCTAAGTTCTCAAGTAGGTATATGCTTATTAATAAATACATAGTGGAAGGTTTCTGTGTCTCAAGTAAAATTTAGTACCATCAATTGTGTTTAGTAATTAACTTTAAAACGCATTAATTGTTTATTAACTTTGAACTGTTGATTAGTCTTGAATCGAAAACGAATCGTCCAATATTTATAAAACGTTGATGTGAAAAACTGATATATCAAATAATAACATCCATCTCGATCGTTTTGATTCAACCTCCATCTACAACCCTCGACATTTTTACAGATGTATTTTACAGTGTAAATAGAAGATTTACGTCGAAACGACGACGACATGAATGTCAGCTTATTAATTGCGTGACTCTGTCAGCTTTTATTAGTTCAAAAAGCGTACAAGGGCAAAGCACTGTACCGGTGTATCGTGCATAGCGGTCGAATGCTTCTTACCGTGGGGTTCAGTTCAATATAAATGTACTGATTCGACGAAAATTTTCATAAAATATGTTGAGCTTTGTCTGCATTTTTTCCTCTGAGTCGAAGCAAGTCTATCCTATGCCCTGCAAATTTACTGGAAGTTGGTAGGCTTAGCTTAAAACTGACAATACTCAACAGCGGCAAAACCACAAAGATTCATAATTTTCTAAAGAATGAGGCATTTTCTTTGCAATGGATTCCCTTCAGCGTAGGGTATTAGGTTCAACAAATCCAGAAGTGCCATCATTATATGGAGTTTCAATGGCAATAGAAAAATACTTCATCAAAATGTATTTCTGGCAAATACATTTAGGACATACATTACGTTAGAAAGATAGAACTAGAAACTGTTTATAGAAATAAAGTCCAAATCAGTGATAGCAGTGCCAATTTATTTGATAGTCAAACTCTCTAAACATTAATAATAGAATACCGTCTTATGTTCGTGAATTCACCGTGAAATGGTTCAAATGTGGTTTTCTCTCAGAAACATCTTATTCAGCATCAGAGAATCACAATATCGTCAGTCTGGCAAGAAAATATACGGTTTTGAAACTTACTCGTTCTGGTTATTGTTCCAAGTCCGATATTTGTTTTAGCCGGTGTTTGTAACTTCCAATATTGCTATACAATAGCTGTAGGCAAGATAAACGGGTTTCGAAATCTTTATTTAACTAGAAAGCGAATTTTGATATTGTGTCCTTCATATTTGCTTGATTGTTGTTCATCTTACAAATTGAAGCAAGGTGTATAACTTTTTAAAATAAAAAGTGAACCAAAAGTGGTCCCTTTCAACATTGAATCACGTCAATAGAATGATTAAGAACAACTTAGAAATGGAATATTCACCTTGATATCCTTTGAAAATGAAAGAAACATTTTATATTTTACTTCTACTACCTGAGTTGGATTTAGTTAACAATAAACATATAAAGGCTGTACCAAACTAAGTGCGCTCTATTGACAACATTTTTTTACGCTGGTTGTGACGGTGGTATTAAAAAAACTAAACGTGGGATTGTCAGCATTATTAAATAAAATACCATCATTTTTAAATAAAACCCGTTGTATACAGGGAGATTCAAAATTGGCGTCATTCCTCTGGAGGTGTTGTCTGTGGGTGTTTTAGGAGTCCAGGAAAAAATTTAAAAAAATTGTTACTAAAAACTGAGATATTTGCAAAAAACTAGATCAGAAGGATGGCAACAATGTTCTTCAAGGTAATCTGCCTAATGAACATTACGTAAATACCTGTTGCTTCGTAATTATTAAAAACTCCAGTAACTATGGAAAAGTACAGAAAGTGACCATAAAATAGGTTAAGATAAACGGTAAATTCAACAGGTTTCGCTAAATGTAGGGATCTACTTTTTCAAAATGTCAATATAGTCAACGAGAAGTGTTCATTGTCATATCATAACCTCGAATTGATGGGTTTACAAATAAGCAGATAGTTCTGTCGTTAACTCCAAACCAGTTAGTGCCTGTGTAATCACCATATTGTGCACTCTTCTCGAGCAGCTTCTCGTATTCGGTTAATTAACTCCTGTTCAATTTGTACCCGTGTTCAGTAGACCAGAGGTTTAATCTGTCCTTGTGTTCTGTGCATCTTCCATCCGAAGTAGGAATGTAGCCCTTCCTCGGTATTTATTTGGTGCCTGGGAAAGTGTCATTGCCGAAACAGCCATGCATGCAAACTGATGATGGTGGAGAAATACACCGAAACCTCTTTGTAATGAAATAATAAACAATATAATTGACTGGAACCCAGGAATTTTATTTAAATAAAAAGGATATATATCTAAATTTATATTATTTTAATTTGATGTATGACCACTACTTTTGCAAACTTGATGAAGGTAAATAATCGATTTTAACAAATAATATGAAATTATGCAAATTGTTTCCCTGAGTAGCAGTCCGCATAACTTTCGAGAAGTGTGACCATTATATTTCCAAATGGTATTAATTAAATTAAACACAAAATTAAATTTCTCAGGTGTCAATACTTTTTATCGCAAATTTCATCATTCTAATTTATTACTTTATTTACCATGCCACCATATATGTTTTAGTCATAAAATTAATTTCCTTTATTTACTTACTCTGTACTTCAATCAATTAAAATTGCAGGTACGTTAAGTGCTCAATCACTATTTACGACTCACCATAATTAAAAGTTTTCCGATCGTAACTATGTTCATGTCTTTTAAACTGACATATCTATTGCAAAATCTCATTTAGCACTTGTATCAACAAAAAAGTAAATAGACAGGTTTTGATTAAAACGTTATTATTCCATTTGTAGACAGTTTAAATTGCTATATTACAATTTGAAAAAAGTACAGGCGTAAATAAATTGATTGTAAATGAAACTTATCTGCAGGCAAGATACTTTCATACTCGTCCTAATCCATAAACGCGTCTACTAGTCTCCTACTGTTGTAGGTTTATTTATTCTGGGTTGATTGATTTATCAGGAAGAACAAACACGTTCAGATGTATTAAAATTGACGTTTAGAGCCACTTATATCAAGTATATAATTTGTTGTAGCACTTTTACTGTAGAAAGTAACAATATCGGTTCTTTATCATTCCGGGTATTCATATATAAAATGTGCTTTATTTTTAAGATTATTGGTCTACAAGAACTGCAACTAAGTAATTAAGTCTTCTTTGGATTATTCCCCATACAGACACATTTTACTTTCTTCTTTCTTTCTTAGGGTGCCTTATTCATGTTAATAAATGTTGGCAGTAATTACGACGAATGCATCTCGATATTTTTAAAATAATCTGTGGGAGTCAAGATTGGTTCAGACCCTGAAGTTCTTTAGGTATGAGTGCCTCTTTCCGCCCGTACCGCCCCGTCCCTCTAAGTTTTCTTCCATTATCAGCTGCAGAAGTTCATGCTTGGTATTGAGCAATATGAGGCCAAGATACGTAATTTTTCTTCGCTTCACTATGGTCATGAGTTCTTTCTGTTTGTTCATTCATCGCAGTACTTTCTCATTAGTAATGTGAGTAGTTCAAGATATCTTTAGCATTCTTCTGAACATTCTTGTCACATTTGCAAGGCATCGAGGTTGTTGATCTTGTTATCTTTTAACATCCAAGTTTTGGCTCCATATAGTAGCACTTATTTTTAAGAAAATAATAACCTTTCACAAATAAAACCGCTAATAACCTTTCACAAACTGGTATTTTAGTTCTATGTAAAGACTTTGGTTAGTAAGCCATTTCCTCAAATTAAGAAATTTTGTACTATCCTATTCAATTCGGCAGATTATTTCAGTATCTGGATTTAAGTCTTCAGCCCAGAAGACACTGACCACGCAGGCCCAACGCGGACGAACTCCGTTGGTTCATCAAAACATGAGTCTTACATTTAGAACAAATTTACAGCGAAACTTATTAAAATACATCGTATCATTATCCTGATATTTCAAGAAACATATTGTTTTGAAGAATTTTGACATTGTTTCTTAATAAAAGTGAAGTCTTCTTTTGAGTCAAAGAATGTCGCAGTCACCCTTTGATCATCGTGCGTACGGTCACTCTGTATAAACAAGTTGCAAGCGTAATGTACTATAAAGTTAAGAAAACAAAGCTATTTAACTAATAACATTTAAGCAAATATTGACGTTTGCTTCGAAGTAAGAAATTCCCTACTTTCTAACGCAAAAAGTTACCACTTCGAATATGTAGTATTATCAAATGAAACGTGGTCCTAATTCGTCCTCATTTTATACAAAAATTAAATTTACCAAGTCAATTAATTAATTTAAAAATGATTAAAATCATTGTCGTATGTTAGCTCGAAGTATGGTAGAAGCGTTGCAAAGCGCATATGAGTATTCTTAACACTTTGTGTACTGTACTGTGTTATAATAGCCAAATGCCTTTTATACTTAAATACGCAAAATGAAATACACTAAAGCTGCAGAAAAAAAGTATAGACTAGAAGAGGAAATCGAGTCCTGTTCCTTGTCCGAATCTATTATCTAGCATTTCGAAAGTTAAAAAATCCACTTAAACATCAGTGAACGATTTCAGAGCTTCAACACGTTTCACCTACTAATAATTAACAGATTACTGAGGAAGCAGAAATTAACGATTTGGAACACCATAATTCTTGCTTACGTTAGAATCGTGTAGAATCTATGCAATTAGTTATGGCATATTTAGGTTTGGCTCTTTTCTAGATTTATTTTATCCTCTTAGAACTTGATTGTTATTACTCACATATAGAATATTTACGTTTTCAACCAAAATAATGTTTTAGAATTTAGCCAAATTACTCCGGGTTCATCTTCATCATCATCATCAAGCCTTTAATTGCGCCCAGTATTGAGCATAGGCCTCCCTTCCTCTCCTCCAGTTCTCTCTGTTTTGTGCTGTTCTCGTCCATCCAAATCCTGCCACTCGTTTTATGTCGTCATACCATCGCATACTTGGTCTTTCTTTTCCTCTCCTTCCTTCCCAGGGTCTCCAGCGTATTATTCGGCTATTCCATCTGTCGTCTGTAAGGCGGGCTATATGTCCTGCAAAATTCTACTTCAGGTTTGTGACTCTTTCCACTGTATCTACGACCTTTGCGCTCTGTCTAATCCATTCGTTTCTCTTTCTGTCTCTTAGTGTTACGCCAATCATAACTCTTTCCATGGCTCAATGTTGTCCTCAATTTATTCACCATGGTTTTTGTGAGAGTCCAGGTCTGTGCTCCATATGTTATCACCGGTACTACACACTGTTCAAATATTCTTGTTCTAAGGTATTGCGGTATCTTTCTATCCTTAAGTATATGGCTTAATTTGCCTAATGCCGCCAATCTTAGTCTCCTTCTCCTTTCAAGCTCTATCTCCTTGTTACCCTTTCCCATCTCTATTTATTGTCTCAGATATATATAGTCTTGAGCATTTTCCAGCCCGTTGACTGTTATTTATACTTGGTCTTGGCTCATCTTTGTTTTTGTTTTATTCATTTTTAGACCGATGTTTGAAGATTCTCTGTATAGTTCGGAAAGCATTTTTTCAAGGTCCGCTGTGTTGGCGGCGAATAGAACAATATCATCTGCAAATCTTAAGTGTGATATTTTGGTTCCACTTATATTCAATCCCATATTTCCTCATTCAAGGTTTTTGAAAATTCCTAAAGTAAAAAGTTTTGGGGATATTGTATCTTCTTTTCTGATACCTCTTTTCATTTCAATGTTGTCTGTTTCTTCGTGTATCCTAATTTTTGCATTTGCTCTTTGATATATATTTTTATGAAGGTTCTTGTACCGATGGTCTATTCGCGCTTTGTCTAGTTACTCAAATATTGCCCAATATATATGTTCTACGGAGTCAAATGCCTTCTCGTGGTCCACGAATGCCATGTGTATTGGAAAGTTATATTCGGTCCACTTTTCTATTATGATCTTTACTGTAAGTAAGTGGTCATTAGTGCTATACCTTTGCGGAATGCGGCTTGTTCTACCAGTTGGTAGGTATACAGATTATTTGTATTTCTGTTGGTTATGATTCGGGTAAAAAGCTTATACATATGAGACAGCAAGCTAATTTGTCTATAGTTTTCCAGCATTGTTCGATCTCCTTTTTGAAATAATATAATTATTTTTGCCTCATTCCAATTCGTGGGAATTGTTTGTTGTTCTATACAGAGATTGAAAAGGTGCTTTAGCTGCGGTATGACAATTTCTTGTGCATCCTTGAGCATTTTCGCGATAATATCATCTGGTGTTTTCCTTGTTTCTTCCTTAGGCATTTAAGGTTTTTGTTTTCTTCAATCACCTTCTCTGCCATTATTCTATAGTTTCCTATTCTTTCTTATCATTATCCTTGCCTCTCTTCTGACATTTTGGTTTTCTTCCGTTGCGTATAAACCATTTTTATATAGAGTTCGTCTTTCCTTTATCTTTAGTTTGGTTTCGCATGATATTTTGTTTGTTTTTCTTGGCTTTCTTTCTGCCACTTCATTTGCTACTTTCTTCATTGCTCCTGTTATGTCGGATGTAACTTGGTTGATGCCGTCTGTTGTCATTATGTTGTTTATGTGGCTCTGTAGTTTTTGCTTGTATGTTTCCCTGTTTTGATGGAGCATTTCCGTGTCTACTATTTTTTGGTTGTTTCTTCCGTATTGCCTGAAGCGTGTTTTTTTTCAGGATCATTTTGGCTCTCATCAATCTATGGTCACTCCCTGTATTGAACGAAAAATTGTTAAAAATACTAAAGCTACATAAAATTGAGAAACTCGCAAGAATAAAAAAAGTTCCACATTGTAGTTAATTGCCAATAACTTGTAGCTTTATTCATTAATTTACAAACGTAATGGGTGCAACGACAAATATAAGAAATGGGATAATTTTGCTGATGGAACTATAAATTCGCCAATCAGTGGAGTGTTTGTCTCAATCACCTGAAAAGAACTCAGAGGTTCAAACTTTAATTTTCAGTTGAGCCCCCAAAGTCAGCGATCTCTCGCTGAATAAGTTTTATGACAAAACTGCACAATGCATCAATAGGTTTACAAGCCTAATTCTGATTTTTTTTGTATCAGTTATCAAGCCTAGGCCTGGCTTTTATCAGACACAACACGGTCATAATAGTTGCTTATGTGCAATGTCTTCAGTATAATATCAGCAATCAGCTTTTCTGACAATCTTCACTATTTCAGGAGAATCAAAGCGCGTGTAATACACAACACACTTATTTATTATAAATTTTGAACCAGTTTAAAGTTTCTCCCAAAAAGGTATATGATGAATTTCCAATATTGTTATACATTTTAAATTTGGGAGAGCGATCGATATTCGATCGTTGACATCAAGCACATTTGAGATTATCAACAAAATTATATCTGTATGCATTGCTGCTGCTGTAATTTTGCATTAAAAAATTATAGAACCATACATTTTCTAAACAGAGTTTTTTCATAAATTTATTCCGGTTTTGCAATTTTATTTGTATTGCTTAGACGTACTAATAGTTTGCCAATTATCAGTGAACTACTTTAAAATCTTGTCATGGAGCCAAGTTAAAGGCGGTGTCTCTAGAAATACACTTTATTCATATTTAAACATTTTTGCGTACTATTTCAGTAAGCCCTAGTCGCCCCTTAAAAGGAAGGAGAGTTCTTTTGAAAAAAAATATTCGACTTCGTAGTGAAAGGAAATATTTTAATAATGTATCTATAAGTAAAAAACTATATGTATAACGAGGTTTTATCGCAAAAATAATTGAACCAATAGATTACATTGATTTAAATAATTACGTCCGCCAAACTTATGAGCGACCGATGATGAATTTGGTTTTGAACTGATGGAAAACTCAGGAATTTGAACACAGGATTTCTCCTGATTGATTTTGAAAATAACAAATCTCAAATGATATTCGTAGGTGTCCACCAGTTAATTTTAAACATAATACAAAAATTGTTCAGAAGAAATATCTACGGATATCTGTATAGAAAATATTTTAGATTAACAGAACAAAAATAGTTTATGGAGTTTTAAACATTTATAATTGATTTGTTAGGGTAGCAAGTTTGAATTCGAATCAAATGAGATATAAAACTGTGGCAGCCAAATTTTAAAACATGGTTTATGTGTGGCTGCGAAAAAACCTGCTGTTTGGACTGAAGGATATAGATGTTACCAAGAGTTGAAATTTTATAATACCAATATCGGCTCTGATGAGCTACTTATCGTTTAATGGTGAAGCTAATGATTAAAAAGTCGACTATGTTTAACAGAGAGTTAAAGTGAAACTGTTCAGCGAGGTCTTTGTGAAAAGAAAAGAAGCCGCTATGTCCTAACAACTAATTCCCTTTTTGAGGAAACACATAGTTTCTGTTAACGTTAAGGAATCATGCAAATTTACAATTTAGACACCGACAGAATTAGTAGTAGTAAACATCTTTATTTCTAAAAAAGGCTATCGACCTATCGGTCTTTCTGCCCTTGTTTAATACATGTAGCCTTAATCTAAATAAAAAACAAATATGAAAATTCTCTTATTCTAGGTCAACAATCTTATTAAATAAACTCTCCAATTCTACATATTATGACAAGAAAAAATTATTTTATTGTCCAGTAGTCAGTTGCGTTTGTAAGTGTTCGAGTAGCGTCGATGTAGGGAAACGGAAGCGGGATTGTCTGGTTGGACTTTTAAGACAAAGGGGATTCAGTATGGTCCAGTTGTAGGGGTTGTTTGTCCATTTTGTCTGTAGATGTATGAGTCTTTCCGAAATCTTTGTCATGTTTGTGCGTTCGTATAGTAGTTGGGTGGAGGGGTTGTGTAGTGGGTTTTGGGGGTGTCTTATTCGTGTTATTAGTCTTAGTGCAATTTGTTCTGTTGTTTGTATATAACGTTTTGTCCTTTCTGTTCCGTTGGTCATGAGTATATGTCCATAGTCTAGCAAGGGTCTACAAATAGCTTTATATATTTTGGTGGCGGTGTTTGTGCTAATTCCTCTGTCTTTGTAGGTTAGTGATCGGAAGTGTTTTGTTCTCTTTATAGTTTCTGCCCTGATGTTTCGTATGTGTTTAGTGAATTTAAGTTTGTGGTAATTGTGATTCCAAGGTATTTTACGTCGTTTTTTGGTTGTGTCGTTTGGCCGTCTGCAGCTATTGTAGGGGAGTCAGCGTTGAGTCTGTGGTTTGTGAGCACAAGTTGCTTTTTTGACGCGTTTGGTGTTAGTCTCCATTTATAAAACCATGTCATTGTGTTGTTTGTTAGTGTTTGGAGTCTTTGAGCTGCTCTCTCAGTAGTTTTGTCATGTACAATAAGTGCCGTGTCGTCTGCGTATTGTAATATGTATGCCGATCTGTCGATTTGATTTTTGTCTGGTAAGTTGTAATTGTATATGTCATGGCAGTATATATTGTAGAGAAACGGTAAGAGCGGGGATCCTTGAGAAAGCCCTTGTTCAGGGGAAAAAGAAAATGACAGTGTTTTGTCAATTCGTACTTGTAGTTGTCTGTTTTCTTTGTCGTTGTCTCTTTATGGTGTGTAGTAGATATGTTGGTGTGTGTAGTTTGTATAGTTTGTATAGTAAGCCTCTATGCCAGACACTATCAAAAGCCTTGTTAATGTCCATAAACAGGCAAGCTGTCTTTCTGTCAGTTAGGTGGGTAGCCGACAGAATTATTAACAGCAATTTTTCAAAATTGTGCAGCATTTGGCAAGTTCATGTCCACAAAGCTCTACTGAATTTTCTCGCGCCGCTCACTTGCAATGCGGTTTTTAATTTTTACAATACTCGTTGTTTATTTGTTAAAACGGATGTTGATCTATAATACGTTGAAACATCCTTTACTTTAGCATAGCACGTCATAATTGCACAAGTTTGGCTGAAATCTTTAAAACCGGTTTGATTAACAAATAAACCAAACACCCAGATCCTTCTCATTGCTTAATTTATAAAGCCAGTGGACTTTAAAATAATATCAGATTTGAGGGCAGGCAGCAGTGTAGTCTGGGGATGCATTCATTAATCTATTGTGACAGCCCGGTGTTAACTACACGCTACATCGGTAATTACCGGCGACAGACGCGACATCGATACAGACCCATCTTCTTGGAAATTTATGTTATGATCGACCAACCCCGATCCTTACTTAATTGCTCCCAATTTTCCTCCAAACAATTAATTACCATTTTCGAATCTGAATGCTTGGCATGCAATTTAATCTGCACGTCTCAAGCCGTGAGACATTAATATTTGCATTTGTCAACCAGTTTTTCTAGCTAAATTTGCATGCCATAAGAAATTTGAAACTATTCATTTTACTTGACTTAAAATTAAAGCTTCTTACAGATTAGAAGCTAATAAACTCCAATTTAAGTTTGGAATTGCTTCTGGAAGCTGTACGGGCATTTACAATGGTCCCAATTCATTCTAATGTATTCCTGGGTTTCAGTCAATTTTATTGTTTATTATTTAAAATGTTACAAATACGTTTCGGTGTCTTTTATCCACCATCATCAGTTTGTCTAAAATATCCATTTTACATTTATTATCAATTCAATTAAAAAAACTTTCACAAAATTAACATATTAAAATTCAAATCACACACATATTAAAAAGTACAATTTGGGACCTTGGTTCTCAGGTGATGAGTCGGGATAAACATGTTCGGTAAAAGACTAGAATCTATTGTTTAGAGATCTAAATTTGACTTACATGTTTAGATGTTTCTTCCTTTACATTTGGTTGGATATTGAATTACCTATTGTATTCGATATCGAGCGAGTGCCCGAAAAACCTATCTATATTTCGCCTTTTCTTTGCATTCTTGGAATTGCTCTGTAATTCTTCAATATCAGCTGTTTACATTTCATTTACCTGGTCCAATCAGTTCATGAAGGAGCCAGCCGTGGAAGGAGCTGAACTTATGAGAATTGCCAATATCAATCACAAGGTGGTTGAAACTAGATGAAGCAGACCACATTCGATAGTACTAGTTTTTCGCTTGAATTTTTCTGTTTCTTTTTTTATTTAAATCAATAAATCATGTATTGTTGCATTTTTCGTTACTTTAGTGGAAACTTCGGACTTCGCTTGAAGAAAAAAACCTCCAAAATTTGACTTTTGACTTGAAACTTGGAATTTAATGTTAAAATAACATTCTGAACAACTTTTTCTAGTAACTTTTTCCGATGTCTCTAACGCATTGCAAAATATAGCAAATTGCACATATTCGCAAAGTCGTAGTTGGCTGCGCTTTCATATGAAGTTTTTTTTTGCGGTGAGATTTGGTAAATGCTCTCTTACGCGCACCCAGGGCTAATGTTCTGGCGCTCCGGGCTGTATGGGACTCCAGCTTAGCTGTTGAACCACTAAAACCGTTCCTCACCTCCGAAGTGGTGTCAGCACCGAAGCACCACGGTAATTTGTGTCCTATTGTGCCTGCGTATTTTACTCCCTCATTATTCCTGTGTATTCAATCAATTCCAGAAGAATCTTGAGGGGGTACGCATGACCTGGTCTGGTAGAACTTCATCTCCTGCCAGGAGTCTTCGTCTACCAGTTGCATATGACGTCCAGTGACACATAATATGTAGAGTGGTTTCGTCCTCTAATTCGCACCCCCTGCAGGTCGGTTGATCGCTCAGTCCCATCCTGAAGAGGTGTTTTTTGCAGGAGGCGTGTCTTGTTAAAAAGGCCACTATCCTCCTTATTTTTTGCCTGCTGAGATCTAGCAGTTCGTTTTTACGCACTGGTTGTGGAGGTCTCACCAACTGCCTTGCGGTAAGGAGTCGCGGTGTCTCCCCCCAGTACTTTCTATGTTCTTCCAAGATCCATTGTCCAACACCCGCCCTAACTTCATCTAAAGTTGGAAATGGGTACCCTGACCAATTAAGCTCATGACGTTCTACCTCTGAGCCGAAACTGAAAACCCTGCTTCCAAAAATTAATAAAATACGGGGGTGTTTCCATCTTAAGTGCGAGACACTGTAGATGTCACATGCCTTTTCGCTCCTTCATTTTCAGGTAATAAATATTCTTCAGCCTTTGCAGCAATTACACCTCGAATATTGTGAGAGCTCAGCTAACTTTTTTTCAAATATCCAGCAAGTTTTCAAAATCTAAAATCGCTCTCATTACAACAATGCCTAAAAACAATGTCTAAAATGCCTGTTTAACTATGTCATCCCTGCACAGTACACTGTGCACTTTCATGAGCATGAGCCACTTTCCAATGGTAATATACTATTGTTAATTGATTATTTAATGCGAATTTAAAATTTTACTATCAAGGATAATCAGTCCATATCGCATGCATAAAATACAAAACTAACAAATGCGGCCTATCGATTTAACACCACCCAAATATTTTATATTATGTTGAAAGTAATTTAAAAAAATATATATTGAGGACACGAGAATTTGCCACTTTAGGAAACATTAATGTTCTCAAGGTTACACGTGCAGCGTTATCTTTATTCTTATTAATTTAGCATTTATCCAGACTTAAGACCAGTACAATTGATTCTGTATTTGAAAAATCGATTTCGAAACCTGCACTCAAGTTGTATTTCCCGAATAATTTGTTCTCTGACATCTGACAAAAAAACATTGTTTCCACTTGTGTTAACGAAGCTCAATTGAACTTAATAAATAACATAAATTATAAGCCCATTTTGAAAACTAACACAAAGGTGTGAAAAATTTAATTGAATTGCGAAAATCTATAAGGAATATCTAAAATATATACAAAGAGTCTTAAATCAGAAGTTACATTACCATCCCAGCCAAATAATTCTTAAACAATCGGATTTTTGCAACCGAATTTTGAGTACAAACGCCCACAACACAGTCACGTAATATTATTTTCAACATTACCAATTTGATGTAAAAAGTACTTTAAAATAAACATTTGTGTTGATTCTGAAACGAGTTATAGCGAGAGCTCGTTCAAACCCTTGGCTGCTATTATATAAGTCGTTCCTCAAAACACTGTTAGAATAGGCAGCGAAAAACCGATTAAAAAATAAGTGTGATAGTAAGTAAATATCTACACATATTTACATGAACACATCAACATGTTTATTATTGTTTACTATCGCTGAGGAGTTTACTTAGAACTACGCAGTTTAACTATTTCCTAATGGGCAACGCGCAATTTTCTATTCCCGATCAAATAATGATCAGTAAGAACATGCTTTTTGGTTAGTTTGGGTTAGTAGATTTGTTGCTTTCTGTTAATATTAAAATATGTATCTATAAACGTAGAAAGTAGAAATTCATTTTAGGGGCAGTGCAATTTTATATTTTGCTTATATCTTCATATTTAAACACACTGCGATATTTTCTCTGATAATCTCCTAAGCATTATTTTTCTTTTTGGAATTCGAGGACGTACCCAAGGTATGGCTTCTTCTCCAAAAAATTCAAACGATTTGAGACACTGAAAATTATCAAGGGGCTAAAGGGTATTTTGCTTAAAAGCCGCGAAAAAATCTGCAGAGTTGAAATTTCTATTGCAAAAGCCAACGGACTATAATTTTATTGATTCATAAAATGCGCAATAATATTTTTAATGAACCGTAAACACTTCATTCATATCGACCGAAGGAATTTTTGAGTTGTTAATAGAAGAAACGGATTTAAAAGAAACGTGGTGCCGCCAAAACCTATAACCACTTAATTCCATATTATTGTCACTTCAGTTAGCAAAAGTCGTATAAAATGGCAAATATATAATAATCGAAGGTACATGTTATAATTATAATATGCCCAAAAGTTACTTGCTAAATAAAACTTTCAAACAGTAAAATGTTGTTAAAGCATTTAGGAATCCAAAAAGCTTTAAAAATATTTTGCAGGTGTTGGAGACAAACACTATAGAGATCTGAAAAGACAACAGTGTGTGGGATTAATCTACAAACGATCAGATAAATTCCAAGCGCTGATAAGACACCATATAAAACAAATATGAGATACAGGAAAGCCCTGTATTAAAATAAATAAATCCTTATCAGAAATCTAATAATACTGTTGCCAATATTGAAAAGAAGATTTGACGTGTATCACATTAGCTTAAGCCTCTGTCCATATAATATTGCTTCCGTTTAAACCCGTTTATCTAATCGACGACTAATCCTTAAATATTTTATCATTACTTTTCTTTGACAACTTTTCTGCCAAGAATCAATTTTTTATTTGATATCCAGCAAACCGTTCTTTAACAATATAAGTTCGGAGATATAACAGCAGATAAAGTACTACCCGTTTGTAGAGGTTTCAACAAATAAGCAGTAGGACAACAAAGAGAATACATTATTTATTATATAAATGCTAGACTATATGATTACATATTAAGAAATTGTTAAAAACTTCATCTAAATACTCAAGTTAAGGGTGTTCCAATATGAACGCCAGGTTTGACTTTTAAATAAAACATGCCTACATATTTGTGGCATAAGTTTGGAGCATTTATTGCAAAATTAGTATTCTGTGATTTAATTAACCGTAAGTATAACTTCATCAGGTCGTAAATGGAGTAAGACATCAGACAAATGACTAGTTTCATAAAATTCTCAAGAACTGTTGCGCATACATTTGCCATTCACGACGTTGAATTTCGTCTTTTAAGGCTTTAATAGTTGTGGAGTTCGTCACATAAATTTGTGGGTTTAAAAAAAACCAAAGAAAAAAATCCAAAGGAGATAAATGTCATGATGTGGCCGGCCAATACCGATCTCCAAAACTCTGGCACGTGCTCTATTCATCAAATTTTCAAGGACTGTTGTGCATACATTTTGTGGTTTTTTAGTCATATAGAGTTGATTTTGGTGTTTTAAGGCTTTCGTCGCAGTGGGTTTGTTCACACAAACTTGTCACTTTAAAAACCCCCAATTAGCAAAGACCAAGGACGTCACATTTCAGGAGAAAACGTATTTTTCTTGACCCCTGGTGGAAAGTACGTACTTTCGCCACTGTTTTCGATGGAGAAAGCATCACTTTTACCCCTACAATAGCTCTCACCAAGCACCTTTCTGACTCGGTAACTAGCAATGGCGCAGACGTAGCAAGACAGCTTCCATGTTTGTCACTGAGTGTCAGCTGACTGTTTTGACATCATTTTCAAAACGAACATTTACACTGTTCTGATGCAACGTGCAAGCGTGCAAGCGTTCAAGCAAACCACTTCTGAAGATGCAAGCCGCATGTGCTTGCGAAACGTCAAGTAGAAATTCTACCGAACGACGGCCTAAAAACCCGAAAAACCCACTTGTTTCAAGGAATGGCCTCGAAAGTCTATCTCTTTTGATATTTAAATGTTATTTTCCCAAATGAATGGATTGGCAAGAGAGGACCCATTCAATGGCCTGCTAGATATCCCAACCTGATGATGCTCCCAAAATGATCCCTGATGATCCCAAAATGATGCAAGAAATTAGAATCATTTCTCCTAAACCGTTAGCAAGAGAAGAACATAAAATATTTGTTAGAAGAAAACAATCGGAATAAATTTGAGCAAAATATCGTTTTGTAAAGAAAATATTAAAAATAGATGAACCACATTTTCTGAAAGAATTGTTAAGTAACCTATTAGAAATGTAATCTTCCTGTATGCACAATTACTGATCTTCCAAATTACGGTAGTAGTTTGAGCTGTAAAAAGCTGAGAAACGAAAGGACTGATGCAAATTATAAGTATTATATTTTGAAGTAACAAACAAAATATGCGAATGAAATTCAAAGTGTAGTAAAGCCTGGAAAGCACCGAATCTATTGAACGAACTCAGGTTCCAATTAGAACTGCACTTTTTTAAATAAGATACCTGATCGGAACCAGGCTTTCTAAGCAAAGACATTGAAGTCAACACACGTCAATATTTGGCAGATATATTTCTTATATTTTTTGACATTTTTCTGTATTTTTATAAAAAGTAAGTTAAAAGGTAGTCCCTATGGAATTTGATCTGGACGAATTATTCCGTTGGATTGACGATCATGAGATTACCCGCCAAAAAAAGAATTTGAACCGAGACTTTTCGGATGCAGTTCCACTAGCGGAAATTCTAAAGAAGCACTATCCGAAACTTGTCGAGTTGCATAATTACGCGCCCAGAAACGCTGTTGCCCAAAAAATAATAAACTGGGAAATATTGAATAAAAAGGTACATCAGATAAAATAAATCAACAATAAAGCAAACTTTCAGTTTTGCAGGTGTTAAACAAATTAAAAATCAATCTGAACTATTTCGAACAAGAGCAGCTGGCCAAAGCGGCTCCCGGAGCTATAGAAAAACTTCTTAATAAAGTAAAACTGAAAGTGGAGAAACAGCAATCTGTACAAGAAAAAAGCAGTGAAAGCAGTGAAAAAATTTACTATTTGGAGGGTATTTCCAGTGATGAATCTCCAGAAGGTAAATGGCACGCCAACAGTTTAGAATACATTTTTGTTCAATTTAACTTTGACGCAATTAACAATTCCTGGTTTAACTTAGAGTGTGTTTTTAATTTTATTAGTTGGGTTTACACAATTATACTTTAATATATTTATTAGAGCTTAAATATCCAGGAATATCCAGGAATCAGCAAAGAAACATTTAATAATTACTTTAGTAGATTTAATAAATAATGAGCAAAATAGCTAATAAAACTCTTATGATTAATTTAAATGGTTTATATTTTGAGGCATCTTGGATGTAAAAATTAAGACAGGATCAAAAACATCAAACCAAAAGCTAATGCCAATTGACATATACAACAAAATGGAAGCCGATATAATGGAGAAAAATGATGAGTTGGTAAAACTACAGCAAAAGGTACAAGCAAATTGCACATACCCATTAGTTGCTCAAAATATTTCACTTTTACGCTCAAAAAATATTACGAATTTTAAGTTATGTTAGGTAGCAAACTATTTAAATAAATGAAATTATAATAAATAAAATTAATTTATTATGCTGGCAATAAACTACGCTTTCAACAGTACCTACTTTAAACTCAACTTTAAAAATAGCGCTGTTTAACACATTTTTATATTTTCTATTTTGATGAACTTTCATACGCAAGCACAAAGTTTAATAACGTTCATTCAAAACAATTAATACCCTTCTAGTATGCCTGTAAAATGTAATTGATGTCTTACCAAATTCAGGGAGGGGAAATCTGTTGCATATTTTCTATTTACGTCATATTTATGAAGAATTATTACCCCTCAAGGCTGGCGTTAAGTTAGTACGGAATTCAATGCTGGCAAAAGTCAAACAACGATTAAAAATATTGTTTAGCAATGGACTATCACTATTTACAAAATTTGAACGCAATAGAAATGCTAAGAAATATTTTAAACGAATTTAGTGATATTTATTTTACCTTGATTAGCACATTTACAACAAAAATAAAAGACATTACAAAAAATAGGAAGTAATTTGCATTTGTCAATTGTTTTTTGGACATTTTATGTGAAGCATTGTAGCATTCACTATTAGTGTTAATTTCAGGTAGATCATTTAGAAAATATGCTAATAATAAAAGACGAACGAATAAATGATTTAACTCGGCAACTTCAAGCAATGACAAATGGAGATGGAGACAAAACCACATCACCTAGAACAAGATTTTTCAATAAAATATTCTAATGTGTACAAATAAAACCCAGATCCAGAATAACCGTGAGTTTTCACTAGATCGTAAAGTATTTTGAGCAGGGATCAGTTAAAAGTTGTAACAGAGGAGCAGCTAAAGCAACAAAATCAGGTTTACAAAGAAAATAAAACGACATTAAAGTGATAAGAGTTAAGTATGAAACGCCGATAGCTTTTGAATCACCACTTATTTTGTACGAATATGATTGCAACAACGAGATTCGGCAGACCTAACTTCTTATAAAAGGTATTATGTCAGTATAATTCTTGAAGGAAACGCTTACTTGGTTTAATTTATAAATTGTCGTTTTTCTGTTGACAAAAACTTGTTCGCAGTTATTATTCTTCGATGTTTGGGACATTGTCCCGTTTTCTGTCTGCAAATTTCTTCACTCCTTTAACTGCTGTTCTTGGATGGAATTCTTTCAAATTATTCAGTTGATTGGGATGTATTGAGTCGCTCTTTTTGCCAATATCTCATGAATCATTCTTTCCACCAAGTCGCCATTTTTTCTCTCTCCATTATCGACGCATTACACTACTTACGTCGTCTTAGATCCGGAGCTTGCTCCAACTTTATCATCTATAATATGGTCACTTAAAGATGGGCTGGTGATATTGCACTTTTGGACATATTGTCTTTCTCAAAACATGCCTTATAAATTATATGTTTGCTCTCGATGTTTATTATCTTATTTCTCCATATAACGTCACTGAAGCAACCCGAGATTGCAGGCAATCTGTTGATATGGGCTTCTTCCTCCTTGGTGATATTTTCGTTGAATGAGATTCCAACGCTTAGATATTTCAAGCTGGAACTGATCGATGGGTTTGTTGCTAATGGGTTTTTTACAGCTAGTCAGTTGTTTAGATATCACTATTGATGTAGTTTTCCGACTGAACTTTTCAGTTATTCAGAACTTGTGTGGAATTGGAAAAGAATGCGTTATGGCTCGTCTTCGTTGTCTGCCACTAATACTGTATCATCAGGCTGACACGATTTGTGATTCGACTCATGACGGTATTAAACATTACTGAACGCTCGCATATTTTGAGTTCAGTTTGGTAGAAAAACATATTTGAGTCAGATTTTAGACGTTAAACATTGTCTTCTACATGGTTTACCGGTAATTGGCAAAGCTTCTCCATTCTGCAGAACCCAAATATTCCAAATAAAGTTATCAGTTTCATAAGATTTTTGTTGTCGGGGGTCTTACTGACCCGTTGACCTTGTTGTCTTACCCAGGAGGTGGTCGATTTAGTTTCGTTTTAAAATTTTGGACTTACCCAGGCTGATAACCCACTCTTTGTCGTTTTAAAAAATCAATTAGTTTCAAATGGTTCCTAATATCCTCATAGCTGTTAATATGTAACATTGTCTTTATCATGGGGTAACGAAATCAACGACACGAGGATTTCTAGACCTGGAACCGTTCCTCAAAATAGGCCTGCAAAACATCATGTGTATATTTTCCAGAAACGTATTTTCTTCCGGACCGCTGCAAAAGCTTTTTATATGCTATCTCGTACTGCACCCTGCTCAATTATATAAATGACTATGATGCCTACCACAGATCAATCTCGAATAAAGACGCTGCCAATAAAATATATTATAAAAAAATTTACGTACTGGAAATGTTTTTTATTTAATAACAAATGTGTCATTTGCATAATATTTTAGAGAAAATTGTATTCTAAGTCCAGCTAATTGCTCTGTTTGTAATATGTAACTGGTTGTAACATTTACCGCTAGCTATTTACACCATTAGTTAGTTTGTAATGTCTACAGACCTTCAAGCACACCACAGAAGTACTTAAAATTAATGCAGAACCATTATAAGTTCACTTTGGCCTCGGTGGTTTCTGCACCTTTTGGTAAATTAACCGTTCGATGAGTTTGATCGGCACCGACGTATGTGCACTGAACACCATACACAAAAAGCAGCTGATAACTTTTGAATAATTTTGTGCAATTTAAATATCGTTTGATAGAACCCCTGATCGATTACTAATTAACTTGCATATAGAATAAAGAGAGGTAAGTCTGCATTTACCATCCATCCATAAAATTATCCACATAATTGCTTGAAAACAATCTAAAAAATGAAGTCAGCTCTCCTGAAACATATCGTTCCAGATATTAAATTAATATTCATAGTTTGAAGGCTACGATACTAAGTATGTTGTTATATGCGATCCGAGCGAGCGATCTTTGTAGCATAATAGAATAATAAAGCTACTGGTTCAGTAGATAAAAGCTGGAAAAAATATGCGAATATGAATATGTCGACCTGTCACGGAAGACGATTGATCACCGGCACCCGTACAATATAAACCGGCCCAAACTAAACAACGATAAAAAGCTAGGAAAATATTCACCACGAAAGCCATCGAGCGTTCTTTTGCTCCCTTTTCGACCTTTTGTCGACCGACTGATTTGCAGAACGGATAAAAGCGACATTGGAAGTAGAAATATCCGTTTGACAAATTCATGAAATCCATACGTGCTAATAAACGCGTCAACTTCTTTGTTGGATCGTGAAGTCTCCATTAGAATATAAGTCTTTAACCAAATATCATCTTTCAGGTTGGCATTGTCGGTGCCGTATAGATGCTCAAGCAAAACTTGTCTATTTAGTTATCGATTTTTGGGGCTTTCAATAATCACGGGTTTTTATTAGATTTAAATATCAGTTTCAAATCTATTAGAATTTTGATTATTTTAAATCAGATACAATTAAATAGATTTCATAACTTATTTTTATATTACGTATGAAACTTTTCCTCATTACTAGAGTCTGGATTTCTAGGAATTATGCTTTTTGTAAATAATAAAAGCAATATGCTTTTGTTAACTAATGAGAACAAAATTTTTATGCTTTTTTGCTTTTTTGTGGTAGTAGTAAACATCTTTATTTCTAAAAAAGGCTATCGACCTATCGGTCTTTCTACCCTTGTTTAATACATGTAGTGTTAATCTAAATAAAAAACAAAGATGAAAATTCTCTTATTCTAGGTTAATAACCTTATTAAATAAACTTTCCAATTCTAATGACAAGAAAAAATTATTTTATTGTCCAGTGGTCAGTTGCGTTTGTAAGTGTTCGAGTAGCGTTGATGTAGGGAAACGGAAGCGGGATTGTCTGGTTGGTCTTGTAAGACAAAGGGGATTCAGTATGGTCCAATTGTAGGGGTTGTTTGTCCATTTTGTCTGTAGTTGTATGAGTCTTTCCGAAATCTTTGTCATGTTTGTGCGTTCGTATAGTAGTTGGGTGGAGGGGTTGTGTAGTGGGTTTTGGAGGGGTTGTGTAGTGGGTCTTATTCATGTTATTGGTCTTAGTGCAATTTGTTCTGTTCGTATATAACGTTTTGTCCTTTCTGTTCCGTTGGTCATGAGTATATGTCCATAGTCAAGCAAGGGTCTACAAATAGCTTTATATATTTTGGTGGCGGTGTTTGTGCTAATTCCTCTGTCTTTGTAGGTTAGTGATCGGAAGTGTTTTGTTCTCTTTATAGTTTCTGCCGTGATGTTTCGTATGTGTTTAGTGAATTTAAGTTTGTGGTCAATTGTGATTCCAAGGTATTTTACGTCGTTTTTTGGTTGTGTCGTTTGGCCGTCTGCAGTGTAGGGGAGTCAGCGTTGAGTCTGTGGTTTGTGAGCACAAGTTGCTTTTTTGACGCGTTTGGTGTTAGTCTCCATTTATAAAACCATGTCATTGTGTTGTTTGTTAGTGTTTGGAGTCTTTGAGCTGCTCTCTCAGTAGTTTTGTCATGTACAATAAGTGCCGTGTCGTCTGCGTATTGTAATATGTATGCCGATCTGTCGATTTGATTTTTGTCTGGTAAGTTGTAATTGTATATGTCATGGCAGTATATATTGTAGAGAAACGGTGAGAGCGGGGATCCTTGAGGGAGCCCTTGTTAAGGGGAAAAAGAAAATGACAGTGTTTTGTCAATTCGTACTTGTGTTTCAGTGATTGCGCCGCTGAACATTGATCACTAAAGGCTGATACTTTATCTGATCTGCTCAGTACAAGTGCAGTCACATGGTCGATCCAGCCGCCAAGGGATTGAAGCTGATGCCGCGGCGCTCGGCTCAATCCAGTGGTTTCTCGAACGTCCGCCATTTCCAAATTTTGGGGGCTCGGGCTTTTTTGTCGTTTTTGTGCTTATTTCAATTTTTTGCCCGTATTTTCGGGATTTTTTAAAAGGTTTTGTTTTAATAAGACCAACAATGTAATGAAAACAATCCACCGAAATGCCCACTTTAGAAAATATATGCATTAACATCAACGCACCGACTATGATAATTTTCAGAGAAAAACACTAGTCGGTAACAATAGCATTTGGTTTACTGTAGGCTACAGATGCTTGTAATCTTAATAAACTGAATTATGAAACCTTAACAAACTTATATGACTCAAAGTATACAACCAGGTGATGAAATTTTGTGATTTTTTCAAAATAAAACTTATATATCCGACAAGATTGTCATGCCGTTATATTCAACTGCCCATAATCTTGCTTTATTAAGAGTAATTTAAAGTTTGTAAGTGAAACCATAAAATCTTTAGAGAAACAACAAATGCCATTGGTTGAGTCTGATCAAAAAATTATTGACTTCAGCCGTGCAATGAGGGGCATTCCCGGCCCGATTGGACATAATCAACAAAGAAAACTAAACGATGCTTTATCAAAAAACAAAGGATTTAAGAAGTTGAAAGATATTTCGTCAGTTTTGAATGGACAAATTGTACAAAACCTAATTATGGATCGGGAAATGATGTCAAAATTTAGATATGCACCTAAAACAAGTGTAGACGTGGAGATAAGTTTTCTACTTGCAAAAATATTCTTAGTG
Organism: Dendroctonus valens; assembly: GCA_024550625.1. NCBI lineage: Eukaryota > Metazoa > Arthropoda > Insecta > Coleoptera > Curculionidae > Dendroctonus > Dendroctonus valens. Next base: position 507,628 of record JAJTJO010000069.1, read on the forward strand.
ATAAGCCGCACAATTTTACAATGGAACATTTGAATAAACATTTAGTAATTTTGTATTTGAAATAATAATAATTTCACTTCTTTGCTCCTCGGTTTTATTTAGGAAAAACTTTAGTTTTACTCAAAACATGCTTAAGTTCATTTATTTCATTACACATCTCATTTGTAACTGATATATCAGTATTAAGTGCAAAGAAATTCTGGAAAACTTTGTATAAATAAATGTTGCCTGGAAATCGCACTTCTACTTCTTTGTGTGGCGTCTTCCATCTAAGAATGGCGACCATCTGCGATACGCTTTTCTCTTTTAACTCGCATGAATTCTGCAATGAAGCTTCTGGTATTTGGAACTAATCACGTACATTTTTTGTCATTCCTAAACGAAAGTTGTCTCACGTTGTTGTGAAGTCTTTCTGTTCCTAAAACTTGATAGAAATTCCAAATTTTTAGATATCATTCTGGATACCAGCATGAGGATCTCTTTCAATCGAAGGTATTCTATAGCTGCAAAACATGCTAAATTAATTAAAGTGCATGTAGCTGCTTTCAAACAACCCACACTGGGCAAAGCAGCCCGACATGTTTTGCGTACTCCAGGTTTCCCAGTTTTTTTGAAAAAACTATTTCTTTAGATTAGAATAGAAAAAAATTGTTAGTTTAAGTAAGTTTTCCAATATTTTATTTTTAATAAATATTATAATCTACCAAATGGCCATTCCACTTTCAAAATGTGGCATAATAGGAAAATCTAAGTGCGTTTGTAGGAGCTTGACGAAATTAAATGCCGCTATAAAGTTTGTTTCATAAAACGTGTCTTTTTTAAATATTTTTGCGTGGTTTCTGAGTGAGCCTCCACTCAGTCTCGAAAGACGGTTCTCCGATTTTAATTCTCCCTGTGAAGAAGCAAGGAAGCTATGGGATTATTTTTGACACATAATGAGTGAGAAAATGAAAGAAAGATTCAAATAATTTTATTCTATCTGACAATATACATATGAAATAATTGATAATAACTTGGAGGGAACCTTAATGCTTAACTGAACTGTAAAAAAATAAACCAAATACAAAATCGATATAACGATATTTTCAAGAGAGCCACAGATCAAATGACCTTTTAAAACCCATAATATTTATCAATGACCATTTCACACTAAACCCAGTAAAGTGAACCACATAAACAATGTCTGGGAACCGGACAAGAGAAGCGTGGGTCGAAGGATGACTCTTTTTGGGCACTTATCTCGGCCTGTCAAAATCGTTACATGCCCATTCAACCAATTTAGTTAGGAGACACCGAGATGATATTGATACCACCTTTTTGTCAGACGAAAGAACTGGGCAAAATCCGTTACAAATTAGAAACCTCTGAAAATGGTTTTATAAAAAAGTGGTTTTCAATGTAGGTAACAGTGAAGTTAAAATCAGAAAAATTATTGTATCCTCATATTGAAGATTAATACTATTAGCCAAGGCAAACTAATTCAGACGTAATAAAAAAGGCTGAAAGAGGATTTAAAGGGTCCGTTAGCTGATTTTTGAAAGCCGGGCGAAAGAACGAAAGCTTTGCTGGTCAAGATGATTTTTAAATCTTTATGCGAATTTTCCGTTAAAAGATTTCAAATATAGAGGAAGATTATAGGAATTACTACCCAATTGCTTATTGATGTTAATTGATTTTTTCCACACAAGAGAAACAAAAATGTATTTAAATTACAGAGTGAATCCCACAAAGTCAATAAACACATCTAAATGAGATATAACCGCGACTTGTGCTATACGGTTTGCCAACATCCAATACATTTGGGTTCGGACGAGTAGAATTAGAATCATTTCCGACGTTTCGCAAGCATGACGGACATCTTTAGAGATATTTGCTATAAACACTTATTTAATTATAAGTTTCGTGACCTGTAAACCCAATTCTCTCATTTATAACTTGGAAATACTGAAGAATAAATAAACTGCCCGTTTTGTAATTCTATTTCATCCCGTGTAAACTCTTGCTTAATAAAAGCTTCAAAACACGTACTTATTTCCGAGTTATTAACCAAAGTGGCAGAAGCACACATATGAAACATAATACCACACTTTAAAGTGAATTGGCCGTTTTAATAAAATAACCTGATAAAAAATGCTGCACAAACAATTTTCCTGGCATGCTATTTATTAATTGGATAACGGTACGCACGTTCCGTTAAGGACAACTCACTTTTGTTGTGATTCAATTGTACTTTTCTAATATTCTCAAAGTGATATGGTATGTGTATGGATTTTTTCCTAATTGCAACTTTTAAGAATTGGCGTATAAAGTGGAATTTTGCTTTTCAAATGGCAACGCGGATCGAATCAAGTGCACACTATTGCTAACTTCTTTATTATGATGAAAATATTAATGGTTATTTTCACATTCCGAGCATTTATTGCTGAAACAAGAAACGGAATCAGTTGCAATATCGTTTCGTATATTTTCCTGACTGTACTTCAATTCACTCCAATATATTCATGGGTTTCAGTCAATTTTATTGTTTATTATTTAAAATGTTACAAATACGTTTCGGTGTCTTTCTCCACCATCATCAGTTTGTGCGTATAGTTGTTTCTACCTTAACATTTAACTGATCACTCTTCAATTTCACTGGTCAAGAGTGACCAGTTAAATGTTAAGGTAGAAACAAATATACGGACGAACTGATGATGGTGGAGAAAGACACCGAAACGTATTTGTAAAATTTTAAATAATAAACAATAAAATTGACTGAAACCCAGGAATATATTGGAGTGAATCAGTTGCAATTACAATCTGGTGACTAATCTAGGGGTCAGTGTTGTCCAGTCGGAGGATTAAAAAGGGTAACAGTTTGAGCAAAGAACGTGATTTAATGTATTGTATTAATCAGCTGCTACCAATAAATCCCCTTAAAATGTGTTAATAAAAACAAAAGTAATAACTAACCAAAGTAAGGCTGAGAATGATAGATATTAGCATGTTGTGTCATTTATAACATAACTTCGCTTTTGTCCTGGCTGCAGTTAAATAGCTACATGCATACCCTAAAAATACTGGGCGATGCTCAACTGGATACAAAAATAGTTGTCTTTACAAAATTACAGGAAATACATTTAAATTGAAAAAACTCCTGTCAGCAACATTGCGTGCAGATACAGTCTTATAACTTCAGAATCTCCTACATTGTTTCCTTTTGAATACAGTTTTTATTTTACAGAAGACATTGCCAACAACATGTTCCTAAAAGCGAACACGTTAAAAATACTATGAAATAACATTTGTATTCCAGGATTAACTGGCAAATGTATCGCCGGTTAATCTTGGAGTTGAGGTGAAAAGTCTTTGCGTGCACGCAATGCGTGTGCCCATACGCTTTCGTGAGACCAGCGATTTACTCGATAAGGGATTCCCCTAGAAAAAACCTTTGTCATGTAGATACAATTAACATACTTTATTAAATGATAAGGGTTTAACAGTGACTGCGGGTAGCCCCTTTGATAAGTTGCGAGATGGCTAATAAACCATAAATAGACGCAAATTGAGTCGAGCTTTATTTAACTCTGTCAATCACAAGAATTTGGCTTTTTTAAATCCTTTTCAAAGTATTATAAACTGTGCAGAATTTGAGGAATGCAGAGCTAATTAATACCAACTTTTACTGCAACTTATAAATAGTTGGAACACTATCATAGTCTTAGTTAACTGGGTTTCGTCATTTAAATGCATGGAGAGAAAGAAACAACAATAAGTGTTTTCAAAACTTTCGAAGTGTTTCTCATTTCGAAAAATAAGGTGATGAATTCATTGATGCTGTTGACACCGAATCTCTTTCGTTTACACTTGCTGGGAAAATCCCTTCCATCCAAAAAAATCTTTGGTTTTGAATTGACTATTTTAACCACATTGATTGGACTTGAAATAATCCTCCAGAAAAATTCAAGGACTGAGTTTATATCTCACCAAAAAACCAGTGAGAACTGGCAGTATTGAGGGTTTCCAATCACTTAAGATGCTTCCTTAAGAAGCTTCTGTTAGCTCTTTGTTGTTTTATTAATTAATGAATGCTAATCTTTGTGTTAGCGCTATCTGATTGCGGGCTAAAATCCGAGGATAATACGCTGTTGTAGAGTTTACACGAGAATTGCACACAACACACATATGTAATTAGTGCTTATAGAGCGAAATGCATCCTCTTAGGGAAGAACTAACTAGCAAGTATATTCAGCAAGCGTTCTAAATTATTACAAAAATCAGCTTACTCATGCCCTGAAATAATACAAGGTTTAGGTATGCACAAGTCAGTCGAAACACGCCTGAAAAATTCTAAAATATGTAAATTAAACAATATTTTTAATGTTGCAAAACTGGTACCTACATTTTATCGCTCAAATATACGGTAAAAGTTGATGGCATGATGAAGCAAATAATATTGTTCTACCATTGAAACATGATAATCAAGAATAAGGTGGATACCCTGTATGTAGAGCCTGTCTTTTCTTAATTCCTAATATTTAAGGAGTAAGAAGCGGAAATATGAACAAGTCTGCCGAAGATTCAACAACTCATATCTTAAAAACAGTTAGAAAAATCTGATAAATTAATAGGATATTTTTGAAAGAGCATTCCACAATTTTTTCCAAGTTTCTTGACAATTAAGATTAATCATAAATTTCCAACCTTTAAAACGATAGAAACAAAAATATGAGAATGAACCAGTCTGCCGAAGGTTCAAAAAATATATATAAAACAAGTTTATAGATTTTTTAAAGGTTTTCCGCTAATTAAAATTTATCAAAAATTCCTATGATTTAAAATGAAGAAGTGTTCGGCAGATTCAACAACTCATATCTTGAAAAAGTAGAAAATATCTGACAAGTTAATAGGATCTGTTCGAAATAGCGTTCCACAAAATGTCTTGTACTAATTAGGTTTAATTAGAAATTGCTTACCCTAAAACTGTAAAAAGCACCAGTATGAGAATAAACAAATCTGCCCAAAGTGACATAACTCATATGTAGAAAGTGCTTACAATCTTACTTTGAATATTTATTTTGGTCTCAGTTATGTTTCTCTAACGCCCTTTCCTACCTAATATGAGCATACCGTACTAGAAGAAAATGGCATTTCGCAAAAGTACTTTCCTAGTATTGGACACTGCAACCTTTGTCATGCATTTGGAACGAGTCTTCGCATCTTTACACAACAAACATCTAAACACTTAATTTCATCCCAAATAACATTCATCATCCCAATTCTTTCACGAAAAAATTCGTCAAAATGCTGCTGAACTGAAGTTTTACCTTGATTTTCAGTTTGAGTTTCTTCAGAAGTTCTCGAACATTTCATGTTCTTTTTCTACTACAAAATAGATTTTTACATTATAAAACACTGCGGTTGTTGTCAGGGAACAAATTCCTTAAGGTTTTACCGAACAGCAACTTTTGTTGAACATTAGTAAAAAGTGAATCATTCTACCCAATTAAAGAAAAAACCGCAAAATTGTGACATGGGTGAAGCGAAAGCAACTTAGAAAAACTGTTAATTCGGATTATTTTGATGTTTGAAAACGGAAATAACTGCGGATGACTGAATACGACTTAGCAAAATCAGCGATGTTTGCTATTTAGCGTTTAATTTTTGCTATTTGTGTGGTTCATGGTATATTGATCCTTAAAGTAATTTAACAAAATGTTCAATTCTACTGCAGTGTTACTTCAATTTATAGTTTGTATAATTTGTAATTGCGGCAAGCAAGTGAAAAGTGAACGTACTCTAGTACCAAATTCTATCACTCGCAAAAGAGAGATAGCGGAGACCACCAGATAGTGATCATGAAAAATTTTATCTTGATTTCGTATAATTGGAAGTGCAATAAGTAATGCTACAAATGTTGGTGCCGGCCAGGTCAGGTTATTCTTCTGGATCTTTGGCATTGAGGCAAAACGAGCGAAATGTGTCATCAAGATAATGAAATGTTCAATACCAACTAAATTTCGTATCCGAAATTGCCTTGATTCATCTGTATAAAATACCTCCACATAAGAAGTACTGATATATCGAAAATGACAAAGACAAGCGGCAGTTTTTAAGGATTTTTTAAAATGGCAAGGAAATCACGGGCAACGTTGGATACTAGCGGTACGAAGGAAATCACGCTAATAACCTGCTAATCAATAAATGAAAACAAAATATAATTATCTTAAATGATTAAATACAGACAATCTAACAAAGAATAATCGCATTAATGCAGTATCATAACTATATGTATAAAAAGAATCGGTAGAAACTTTAACTAAAAAGGTACTTCGTCTTTTTGCCACTTTTCACCATTTTTTCAAATAAATAGTTTAGGGGGGTGCCAACTTATGAGGAAACACCCTGAATGTATAGCGTTAAATGCATGGCAATAAAACGTGCAGGTTTCGAGAGTGTTGTTTTTAGGCTCAATCTAGCTGATAAATGCTGATGATGGCCTTTAAACCGCTTCGGGAGGTCCCAATGTGAACACATCTCAAAATCTGTAGCAACTTGTATCAGAAACAATTGATGGCTTAAATGGTGACAAGAAACCAATTCGGTTCGATATGTTATACTATTACTTCTGGTACCTAGATGGAAGCTGAACAAAAAGCAGACTTTAGAGCTGGACCGTCCACAATAGATCATCTCTTCGCATTAACACAAATCCTGAAAAAGAAAACAGCGTTCAACCAGGAGGTATACGTTCTGTTTGTCGACTTGAAAAAAACTTATGACAGTGTGCCTCTAGTAAGACTGTGGGAAATACTACAACATAGTAATGTAAACACCGAAATAATTGAAGCAGTAAAATCCCAATAGCAAGACACAAGGAGTAGAGTAAAAACTAGTAATGGTCTGACAATGGGTTCCATGTCATAAAAGGTATCCAACAAAGCTGTTGTATATTCCCAAAACGCTGTTTAAAATCTACTTGATCTACTCTACAAATCTACTAAGTCCATTGAAAAACTGGAAACTAAAATGAGGTAAAAAGAAGCTATCACTAGACGATGATACTTGATTGTACACGCTATCATTTGCGGACGGTCAAGTATAATAGTAGTTGCTCAAGATGTCGACGACATGGAGTACATGGCACAAAAACTTATAGAGTAATACGAAAAGTGGGCCCTGGAAGTGAGGATTGCAAAGACTGAATATATGTGTGTTGGAGGACGATATCAGGACCTGAAACTAGCCAGCGAACAAAAGATCAAGCACTGTGAAAGTTATAAATATCTGGAAACCAGAATCGCTAGAGAAGGGACGCTGGACGACGCAATATCGGAAAGGAATATTCAGTGAAGAAAAGCAACTGAGATGCTCAATAGCATGAGCTATGAGGCAAGAACGTAACTATAATAATATAGAGAATAAGAAGTACAGAATAAGGAGAGAATTTACAGCTCCATCGTAAAGAGTAGCATAACATACAGCTCGGAAATGTGGCCATTAAAATGAAAAACAGGAAAAATACATAAGGCTACAGAAATGGATTTCTGGAGAGAAGCCGCTACACTGTCCAGGAGAGACCGAATCACAAACGACACGTTATAAATAAAACACGATAAAGTGGATGACAGCAGAACCCAACAATTGAAATGGCATGGACATGTACAGGGAATATCATAAAACTGACTGCCTTGAAAGGTCTTAAACTGGAGCCCTCATCGAAGAAGAAAACGAGGAAGACCACGCAAAAACTGGAGAGGGGCACTCAACAAAGGACTATTGGAAACATTGATTGGAAACAAAGAACTAGTGATAATGAGATAGTAGTCCTGATCTGTTTCAATAGAAACCATGCTTTGTCCCTTAGTGAGTTGATAGATAGACATTATGCCAAGTGTCTGATACATGCCGATTCTTCAGGTATTGTTAAGATAAAAACTTCATATAGGCATGGGTCCTCAAGGTTTTACTTATCGAGCTACAGATTCTTCAAAAATGAACTTTTTGTCAAATGTTTTGTTAAATGAAATTTTTGTTTTTCTAACTAAGTTCGAAACGTATTAGTTAGGGGTTTGTAACATGAGAAACTTGCGTCGATGACTTTAAAGCAAAATATCTATACACGATTGTTCGTAGCAACTTTTGAGAAGAATACTTTTTTTAAGAAAAAATGGTTGGGAAATTGCATTTCTTGCTAAAAATGTGAATAAAAAATAACGAGTCTTAGAAAAGAACTTACGCCACCACAGGCTAGAGACACTGGAAGATTGGCTCTAGGAAGATAGTGGACGACAATAGGTGTTCGGGTTCCAGACACAGAGGAACAGGTATTGAAGATGATTGCAGCAGAGCCTTCCAGGAGTACTCAGAGTATTGCACAACTGAAACTTTCCCAGGCACCAAATACATACCGAGGAAAGGCTACATTCCTACCACGTATGTAAGATACACAAGGACATATTAAACCTATGGTCTACTGAATACCGGTACCAATTCAGCAGGTGTTAATTAACCGAATACGAGAAGCTGCTCAAGAAGAGTGCACAATAAGGTGATTACACAGACACTAACTTGTTTGGAGTTAAAGACAGAAATGTATGTTTATTTGTACACAACAATTTCTCGTTGACAATGTTGACATTTCGAAAAAGAAGATCCCTACATTTATCGAATCCTGTTGAATTTATCGTTTAACCTTATCTATTTTATTGTCACTTTCTTTTTTTTCCATGGTTACTGGATTTTTTTTATAATTTCGAAACAACAGGTATTTACGTAATGTTAATTAGGCAGATTGCCTTGAGAAACATTGTTGCCGTCCTTCTGATATAGTTTTTTGCAAATTTATCAGTTTTTAATAACAATTTTTTAACTATTTTTCTGTACTTCTAAAGCAGCCCCAGACAACACCTCCAGAGGAATGACGCCAATGTTGAAACACCCTGTACTTCTGAATAAATAGTCAACTTAAGAACAATTTTGTGAGAACAAGTTATTATGTAAAAATACACTCAGATTTAATAATATGGCAAAAGCATATCGGTTTGTCGCAACCTCGCAACCAGCTTGGTCTGGGCTGTCGCCGAAGTCAAAACAAACAAAACCCGAGCCAAATCCATTAAAACGTATTTGATTACCGATCGCAATCGGGTTGCCCAATATCGGGTGACATCAGCCTGATGCAAGACAGAAATGCAGGCCACTTGAACGCAGTTGTCGAATGATAGCTTTGATCAATAAGGGAATTGGGGGTAAATGGACAATCCTTACGTAATACTTCCGATCGAGAGTAAGTTTTACATCAGAATTCAGATGCTTTTATTAATACCTATATTATAGGTAAAGTTAAAAGTTTTAATTTAGGTCAACCGCTGTTGCTCAAAGCTAACAGCACAAATCAAAAGACAAGAATTAAGGACTCTCGCAAAGGATATTATATTTATTATTCTTATTTTCTACTTGAGGTTTCAGGTAGTTGAGGTTCTACTCAGTTTTTCGGCTTTCAAAAACAAGCACCCCCAAGACCGGTTTCGGGCCTATTAGCCGCCATCAGCTGGGTTTAGCTGGTTTGTGACTTCCAAAATCCTGTTACTCTTTTGACGCTTTTATGACTGAGCAATCAGTCAACAAACCTTCTTCAAACGTAATTTTTTTTTATTAACCTATACTAAAAAGTCAAGGTTAAAAAACATTAGAACCGATATTCCTACCATTCATTTCACCCTAACCGTATTCAGAAATCATTTTGTTAAATGAATGACTAAACTGTGCCTAAAAGCTCGTTCACAGGGTGACATTAATGTCGTGACATCAAATGCCGTGACAGTAGCCAGTGTCACGGTATCGTATATCAAACCACTCTGATATGTAACACTAACGTCGCAACACTGTGACCTTCAACTGTTCAGACAATGACATTGTTGTGGACGACATTAGATGTCACGACATTAATGTCACCGTGTGAACGAGCTTTAACTTTGCGACTTGAAGACATGCGCGTTAAGTACCACAATTGAGTGAGAAATTAGTGTTGCTTTTCGTCCCCTTATTGCGTACTCAAGTTTCAACGAATTAAAATCCGGCAGTTTCATCAAATTGCAAGTTTTCCTGGAGTGATTGGGTGTATAGATGAATAAATTGACACATTGAAATAGCAAGCCCAGATGGATCAAAAGCTGAACTGTACAGGAATAGGAAAGGATGGATATATCTAAGCGTGCAAGCTGTAGCTGGACCAACTTAAAGCTCACAGATATTGTTATTCATTGGCCAGGCTCTGCTCATGATAGCAGAATTTTTAATAGCAGTTCCTTATGTATGCGATTGGAAAATGGCAGCTTATCAGGGATTTTATTGGGAGATAGTGCTTATGCCCAGAATTATAAGTATACTCCAATGAAAAACCCAATAAGAGGAGCCGAGCAGCGATATAACAACGCGCATATTTTAACAAGGAATGTTGTTAATGCGCTTTCGGTGTATGGAAAGCTCGTTTTAGATGTTTAGCAAAGTGCAAAAGATAGCTGTCCTGTCTAAAAGTCTGATGTTCGAAACAAAAAACTGTAATTATCTTGAAAATTATTATATTTTTATCAGTGCTCTTTTTTTTTATCTTCTGACTGGTAGGAGTTGATTTGTCGGAGATCAAGAAAAGTATTGTCAAAGACGAATTTTATATTAGAGTATACAACGTTAATTAGGTTACTTTTACAATAGTATCTATATTGACGCTGTAAAGTGTACAACTATAAAAATTTGTAGCTTTTAGATCGATGCGATAATCGTTGCTATTTGATTAGATGAAGAAGTTTTCAGTTTAGAGTAGTCTCTCGGAAACAACTACATATATGGTAATGATAATTTTGTTTAAAAGTGTAGGTTATCTCTTTGTCCACCTTCTCAACTATCTTAAAATGCTAACACCGTAATTTTTAATCCGCAGACCAATATAAATGCGCAAATGTAAAAGTTTTGTTTTAAACACGCATGGTTTTAACGCGATTACTGTATCAGTTGCGAGTAGACATACCTAGTCGTGCGACTTAATTTATCATACTGAGCAACTTTTGTGATTGAAAGTGTTTATACTATTTGCAAATTCGAAAATTTATTGAGTCTCAAATAAACGCGCAAATACGTAATTTTGTAGTAAACCAGCTCAATGTATTGAGGCCGGGTTGAGTTAGCAAATGAACGCCGATTATTGTACTTAATAACACGTAGAAAGTATAGATTGAGCATATTTACTGTACAGTAGTAGTAAACATCTTTATTTCTAAAAAAAGGCTATCGACCTATCGGACTTTCTGCCCTTGTTTAATACATATAGTCTTAATCTAAATAAAAAACCAATACGAAAATTCTCTTATTCTAGGTTAACAAACTTATTAAATAAACTTTCCAATTCTAATGACAAGAAAAAATTATTTTATTGCCCAGTAGTCAGTTGCGTTTGTAAGAGTATCGTTGATGTAGGGAAACGGAAGCGGGATTGTCTGGTTGGTCTTGTAAGACAAAGGGGATTCAGTATGGTCCAGTTGTAGGGGTTGTTTGTCCATTTTGTCTGTAGATGTATGAGTCTTTCCGAAATCTTTGTCATGTTTGTGCGTTCGTATAGTAGTTGGGTGGAGGGGTTGTGTAGTGGGTTTTGGGGGTGTCTTATTCGTGTTATTAGTCTTAGTGCAATTTGTTCTGTTGTTTGTATATAACGTTTTGTCCTTTCTGTTCCGTTGGTCATGAGTATGTGTCCATAGTCTAGCAAGGGTCTACAATATTTACTGTACAATATTCTTATAAAGGTTAAAAAAATTAAAGTTAGTTAACTCGCTTAAATACTTGTACTGTTCAGTAAATGCTTATGCTCATTGAAGTAGAAATACGGCAAAATCTAATTGAAATTTAAAACGAATGATTAAAAGTTCCACAGTAGGGCGACGATAGAAAATGATTAATTATGCAAAAACCTTTTACATGGTAAAAATTAAACGCGGAATAGTTTTTAGGAAACCTCAAGGGACAGGACTCGATAAGATCAGCGGCAACGCAACTTTTATTAATGAGCAAAATTTCGCAAGTCACGTATTTTGAAACACTCGTGCGGTTCTTGGAGTCACGCACGGTAACGAGTTGTGTGTGTTTCTATCGGAACTGCCAATACTGTGTACGGCTAATTCTCTAGTCACAACTTTTTTTTAAACAAATACCCGGTATTATTGAAGTTAATCTTAGGTTCGAGTGACCTTTTGCGCTTAGTCAAGTCGCCTTTCTTGACCAGTCATCTTAAGCTATAGTGCCCCTGAAGTAGATAAGAATAAGAACGACTGTGTGATTGGTATCTAAGGCAGTTGGGAATTGTGCTACAATTATTATGGTTTATATTCAATACAAACATATTTAAAGCAGAACCGTTTTCAGCAGAATCATTCCAGTCCATAAATAAGTATTACCAGTAATATTTACCCAAGATGAATGAAGGTTGTTGTATTACTTAAGCCATTGAATTATTCCTTAGTCTTCAGTGAAACTGGACTTCCAAAAAATTTAACCAACTTACAGCCTCACGCAAATAAGATTAGTGCAATTGTTGACAAAAACATGTTATTCAGAAGTCACTATACCAAAAAAAAACAATGTTTTACACAACATTAATTTGTCCTTTCTCTTTAATGCTGCTTTTTATTATTTTATTTAATTGCAAATAATCCTCTAAAGGCAGACACAGAAAACGTTCGTAAAGACAACTAATAAACTTCAATAACACTTCAAACACACAAATTCGACTTTTGAATTATTCCAAAGCATGTGGCTCTGTATTTCTTAAAAGTATGCAAAATGGTGTGGATGCCTAAATAAAACAAATATAAAATAATTTATTGACTGATTGCTTAGCCGTAAATGCGTGGCAAAAACACAGATTTTTGACTATGTCACAAGCAAGCGCTGGCTGTACCTGTTTCGGACCTATTAGTCCTTATCAAGTGGACTTATGGCTGGCTAACTGCAGGTCCAACAGCATGGACTTTAAAGGGTATGTTTCATACATACAAAAATGGCACGTCCAAGCCATGTACTTATAAGGAGTATGTTTCATTACACCCCTTTGCATTGGGGCAAAGTTGCGCAATCTAGAGTTTACCAAAATACTCCAAAATACTTAAAAATTTCAAAAATTTCTGCTACTTCCGGAGATATCCGGAAAAAGTTTTTATTTTTTCCTTAGCTTATTTGACGCGAAAATTTAAAATGAATAATACTTCATCATTGCAACTTTTTCTCTTCTACAACGTGGCTATGTTATATTTAAAATCCGACTTATGGAATTTCGACAACCATCATCAACTTTGTTTTTTCTTATGGGCCCCATCTTGTCGACTTCCAGAGAATTCTAGGGGAAGCATTGCACGCCCCTGCCGTACTGTATCACTTGAAACTTAAAAAGCATAAATGTGTGTATTCAAACAGTTTAAAATTAATTATAACTTATTAATTATAAGTCACTCCAATATATTCCTGGGTTTCAGTCAATTTTATTGTTTATTATTTAAAATGTTACAAATACGTTTTGGTGTCTTTCTCCACCATCATCAGTTTGTGCGTATAGTTGTTTCTACCTTAACATTTAACTGGTCACTCCGTAACATTTAACTAGTGACCAGTTAAATGTTAAGGTAGAAACAACTATACGCACAAACTGATGATGGTGGAGAAAGACACCGAAACGTATTTGTAACATTTTAAATAATAAACAATAAAATTGACTGAAACCCAGGAATATATTGGAGTGAATTGAAGTACAGTCAGGAAAATATACGAAACGATATTAATTATAAGGTATAAGGTTAGGTTTGAGATGCCCCGATGCGTTTAAAATTCAATAGAAATCTGCTCTCGTTTGCTAATAGTTGAGCTAAACCAAAATGCCAAAGAAAAAGAAACAACTTCATTGTAATTAAGTTTGACAGAATCGCACGCCCTGTCCGTAGGCGAGTGAAGTCCCAAGATGAATTGGGCCAACGCTAAATCAATTAGTCGAAAAGAAGGGCGAATGCTCTTATTAGCAACCGATCTGTCTTCGTTTATTAGCGAATTTCTTGCACTAATGTAGGTTTTTTCATTCTTGTTTTTTGCGTGTGCGTCAAAGAATGCTGCCCTATGATATTTAAAAAGTTGTTCGGTTGTTTGGGAATTTGCACCTAGCCAAAACAGTATAGTATATATAGTAAGTATAGTGTTTGTGTTAATGAGCATAAAAATAGTTATTTTCTACCATACTGTTTCCAGTTCTAAATTATCGGTTTCAGGGAACTAAATTCACAAGTTGTAAATCAATTGCTTTATTACGTATGATTTGAAATGGACTGTATGTAATGGATGAAATTAGACTGTATGAATTGTGGTACGACTTATGTGGTACAAAAATTATTTCGTCATTTTTTTAAAGTTTTTCATATTTCCACTTGATAATTCGATTGCTCCTAGGAACATTAACGCAAGAGCGAAGCAGTATTATGTCTTAATGCGAACATGCATTTCTGTAAATATAATAAACCAATAGATTCTGTTTTTAGCTGACTGAACTGAGGAATAAATATATATTTTTATTTTCTTCATATATGGTTTTTCATACGGACACTGACGGATATTAAGAGATATTCAAGACAGAAAAAATAGAATTATAAAAAATCCTGAGTTGTTCAAGTTAAAAAAAAGTAAGGAAAATTCGTGTTCAACAAGCAGCCGACTAGAAATTGAATGCATTTGAAAATAGGGTTAAAAATTAAAAAGACAGCCTACATATCTATTACCTATACTTTGTAAATTAGAATATATTGGAGATTGAGTAGTAGTAAACATCTTTATTTCTAAAAAAGGCTATCGACCTATCGGTCTTTCTGCCCTTGTTTAATACATGCAGTCTTAATCTAGATAAAAAACAAATATGAAAATTCTCCTATTCTAGGTTAACAATAGTAGTAGTAAACATCTTTATTTCTAAAAAAGGCTATCGACCTATCGGTATTTCTGCCCTTGTTTAATACATGCAGTCCCAATCTAAATAAAAAACAAATATGAAAATTCTCCCATTCTAGGTTAACAATACTATTAAATAAATAAGATTTCAGTGGCAAGAAGAAATTATTTTATTGTCCACTAGTCCGTTGCGTTTGTAAGTGTTCGAGTAGCGTTAATGTAGGGAAACGGAAGCGGGATTGTCTGGTTGGTCTTGTGAGACAAAAGGGATTCAGTATGGTCCAGTTGTAGGGGTTGTTTGTCCATTTTGTCTGTAGCTGTATGAGTCTTTCCGAGATCTTTGGCATGTTTGTGCGTTCGTATAGTAGTTGGGTGGGGGGGTTGTGTAGTGGGTTTTGGGGGTGTCTTATTCGTGTTATTAGTCTTAGTGCAATTTGTTCTGTTGTTTGTGTATAACGTTTTGTCCTTTCTGTTCCGTTGGTCATGAGTACATGTCCAAAGTCCAGCAAGGGTCTACAAATAGCTTTCCCCGGTGATAAAATTAAATTAATTCCAAAAGAAAGGTTTTAAATTTACTTCCCGACAATTTAAAAAAATAATAATTTCAACGTTTTCTAGTTGTCAATTTTAGCTATAACAAATTACGAACGCACATAGCATTTTATACGAAATAGTAAATTTGAGCAAGAGTTAATCTTTTTCTGAGTTCAAGCTGTTTTCAGAGTTCAATAATTTAAATGGAATATGAAACTGAACTTTACATGTTTACCAATTACATAGTGCAGAAGCTCATTGTAAAAATTATAAATAGATTCACACATACAAACGTGGAAGTTACGTCCAACAGTATCTACCTCTAACTTATAATTTCATGCCTAATACAATGTACCTACTTTATTTTTAAACTGTTTAGTTTAAAAACGATAACGGTGTAATTTCTTTTGTTAGAAGATTTTTTGATCTATACACACATTTTTACCATTAAAACCCATAAAAGTAATACTACTGTACAAAAATGCAATTTGAGAGGCATAGTACAAGTATTCTTATTTTATTAGTGCATTGATCATTCATTAGCATATGTCTCCTGTATTCGTTTTCATAGTTTGCTTTGTTCCCATTCGAAAATTAATGATTCTAAAACTAATGGTGGGTCGGTTTGAACATTACAAGGTCATTTTCGTGCAGCAACTTATAAATCAAATTCAGTTATTTGCAAAGTGGATGTAAAAATGGAATGATTTGCATTTTTTGTCGCAAAGATGATGATATCAGCAATGTGGTTGGCAGGCCGTCATTTTATACCCGTTTCCGTTACCACATTATCCACTTCGGCTGTTTTGCTACGCTGTGTTACTTTATTGCAACATGCACTTTCGCAGCGACCTGCTACGTTCAAAACATTAAAACAATTAATGGTTTTAATAAAAATTTGTATATGAAAACAGCTTTTATTTGGCTCTGGCAAGAATATTAATTTTCTTTTTAATGAAGGGTACAGGTTTATCTTGAATTAATTGATACAATTAATGGCGGTTTTTAAATTTTGAAGCTATTAGAAAAATTCCTCTTTTTATTTAAAATTCCTTAACTCCTAAAATTATTTGTAATTGTCTTATTGAAAATACGAATTGGAATTTTATAGGGTTTGCACCAAAATGTATACTTAATATTACCCTTTTCAGATATTGTTCTAAATGAATTGTATTTGAATTCTCTAATCTAAAGAGATTCTAAAGAGAGAGAAACTAGTAGCATTTTTTACGCTTATTAATAGATACAACGATATTACCTTTTTTTTTAAACTCTAGCCTTTGGTCCCTCTAGGGAGAAAATTAGTTTCCCAAGCAATTAATTCTGATTGGAAACTTCTGTCTATGTTATTCTCAGCAATTGTGCACATTTTTCGACTGCTCGAAAGTTCTGCGATTATCTTTATTATGCGATTAATAGCAGATTGGATCTTGGCAAGCAGTCTTGAATTTTATATTGTACAAATTCATCATAAATCTATCCGTAAAAAATATAGCAGCATTCTAGGTAGTAATTAGATACCAGTTTCTGTTTTAGATCTTCCTGCAAAAGGAATTTTAGTTCAAGTTCAGTTAAATTATGCAAGGTAACAAGCATGGGACTGATTTATAGTTTCGCGAATTATTTATTCTTATTTATAGTTTCGCGACCCCTGTTATTCATAATTTATATTAATGATCTACTGAGTGATACGCCAATCGATATAATTCTATCTTACTCAGATGACACCATCGTCATCTCGAGTGGCGATACGTGGTCAAAAGCTGAGGAGAAGATTAATAAACATCTGAAGACAGTAGCTGATTGGTTAACATTAAATAAATTATCTCTGAACGTAGATAAAACAGTGTTCATGACTTTTGGAAATCACTGTGATAGTGTACCACAACAAATTAACGTAATGTTAGGAAACAGAGTAGTAAAACCAGTTGAATATCATAAATATCTTGGACTTGTTTTTGATTTTAATATGAGATGGGATAAACACATAAGCTAAATTATAAGAAAACCCAAATATCTAATATACCTTTTTGCAAAAATTAAAAGTTCTATGGACACGAAAGCCTTACTTCCTGTTTACTATGCATTTTTCCATAGCATTGTTGCTTATGGGATAATAGCTTGGTCTGGCGCTTATGGAACATGCATTAATCTAATACAACGGATACAAAGTAGAATATTAAAAATAGTAAACGGAAATAACTTAGGGATGCCTGGTGATCCTCTGTGTGATCGAAAGCTCTTCCAATTAATAATAATACAATTCAATAATTCAATTTCAATAATAATACAAGTAAGTCAAGAAATAAGTTACTTTGTAGCCATAAAGTCTTTCAATAATCTTCCAAATGAATTGAAGACATTATACGGGAAAAATGATACATTAAAGGAAGACTTATAAGGCACATAGAGGCAAACGAACCATGAAATGTGTCCATTATAAATTGATAAGGAGTAAACAACCAAGTAAGAACCAATAAGTGTTTCTTCACATATACAAATATTTATTTCGTTTAAATCATATATTTTAGTTTTAATATTTTTTGTACTTACCATTTCCTATGTTCAGGCAATATTAAATTAGCTCTATAGGGTGCGGTATGGTATTGTAATAAATGGTTTTAATAAATAAATATTATGGGCAGATTAGTAAGATAAATTCAAGTTTCTAATAATAAATTTTAAGAAATTCCCCGGTAAGATTGTTCATATATCCCGTAAGTTCGAGGAAACACTTACATTGTCCTTCATTTATTTGACAAACTTAGATAGAGAACTTCAACTACGTGACTATAATTGGTTCTAATTAACAACATTTGCCGCAGAAATGATCATTAAAATCAGAAAATTTCCACCATAAGACTAAAAAAAAAGTCAGAGTGGCTTTTTTTTTCAAACACTTTACATGAACGTCTGGAAAAGTTGATTAGCTGGTCGAAATTGCATTTATTTAAGTATGTAACGGTAGAAAGCACACAATTACTGTAAATTTAAAAAAAAATTGTTGTAAAATTTTTTGACAATGGCTCATCGTGGCGCAAGATACGGGTCACTGTGAGACATCAGTAGATCAATAAAAAACGATAATTGACATTAAAAAAACATTTATTTCCGCTTCAAGATTGACAAATATTGCAATTTTAATCTTAAAAATTAATCCAAAAGAAATTCCTGGGTTCCAGCCAATTTTATTGTTTATTATTTAAAATGTCACAAATACGTTTCGGTGTCTTTCTCCACCCACATCAGTTTGAATAAAATAAACATTCACAGTCATCATTAATTTTAAAAAAAAAGTTCTATCAAAATTCACATAATAAAATACAAATTACACACATATTCAAAAGTACATTAAAAACAATAGGTTTACAGGTGATGAGTCAGGACAATCATGTCTGGGAAAAGACTAGAATCTATTGTTCAGAGATTCAAATTTAACTTACGTGTATGGCTGTTTCTACCTTCACATTTGACTGTCTATTGAAATCCATACTGTGTTCGATATCGAGCGAGAGAATAAAGAAACTGTTTATATTTCGCTTTTTCTTTGCATTCTAGGAATATCAATTGCTCTGCAATTCGTCAATGTCAGGTGTTTATATTTTATTTACGTGGTCCAATCAGTGTATGCAGAGCTAAGATTGTCTGTGTCTGATCTAAAATTCATTGCATTTTGATTTTTGATTTTGATTTGATAGAACTATTTTTTTTTTAATTAATGATGACTGTGAATGTGTATTTTAGACAAACTGATGATGGTGGAGAAAGACACCGAAACGTATTTGTGACATTTTAAATAATAAACAATAAAATAGACTGGAACCCAGGAATTTCTTTTGGATTAAATTGATATACAGACAGGAAAATATACACAGTACTTCAAAATCAAATTACTTACCGTTAACCTCGGCTTAAACAAAATTAAAACAAAATAATATTACTCGAAATAAATTACAACTTTTGTAATTTTAGTCTTAGAAAAACACTTAACAATTATTAAAATTAATAAAATTTAGCTCAAATTTATACAGGAACAGTTCCAATATCAGGTTGATCAGGAATTACAAAATCCCTAGTAAATTTCCCCGACTTCCTTAAAAAATTAACTTCAAGTTCTTCGGATATGTTGTTACAAGTAATAATTTTCCCTCCGAAGAAAACGTTCTTAATCGTTAAATTATTAAACTCAACTAACACAAAATCATCTTCTTTGGGTTGTCTATTTAATTCTTCGAACGCAGTTGGATCGGGTTCAGGTATCCAATCAGAAGCGTCGTCTGAATTCGCAAATGGGACTTCTTCTTCTCCGTCGTCATCGGAAGACATCTCCTTTGTTAACATTTTAAAATTCTTAGAGAAAACACTTCTCTTGGCTGCTTTTTTTGTAAATTTCTATCTTTTTCATCTTTTTCTTTGCATCTTATTTCAATTTTCTCTTTTTCTCGAGTATCCGTAGGGATGTTGTTGCTTTTTTTCTTTGACTATTGGAGAGTTTTCTGTTAGAAGCTTTTGGGTATCCTCTAAATACCTCTGGACTTCGCAATGATAGTTTTACTCCACTTACTCCCACTAAACCTTCTTCGACTTCTCGTTTCATATTTACTTCTGGGAATGTACTCTTCTGAGACATTCTTTTGCCCTGACATCTAAAGATACAAAATGACCCAAATAATTATTAAAGCTTAAAAGTTTCCCCATAAGGCAGTGTCTCAAGGTGGCCCCAAAAAAGTATCTCATGGTAGCCCATTTACACTTTATTACACTATTTTTTTAATTGTTATCAAATGTTAATATGTGATCAGTTTTGAGGATAGCTGCGGCAGAGGCAAGCTATCCTCAAAACTGATCTGGGAGGACACGGGATGACCTCCGCTGTCCGAAAGCCCGATTCGGATAAAGACTAAATCGGTTAACGTAATTCGTTAAAAGACAGACACCAACCCTAAGCGTTAGTTGAAGAAACACACAATAAAGTAATGACAATAGTAAGTTTTTTTTTTGGATTTGTTAAATATTTTATACTACTTGATCATCACTGAAACTTATCCCAAATAAAGCATGAAAACTAATGGACAAGCCAGTGAAGTCAAGAAATATGCATAAAACATTTTTTAACGAATCCTTTTAACCGAAAAAGTGAATATAAGATTTTTTAAATTTTATTGTCATTAACCGTAAACTAACGGTTCTATTATAATTTTTAATTCTGTCTTGTGAGCGATTAAACAGAAACTCGTAACGCAGCTAATACATAAATTACCAAAGTTCTAAAACATACCTGTTATGTATCACTTCCCAGTAACACTATCGCCATTTCTTATTTATTCTGTTATCGTATCCTTCTTTCTGCCTACCACTTCGTGAAAATATCTATATTAAGGTTTGCAAGAGTATGGCATCGTTAATATTTATGAGAAAGAAATGCATTATGTATTCGAAGAAACTAGCTGTCAGAACTGGGCTGACACTGATAAAGGCTTTAACGTTCAAGAGTATGTTTGCGTTTAAGATATAATAATTAATAATAAACTGAAATTATGTGCGTTGCCATTGCTTGAGATTTTTTCAACTACTGCAGCCTCGTTTATAAATGTAATCGCGTGAAAGATGTTGATAAGAAAGTTGCATTCATTTTCAGACTTTATTAACCACCCATTTATCTCAGATTTTTTTATTTAAGTGTTCCATAATTTATATTTATGGCCTCTTTGTGTCCACTGTTTTTTCACTGTCCTCCAATTTGCCTCATGTTTTTTGAAGTATTTGGATTGTGGTAGCCACAGAAGTTTGTTGCAAGGAATACTCATGGTCGTCAATGCCAGCTGCTTTCTTGTTCTAAAGTTTTTCAAAGAAATATTTTTATATTCTTCTTCTACTTCTTGGAGATCTGTCGATCTATTAATTCTGAAGCTGGCTCTGCGTCTTTTCCTGAGAGGTAGATTGCCAGCTATTTCTCCATCTTTTAGGTGGCCTCCTGGGAGGTCTTGAGGGTTGTTTTATAGGTCTATTTTCGGAAGTCCGTTCTCGTCCATCCATCTTACATGGTTGTACCACTGTCTCTTCCCCATCTCACAATATCTTGTATTTCGCATTGTTTTCTGATATCTGTATCCTTACTCTGTCTCTTCTTGTTTTCCCCACTATTGTTCTCAGTGTTTTCAATTCGGCCAGCCTCAGCATGTGTTCGTCTTGTTGGTTTCTTCACGGACTTCTGTACCGTACGTCATGATCGGTCTGATACAGGTCTTGTAGATTCTAATTTAGCTATCTTTGCGCATATACGGGTTTGACCAGACTATATCTCGTGGGCATCCTGATAGTGCGGATGTTTTGTTAATCTGGCTTCTGAGGTCTTTAACTGGGTCGTGAGTGCTTGATTTGTCTATGCCAAGATATCTGAATTGCATCACCTGTGCCATGGGATTGTCCTCCACCACTAGCTTACATCTGAACGGACCTTTCGTGATTGTCATACATTTGGTTTTGTTGTCAGAAATGTTCATATTGAGTTGGCGGCTTACGTGGAAGAACTGGAAAAGTTGTCTCTGCAGGTCGTTTTCTGATTCGGAAATAATTACTGCATCATCGGCGTAACACAACATCCCAATCCTTTTGTTGCCCAGCCTGTATCCGAGGTTAAGATTTGTTACTTTATAATTTTATCCATGAGAAGGTTAAACAACAAGGGACTTAGGCTGTCACCCTGTCTAATTCCTCCTGGTGTTGGGATTTTTTCAGTGAATTGATCTCCTGCTTTAACCTTTGTTACGTTATTGTTATTTAGGTTATGGATTATCTTTGTTATGTTCGCCGGTGCCTTACTTTCTATTAATATATGTAGAATTTCGTATATTTTCCTGACGGTACTTTAATTCATTCCAATGTATTCCTGGGTTTCAGTCAATTTTATTGTTTATTATTTGAAATGTTTCAAATACGTTTCGGTGTCTTTATCCACCATCATCAGTTTGTCTAAAATATATATTTACAGTTATCATCAATTTAAATAGAACACTTTCACTAAAATTCACATATTAAAATACAAATCACACATATTAAAAAGTACATCCAGAACATTGGTTTTCAGGTGATGAATCAGGACAAACATGTCTGGGAAAAGACTAGAATCTATTGTTTAGAGATCTAAATTTAACTTACGTATATAGTTGCTTCTAACTTCACATTTGACTGGTCACTGGTTTATGTAGAATGTCTCCCAAATGAACCCTATCAAATGCTATTGTTAGGTCAATGAAGCAAATATACGCTGGCAAACGGTACTCCATAGCCTTTTCTTTTATTTGTTTTATTATGAATACTGCGTCTGCTATTGGCCGTCTCTTTTTGAAGTCCTGTTGTTCTTCAGAATTCGTAATTTGCGTTTCCAGTTTGTCCTTGAGAATACTGGTAAATAGTTTCATTGATGTATTCAAGAGAGTTATTCTGCTATAGTTTTGTGGGCAGGTTCTTAGTCCTGTTTTAAATATGGGAATGGTGATGCTATTTTGCCATTCATCTGGTGTTTTCGTTTCGTTTAAGATTTTGTTAAATAGTTGCAATAGTTTCAGCAGGTTTTGGGGCCTCCATATTTTGAAAGCTCGTTGGGGATGTCGTCCGGCAAGCGACTTCGTCTTTCGACTTTGCGTCTATCTCTTCGTCAGTGACTGTACCACTTACATATGTTTCATATTCGTTTATATTCAGAGTTTCTTCAGCATCGTGAAGCTTTTTAAAATGCTGCTGCCATGTCTCTATTGGCACTCCTTTGATCTGCACGAACTCGTTAACTTGTTTTTTTCTGTTCCGAAGCTTTACCCATATTTTTATTTGAGCGCCATACAGGTCCTAGTCCATGTCGCTAGTAAATTTAGCCGAATGTTCCCTTTTGATTGGTTTTATTCTTGCGTTTACTCTGTTCCTTCCTTGGACATACTCTGCGTGAGTTTCTTCCGACGATGCGCTTTGTATGTTAGGTAGCATTTCCGTTTTGATTCAGAGAGCTTTTTTACCTCTTGACAAAACCACCGTTTGTCGCGCTCATATTAATTTTACGCTTTCCCATTTCTTCCTCCGGTCCTTTGTTGATGCATTTCTCAATATTTTGCGAGCTCTGTTTTACTCCCCATTCTGGATTTAAATCTACTTCTGTTAGTTTATTAGTAATCCTGTTCTCATAGAAGAGTTTTGTGCGCTCCGTTGTCAGCGACTCCATATTGTACTTTTCGATGAACTGTGGGGGTTTTCTCTTTTGTTGTGGACGTTTTAGTAGTATTTTGCATCAAACAAGATTGTGATCAGTCCCCAGGTTAGCGGATGTTAGGGCTCTGACGTCGAGTACTTGTGAAGGTGTTATGACTCGATTTGTGAGTATGAAGTCTTTCATCGATCGCTGGCCTGGATTGTTACTGAAAGTGTATTTGTGCTGGTCTTTATGTGGGAAGTACGTGTTGTTGATCCGCATTTCATTTCTAGCGCAGAGGTCTATAAGTGTTTCGCCGTTTTCATTAATTATGTCTCCGTTATACTTTTGCTTTATACCTGGCATGACATCGTTTCCGACCCGTGCATTAAGATCGTTGATAGGTTATGATAATTTTGTTGTCTATGACGTTCTGTAGTTGCTGATAGAAGTTTTCAGTTTCTGCTGTGGGCTTACGTATGTCTGGAGCATACGTGCTTATCAAGCGTGGTGTGGTATTGTTCATTTTTACGGAGAATTTTAATATTCTGTCGTTGATGTATTCGATGTCTTCGATGCTCTGTGTATATTTATTGTGCCGCAAAATTCCAACACCTGAGTACGCTCTTTCTCGTTTTGCTTTTCTATTGTATACAGGATGTTCCGTAAATATGTTAAAATATTTTAAGGGCGTGTTCTTCTAGTCATTTTAGAGGGGGGTCTTCCTGAGAATTTTTTTAGTTTGAGGACTCGTTGTTTTTTGTTTGAGATGTTTGAGATATTTGATTTCCAAAATGGCGAAAAATATTAGTTTTTGTTGTTTTTCTTTAAAACGGTTAAACATAGAAACTGCAATTTTGGTATACATTATAAGCTAATTGAGTGCCATTTTATGGTAGTGGTCTGTGGTTCAGTTTACTTTTATACAAGGTAGAAATGTGGAACCCCTACTGTTGTTTTGTTCAGAACTTTTTTATGTGCACTTAAACTTTTACCAACATATTTTTTTAAATTACTACAAGTTATTTACCAACTTTTTTCTCTCTTAATGTTTTTTCTTAAGACCAATAGTTTTCCCACAAAAAAAATTAAATCGTTTTTTTTGCCGTTCTCAAAAACCAACTAAACTTACTTAACAGCAGGCCAGCAGCCGCTGTAAAATTTTTGACAATGAAAACTACGCAATATTTAACTGTCACAGACAGAACCTCCTCTGTTTATTGAAATTTTTGTATTCGAACGTTATTAAATAAAAAAGTCACTTAGTTACTTACACATTTTGACAACGGCAAAGAAAACGATTATTTTTTTTGCGGGCAAACTAGTGGTCTTAGGAAAAAACAATAAGAGTTAAAAAAGTTGGTAAATAACTTGTAGTAATTACAGAAAATATGCTGCTAAAAGTTTATGTGCACACAAAAAAGTTATGAACAAAACAAAAGTAGGGGTTCCACATTTCTACCCTGTATAAAAGTAAACTAAACCAAGAAAACACTACCACAAAATGGCACTTAATAGCTTATAATGTATACCAAAACTGAAGTTTCTATGTTTAACAGTTTTAAAGAAAAACTAGTATTTTCGGCCATTTTGGAGACCTCAAATTAAAAAAAAATTCTCAGGAAGACCCCCTTCTAAAATGACTAGAAGAACACGCTGTTAAAATATTTTAACATATTTACGGAATACCCTGTATAAGTATGAATTCTTCGAATTTTGATGTTCCTTGTCCCTTTTTTTGTCTCAGAGAGCCCGCAAACGTCGATATTATGCTTCTTAATTTCTATTATGATCTCTTGACCTCTTCCGTTTCACGACGTTATATTCCAGCACGCGATTCGTGTGATGCGGTGTTTAGGTTTTCTTTTGCCAATTCGTTTTCCAATGTCCTGGCCTGTATCGTCATCCGATAGTTCCCTCCGATTTCCGAGGCGGTATCTTCAGTTCTGTGAGCCAGTATGGGTTTTTTCCTCAGGTAGGTAGCTAACCTCACCCAAGAACCCTCCTCCTTTATCCGGGCTTGGGACCGACTGTGCCACCACTCAATCCACTCCATCGGATGCCTCAGGTGGAGTTTCTTTTTATATTAATTGGTACATTAAGGTAGCAAACAATTGGGATTTTCATAATTTGATATATTGCTCAATTTTTTTTAACTCAATTGATTGGTTAGCTAATATGTTTAAGTAAAAAACAACATCAACATTCTTCATTTCTTTGAAAGAAATAGGCTATCGACCAATTGGTCTGTCTGTCCATTATATTTACAGTTTTTTTGGATGACATGCTTTGCAATTACTGAATTGAAAAGGTCGTCGGGTGAAGAAAACGACAAATTGTGTTTCTCTTGTGAGGCTTGGGGTTCTATTAGAGTTGTGGGAGTTTTTTCTCATTTTGTAAGTAATTGGTGTCTTTTCTTCGTAATTAGTCTTAGTGCGATTTGTTCAGGGTACCTGCCAATAGGTAAGTTAGCGATCGGAAGTGGTTTACTTTTTCAGTAATTTCTATTCTTGAGTTTTGAGTCTGCTTTGTAAATTTTTTTCCCAGTTGGTGTGACCTTTTGCTTCTATCGGCTTCTATTGTCGGAGAGGTCATTTTTACACAGTAGTTTGTCAGTATTACTTGATATTTTATGAAGTTTAGTGTTGTTTCCAACAATGTCATTGTTTCGTTTGTTAGTACTCTCTATGGAGTGTCGTCTGAATTTTGAAGGACATACCCTGATTCATCTTCTCGGCCTTTGTCTTGTAGCTGATGATTATTTATACGTTGTATAGAAATAGTAACAAAAGCAGCTCTTGTGGCAGCCCTTGCTTAGGAGAAAGTGGAAGAGCGCACTTGTCGATATATATACAGGGTGATTCACGGTCGATGGTGTATTAGACGTTTGAGGAGAACGCGATGCCCGATCTATCTGCAAATTTGTAGATCGAAGTCATCGTATATGCTCTATCAGCCTAAAATATTTTCAGCAATGCGAGGTTGCCGCTTATACCGAAAAGTACATACAACTTTGATATTTCAAATGAGACACCCTGTATATTGTTGCACGGTTAGATTGTCTATATAGATCTGAATATTTTTGCATAACGATTCCTATATCTATCTAAAGCGGTTTCCGAAATATTAAATTAAATCCATTATTTTTAATCAAAACCTAGCCCCAAGGAATCTTGTATTACGCGATTTCGATCGCTGGAAATTTAAAATTTTGGTACTGGGTTATCAAAACCCTATGCTTGAGCCCGGCGTACAGCAATTTGTTCCAAATTATACAGGATGTCTTGAAAATACTGACCTTTCGGCTAGAGATAAAAACTGCTCCAATTACATTTTTTCAAATAGAACACCCTGTATATTAGTTCAAATACGGAAAGACCGTTAAATTCCCTGTGAAGCGACATATCATGTTTCTATACCTAAAGCGTCAAATTTCCTTCAAAATTGCATCGCGTTCTCTTTAAACGTCTAATACGCCATGGACCGTGAATCACCCTGTATATATGTAGTTTTCTATTGCAAAATAGGTTCCTCAAAATGTGTACTATGTATTTTGGTTCATGAAGTGTGTGTAGTTTGTAGAGTATATGATTTTCAGTTTTTATGAGTATATGAGTTTAAGCGTGTTGTACGTAGGTTGTTTGTCAAGATAAACACCAGATGAATTCGTGAAACAATTGAGTGAAACAATGAACATTAGACGAATTGTCGAACGCTTCTTTTTCCTATTGTTTTTCTGTCTATTTTCAATTGAAACAGTTTGTTCCGTACCGCGAGTGAAGTAATGGGTCTCTAGTTTGCCGTTCTTCCATGTCTTTGGTACTTTGCTCCTGTTAATACAATTTTTTATTTGATTTATTTACGTATAATAATATAAGCTATAAGCTTTTCAATATTTTTCTATTGATTTGTTTTTTTCCTGTCGTTTCTTTATGATTCGTTTGTAAGTGTGCTTGGTTGAAGTGTTCAAGCAATGTCGCACCAACCGTTTACTCTGTTCCAGTTGTGGTCATCAAACTTTAGATTTGTTGTGATACTGAAGGCTCTTTGAAAGTGTCTGGGAAAATCAAGCTTTGTCTTTTTCGGTGTTATTCCGTGCTGGTTCATTTTGCCACTCTTTCCCATGTGCTTGTATCATGCTAGTTTTTATTTTCTCTATGACTAATATGAATTGCGAAGTTTTCGAAGAAGATGCCTCTGACCATTTGTGCTGTGGGCAATGATAAATCAAGGTTTTAATGTTTATATTTAAGTAAATAGATATATGTCCTTTTCCTTTCAAAAGTTGAAAGGTAAAATTCAACGAAACATGCTTAGTAATTTCATTGACTTGTATCCAGTGTGTACAAATCCACGTCTTCTCTTATTTGAAAGATGAAGCATTCAGCAAACAGGAGACACAAAAAATGAAAGAATTTTTTAAAAGCCGGTAGTAACTTTCAATAAGACGTCCGCTCAGAGAAATGTATTAATCCATTTTGAACTAAAACTAATGAAGACCTAGTAACTAGTAAAGAAAAACACAAAGTCACTATAAAAATAAATTTCAGAAAAACAGATAAAAAATTCTAGACAATAAAATTGTTTCATCAAATTTTTTTACATTTTTTTAAATCAGTAAAATTCATACAACAATTATTGAAAATTAGTTCTTACTAATTTTTAGTTAGCAGCAAATTTTCTAATGGGAAGTTAGAGTACAAAAGTATACTTTTAATCCAATAAAAATGCAGCTCCCAAAAGCAAAAGATTTATTTTAGATATTTTTGGTAGTCGCCCGCCCTTAATCCCTTAAACACAGCTTGAAATTAGATATTTTATCGTTGAACCGTAATATGATGTAACAGAAGAAGGTAACCAAACACAGCTGGCCGAAGGTGGAAAATAGTGACAATATTTATCTTCATTATGTGTTCAACGCAAGGTTTACTCTTTGGGGCCACATTAAGATATATACATTGAGAGAAAATATAAATAAACTTGAAAACCATGTAAAACTTCTGCAGTGGTCAGTTCATTTCTAGTAGATATTTTCAAGTCAATTTTATACAGGGTGTTTCTGAGTTGTGGTGACAAAATCGTAAAGGACATTCCGCTAAGCAAAATATGGAAAAAAGTTTAAATAGTTCTAACTAATAGGTCATATATTTTCTTGAAGCAAAATCCAAGGTGTGTTCACAACAGAACACTCTTATTTTACATTTCAATTTTAAAGGTTTATAAAAGAACAGCCTACTAGAGGAAACCTGATTATTTAATGTTGAAAGATTTGGAGAGAAATATTTAACCGATGAAAAAATCGAACTGTCACCACGGAGATTAGAAGAAGCGTGTAATTTAGGGTGGATTTCCCAGAAAAAAAATCAGTAAATGATATAAATTACCCTACATGAACATTAAACATCTGACAATAAAAGTCTGAGCGAAAATATTTCGAGTACTATAGATTTCTATTAAAGATACAAGAACCGTTTAATTTAGGATACAATATAACGTTTATTATTATTATTTGTTTATTACTTAATAAAGTTTATCAAAAGAGATCGGTTTTCGCGGCCACTCCTTAAAACTTGCGATTTAAAAGAATATCGTTTCGTATATTTTCCTGACTGTACTTCAATTCACTCCAATATATTCCTGGGTTTCAGTCAATTTTATTGTTTATTATTTAAAATGTTACAAATACGTTTCGGTCGATAGCCTCGATAGGTCGACCGATAGGTCGATAGCCTTTTTTTTAGAAATAAAGATGTTTACTACTACTACTACTACGTTTCGGTACCTTTCTCCACCATCATCAGTTTGCCTGAAATATATATTTTTACATTTACAGTTATCATCAATTTAAATAGAAAACTTTCACCAAAATACACATATTAAAATACAAATCACACACATATTAAAAAGTACATCAAGAACATTGGTTTTCAGGTGATGAGTCAGG
The DNA here is from genome assembly GCA_024550625.1 of Dendroctonus valens. NCBI lineage: Eukaryota > Metazoa > Arthropoda > Insecta > Coleoptera > Curculionidae > Dendroctonus > Dendroctonus valens. Next base: position 537,234 of record JAJTJO010000069.1, read on the forward strand.
ACAAACATATCTGGGAAAAGACTAGAATCTATTGTTTAGAGATTTAAATTTAAATTTAACTTACGCGTATAGTTGTTTCTACCTTAACATTTAACTGGTCACTGAATTTTCCATATTTTACTCGATATCAAGCGAGCGAAACAAAAAAACTGTTTATCTTTCGCCTTTTCTTTGCATTCTAGGAATTGCTTGGCAATTCCTCAATATCAGGTGTTTATATTTCATTTACTTGGTCCAATCAGTTCATGCATGCGATCATTTAATTAGTGTATGATACACAGAGCTAAGATTGTCTGTCTGATCTGAAATTCATTGCATTCTGATGTTTTTTAATCTGTATCATTTCATGGATTCTTCTGTCTGATCTAAATGTGACAATCTTAGCTCAGTGTATCACACATTAATTAGATGATCGCATGCATGAACTGAATGGACCAGGTAAGTGAAAAGTAAACAGCAGATATTGAGGAATTGCAGAGCAATTCCAAGAATGCAAAGAAAGGCGAAGTTAAACATGTTTTTTTCGTTCCCTCGCTCGATATCGAATAAAATAGCGATTTCAATATCCAATCAAATGTGAAGGCAGAAACATCTAAACATGTGAGTTAAATTTAGATCTCTAAACAATAGATTCTAGTCTTTTCCCGAACATGTTTATCCAGACTCATCACCTGAGAACCAAGGTCCCTAATTGTACTTTTTAATATGTGTGTGATTTGTATTTTAATATGTGAATGTTGTGAAAGTTTTTTTATTTAAATTGATAATAAATGTAAAAATGTATATTTTAGACAAACTGATGATGGTGGAGAAAGACACCGAAACGTATTTGTAACATTTTAAATAGTCAACAATAAAATTGACTGAAACCCAGGAGTATATTGGAGTGAATTAAAGTACAGTCAGGAAAATATACGAAACAGTACTTTTTAATATGTGTGTGATATGTGTATTTTGGTGAAAGTTTCCTATTTAAATTGATGATAACTGTAAATGTAAAAATATATATTTTAGACAAACTGATGATGGTGGAGAAAGACACCGAAAAGTATTTGTAACATTTTAAATAATAAACAATAAAATTGACTGAAACCCAGGAATATATTGGAGTGAATTTAAAAGAATAGAATTTCTTCCTGGCGTTTGACAAGCACGAGTGGCTTGCATTTTCGGAGGTGTTTGGCCGGAAAGCTTAGACTGAAAAAAGTGAACACACCTAGTAAGATGCAAGCCAAAAAATGCCAAAACTGAAGGTAGCAACAACTACACATACAAACTGATGATGGTGGAGAAAGACACCGAAACGTTTTTAAAATAAAATAATAAACAAATAATTGACTGAAACTTGACCCCCAGGGATTTTATTTTGAATTAAATTAAAATACAGTCAGGAACACATTAAGTATCTGATCTTCCGAACACCGAGACAAATTGACTAGGAGTGAAAATGTGAGCCAAGACTGCCGGGAAGAATGCACAATACAGTGATGTGACAGGCACAAACCTGTTTGAAGATAAACGGGTAGAACTTCGTCAACCTATTGTGATTTAACAACTCAATTGTATTTTATTTGATTAATATTAATCATTGATACATAACCTTACACGGGAGGTTTTTGTTTACGTCTGTTGCGAGTTTACGCATATCAATCATCTGCCCCAAAAGGTTGGCAGCACTAACGGCAAAGTGAGAATGTTATCCTAACCTCAAAATATTTATTTTACTTTCCCTGTCTTTGTTTTGTGTTTTCCCATGGTTGCTACAATTTTCAATAATTAGGAAGCAACAGGTATTTACGTAAAGTTAATGATGCAGATTACCTTGAAAAACATTGTTGCCATCCTTCTGATCTAGTTTTATGCAAATATCTGTTTTTGATAAAGAATAAAATGTTTTTACTATTTTTCCTGTGCTCCTAAAATACCCCCAGAGGAATGACGCCAATTTCGAATCACCCTGTGTACTGCATTAAAAGGACATAGTTGCATTATTTTGTACATAATATTTATGTTTTACACATAATAATTTACATAATATAAAAGTCATATAGAGCACGTCTTATTAATCCGAATTGTAGGAAAACAGCAAAGTCCGCTTTACACATGTTGCGTACAACAATATTGCAGGATGCATTGTCGAACAAAATGGATAAAAGCACCATGCCAATTAAAAACTCTTACCAAGTAGATCGTTTAATGTCGATTACATCACACGGAACTAAATTTGTTGGTACTCTTAAAAGCCACTTAAAATATTTTAAGAGTCGATGTTAGCTGGTTGAGAAAAGCGATATGCCGTGGGTCCCGACAGGTGTCCTTATCTCGAACGAAAATTTGTTTGATAAATTAATTGACTGTCATAATTAAATGGTCGCTCTGTCGATAGGCCAACGTCTAATATCTAATTTTAATGAGGATTGATGGAACTGCTAAGTTTGATTAATTGGGCATTACATCCGAATTATTTGCACAAAACGTTCGATTTGTTGCTATTTTTAAACCAATCTTGACCTACAGCAGGTCGCAAAATATTAGCTGTTAATTGCCAGAAATTAATTGTTTATGTATACTAATTATAACTTATTTCAAAAAATTCCTGGGTTTCAGGAAATTTTATTGTTTATTATTTAAAATGTTACAAATACGTTTCGGTGTCTTTCTCCACCATCATCAGTTTGTCTAAAATATATATTTAAAGTTATCATCAATTTAAATAGAATAGTTTTGTTCTCTCGCTCGATATCGAATAAAATATGAAATTTCAATAACCAGTTAAATGTGAAGGTAGAAACAACTATACACGTAGGTTAAATTTAAATCTCTAAACAATAGATTCTAGTCTTTTCCCAGACATGTTTGTCCTGACTCATCACCTGAAAACCATTACTTACTCATTCCTTATTCATTACTCCAAGTTAATATTGTGCTTCTTCTCCCGATTTTTCATTTCATGAAAGTAGAGTTAAAATATAAGTTAAAATATGAGCTAAATCACATCGATGCAAAAATCGGACAGAAAGACCGATAGGTCGATAGCCTTTTTTTAGAAATAAAGATGTTTACTACTACTACTATGAAGCTAATATTTTGCAATTAATTATGACAAATTTAGAATGAACAAACAGATTAGAAATGTTAAATGTGTAAGATGACAATTATTATTATCACATCGATGAACTATATAAAAAATAAAAAGTAGTTTTGCACTTAAATTATCCGATTCATCTACAAAGTTCAATCCAAAAAAAATAGAGCGTATACTAACTTTGAAAGTCGATGTTAACAAAAATTCCCAGACCTATAAATGCAAGCCCCCGATAAGCTCTAGATTTCTCCGGAGATATTGTAGGATTTCATGTCCCCAACTTTAAGTAAAAGTTTCCATGAAAATCAACTAGACATGTCAGATAAAGTTGGGTGACAAGAAACACGATTACTTTATTAACGGGAAAAATGCAGACTTTTTTCAGTCTTCAGCTACTTTAGAGATTGAGTGTGTTCCTTTCACGTAAATTGCGTGTTCATTTTTTATAAAAATATGGGAAAATGTTGCCGAAAATGTGTTTAGATAAGGTGGGCCGCAGGAACATTAGTCTTAAAATGTTTTTGGGGTCTAAAACGTTGCTTATTGAAGCAGAATTTTATGATATTGGTTTGTGTTTTTACAGTATTCATGAATTGCTTCTCGATTTAATTTTTGTTAAATCTTGTCGTGTACTGTTACAGAAATTACACTTTGGGTTCTATTTTATTAATTTTGACCCGTTGATTAATTCCATGCAGATTTTTGTCTTTGCAAGTTAGCGATCGAAAGTGTTTTACTCTTTTAGGGTCGGTAACACCAAACTATATGAATCCCAGTTCAAGTTAAACAGAAGTTCAAGACAATTTATAGTATACATTTCGGTTTCACGAAATTATTTCAACGTTGGCGCTTGTACAACGCAAGATCGCCCGAGTGCTGAGTTAAGTCCGAGTTCAAGGTCAGGTTGAGTACAATTGAACTCAAGCTTAAGCTTCCAGTGTACAACCGGATCTTAGCAATTTCTATTCTGGGGGGAATTTGAAATTTCGAGTTTTAAAGTCAATCTCCAATAAACCCAAGTACTATACGTGTGCTTTCAATTTCTCGGCAAAAAACACCGATATTTCGGAAAATATCTACTTTCGGTTTACTCCTCAAAAACTTACCGCGGAAAACTATTGTGCTAATAGTACAAATAGTCAACGCAGTCCTTAATTTGCAGCATTTTACAAGGGACTGGGAAAACGCTGTAATAATTCCTATCTTAAAGCCGGGCAAAAAACCGACTGATCCCGCCTTTTACAGGACAATTTCCCTCCTGAACTCCCTCGGCAAATTAACGGAGAAGGTTATCCTATCGAGACTATAGCCAGGAGCCGGGCTTCGAAGTTTAATCCCGGATGAGCAGTTTGGCTTTCGACCAAGACATAACACAACCCTGCAGACTGCTAGGATCGTGAGGGATGCCTATGCACTATTTAATAAGCTTCAAAGTACGGTAATGCTGCTTCTCGATATGGAAAGAGCCTTTGACACAGTTTGGCACACATGCGTGCTGTACAAGTTGTTTGCCGTGCACTCACTGCCACTCTACCTAGTTTCCCTTATAGCGCCTTTCCTAAAAAACCGTACCGTCCCGGTGAAAGTGGAGAATTCCACTGCTGCCAAAATATGCATCGCGGCAGGAGTACCACAAGGTACAGTGATTTCGCCGTTGCTGTATACATTGTATACATCAGACATTCCAAAACTTCCCACTACAAAAATAGCACAATACGCTGATGATACGGCTCGTATCATCAGGTGATCATCAGGTTGCGGAATCTCGCATTGCACATCACCTGAGTTTATTGACGCCGTATTTCGACAAATGGAAACTTAAAGTGAATCCCAGGAAGATTGAACTTATTATCTTTTCGCGCAAATGCACTAACAATAAAATCCTATCGCCACTCATGGTCCAAAATACTCCAATCAAGCCAGTGAAAGAGGTGAAATACCTGCGATTCAAACTAGACGCCCGACTTCATTTTAACAAGCATGTTGACTATGCTGTACAAAAGACTTTCATGGCCCGAAGAAAGTTGTACTCTCTTCTGGCGCCAAATTCATTTCTATAACCTCAAAACAAACTTCTGCTCTACACCTCCACCATAAGGCCCATACTGACTTACCGCTCCCCTATCTGGCACTCTGTCAGTGATTCCACGAGACGGCGTGTTCAAAGGACCCAAAGTAGGTTCCTGAGAGGCGTCTGATCGGCTAATAGATACACCAGAATAACCGATCTGTACGAAGCTACAGAGATGGCCTAAATAGTCGACTATATAGATACGAACGCAGCTAAATTTTATCATAGCGGAGTGCAAGGCTCAGTCATTGCGTGAAATCACCCAAGTAAGAGCAAACGATCGTCCAACCCATGGTACCCTGTATAAGCTACTTTCCATATTCTATGAGGATTTTGGCCGTGACAGTACATGAGGACAAACGAACATTGCCTGCAAAATTCAGACAGTCGTTTCTAGCAGGCTGGAAACGCACAAATCCAACATAGCGTTCTGGTTGGTGTTGGCTGGTCTTTGCACCAATCGCGGCGGCGGCGGATGGATCTGGTCATCTAGTTGAAACTGCCAGCGGTTAACGCCACGGTTGACAGTATCAAACTTAAAGGTCGAAACAAAAGGGGGTTTTGGCTTCCCGTCAGGAAGACCTTTTTTCCTTACTGAATGCCCTTCCAATAAAACCAAACCGCCACTTTAAGATCATCGCCTAACGTTGTCATGCGATCAATTGATTCCGCGAATATCCATGTTAGGGCTGCACCTAGATAATGGTTCAACGAGCGAGCATTTGGACCATGGGCAAAGGAGCACCAAGGCCGAACACCTGGCTAGGTACGGGGGGAGCTTTCGGGCTTTTTCTGTGATTAGTGTATTGTTCCATTTACCCATGCTTGTCAAAAAATTGTGAATGTTTAAATAAATTTTACCTATCTATCTATCTATCTACTTTCGGATAAGGAATGCTTGCGCCATTGGCCTCCGTTTGACATTTAGTATCTAAAGTTTCTGCATTTCATTCTTTTCTCATGTTTTTGTTCTGTCAATAACAAAACGCTCGATTGCATTTTCCAAAACGCCAGCAAAAGTACATTCAGATAAACTTCCGCTGATAAAAAATTAAACAATGAAGCTAATGATATCGTTCAATGCACACCTAGAAATATCTATATTATTTGTAGGTACTGAACACACAATTCTTGTAGTTTTGCGGAATTAGAGTTTTGCCGTCAAGGTAAAACCTACTATTATAACTTCCGCAAACATGTTTTCTAACTTGAAAGAAATCTGCAATGAAAACTGGATAAATGAACCAACAAAAATGTACATATTTGCGATTTTTTCTGTAAGTACAGAATACATTGTGTGCTCATCTATCTGGCAAAGGAATGTCGTAATACAGTTCATGTTAATTTATAAATTCATAGCGATTTAGCAGCCACGTTTGTATACGAAATAAAAATTTGTGGCTAGCTCTTTTATACGTGAATGTAAAAAATTAATAAAATCCATAACAATTTAATTACAATAGGGAAAGAACTAAAAACAACATTTATTAGCTTTCTTGAGAAAGGATAAGCATATTGTATATGAAAATTCCGCTAAAGCCATTTAAGAAACACTCTTCCGAGTTTTATGAAATTGAAAAAAAAAAGTTAGATGTTTGTCTTAGCTGCTAATTTTGTATAATGACAAGATTTTATTATTAATCTCAAAAATATATTGTTATTTGTTTCATGTAATATGTAGGAATGTTAAGATACCTAACAAAACATAAATAGAGTAATTAATAGCAGAAATTAAAAATGAATTAACTGTTTATCGGGAATTTGCCAGTTTGCAACAGTTTTTGAGAAATAATCTCAGCTTTCTAAGTGGCGGATTTCAGATCGTCGGTATTCCGAAAGAGGCTCCATTTGTCGAAAATTACAGAGACGACTAACTTAAATGAATTTTAAAAATCTGCTACCAGACTTGGTAACATTTATATAGCATATTTACATTTTCAGGGCCTAAAGTTCCTACAGTCTTGAGCGATTATTCTGCGGCAACTCAAAACGGGCCAAGTTTAGAACCTCAAAATCCAGCATCTAGAAACGCCTGCTTGGGATCAAATGCTTCTAGTCTTTTAAGCATAAACTGCCTCAACACTGGCAGAACCAACTTTACGAACAAGCAACTGACCGAGTTGGAAAAGGAGTTTCATTTCAACAAATATCTTACGAGGTAAGTCATTTATTTTTATAGGAGTTTCAGTTCCGTTTAGGATATTGTCAGTTCATATAGAAAATGTTTTAAGCATTAATTGAAGAAAGACTACTGAGTTGAATCAAATGTCTTCATTTCTTGAATTAGTTGATATTTGTTAAATACATTTTTAACGGCAAAAAAAAACATTTAATATTTAATACGCATGTGTAAATTGACATACCCTTTAAGAATAGTAATAAAAAATCAGTATTGCCATTAAAAAGTTGTCGTTTTTGGAACACGCTGTATTAAATTTTCTTATCTATAAAAACGAGCACAATTTAAAATACCAGTCGACGTGATCAAGAATATTTTCAATTAAATTTAGAGACACCCACGGTATGTATAAAAGTATTTTATACATATTTTTTATTAGACATACCCACGGTACAAACAATGTAACTTCTGTCTGAAATTTCAAGGCTAAAATTTAACAATTGTTATTAGATTGTAGAGTATAATTCTTCTTCTTCTTCTTCTTCAAGTAGCACTACAACCTTATGTGTGTCTTGGCTGCAATCACAATTTGCCTCCATCGACTTCTATCTAGCATTGTTTCTTGTTCATTTTCAATGCCCATCTTCCACATATCCGATAGAACATTGTCCCTCCATCTCATTTTGGGTCGTCCCGGTGGTCTTATGCTCGTCGATGCTTCCTGCCATGCAATTTTCAGCATTCTGTCATCCGGTGCTCTGTATATGTGTCCTGTCCATCTCAATCTTTGTGACTTTGCTTCTCTCACAATATCTCTCTGGTACAATTGTTCTAACTCAGCATTTCTTCTTATGCGATATTGCCCTGAACTAGGATCCTGGGTTGGTCCATATATTTTTCTCTCGAATCTTCGAAGCACGTCTTCGTTTGCTTTGGTTCAGGTCCACGCTTCACATCCTTACATGACTACCGGTCTTATAGTACCATGGTACAATTTTAGTTTTGAGTATCGCGACATTATTCTCGATTGGAACAGTTCTCTTAATGCATAATACCATCTATTACCGCTCTGTATGCGGGCCTTCATTTCTGTATTCATGTTGTTGTCTGCTGTGATGACTACGCCGAGGTATTTGAATTCTGAAACCCGTTCAAAATTGTAGGTGTCAATGGTTACATTTTGCCCTAGTCTCCCCTCTCTTCCCTGTCTCCGGGAATTAAACATGTATTTTGTTTTGTCTTCATTATACGTAAGCCTACTGTGCCTGCCTCCTTTTCTATTTTTCCAAACAACTCTTTGATTTCAATGGTTGTTTTACTGACATGTTATATCATATGCAAATTCCAGTATCAGGTTTGGCCCCCTGCTTGAAAAAACTTCTACGTCAATGCTAGCTTGTCTGATCGCTGCGTCCAAAACAGTATTGGAGGCAAACTATCGCCCTGTGTCAGGCCGTTGTCCACCACAAAGTTTTCTGACATGTTGTTCTCAACTTTAACACAGCACCGGCTACCCTCCAAGCACACTTTTGTAAAATTGATTACTTTCTTTGGGATTCCACATTTTGCCATGGCTGAATCCCTCAGCTTCTCTGGCTCAGCCCATACATGGTCTCTTAATACGATATCATAGGCTTGTTCGAAGTCGATAAATAGTTGGTGGAGGTCCTTATCAAATTCCCAGTGTTTTTCAAGGATTAGGCGAATAGTGAAGATTTGATCTATCGTTGACCTGCCCGGTGTAAAGCCGAACTGATAATCACCTATCGATTCTTCCGCGTATGGTGTTATGCGGATTAGAATCACGTTTGCAAGCCCTCTATATGTGGTGTTGATGAGAGATATCCCTCTGTGGTTTTTGCATACCTGATAGCTTCCTTTTTTATGTAGGGGTACAATAACACTCTGTTTCCAGCTTTCCGGTAAAGTTTCGCTGACCCATATTAGTATGATTAACTCATGCATCTTTTGATAGAGTACTGGACCTCCCATTTTCATGCATTCAGAGAGGATAGTAACATTTCCTGGCGCTTTGTTGTTTTTTAGGCGTTGTATGGCCTTTGTCACTTCTTCTAGTATTGGTTTCTCGGTTTCTATTTCGACGGTTAAATACACCGGTATATTCGTTGTGTCGTCCTTTGTTACATTGAGGAATTTCTGAAAATGTTCTTTCCATGTTTTTAATATCTCTGTAATGCCGGTGATGAGTTCACCATTTGCTTTCCGCATTATATTACTTGTTGTTTAAAGCCCATTTTAATTCGAAATGTTTCTTTAAAGAATGCCCTGCTGTTGTTATGTCTTCCACTATCTTCGATGCCTTGTATTTGTTTCTTCTGATGTTCTCTCTTTTTTCCCTAATGAGCAGTGTTACGGTTATCTATGTTGTCCTGTGGAGGTTCCTGTAACATTTGAGCCCTATCGCGGTGTCTTTGGTTCTCACTTTAGAGTATAAATGGTTGACGTAATTTTACTTTTCAATAGTTACATACTATTGGCCCTTTAAGTCAATATTTAAATGTAATATTTTCATTATTTTGTAAGTTTTTAACGATGTTTTCCTTTTCTAATAATTATCTTATTTTTTCAGAGCGAGAAGAATTGAAATAGCTTCAGCGCTCCAACTGAACGAAACTCAAGTGAAAATCTGGTTTCAGAATCGAAGAATGAAGCAGAAAAAAAGGATGAAAGAGGGACTGATCCCACCGGAGCCTATTGCCAATGTGAAGAGTACCAGCAGTTCTCCAACATCGCTCAGCACTTCGGTCCCACCCGACTTTGCTTCTGGAAGCAATGAGAACAGCAGAGAGTCCAACAATAATTGACTTTTAAAATGAGCTTTTTGAAAAATTATTTTTTATAGAAAAATTGCGCCATAAGGCTTATGCTGGGAATCGTCCTGTTACAGTGCTTGGAACTGTATTTTTGTTGAAAAAATTTGAATTTTTCCCAAGTTCAACTTTATACTGGAAATTAAATTAATTACAATGTAGCGGAAACGTAATTTGAAAACTGCAATGTTAACGTACTGGATTTAATTTGCCTTAACCCAACTGATTTGGAACTAATTCTTGCAGGTTTCTAGTTTTAAGTTTATTGTTGTTTTAAAACAATTCAATTAAAAGTTACGTAACTATTGGCTGTTGTTATGAACGACGACTACTGAGATGCTTATAAAAAAATGTAAAATATTTTATCTCAATTTATCATTGTTTATGACGCACGCTTGTTCAGAAAATTGATAAGAATTGTTCAATCAAAGTGTTCTCTAAATAAACGATGTAATTTGTGTAGGTATTATGTGTTCCAATAAAGTAATTTGCATCATGAAAAGTAAACATTAAAATCGCCAAAGACTACTTCTTGACGAAGCTTCAAGTGATAAAACTGAAATTATATTTAAGTTATTTATAAGGTAAACAGATTGTAAAGTTAATATATGCTATACATTTTAAGCTCGTATTTATTAGATAGTTATCCATCCATTAAATGAGATTCTTCGTATCATTCCAAAATATTCGAGACTATTTAGTATCTTATTTATATACATCGAGTAAGAATCAGCATTTTGCTTGATTGATTCAAGTGGTTATTGTTGAATGTGGCAGTCATTAATTGTTTAACAAACAGGTATACATAGATAATTAATGAAAATTTTACATATTGTAAATATGGTTGTAAATAACTGTGTAGGTTAGGTGACTCAGGGATGTATTGTGTATCATGACATAATAAAGTATTCCAAAAATTTGTCACGTTGCCACATATGGACCCTTAAAACTCGCCTTCCCAAGTTCTCGTAGAAGCATACTATTTACTGAGAAATCAGCTCACACAAACATGATTTATACGTAAGCACACACCTTTTTCGAAAACGTGATAAAATACGCAATATGATTTATAATGGGATATTGTATATCACGCTTTTGTCCATTGGACCTATCTTATATGAGAGATAGGTAGGCATTTAGCTTAAAGTGCGCTAAACCCAGCAAGTAATAAATTGTAATTTACAACTAAAATTGACTCGTTTCAATAGTGTTTTACTTTGTAGCTATCTTGCATAAACTTGATTCAAACCGTAAATTATTAGCAGTTTAACTCACTTTTAGAATGGTGTTAAAATGTTCTTAGATACTGGGAAACTAATGAAAATTTACAATAATTGAAAGATGGTTTTCTTTCTTGGGATTCGGTCTGAGCTGTGTTGAAAAAAAGGAAAACTTTTTTAGCTACCATGCTTTCGGCGATTTATTAACGCCTTCAGGTTTGGAAGAGTAATTACACAAAATCAATCAAACATGAGCTATGAAGTAAACGGGGTACAAAACTTAAAAGACATATACATTGCTACAAACATCTTATTTTCATGACTTTCGTTAGGCTTTCGAGGCCATTCCTTGAACCTATTGAGTTTTTCGGGTTTTTTGACCTTCGTAAAATAGAATTTCTTTCTGACGTTTCACAAGCACGAGTGACTTCGTGGAGAAATGTCTTCATGGAGAAATTCTAGGAAACACCTTTGAGAACCGCCCCCTTTAAACCGACTATCTGGTATCGATATGTCGAGGACACGTTCGTGATATGGAGACATGGAATCGGTAACCTGGACAAGTTCCTCGACCACCTGAACAAACAACATCCAGAGATAGAATTTACCATGGAAGTTGAACAAAACCAATAGTTGGCTTTCCTGGATGTTTTGGTATCTAGGAACGGGAACCAATTGGACCATCGGGTATATCGAAAAGCCACCCACACGGACATATACCCCCACAAGCTATCCAACAGTCACCCGAGTCAAAAACAAGGAATCATCAAGACTCTCACGGATATAGCCAGGAAAATATGTGGACCACAACATCTATATGCGGAACTACAGCATTTAGGAAGGGCTTTCTTTCAAAACGGATACTCTCATATTGACATTCAAAGAGCAGCAAGGGTGGACCGTGCCGAAAAGAGTGAAACCACTCAAAGGGCCTTTCTGCCTTCCATTTCCAGAGTTGCGTACAAATTTAGAAAGATCCTAGGGAAACATAACATAAAAACGATCTACAAGCTCACGACCAGATCTAGGAATGTCTAAGGTCGGTGAAGGACAGATGAACTTTCTTCGCCACTGCAGGTATCTACCGAATCCCATGGTCCTGTGGAAGCGATTATATAGGAACCATGAAGAGATCGGTTACGACGAAGATCGAAGAACAATGAAGCAATTGCAGATTGGGCCATGTAGCAAAGTCGGCAGTGGCGGAACATGCCCTCAGCGAGGGAGTGCACAGCATCAAATTTGCAGAAACTGAAGTCCTAGTCGCAACAACAGGCTATCGCCCCCGACTAATACGAGAAGCCATCGAAAAACACAAGCACAGCGACAATTTCAACAGAAATGAAGAGACAATGGCGCTAAACCGAATATGGTTTCCGGCACTCACCAATGCAAAAACGGGAAGGAAAGGTAACGGCACAGGACAAGAAGAAGAATTTACTACACCGGAGCATAAAAACAAACAACAGAATGCATCAACGCCGATAACACAGGCCACGTATAGTATAAGCAGTACAGTATAAGCTCTCAAGCAAACCACCTCTGAAGATGCAAGCCACTCGTGCTTGCGAAACGTCAGGAAGAAATTCTTATTTTACGACGGCCTAAAAGCGCGAAAAACTCACCAGTTATTTTACAATTGTTCACCTGAGTCACATTGCTGGGTTATAAGTTGTCATGGATTAAAATTATTTCACAATTACATTTTGTTGAGAGGCAAAGGGACAAGTTACAATAACTGAACTACAATTGCTACTATCGAAATGGTTTATTTTCATATTTCCAATGTTAATCGCAACGCTACAATTTCGGAATTCCTCCAAAATTGTCCTTTTCTTATGTTTCATTTTAAATTCGTTGGGTGTTTGGCATGACAAAAATAATGATCAATTGTTGGTTTTCTTTTTTCACCACTGCCCAGACCGAATCCCCAAGAAAGTAAACCATCTCAATTATTAGTGCATCGGTCGTGCCAGTGAGTGTAACACTGTAACTAATATTGGCTTACTTATAGGTTTAAAGCCAACCAAGCCAAGTCAAGATATGACCGTGAAAATGGCGTGAAACTTGCACTCTGTAATTTTCAGCAGTCATTTTTGTTCCAAAAGATGGACAATTTGGTCTTATTTAAGCGTCTCAAATTTTGGTACAATAGCTATTTACGAGGGCACTGTATGTATATATATTTAATAATATAAGGAACGAGCGGCGATTTAAGAATTAGCTTTTCTTCTGCTGTTAAAACTGGTAGATAAATGGATATTTTATTTACAGTAACTTATGAGGTTTTCCATTTTGCAGCATATCACCATCTAGGAAAGATCCCAGTCATGGAAACGTCTTGAAAAGTTACATTTACTAGTAGTATCCCACATAATAGCTGATTAATTTAATCCTCTAAGCTCCCCTTCAACTAGGCATCCGCTGATTGTTGTAACCTATAAATATTCATATATTGAATTCAACTTAAAAATAAAAAAATAAAAAGAGGTACTTAATACCATAAAATGAAGAAAGCTAAAGTACTTTGTCCACGTAATGAGATGTATGAATAGTCCCGCATTATTATTCAGGGAAAAATAGAGGGAAAGCGTGGCCCTGGCCGCCGAACAACATATTGGCTCAAGAATCTTCGCCAATGGTATGGAGTAAACACCACGACATTCTTTAAGTCGGCAGATCATGCGACTGATCGCCAGTGTTCTGGGAGGACACGGCCCTTGAAGAAGAATATGAATAAAGAACGATGCTTTTGTTGGGATAGTCCTTGTAGAATTTCTAAAGTTATGGATATGCGCCAATTATTTTTTGATGGCCTGCTTAAAATGATGTACTCTGCAGACAAAATCTCAGTAAACCACGACTACGAAAAGAGAAATAAAAATAAGCTTCTAACTGAAAAGATGAAAAATATCTTAGGCAACGAAATCATACTTATCTGGCATATCTTCCTCCTGAAATGCAAAACATAAAAACCAGACAAATTTATAATAAAACATGTAAAAATTCAAAATGACCTACCTAAAATAAATAAAATCATAGACATTAAAAATAACTAAATAATTATATTGAATTTACTCTCGTAAAAGACTTACTTATTTGCTAAGAATTCTTACTTATTAATTAATAGCTATCCATTTGCGTCCGTTTTTCAGAACAGTCAAAACATTCGCAGTTTATTCTTATTAGACATGGATAACACTGAGTTGAACGACACTTTCACAGCGCATCTGTACACATCGGCATACAAACCGTAATTGGCAAGCTAGATTTTGAAACCAAGTTTTTCTCGCCCCCTATGTTCGAAGCGCGAAACTTGGAATGTTTGGAATGATAACAATTCATACAATAATTGTTTTCTGGTGACTGCATTCACCAAGTTTTATCAGGCCGGAAACTGCAAGTTTCACAAACAGTTATCAGAGCTCAATAAAAGAAAACGGATGTATTCTGCAACACGGCATGGTGGTGCCATCTAAAACCAAACCGTAAAACGTAGAACAGGATCTCAGTTTACCAGTATTTAGTTTAGCTCTAACGAGAATGCGCTATGAAAGCGCCGTTGAACCAGAATCAACTCAGAACCTATAATTCTTGTAGCTTTAAGATAACTTGGTTATTTCAATTTTGTGTAAAATTCAATGAAGGCAAATGTTTATGCTATAAATAAAACCTATTGTTATTATTCATGGTCAATTTAATTATTTAGTGTAAACATTTAAGTTAAGTTAAGTAATATTTTGCCCTTACTGTTTTAGAAAGAGAAATTATGCAAATTATAATCATCCTGTACATGATCAAACCACACTGCTGAAACTGCACCTGCCATTATTATAATCTTAGTCATACTTGCAGGGTCAATGTTAAATTGCCTCCATAGAGACGCCCACTCATTAAGATTAAATAGTTGGAATAAGCAGGCACGTTGAATATTTTTAATTAACATTGTAAGGGTTTCTTATCATTGGTAATACAAACTGCGTTTTGATGTTCATATACAAGAGCATTCAAATTTAGCGATTATCTTTGTATGGATTCCTTAGGCTTATTCGGAGAGGACAAAAAAATTAAAAACGAAAACAAAATATATTTTCACATATTACATTAACATCTGTAGATCCACTTTTGTCAGCATAATTAAGCCACGTCTTAATATCGCTGAACATAAAAGTTTTCAATAGAAAACTAGCAACATTAGCATAAACTTGTGTAAAATGTCTGCTTAAGAACTTGCATCGATACCGTAATTATCTGAAGAGAAATATGACGACTATTATATTGGGTTCAGTTAACTACTTTCTGACAAACATAACACAAACTAATCTAAAGATATTACGGCCACAAGTTTTTTGCGTTTTGATGTCGAATATAAAGACATTGTAGTGAAATCGTTGCTCCCTCACTACATTTGTGAGTGCTTGTGTTGAGCCCAAGATGGACAAAAAAAGAAATGTACTATATTTTCCTCATACACATCTTTATTGCTCAAGTTGTGTTGAGCCTAGTCAAACGGAGCAGTTATTCTTCTAGAGGTAAGAAAAATGCGGACGTTTATGTGAGTAATATATTTTTGCTTGCATTGAAAATTGGAATTTCATGCCAAAACTGAAGTTAGTAATAACTACACATACAAATTGATGGTGGTGGAGAAAGACACCGAAACGTTTTTGAAATAAAATAATAAATAAATAATTAACTGATACACAGGATTTTATTTTGAATTGAAATAAAATACAGTCAGGAAAGTATACACAATTATCTCCAATTTATTTCAAAAAAATTCCTGGGTTTCAGTCAATTTTATTGTTTATTATTTAAAATGTCACAAATACGTTTCGGTGTCTTTCTCCACCATCATCAGTTTGTGTGTATGGCTGTTTCTACCTTCACATTTGACTCTGTCAAATGTGACTCAGTCAGTCAGTCTGACTTGACTCAAATGTGAAGGTAAAAACAAATATGCACACAAACTGATGATGGTGGAGAAAGACACCGAAACGTATTTGTGACATTTTAAATAATTCCAATATATTCCTGGGTTTTTCAGTCAATTTTATTGTCACTAATTATGGTGTTATGTGATGAGCCCTGCGTTTCGTTCCGGGTCTACCTATGTGCCCCGGAACGTTGAAATGGGGATCAGCAAGCATGCAACCGGGATGTATTGCAATATTTTCTCTAATCAGCGTGCAATGGGGCATGCTCTTCGTGATTTTGTCTAGGACATAGCATGGAATATCTAATTTGGTATTCTCGTTGACTGTCGAGAATACTGAAATGTCTACCATTTTGATGGTGTGGGTTGCAATTCCATGAATTCCTGTTAGAGTTATGGGGCTGTCTCTAGAATGTATTCCTAGTTTTTCTACCAACTGCCTAGTAATAAGAAATGTGGCGCTGCAGGAATCGAGAAGTGCTCTAGCATACACGATTTCCTGATTTACTGAAACTAGTTTGACATAGGCAGTTGCTAGCAAGACTTCCTTGCTATTTGCGTGCATGCTCAGAACGGTATTAGAAGGAACATGATGCGACGATGGAATGAAATGAGCTGTCGAACTGTTAAGTTGAATTGACTAAGGGGGCCGTGTCGTGTAACATGGTATTGCTTGATACTTGTGGCTGAATGTGAGAGTGCGTATTATGAGTCGATTGTCGCCAATTGAGTAATTGTGAATAATTATTGCTTGAGTTTGACTGAGTTCTGGGACGACTCCTAGAGCTTTCTTTATGGATCAGGACGTGATGAGGTTGTTTACAAGTGCGACAACGGTGAGACTGACAATATTTGGCAGTATTTATAGAACCCAGACAGTTAAATCATAATCGGTTTTCCTTGACAAACTTATATTTGTCATTTAGAGACAGATTTGCAAACTTAGAGCAGCCATAAATGCGGTGCCCTTGCTTACAAAACACGCACGAACTTACGAGGTGAGAGGTTCCGTTATGTTTATAACGAGAAAGAGCATTGCTCTTTCTCGTTCTTCTCTTTCTCGTTCTTCTTGGCTCCAAAGAAGCATTGTTGCTGTAATCAGTAACATGAACAAACTGGTGTCCTTTGAGATTATGCCTGACAGTGTGAGAGGTCGATAATTCAGGTATAATAGATCTTTCTAGTACCGAACATTTTATTTCTAGAAACTTTAAAAAATGTTGCAAAGTGGGGCGATCATGTGCATTTAATTCAAAATCAAAGGCCCTTCTTGTGCTAGCATCCAGCCTTTCCGAACATAAATACACTTTACTTCAAAAAATTCCTGGGTTTCAGTCAATTTTATTGTTTATTATTTAAAATGTTACAAATACGTTTCGGTGTCTTTCTCCACCATCATCAGTTTGTCTAAAATATATATTTACAGTTATCATCAATTTAAATAGAAAACTTTCACCAAAATTCACATATTAAAATACAAATCACACACATATTAAAAAGTACATCAAGAACATTGGTTTTCTGGTGATGAGTCAGGACAAACATGTCTGGGAAAAGACTAGAATCTATTGTTTAGAGATTTAAATTTAACTTACGTGTATAGTTGTTTCTACCTTCACATTTGACTGGTTATTGAATTCCATATTTTATTCGATATCGAGCAAGAGAACAAAAAAAACTGTTTATCCCTCGCCCTTGCTTTGCATTCTAGGAATTGCTGTTCAATTCCTCAATATCAGATGTTTATATTTCATGTACTTGGTCCAATCAGTTCATGCATGCGATCATTTAATTAGTGTGTGATACACAGAGCTAAGATTGTCTGTGTTTGATCTAAAATTCATTGCATTCTGATGTTTTTTAATCTATATCATTTCATGAATTCTTCTCTTATTATAGTTGTTTTCATTGATTAATATTTTTGTGTTATCGAAAGCAAAACTATGTAACTTTTGTTGTGCATGTTGTGCTAATGCTGTTCCATTTTCGTTAACCTTTCTTAAGCTATATTTAAGTTCGTATATTCTTTTCTTTAAATATTGTCCTGTTTGACCTATGTATGTGTTGTCACAGTTCAAACAGTCAATCTTGTATATTACGTTAGGTGTGTCCAACTTATCGCTTTTAGGTTTAAATTTTGTAAAACATTCTTTTGCCAAGTTGTTTTTAGTTTTTTCCGCTATAGTAATATTATGTGGTTTTAAAACATTTTTTATTTTTGTGTTGATTTCTGGTATGTACGGTAATGATACATACTTGATTTCACCTTCTTTTTTCTTATTTATATTATTTATGTTGTTCTATTTATTTGAATTGTAGATTTTATTAATTATTTGTTTTATAATTGGTTCGAAGAAAGCTTTGGGATAGTTGTTCATTATTAGTATCTTTTTTATTTTTTCAAGATTTTTTGTTCTATATCCATAATGTGCCAATTTAATCGCTCTATCAGTAAGAGCTGTTACAACACTTTTTTTATATTGTATAGGTGCATATGATTGGTAATTCAAGTATTATATTCAGACCATACATCCTTTGTGTACCAGTTTGTTTTTATTTCCCCATTACCGTCATATATAACCGTCATATCCAAAAAGTTTAATGATTTGTTTTTGTCTTCCTCAATGGTGAATTTAATGGTCTCATGGAATGCATTAAATTTATCTAGTGTGTATTGAACTTTTTGGTTTGGCAAGCACATTATGCAGTCATCCACGTATCTTTTAAAGAATCCACACTTAAAATTCAATTCAGGTATTAGTTTTTCTTCCAGACTTTCCATTACAAGGTTTGCAATTGTTGCAGCTATAGCTACTCCATATATTTGGGAATAGAAATTGCCTTCGCACTGGAAGTAAGTGGGCTTAAGGCACAGCTCTACCGCCCCAATATTGTAGTGTGTATTTCGAGTAATGATGTGTATTCTTTTATTTCATCCCATTTATCCCTCATGCACTGTATTGAGCAATTTACCGGGATGTTTGTGTATAACGATACTACATCAAGTGATATTATGCGATGGTTCTCAGGTATTTTCTGCTTTTTTATAAATTCACAGAAACCCCATGAGTCCCTAACGTGATATTGTGACTTTCCCAATATATTACTCAACACAGATGACAGATATTTAGATAATTGGTAAGTTGGGGCATTTATGTTGCTAACTATCGGTCTCGATGGGTGGCCTGCTTTGTGAAGCTTTGGCAGGCCATATATAAATGGTGCTCGGCCGTTGTTGCAACAATTGCAAACCTTGTAATGGAAAGTCTGGAAGAAAAACTAATACCTGATTTGAATTTCAAGTGTGGATTCTTTAAAAGATACGTGGATGACTGCATAATGTGCCTGCCAAACCAAAAAGTTCAATACACACTAGATAAATTTAATGCATTCCATGAGACCATTAAATTCACCATTCAGGAAGACAAAAACAAATCATTAAACTTTTTCGATATGACGGTTATATATGACGGTAATGGGGAAATAAAAACAAACTGGTACACAAAGGATGTATGGTCTGGTAGATACTTGAATTACCAATCATATGCACCTATACAATATAAAAAAGTGTTGTAACAGCTCTTACTGATAGAGCGATTAAATTGGCACATTATGGATATAGAACAAAAAATCTTGAAAAAATAAAAAAGATACTAATAATGAACAACTATCCCAAAGCTTTCTTCGAACCAATTATAAAACAAAGAATTAATAAAATCTACAATTCAAATAAATGGAACAACATAAATAATATAAATAAGAAAAAGAAGGTGAAATCAAGTATGTATCATTACCGTACATACCAGAAATCAACACAAAAATAAAAAATGTTTTAAAACCACATAATATTACTATAGCGGAAAAAACTAAAAGCAACTTGGCAAAAGAATGTTTACAAAATTTAAACCTAAAAGCGATAAGTTGGACACACCTAACGTAATATACAAGATTGACTGTTTGAAGTGTGACAACACATACATAGGTCAAACAGGACAATATTTAAAGAAAAGAATATACGAACTTAAATATAGCTTAAGATGTTTATGGACATTAACAAGGCTTTTGACAGTGTCTGGCATAGAGGCTTACTATACAAACTATACAAACTACACACACCAAGATATCTACTACACACCATAAAGAACTTACTAGAAAACAGACAACTACAAGTACGAATTGACAAAACACTGTCATTTTCTTTTTCCCCTGAACAAGGGCTCCCTCAAGGATCCCCGCTCTCACCGTTTCTCTACAATATATACTGCCATGACATATACAATTACAACTTACCAGACAAAAATCAAATCGACAGATCGGCATACATATTACAATACGCAGACGACACGGCACTTATTGTACATGACAAAACTACTGAGAGAGCAGCGCAAAGACTCCAAACACTAACAAACAACACAATGACATGGTTTTATAAATGGAGACTAACACCAAACGCGTCAAAAAACCAACTTCTGCTCACAAACCACAGACTCAACGCTGACTTCCCCTACAATAACTGCAGACGGCCAAACGACACAACCAAAAAACGACGTAAAATACCTTGGAATCACAATTGACCACAAACTTAAATTCACTAAACACATACGAAACATCAGGGCAGAAACAATAAAGAGAACAAAACACGTCCGATCACTAACCTACAAAGACAGAGGAATTAGCACAAACACCGCCACCAAAATATATAAAGCTATTTGTAGACCCTTGCTAGACTTTGGACATATACTCATGACCAACGGAACAGAAAGGACAAAACGTTATACACAAACAACAGAACAAATTGCACTAAGACTAATAACACGAATAAGACACCCCCAAAACCCACTACACAACCCCCCCACCCAACTACTATACGAACGCACAAACATGACAAAGATCTCGGAAAGACTCATACAGCTACAGACAAAATGGACAAACAACCCCTACAACTGGACCATACTGAATCCCCTTTGTCTTACAAGACCAACCAGACAATCCCGCTTCCGTTTCCCTACATTAACGCTACTCGAACACTTACAAACGCAACTCACTACTGGACAATAATTTTTTTTTCTCAAGATTTCTGTTTTCCAAGATCTCTCTTTGTTTTTCATTTAGATTAAGACTGCATGTATTAAACAAGGGCAGAAAGACCGATAGGTCGATAGCCTTTTTTAGAAATAAAGATGTTTACTACTACTACTATAGCTTAAGAAAGGTTAACGAAAATGGAACAGCATTAGCACAACATGCGCAACAAAAGTTACATAGTTTTGATTTCGATAACACAAAAATATTAATCAATGAAAACAACTATAATAAGAGAAGAATCCATGAAATGATACAGATTAAAAAACATCAGAATGAAATGAATTTTAGATCAGACACAGCCAATCTTAGCTCTGTGTATCACACACTAATTAAATGATCGCATGCATGAACTGATTGGACCAAGTAAATGAAATATAAACACCTGATATTGAGGAATTGCAGAGCAATTCCTAGAATGCAAAGAAAAGGCGAAGTATAAACAGTTTTTTTTGTTCTCTCGCTCGATATCGAATAAAATATGGAATTCAATAACCAGTCAAATGTGAAGGTCAATGAAAATTGAAGTACAGTCAGGAAAATATACACAACATAAATACACTAGCATTTGGTCCTTTGAGCCGGATCAGGTCGTTCCGCAAAATTTGGTCGTACGAGCCGGATCAGGTCGGTCCGCAACACCCCTATTACCCCTTAAAATATTCTTCTGAATGCAAGAATGCAAATTTTTTTTATCCATAAGCGCATTACTAATTAGTCTGACTCTCCATTTCACTAAATGAATAACCCAATTCCAGTAAATAAAGCAGTAGCAACGAGCTTCAAGTACATACAGTCAATGGAATTACAAAAAATTAATCCTATTATAAGAAGCCCCTGTCGGCATTTTGCAATTATCTACGGCTTCATTCGGTCAATCTATGAGGGACAGGTCACTCTACTTACTTTCCCAGTTAACATGATAAACTCGTCGAGTAATTATTAGCTTTCCAGCCTGCTTTTAACTGATATAATTACTCAGTAGTGACTCCTGCTTTTCGACTTGGATGACATATCGACCATAAACGATTGTTTCGGCTCATTTTAAGTGCACTTGTTTAAGGGTGTTTAAGTTTACATTTATAAATTTGATTATTATTATGGTAAGTGTTAATATTTTCAACATAATTCAGTTTTTAATGAGTCAATGGCAAATGTAATTACAAGTTATCTGTAGGTAAATCTTTACCTGCAGTTATTAACAAGATCCCTTTAAATCGCATTCAATCTTAGCAAAATTCAATTAATGATTACAATTTTTCAATTGGACTTTACTTCACCTTTTTAAACTGTTGATTGCTTTAATTCAATAAAGAGATTAATCTCAAGTCCGCTCACGGTTACATCGGTTGATGAGATTATACCCAGTTTTGAAAAAATGCTAAAATTAAGTTTTTTCCTTCTAGATCGGAAAAGTATAAATCTATATCGAAAAACTATAAAACATTCCCATCCAATTTTTATTCCCATAAAAATTTAATGATTAATAAAATACTGACTGATAAAGGCAATAACTGAAATTATATCACTTTTTTTATTTAACCAGCATACATACATGCATTTATAATGTTAATTTTTAGTTTTATTTTCAGTTGTAGTTTTCACATTTATTTATATCAATTTAACATTAGAACTAAACGCAAACAATAAAAAACATATTTTTAATAAACCTAAACAAAATGGCACTATTTACAAGCATTTTATTTGTGTTCACAATTATACTGTATCTCAGTTGTCAAAATGCCTAAATGTTTAAAAATATCAAATATCGTGACAATGTTAACGAGAATAGCTCCTTAGGCTAGAAAAATCGAAAACTGGTATAATTATACCTAGTCAGTTTAAACAAACAGCTCAAATCATTTTGGGTTTGCCTACCTACAGTGTGTTACATTTAAGATGGAAACAGCCGTGCATTTTAGTAGTAGTAGTAAACATCTTTATTTCTAAAAAAGGCTATCGACCTATCGGTCTTTCTGCCCTTGTTTAATACATGCAGTCTTAATCCAGACAAAAAACAAATATGAAAATTCTCCTATTCTAGGTTAACAATAGTAGTGGTAAACATCTTTATTTCTAAAAAAGGCTATCGACCTATCGGTATTTCTGCCCTTGTTTAATACATGCAGTCCCAATCTAAATAAAAAACAGATATGAAAATTCTCCCATTCTAGGTTAACAATACTATTAAATAAATAAGATTTCAGTGGCAAGAAGAAATTATTTTATTGTCCACTAGTCCGTTGCGTTTGTAAGTGTTCGAGTAGCGTTAATGTAGGGAAACGGAAGCGGGATTGTCTGGTTGGTCTTGTAAGACAAAGGGGATTCAGTATGGTCCAGTTGTAGGGGTTGTTTGTCCATTTTGTCTGTAGCTGTATGAGTCTTTCCGAGATCTTTGTCATGTTTGTGCGTTCGTATAGTAGTTGGGTGGGGGGGTTGTGTAGTGGGTTTTGGGGGTGTCTTATTCGTGTTATTAGTCTTAGTGCAATTTGCTCTGTTGTTTGTGTATAACGTTTTGTCCTTTCTGTTCCGTTGGTCATGAGTACATGTCCAAAGTCTAGCAAGGGTCTACAAATAGCTTTATATATTTGGTGGCGGTGTTTGTGCTAATTCCTCTGTCTTTGTAGGTTAGTGATCGGAAGTGTTTTGTTCTCTTTATTGTTTCTGCCCTGATGTTTCGTATGTGTTTAGTGAATTTAAGTTTGTGGTCGATTGTGATTCCAAGGTATTTTACGTCGTTTTTTGGTTGTGTCGTTTGGCCGTCTGCTGTTATTGTAGGGGAATCAGCGTTGAGTCTGTGGTTTGTGAGCAGAAGTTGGTTTTTTGACGCGTTTGGTGTTAGTCTCCATTTATAAAACCATGTCATTGTGTTGTTTGTTAGTGTTTGGAGTCTTTGCGCTGCTTTCTCAGTAGTTTTGTCATGTACAATAAGTGCCGTGTCGTCTGCGTATTGTAATATGTATGCCGATCTGTCGATTTGATTTTTGTCTGGTAAGTTGTAATTGTATATGTCATGGCAGTATATATTGTAGAGAAACGGTGAGAGCGGGGATCCTTGAGGGAGCCCTTGTTCAGGGGAAAAAGAAAATGACAGTGTTTTGTCAATTCGTACTTGTAGTTGTCTGTTTTCTAGTAAGTTCTTTATGGTGTGTAGTAGATATGTTGGTGTGTGTAGTTTGTATAGTTTGTATAGTAAGCCTCTATGCCAGACACTGTCAAAAGCCTTGTTAATGTCCATAAACAGGCAAGCTGTCTTTCTGTCAGTTAGGTGGGTAGTTTGTATATTGTTGGCCAAAATAAAGAGCGGATGAACAGTCGAGTGTGCATTTTATTTATTTTTAGAAACGGGTTTTTCAGTTCCCGTATGGAGATAGAACGTCATGAGTTTAATTGCTTAGGGTAGCGATTTGTGACTTTAGATGTAAACCCAGTCTACTACGACTAAGAAACAGTTACTAGAAAACGTTGTTAATAATGTTATTTTAACATAAATCTATATTAATCTATACTAATTATTTAACAATAAATCATCAAACACACATCATTTCAAATTGAAGCTCAAAAAATCATTGAAAGACTTGAAAATCTTTAACAAATTAATTATTCCATAAGATTCAGTTTGATATACAGATATAGCGATGGTAATGTACATTCTGTCGACATCTCGTCGATGTAGAATGTTTGCACCACTAGGTTTTAAGTGAGGCTTTGTCGTAAAATAGAACTGCACCCTTTCTCAAGAGCTTTTCTGATTCACATAAACAAAAAACTAGAAACCTTGGTAGTCGTAATCAAATTAAGCGTACTGCATTGTTATAAGTCATTGACTCGCTTTATATCTTTATAGCATTCACTCAAACACCTATCGCCCTAACAAGAACGCACCAAATAAATGTTCATTGAGTGACGTTAGTCAAAACGTTTGATGCAAAAGTGGGATTTATTCATTTTGCTTCATGTTTCAAAATAACATATGAAGAGATGTTTGTTGTTTGATTTATATGTCGATTGCCTTCGAATATCACCCCACAATCTAACTGAGCTACCATTAAAGCTATCAATCAGCCAATATTTCTTCTGTTTGTCGCCACACTTGCGTTAGCCCATCTTCCAAATTAAGACAATAGCGTAATTCCTGTGTGAATAAGACATGAGACCAATCTTGAAAGTTCCGTTGGCCATAATGTCGAACAAAGTGTCTCCGCGTAGCACAGTACTTTCCTAATAATTAATCAGCTGCTTATGTTCTTCTTGCCTGCAAACTCTTTGATTCCTAACTGTAGTATGTCGAACTCATCGGAAATCTTACTGATCGCTGTAAGTAGTGTTAGACCGATTTCATAAGATCTGCAACATAGTGACAAGCAAAGGAAGACCAAGACTGAGCATTGCATATTTAGTCTTGATTTTGCACTTGCAATTTGAGTCTTGTCTTGGTCTTGCTAACCTAAAGACGGTCGCTGAATGGGTCTTGTTCTAGCATGTTAAGTCTTGGTCTTGCCGCAAGAGACATCTTGCAAGTCTTGCATTTAAATAAGGCGTAAAATTAATTCAATAATCACCATAATAATTATTAAATTAAAAGATGACAATAACCAATAATATATTCTCAAACTTTTCTCAAAAATTCTTACTTGCCGTACGTAAATTAAAAATGGACTAGAAGCACAATGTCAATAAAATGTTGAAAATATATCAAAAGGGCTGCCTGGAGATGACATTTCGTTTATTATATATAGGGGATCATTAGGAGAGTACGAAAAAAATATAGAAAAATTTTTTTTCGAAAATTTCTAGAAGATGTCAGTTCAAAATCGAATTTCAAGTTAGTTATTAAGTATTATTTGGAAATGGTCCCATGTTTTTCGATCTTTACATCAAATTATGAAAAAATTTTATATTAAAAAAGTACTCTTCTACAATTTTTTGTTGAAAATTGAAAGCGGCAATCATGTTGTTTGCCATTATCAGGTAGTTGCAGGTAGTTAACTTCAAGTCAAGAATAACAAGCATTTGTCAAATTGTGACTTAGTTTGAAGCTTCTTTCACAAAATGTACGCCAATGTCGAATATGTGGATGTGCTATTAGTTATAGGAGAATGCCACAGTAACATAGTAGAAGCTGTAAGAACTTACGCCAACATAGGGCTAGAGACACTGGACGATTGGCTCCAGGAATTGAGGCAGATGAGAGAGGTGGACGACCAAGAGGTGTTCGGGTTCCAGACATAGAGAAGGTATTGGAGATAATTACTACAGGGCCTTCCAGGAGTACTTAGCGCATTGCACAACAACTGACATTTTCCCAAGCAACCTTGCACCGGATAATTACCGAGGAAGGGCTCCATCCCTACCATGTATGTAAGATACACAAGGATACATTAAATATCTGATCTACCGAACACCGGTACAAATTGAGCCGGAGTTAATTAACCGAATACGAGAAGCTGCTCAAAATGTGAGCCCAGAACGCTGCGAAGAGTGCACAATATATTGATTACACGGGCACAAACATGTTTGGAGTTAAACGGGCAGAACTTCGAACACCTCTTGTGATTTAACAACTGTGATTTAATTGTAAATAGATCATTGATCAGACCTTTTACAGGGCATTTTTGTTGACATCTGTGGCGGATTCAGGTATATTACTCATTTGCCCCAACAAAGTTGGCAGCACTGCCTGCAAAGTGCTCACTTTCACTTTCTCTTTATCTATGGTAACGTGAGTTTTTGATAATTATGAAGCAACATGTATTTACTTATTGTTAATGAGGCAGATTACCTTGACAAACATTGTTGCCGTCCTTCAGTTTTTATTAACAATTAATGGTCTTTACTATTTTTCCTGTACTCCCAAAACACCCCCATAGAAATGACCCGAATTTTTCATCACCCTGTATAGATAGATACATACCTGTATAGTCCAATAAAGGAATTATGACTGAATAATGAAAAAAACAAGTTATCTTATTTCGGTATTTAATTAGCGGCTACTGCTCCGATTTATAAAACTGTAATTTTTAGGAAATACTTCAGATAATACAGTTTGGATATGCTCTGGCGATTGGCATATTCTTTTTTATGGTATGGGTTTCCATGGTCGAGTCTAAAGAACAAGAACCAGTTCTGGATCCACCCTGCATTTTTAATCCATTGTGTAGCTGTTCGAAAGCCAGTCCGGATTTGGGAATAGTTACGTGCAGAGATGTACATTTACCAAGAATTCCCGAAGCCGTTAACATGTCCAAAGTTTTTAAACTACATTTAGAGAATAATAAATTGAGAACAATGGAACCTTTCTTTCTACAAAGTACAGGTATAGTATACAAAAATGATTTTGGTACATACAGCACATACATCGTCAAAAAAACTTGAGTTCTGTCTGCTTTATTTCCATTTCTGTTCTTCTTTCACTTTTAGCTTTGACATGAACTTTTTTGCAACAAAATCATTGCAGTCTAGCTGCAAACAGTAAATCCTACACCTTAGCATTGTGCATTTAAGGCATGATCAAGCTATTCTTCATCGACTTGTGTCTATATCTATCTAATCGAGAGCTGCTAATGCAGAACATAAACTCGCTTGAGTCCCTAGTGCAAGCTGCCTTTTCGATATGCAGCAAATGCAAAATCCCACTCTAATAAGAAGGAGCTGACTTTCGTTGCCAAGCCAGTCGTGCGTTTCGTGCCAGCAGGAGAATTCTACTTTTCCAAGCCAGTGACATTTGCAGCTCACGTGCATAATGGTTTATCCGCAATAGTTGGACCAGACTGTCCTTATTTTGTCCAGTGAAACCACAATAGTCTTAAACTGCTTGTCATCTATATTTTACAGGTGTCTAGTTGCTTCTAAATTCAGAGAAAATCAGGGATGGTGGACAACAAGGATGGGTTTGACACTGGAGCATGTTAAACGTATGAAAATTAATCCGTCCTTGAAAGGTTTAAGGCGGTAGGTTGAACGCTGTTTCAACTTCATCAGTATAATGGCACTGACCTTTCGGGCCACTCGATCCGCATTCTACGTATTAATCAGACGTTAGATTAGGAAAGAGCCCTGTCCAGCGTCCTGCCAGTGAAGCGTCTGCTCAGATACTCCTGTCTGTCTAAGAGTGCGGCTCAAAACTCTGTCTGAAATATGGAAGAATATTTTTCATGGCAGAACCATAAAATTGCTGCAGGCCTGCCTCCATAGATGTCCGGTTCTGTTCCGCCTCTTTCATTCTAAAGCGCTCCGGGTACTAGACGCGGCATTAAGATATGAAGTTCTAAATGCGGCACGGCATGTGCTTTTGTCGGAAAGTTCTCCAAATTTTAGTTTCAGTATTTTGATATGGATACCGTGCTTGACTCTTCTGACTCGATGTCTAATCAGTTTGCTTGCTCGATCTGAGGAGATTGTGATATCAATGACGTCTCTTGTATTGCTGTTACAAAAGGTTGATTAGCTCTTCAGAATGCAGATATCAATCAATTCAGTTAGTAAATGTACCTGAACATCGTTTGAACTGTTCTGTTGGCGTTATTCCTTCATCATCCAGTCCCTCTAAGTGTATATCCGGCTCCCTTTTTGGAAATGAGCAGCGACAAATTCCTTTGATGTTTCGTCAAAACACCGACCGATGATCAATTTTCTGTCGGTGTTTCTGACAGTGCAAAAAATGAAACGCTTTGATGGTATACCCGTTTGAACGGCAAGCAGAGCATTTCGTTGAATGGGCCCGAATGTGCTCTAAACTTGGTTTCGAGGTTCAGTTACTTCAATTTGGCAGCGTTTACATATCCCGTCTCGTGCCAAACCGAACCGAACATGACCTTGGTTTGCAATATTGTTTTGTTACGACGCTCTGTTACACGTTTAGACACTGCTTAACACAGCCAAACTCTGCAAACCCGATTCATCCCGCAAGCAGCCTCAACGTACGAGAGAATCAATTTTTCTTGTGCCTCTCGTACGTTCCGTCTCTGGCTTTGACCTGGCGAAGTCGTCCACGCCTTTTACTTTAACTTTTTAAGGGCCTGTCTGGTTCTATAACGTTCTTCTATAACGAGGCAGGATTGCTGGCACCAAACTTGATAAAATTGATAATGCATAAACGAATGAATAAACTGAAAGAAACTGCGTTTTTGCTTCAAAACAACTTCTTTCATTAGCACAACGGCAGCCTTTTCTGTTTCATGTCTATTTCATCAGTACAAATTTGAGGTTAATCGTGTTTCTTTCCTGTTGTTGTGTTCGAACGGAGAATTTCGGACAAAAATCCGTTTCGTACTCGTTTCATGCTGATTTGTATACATTGCACCATAGCACAAATGTTTAGACCAAAGAAATTGACAGAATTACAATAAGTTGTCACCCGATCTATAACTATATTTCACGTTCTAAAGTTAAATGTGAAAAGCTTCCTATAATAAATCATATGTATAATTTTTTGCAACCTCATCGATTTATTGTACGAAAAACTGCTTGCATTTTATTTCAGCATTAACAGGGTGGTCAAGATTCAATATACAGGGTGAGTCGGGAGTGATGGGCCAAACTTTAAGGGTGTATTTTTTACTTAATTTTTTATCAAAATGAATTGCAAAGACTACGGGCGGAGATTCCTTTAAACAGCAGAATTCAAATCTATTTTCAACACAACAGAGCGCCTGTCCATTTCGATTGTTGGATCAAGCAATATTTGGACCAAAGGTTTCCAGTGGTTTGGATTGGTCGCGGGGGTCCTATAGTTGGCCCCCTATATATATGGCCCCCTATATATATGGCCCCCTATATATATAGTTGGCCCCCTATATATCTATACCCCTGGGTATAGACTATGATGCACTCAAAATTAAAGAAAGGCACGAATCAATTAGAAAAGTCACGCGCGACTTTCGTAAACGAGGCTGCAAATATTTGGAAGTCCAACGTTAATGTTGAAAGCAAATGAATATTACTTCATCAATCAAAAACATTTGATTTTTTCTTATTATTTTGACGCATAGATTACACCTTTAGAGTTTGGTCCATTCCTCCCTATTCACCCTGTATTTGTGTTTTTAGTAAAACCGTCGAAAATTGTATGCGATTGTATGTTCTAGTTGTAAGTTTATGTAAATTATGCAATTATGAAAATTACTGTTGAATTAGCAAGTTTGGGAGTGGTTTCAGGCACCATACTGCATCTCACCAAAAAAACATAATTATCCGTTCGAATAAATCTAAAGTATATCCTTTTGTAGGGCTATATAAAATAGTCATGAGTAACAATCCCCTTGTTACAATGCCAGATGAGGCTTTTTTGGGTTTGGAAAGGTCCCTATGGGAGTTGGAACTGAGTCATTGTCAGCTTACTAAAGTTCCTAATCGAGCCTTAAGATATTTGCAGAAACTCAGAATTTTAGATCTGACCGGTAAGGTATTTAAATTTAAAATTAAGTTAGGTTTTCCCGATCTAACAATGTTTCAAACGTCACTGCTTGATATGAACTGTATCGAAGTAAGTTTGCAGGAAATGAGATCAACAAAATTTCTCCGGAAAATTGGAGGGGACTGGAAGGCTCTTTAGAAATCCTAATCTTGGCGGACAACTCTTTAGCCAAACTTCCGCTAGATGCTTTTGGAGGCTTGCCCATGGTGGAAACAATTGATTTGAGAGGAAATAATCTTCGTGAAATAGATCCAGCGGTAATTTACGTAACTTACATTTAAGATCATTAACTTTAATAATAAAAATAAGGAATTTGGAAATTAAATACTGACTGTTATATGTCGTTCTGTGCAAATTTAAAAAGATCATTCCTGAGTCTAAGTAGGTCGATAAATAATATGTCTAATGGTAGTTACGGTTTTTCAAAACTTTCCTCTTTTAGCACTTCTAATTTAAATCCTTAACTTGATTCTTGCAAAGACTCCACAGAGTTTCATAGTATGTTCCTGACAAACCGAGTTTTCAAAACATAAGTACATGTAACAAAAATGTTAATGTTTCAGCTTATAAGTCAGCATATAATCATCACGTCAAGAGAACTTTAAAATTTGTAATATCTAATCTCTATCTATCTTGCGTCACTCATCAGCCGAATAGATGAAATAAATTTGTCCATTTTTTCAGAGTAAATAAGATGTTGCATACACATTATATCTGCATGGAATCAGAAAATATACTAAATTGCACTCTTCTAAAGGGTTAGTCAGTTATCACAATATGGGTTGAAAAGTTTTCCGAGCTTATAAGCCGCGGACAATTGAATTTGCCTCTTGACGTTTCGTTCACGTCTGCCCCGAACATAATGTTATCGAAGGCGCTGAGGGAACGGTCGAAGTCGTTGCCTTTCGTATCTCTCTTCAATGACTGGTTCTTCAACTGCATTTGAACATATTTATTTCAATCAAGACATTTTCATCTTTCAATTGCTCTTATTCTACGGCTCCGGTTCTTCAACTGGTGGTGCTGCTCTATTTATACTATCCTAGGCTTGTGGTGACAGTCACAAGAGCGCGCGTGGTATAGAGTGACCGATGCGTAGTGGAATGCCCGTCTTCAGATCTAGTTTAACGCACTTCTTCCTTTCTCTATCTAGCTATTTATCAATGGTTTCCTCGTAACCCTTGAATAGAGGTTACGTGTTTGGTCCAAAACATATATTTCTTTAATGAGAATTATCGACATGCTGCGGAAGCAGCAGTATTTTTCCTGCTGACTCTAAAGCTTTCCTAACGCTAGGAAACAATCCAAGCGATAGAAAACCTTAAATATACTCCATAAGTGGAGGAATGGCCTCCACTGACATCATCGTTAAAAGGGAAACCACATCAAAGCTCATAACATTATTTTGGCGTCTTAGCTTTTCAACAAATTATCCTTCTTTTTGAATTCTTTTTCAAGAAGAAAGTTTTAATGTAACTCTACGTATGGCCAATTTGTGGTTGTAAGAGTTAGGCCAAGTATATAATGATTGCGTTGGTGGGGCCTCCTATAAAGCTCACAATTGGCGTTGTGTTAACTGTGGTTTATGAATATTCGATAAAGGATCAGTGGCAGAGCCTCCAACTTTTTAAGGCTATTTATGTTTTCTGGAACGGGTGAAAATTATTTGTCTTGTTCATTGTAAAAGCTCGTTCACAAGGTGACATTAATCTTGTGACATCTAATGCCGTGGCAGTAGCCAGTGTCACCATTTTGACATGTGACACTAACGTCGCGACACAGTTATCTTCAACTGTTGAGACAATGACACTGTGTCATGACATTAATGCCACCGTGTGAACGAGCTTTTAGAACAAGTG
This sequence comes from Dendroctonus valens, assembly GCA_024550625.1. NCBI lineage: Eukaryota > Metazoa > Arthropoda > Insecta > Coleoptera > Curculionidae > Dendroctonus > Dendroctonus valens. Next base: position 569,852 of record JAJTJO010000069.1, read on the forward strand.
CTTGACATTTTCCCGTCCTGAAATGGCGATTTGAGAGTTGTGCACGTTTCAATATACGTGCTGGGTCCGCTTTTTTCTGACCTGCAGGGTCTAAAACGTTAGAAACCAATTCCAATGTTTTACGGCTTATACGCCCGTAAATCTTTTCAACTCATGCATTGACCGCCCGAGGAATCCTTCATAATCTGATTAACTTCAAGTAACAACTGACATGGCAACTTTTAGCACCATTAAATTTATCGACTCCAGTTGAATCTACGGAATTTATGATATAATAAGGATGCAATATGTTCAAAATTGAATTACAAGCAAATACATTATTTCTATTTAACCAATAGTTATTAGTATATTACGGTACAAGAGACGAAAGTCGAAGTCCTGCCACTGCTTGAAGTTGCGTCATATACGCAGTGGTGGGCCTTCGACTTTCGTCTCGCGTGCCGTATAATATTTTTCTTGAACCTCGGTGGAAACTAGCCGGGAAAACTATAAGGTTTTGAATAAAAACGGATTTGAAAATGTTGTCAAAGTAGTCAGCTGACAGTCAGTGACAAACAGTCAAGCTGTCAACGGGCGTGGCGAAAGTTATTACTTTCCACACGGGATGAAGAAAATTTTGGTCGGCGCGTTGATTTCGATGCTCATTCGGCCTTGAAAATGTTGACAAAACGTCCGAAATAATTTATCAACGAAATTCGCCGTTGCTAGTTACCGAGTCAGAAAGGTGCGTAGCGAAAGCTATTGTAATGGGTAAAAGGGATGCTTTCGCCATCAAAAACATTGGCGAAAGTACGTCTTTCAACCGGGCGATCAAGAAAAACTGTATTTATAATTTTCAATGGTTATTTTTCAGATATTTCGTGATGGAATGGGTCATTTAGCTCACCTACTATTAGGTGACAATCAATTGTCTGCCATTCCTTATCAAGCACTACAGCCCCTAAGAACACTAAAAACGCTCGACTTGAGCTATAATCGAATAAATAAAATGTCACCAGTTACAGAAGCAGGTGCTAATATTAATTTAAATTTCCAGGTAAGTGAGTAATCGAACAAAATGTAATAGTAGCAAAATGTTCGGAGGAAACCGCTCGAACACGTCAGCTTTGATTGTTAAGGGGACATCTTTTTGACTATCATTGCATTATACAGGATGTTTCATTATCAAGATACTATGTCACACTTTTGATTTTTAAATGGAAACCTACAAGTTGTATGTCATGTTTCGATCCTGCCAGAAGTTTGTAGTGAATTTGGTATAGCATGTCATATACCCACCTTCAACTGTTTTAATTTTATTTGCGTTTGTTGTACAAATATTGTTTAATGATTGAGATATTGACCCGTTCAAAAGAATCGCAGATTGCCGTTTATATGAATACCTTTGCCATATTAGCAACAACAACGAGTCGCCGTCAAGTGTCAGTGTGGGCTTAATCTTTTTTTCAACTTAACTTGCACATCTTTCATTATAATGAACTTTTCCATTCGGGAAAGAGTAGAAATCATTAAAATGTATTTTGAAAATGGAAGTTTTGACAGGGCTACAGCCCGTTTATTTAATCAGTTACATACAGACAGAACTATTAGCATGTAATACAGAAAACAATTAAATACTGAAAAATCGGATTTTCGCCATTTTGACGGTTAATTTGAGGTTATGTCAAAAAGTGTTTAATACAAAAGTTTTAGATATTTTTATTATCTACAACTCAATTAAACGTTTTCCGCCAGCAGATTACGTTTCACTGAAAATCGCAAAAAACCGTTTTCAACCCCTAACCTGCATACCAATTTCACCATTTCCAGTGTTTTCGTGTTAAATTCTTTTTTCTTAAAGTTTGAACTTCAGCAAAATTTTCCACCTGGTCCATGCCTGTTATTAATTTTTTTATCAAAAAATTTATTTGCACTTGCCTAAAGATATCAGTTCTTTTTTGGTCTAAGTTCCGCTCTTTTAGTGACTGGATGTCCTCCTGTAATGTCACTTTATCAAACTGTTGTATTAGATCAATAAAGCATATAAAGAAAGACATCTTTATTGTACTCTATGAACTTTTCAGTAGCTTCTAAGCCTTGCGGCTGTCATGGATCTGTTTTATTTGCATCTACTTCTCCGGCAATACTTTTTGTAAATATTTTTGAATTCGTGCTCAGCAGACAAATTTCTTTATAACATTGTGGAGCCACATCTATCACTATATTCTTCGGCAGGAAAGAAACAGAAATAGTTATGCGTTCAAAGTTAGTTATGATTAAAAAGATATAAATTTAATCAATTGTTGATGTTATCTAATTCGAGTGGCCTCATTGTTCATTTTATATAGTTCTGGTAATTTCCTGCTTTTTTTCCTGTTTCTCTGGATATTAACTGTTGGTCAATTCATCTCACTCATCATACCGACTCTCTTATGTCGCGGTGTTTGCCTCATCAGTGTATCATAAAGTGTGAGGAAATTTCACCTCTTATTCAATTTACATTACATTATAACGCATAAATGGTTTAATGCTAAAAACTAACTAGGCTAAAAACTATTCTTCTGTTGGTAAATAAATTAATTAATTTTCAGCTTAACTTGGACACTTTCAAGTTGGACTACAACCGCTTAAGCGTTTTGGAAACTACATCTTTCCAGTACCTTAACGTTCTGAATAAAACATTTCTGGACGGTAATCCGTTAACAACTATTGAGGTAACGGCATTATAATATTTCTTGTTGTGTATATTTTCCTGACTGTACTTCAATTTATTTCAAAATTTCCTGGGTTTCAGTCAATTTTATTGTTTATTATTTAAAATGTTACAAATACGTTTCGGTGTCTTTCTCCACCATCATCAGTTTGTCTAAAATATACATTTTTACATTTATTATCGATTCAAATAAAAAAACTTTCACAAAATTCACATATTAAAATACAAATCACACACATATTAAAAAGTATAATTAGGGACATTGGTTTTCAGGTGATGAGTCGGGATAAACATGTTCGGGAAAAGACTAGAATCTATTGTTTAGAGATCTAAATTTAACTTACATGTCTAGATGTTTCTACCTTCACATTTGATTGGACAATAAAATCCCTATTTTATTCGATATCGAGCGAGGGAACGAAAAAAACCTGTTTATACTTCGCCGTTTCTTTGCATTCTTGGAATTGCTCTGCAATTCCTCAATATCAGCTGTTTACTTTTCACTTACCTGGTCCATAATCCTGGCAAACGTATTTGTAACATTTTAAATAATAAACAATAAAATTGACTGTAACCCAGGAAATTTTGAAATAAATTATAATATTTCAAACTGGCTTATATTTATTATATTGCGATTTTATGAATTTTAGGATAATGCATTTAGACAGGCCAAAATTCGAGAGTTATACTTAAGAAGTTGTGGTCTAACCAATATTTCACCAGCTTCATTTGGGGGGCTGGAAAATTATTTGGAAATATTGGATTTATCTGGGAATAATATTTCGCTTTTACCACAAGATGTTTTTCAAAGGTACGTACAATATCTTGTTTGTGGCTTAGATAATTTCCGGAAACCATATTTTTCAAATACCTACTTGATATTTTGGCTGAAATACAAGTTTAAAAATATTGTAGTTTTATCACTTAGTGCTTTGTAATTAATGGTCATAAAGGAATTCCAGATGTTGAAATAATAGAAATTAGGCAAATACGCCATTTTCAAGTTCTATTTCTTTTTCCAATGCAGGACCGTAAAGTTCGAATTTAAATTTTAAATTTACTGCAAAATGTCTATGGTTTTCTCAGCATTCGCCGGTGTAACCACATCTCGAACGCTTCCAACCGATTAACTGTAGCTGCCATAATTGTCCAGATCTCTGCCCCGACAGCAACACTGACCATATGTAGGATTTTACCATTCTCTGCTATAATCTTAGGCTCAGGTTATCATTGCAGAATAGTGGTTTCATTTTTTGGAATGTTGTTCGGGCTGTCTCAATTCTACACCTTATTTCCCTATCTGGATCTAGATGTTCGGTGATATAACAACGCATGTCCATATTTCCCGCACTCCCGATATAATAACAGTAATGATAACATCAATAATAATTATTCAGAGATCAAACTAGAAAGTTAATTAAAATTGACAAGACTTTAACTTTGCCTTTGCCAACAGTGACAGATAAGACATTATTGTCGGGCGATTTAACTGTTTTTTGAAAATATTATTTTAAATTTTTAATCGCAAAGGATGAATACGGATGCCATTTCTAGAACTACATATAGTATTCTTTATTGCAAATCATGCTCCTCTTTTCCCCCTAAGAGGACACAAATTTTTCTTTTTAGAAATGTTTAGCTGGCGTTATGCTCATTTCAATGGTAGAAAAGTAAACACAACCATTCCATCGTACCAAAATGAGTTTGTTTCAGATTCCAATTTATCAAAGAGTTGACTCTCAGAGACAATATGGTAACCAATTGGACCCCAATGGAAACATTCACGAGTTTTCAATTCACTCTGTACGATTTGGATCTGAGCGGAGCAAAAAATGCTCCTATAAAACTTCAAGACTTACGCAGGTGCTAAGCTAAATAAAGCAATTTTTCGAGTTTCTAAGTAAAGCAAATTTTAGGTTTAGAGGTTTGAGAACTTTAACGCTCTCTAGGCTTATTCAGCCGCATATAGCATCAGAAGACTTTCTAGAATATGGTGTTGACTTAGAAGAACTCTCTATTACCTATGCTAATCTGCAAAGCATCAAAAGTAACGCATTTAAGTATGTTCATGGATTGAAGCACATTGATTTGAGTGATAATAATATTGGCACTATTGAGAATAATGCTTTTAAAGATGTGAGTGGTAGATGATACACAGGCAGTTTCATCGATTTAATAAACAAAGATTTAGATTTTAGTTAGACACAAATAAAAACTGCAAGGTTGAGTTACGAATATGATTTGGAAAGTGAATTTCATTCAGAGATGGTTGCATTATCTAGCATTACAAATTACCAACCATATTTTAAAATCATATCAAAACTTCTTCTTGATTTTATTCCATTCGTTCACATTAGTCATTCCTCCTCCAGAATAATAAAAAATATTTATTTTCCACAAAAACTCTATTGACAATAATTTTGGTTTTTAGATTGGGCATTCTTTAGAGCAACTGCATCTTGCTCATGCATTTTCGTCATCTGTCACTAGTATTCCCAGTGACGGAATAAAAGTGCTCAACAACTTAGAATACCTAGACCTCAGCAATAACAAGTTTCGAACTATGGAAGAAACCAGTTTTCACTTTCTAGCAAAATTGCGAAAACTTGAGCTACAGGACAATATTATTGAGACAATTCACAAAGGAACATTCCAGGTTAATATTAACGTTTGCCCGCATACCAGTATATTTAGATTTATGGTTTTTGTTGTGATTTTACATTTAGAGTGATATTCATTCAAACTTGGAGCAAATCTATCTTTCTTTCAACAACCTAAAAAGCATTTCCCAGCATACTTTTGTTCATTTGCCAAAACTGGAGCAACTGCACATTGATGACAATAAACTGGACACACTTGAACGAAGATCGTTTATGAATTTGGAGCGTCTAAAAAGGCTTAACTTAAAAGGTAAATTTAGATAGCGTAATATCTAAATGTATGTACATATAGTAGAGGAAGTTTAATTTATATCTAGTACATGCTGGTGCACTAGAATCAATTGAACATATATTGGTAATGCCTTATTTTGTCAGTCTATAGGCCGCGGGTAGTGAATTTGTCCTATCACAAGGTTACGCTTATAGTTGTTTTCTAACATATACCTATCAGAGCTGGCCAGTTGGTTTAAACCAGTACCATAAAACAAAATTATCATCATTATATACCTATCGGTTTGCAACGTTCTGTACCGTCCGATATCCTTTGATTCTCTCCATTCTCCTTGGATGCCGCAATTTCAGCTTTTTCTCGATTTTACTCGCTGTATTTTCCTTGAAGGATCCATGGTTCCATTCCAAGATCTGTTTTCGAATTCTGGTACTTGGTAACGCTTCCAACCGTTTAATTAACTGTAGCGGCCCTAATTGTCCAGATCTCTGCCCCGTACAGCATCATTGACCATATGTAGGATTTTACCATTCTCTGCCGTAATTTTAGGTTCAGGTTATCATTGCAGAATAGTGGTTTCATTTTTTGGAATGTTGTTCGGGCTGTCTCTATTCTACACCCTATTTCTCTATCTGGATCTAGATGGTCGGTGATATGAGATCCAAGGTACTTAAACTGGGTTACTCTGCCTATATTTTGTATCAATTTGTAGTGCAGCATCAGGATATGGTTGACGACTGAAGACCATCAATTTTGTCTTGTTGATATTTATGTTGAGCCCCTCATTACTGATACTGATTTCTTGTCCTTCGGCGTTTACACAGTTTAGCCGATTTTGCAGGTCCTCTAGTGTCGCTTAGAATGACAGTGTCGTCGGCACATCGTATCGGTTTTATATATTCTCCATTGATTTGTACTCCCATTTCTTGTTCTTGAGTAGCCCGTTTAAAGATTTTATCTGAATATATGATAAAAAGCAGTGGTGACACTATGCAGCCCTCTCTAATGTCTCGAAGAATTTGGCTTTCTTCTGTTAGCTTTCCGTTTAGTCGTACTGTTCTGTTCTGTCTCCAGTATAATTTTTTTTCATATTCATATTAATCTCCTGAACGAGAGTATTCCTATTCTCAAACTTTCCAGCTGCGAAGAGTAAACGGACGTTCCACGTTCATATTCTTAGTTTGAATTTTTTTGAGCCGGGAGATTCATCGCACCCCTTGCCCATCTAAGGGCTGCCCAGAACTGAAAGCCGTTGTGTCTGGTTTCCTCGCCATAGCAATTTCCTGGGGAAAAAATTAAGCAATATAGTTTCCCGTTGTTTTCACTGCTTTTCTTTCTGCCGCTCCTAACCTGTAGTTCAGACGCTGACCACTCTGGATTAGACGCTGTCGGCATTTGCCATATCTGGCTATCCTCAACATAGTTAGCCTGCAGGTCGGTTGAGTTGCCGGGGTGTGGCACGTGGAGCCATAAGTGAGAATTAGGTGTCCTGTGTGGACCAGTCATCGCCGACCACTCCCCGACTAAGTCGTTGAATGCGACCGTCCTTGATGAAAAGTGCTACTTCTACAGCATATCCCTACACCCCATGTATCTCATAGTACATTATCTAAAAAATTGATCTCCTTTCATGAGTGTTCCAGCCTTTGACTAGTTGTGTAGTTTATTGGCCCATTTTGTGATATGTAATACGTAATTACTTCATTATTTTCAAATGCTAAGTTTTGCTGTTTGTTTCAAATGCACATTTATTCTGTTTTCCTGATGTTCAACTTTAATCTTCATTTTTTATATTATTAGATTAACTTTCTATTCATGTAGTTCAGACAATCTTAATTTTAGACAATAAATACTTGATCGTCCGTAATCGAAGCACAGCCTATATAATGCACTCATTGAGAGTTCCACGTTCTTAATACCCTTTTTCATTAGGGGCCTTTTGAGATATGAATACAATTGAATAATGTTGTCCCTCATTTGATTTTAATGTCAGAGGTTTTACCGCGTTTATTGACTTCACGTTGATGTTGGTTGGAGATATTGTCTCCTATATCTTTCTTAGGGGCATGCGGTCATAAGCGCTTTGTCAATTAACAAATAACATTGCAATTCTTGATCCAGTCCTTTCAATCACTTTTATTGACTAAAACGTATAGTTAGTGGTTGACTTGCCGACTTGGAAGCCCGCTTAATTATTCTCTTCTCGCCTTAATTCTGGTTTTAAATACCTTTCCTCCATAGATGAAGTATTCCTTAATAGTCAACGTCCTAATTTTCGATCCAGAGGTTGGTAAAATTTCTGAAAATGTTTTTTTTAACCACTGTAATGAAATTTTGCACGTCTTCAAGACACCAAGAGGCGTTTCCTGATATTCAGAATGTTTTATTATTTTTCCCAGTGACGACCGCACGGGTAGTGAATTTTTTTGGAGAAAAAATCGATGCCCCTCTGCTATTTCTTAAAAGATGTTTTTTCCTTGGAATTCTCATATTATATATATGAGCAAAGTTGATCTCTTGATATTATTTCTTCCAACAGACATGGTTTTAGCAAAAAAAAAAATAAAATCGTTTTGTTGTGCGAAAATCATTCCACAGATGTCAGTGTACTATGATTTTTTATTTTCCCGTTTCTCGTTTTATTGCTTAAAAATGCATAGTAGAAATTAGCCGGGCAACCTTGGCAGGTCTTGAGATGCAGGAGACTATTGTAGGATTTTGTTGGAAATGAAACATTCAGCATTAGGCACGACGACGTTATTTTTTATCCAAAAATAGACGGTCTCTTGCTCTTGTGTATAGCTCCTAAAACACTGAGCTTGTGAGCTGTTGATTTCAACTTCTTTCAATTCAGGTTTTATTTCAGGTTCAATTGGACTCTCGGTGTTCCGAGAGTCCAATTTTCAATTTCAGTTTTCACCAATATCCAATTATTCATTCTACATTTTTAATGCGAATAGCTTAGTGCAAAAAATCTTCAGCAGTCCACGACTAGAGTAAAATAAAGCATTCTATTAATTAATGTATTTAATACTCTCTACTAAACAATTTTTTAATCTGATTGCAGGGAACAAGTTAGCAACCATATCCTACGAAGCTTTTCAAAATCTACCAGAACTGGAACACCTGGACATGTCCTACAACAAAATAGAAAAATTCGATTTTAACATCTTTGATCAGGTAGGAACGTTAGCGATGTTCCATTTGAACGTCAGTCACAACGTTTTGAATAAACTGGTTTTGAACATGCCATCAACTTTTGTTAACGACATTGGTAAGTGACTTAAATCATGACTGAAACAATGAATGTACAGTGTAGTTACTCAGCATTTGGCAAAGAGTTAAAAGGCTGCTTTCTCAACTGACAAATATATTTTCTTTTGTTCAGTATTAAAAATACGCGTTGCTTTGAAGATACAGGGCAAAGAAAAAACCGTGCATCATTAACATTTTATTACTAAAAAGTACATGTGAAGGTATGTAATAAACCAGATCTGATCAAACTCATCCAGCCTGTATGAAAATTCTTCAAATCACCCATTGGCTGCCGAACAGCAACTGAACGTTTTTTATGACCGGGAACTATCAGTTTCCTTAACTCATTCACATACTCAACTGAAAGAGTGTAAACTAAACATCTTAGCTTAATGAAATTCATGCAACTAACCCAGGAGGATTTCCTGGGAAGGAAGGTCTACCACAAGGGATGAAATGGTCTTCGTATGTTGTATCGATCAACTAGATGCGCTAACTTGAAAGAGTTTGGAGTTTGGAAGAAAGGTTTGGATTTTTGCTCTAGAGCTGGTAATAATTACATTCAACGATTCTTTCAGATCATTAAGTAATTTTAAATAAATTTGTGAGTAATTAAATAATTTCATTATCAGTTTGTTCTTGGACCCTGTATCTTCAGAAGAATGCAAGTTATTATCATCAAATAATAGCATAGCTTTTAATTGGTAGAGAAAATTGAAAACTCTTGAGTTTTTACATCACGATTAATCACACATAATCACTCTGAATCTATGTTCTTATATTTATTTTCAAAATATTCCTGGGTTTCAGTCAATTTTATTGTTTATTATTTAAAATGTTACAAATACGTTTCGGTGTCTTAATCCACCATCATCAGTTTGTCTAAAATATATATTTACAGTTATCATCAATTTAAATAGAAAACTTTCACATAATTCACATATTAAAATACAAATCACACACATATTAAAAAGTACATCAGGAACATTGGTTTTCAGGTGATCAGTCAGGACAAACATGTCTGGGAAAAGACTAGAATCTATTGTTTAGAGATTTAAATTTAATTTTAACTTACGCGTATAGTTGTTTCTACCTTCACATTTGACTGGTCACTGAATTTTCCATATTTTACTCCATATCAAGCGAGCGAAACAAAAAAACTGTTTATCTTTCGCCTTTTCTTTGCATTCTAGGAATTGCTTTGCAATTCCTCAATATCAGGTGTATATGCTTCATTTACTTGGTCCAATCAGTTCATGCATGCGATCATTTAATTAGTGTATGATACACAGAGCTAAGATTGTCTGTGTCTGATCTGAAATTCATTGCATTCTGATGTTTTTTAATCTATCATTTCATGGATTCTTCTCTTATTATAGTTGTTTTCATTGATTAATATTTTTGTGTTATCGAAATCAAAACTATGTAACTTTTGTTGTGCATGTTGTGCTAATGCTGTTCCATTTTCGTTAACCTTTCTTAAGCTATATTTATGTTCGTATATTATTTTCTTTAAATATTGCCTTGTTTGACCTATGTATGTGTTGTCACAGTTCAAACAGTCAATCTTGTATATTACGTTAGGTGTGTCCAACTTATCGCTTCTAGGTTTAAATTTTGTAAAACATTCTTTTCCCAAGTTGCTTTTAGTTTTTTCCGCTATAGTAATATTATGTGGTTTTAAAACATTTTTTAATTCTGTGTTGATTTCTGGTATGTACGGTAATGATACATACTTGATTTCACCTTCTTTTTTCTTATTTATATTATTTATGTTGTTCCATTTATTTGAATTGTAGATTTTATTAATTCTTTGTTTTATAATTGGTTCGAAGAAAGCTTTGGGATAGTTGTTCATTATTAGTATCTTTTTTATTTTTTCAAGATTTTGTGTTCTGTACCTATAATGTGCCAATTTAATCGCTCTATCAGTAAGAGCTGTTACAACACTTTTTTTATATTGTATAGGTGCATATAATTGGTAATTCAAGTATCTACCAGACCACACATCCTTTGTGTACCAGTTTGTTTTTATTTCCCCCTTATCGTCATATATAACCGTCATATCCAAAAAGTTCAATGATCTGTTTTTGTCTTCCTCAATGGTGAATTTAATGGTCTCATGGAACGCATTAAACTTATCCAGTATGTATTGAACTTTTTGGTTTGGCAGGCACATTATGCGTATTATGATCCACGTATCTTTTAAAAAATCCACACTTAAAATTCAAATCAGGTATTAGTTTTTCTTCCAGACTTTCCATTACAAGGTTTGCAATTGTTGCAGCTATGGGAGACCCCATAGCTACTCCACATATTTGTGAATAGAAATTGTCCTCGTACCGGAAGTAAGTGGACTTAAGGCACAGCTCTACCGCCCCAAAAAATTCATTTTCGGGTAATCATGTATGTTCCTTTATTTCAGACCATTTATTTCTAATGATACACATTAAAAAACATCAGAATGCAATGAATTTCAGATCAGACACAGACAATCTTAGCTCTGTGTATCATACACTAATTAAATGATCGCATGCATGAACTGATTGGACCAAGTAAATGAAGCATATACACCTGATATTGAGGAATTGCAAAGCAATTCCTAGAATGCAAAGAAAAGGCGAAAGATAAACAGTTTTTTTGTTTCGCTCGCTTGATATGGAGTAAAATATGGAAAATTCAGTGACCAGTCAAATGTGAAGGTAGAAACAACTATACGCGTAAGTTAAAATTAAATTTAAATCTCTAAACAATAGATTCTAGTCTTTTCCCAGACATGTTTGTCCTGACTGATCACCTGAAAACCAATGTTCCTGATGTACTTTTTAATATGTGTGTGATTTGTATTTTAATATGTGAATTATGTGAAAGTTTTCTATTTAAATTGATGATAACTGTAAATATATATTTTAGACAAACTGATGATGGTGGAGGAAGACACCGAAACATATTTGTAACATTTTAAATAATAAACAATAAAATTGGCTGAAACCCAGGAATATTTTGAATTTGAAGTGAATTAAAGTACAAGTCAGGAAAATATACGTAACTTATATTTATTATCCACGACACCGGTTGCTAAATAGCTTTCCTCAACTAACTTTAAAATAGTCTGTCCCTACTGTACAGGTTCTGGAGGTTACCATTCGAATATCCAAGTACTAGACATGTCCTTTAACAACATTTCCATGATTGCGAAGAAGTTCTTCAGGCCAGCTGAAATATCGTTGACTAATTTATATTTAAGCCACAACAGAATAATCAACGCTACAAGAGACGTTTTTGGGAATATGCCGCACTTACAGTGGCTGGACCTCTCAAGAAATCATATTTATGAGATGGACTTTGATATGTTTAGAAACACTAAGAAATTGCAGGTGAGTCCCATCAAATCTAGCGGGGTTCAAGTGGCAAAGTATTGAAAAATGTACTCCGATATGTTCAGAGGTGTAAGTGAATCTGATTATTTGATTCATACCTATGACGTAACTGTTAAAAGGTACATGGTGTCTCACTTTTGATAATAACTTAAACTTGTACAGAAAACGGGACATTGGATTACAGGACAGTAAGAACATCCTTTATATTTTCAATTTGAAAGCTTTTTTTGAATTTAAATTACTGTATAATTGAGTAATAATTTGTTTTGCTGAGTATTAAGGTTTCAACTTAAGATTATATAGATATCAAGGTCGTTCTTTTTGTTTGGAGAAGTTTGTTCTGCGTGACTTCACAGCTTGAGAGTAACCGGTGTTTAACATTCAAAAACTAAAAAATGTCTTTGAAATGAGAATATACCTACATATATTTTTGTTATCGATAAAATTTGGTAAATGCTGTTTTATAAACCATGTCCAAACCTGTTGTCCTGGGACACTAATTTGTGTGTGGCTCCAGCTTATCATCGTAGAATCAAGCTATGCTCCAGCAGTTCTTTCTTGCGTACAGATGGCCGCAGATAAGTAGCCGTGATATTTCCTCTCGGTATGCTCTTCCGAGATCCATCATCGACCTCCATCCGTACTTCGGCATCAGATATGCCGCTGGTCGGTTCTTGATGAGTCCATGGTTGCTTAATCCTCTGTCTTGGAAAGGGCTGCTATGATATTGTTTCCTTTGCTTTTCCTTGTTCCCGTCACTCAAGTAACTTTCACCCTAATTTTGGGCCAGAACTTTTAGTTACTGTACACAGTCTAGCACGTATTGTCATCTAGGCGTGCACGACTTTAGAGCCTTAATTGTGGCTTCGTATCCAGTAACGATGGTTACTGCTCATTCCCTCATCTTCCAGACGCAAGTATGCCTGCTTGGAGATCAGCAGTAAGAGTACATTTGGAGAATTTTATCTCGGAATATTCATCTTTAGACTACACCAGCGCCTGCATCTGCTGTTATTTTTAAATCTTTTGTATGCCATATAAAGTCTTCGGTTATGACCAGTAAAATATATCTGCCGTGTTACTACGCATCCAGATCATAAGCAGAGAATAGCACCCAAATATCATGATTCGCGATATGAGATTATGGGTTTCACAACAGTAAAGATGTACTGGACGTAAGTCCAGTACATCTTTTTCAGCGAGATTGTCCATGTTTTTCCACATATGTGTTTATAGGTTCGTTGAGTGCTGGTCGCATTAATTGCAATTAATGCAATCACCTCTTCACAAACACCAATTCTTCTTCTTTGAGTGTTGTCTCCTATCTGATGTTGGTTATCATCACTGCTATTCTTACTTTATTTGCCGCTATTATGAAAATTTCTGTTGAACTTCAATTAAACCAATCCCTCAATTGTTCAACCATGAAATTCTCCGCCTGCCAATGGTCCTTCCTCCCTTTGTCTTTCCTTGCTTAAATAATCTAATCATCTCATACCGATGTCCTCGCATTATATGATTATTAATTACTTCACATTATTTACCCATTTTTCGAAGTTTATCTATGCTTGTTCTACATTCTGTCCATGTTAAACTGAGCATCCTTCAGTAACACCACATTTCCAACGACTTCAATTTGTTTATGTGTTCCTGTTTAATTGTTCAGCCTTCCAGTCCATAATATAGCAACACACAGCAAACACACAGCACCTTAATGTTTTCACTCTTAGTTCTATTGTCAGGTCTCTGGAACAAAGGAATGTTTTCAATTTCACAAACGCATTTCTTGCTGTTTCTATTATATTTCTTATTTCTGTTGTTTGGTCGTTGTTTTCTGTAATCCAGGTGCCCAGGTTTTTTTTATTTTTGAACCCTTTTTATTTGTTGACCTAATAAATTTATGTTTGATAGTATGTTTAATTTCTTCTTTATAACCATATATTTCATAGTTTTATGTTCACTTTTATGGCATACTGTTCACAAAATGTATTAGTTCTGTATTATAGTCCTTGAAGTTCTTAAGCGGAGCTTGCTACAATCACTGTGTCGTCCTCCAATCTTATATTGGTTATAGCTTTTCGGTTTATTCCCACATTTTCAGTTAGAAGTGGCTCTTCAAAAAATGATTCACTGTATACGTTGAAGAGCAGGGGGGACATAACACATCCTTGTCTCACTCTTTTCTTTATTTCCATTTCTGGGCTTTGTTTATTGTCCACTATTATTTGTGCGCGTGATTCCAATAAAGATGTGTTATTATTCTTAAGTGTCTGTCGTCGATTGTTTTTTGTTTTGGAAAATTTTTATTAGTTTTTCGAGTCTTACCTTATCGAAAGCTTTTTCAAAGTCAACGTAATAGACATGAATATCCACATTCATGTCTTGACACCTCTGTGCAACACATTTAGTGCAAACAACGCCTCTCTTGTGCCTAGTCCGTTTCTGAACCCAAATTGACTATCATCTTTTCGTTCCTCTAATTTTTTACTAATGCGTCATGAATTACTTTCAAAAATACCTTGAATGCATGACTTATTAAAGATATTGTTTGTGTTTTTTAGATATTGTTGGAACAGCGCAGAAAGTGGAGAGTAACCATTGTTTTGGTATATACCCTGTTATGTGTACTTCATTAAATAAGTCTAGTAGTATATCCAAGGTATTTTCGGTCATACATTTGAATGTTTCGACTGGGATTTGATCTGGATCTACTGCCTTCCCATTGTTACTGTTTCTTACAGGGCTGTTTTCATTTCTGCTTTTAATATTTATTCTCGTTATTTTCTACTTCAATTTGCACTTGCCCTATTCTATCATCTTCAAACAACTCGTTGATATATTCTGGCTATATCTTTAGTTTTTGATTTGTATCCAAAATTACCCTTCCGTTTACATCCGACATCTATTAGCGTATGTCATATGTTTTATCTTTTTGTTGTCATGCTTTCTCTGGCAATATCTCTTTGCATTGTTGCTGAAGTCATTTTTCCTTTGTTTGTTTAATTTCATGCTTTATTTGTTTGTCTATCACTCTATATTTCGTATCATCTTTGTTTATAAACATTATCGACTTTCATCCATTAAGTTAAGAATCTGCTCTGTCATCTATTGCTTCTTTTTGTGTGTTTTTGGTGTTAATACTCCATTTTGTCTTCTAGTTATTTCTGTCCTCATTAGAAGCCCTTTGTCTTCTATTTCAGTGTTTTGGAGCGTTTCTTCCTTTACATTCATCAATACTTTGTTTGATTTTTTGTTTGTTGTTTAATATTTTGGTCTTTGTTGATCTCCTCTGTCAAAACTTGTTTTGTTTCTGCAGCTCTTAGTCTGGTAGTATCCAATCGGGTATTTTCTGATCTTCTTTTTATTTGTTTCATTCTAAGCCTCATTTTGGTTGCCACGGGATTATGACTTGAGCCTATGTCTGCACTTGGATATGTTTTATGCCGAAATGATTGCATTTCTGCATCTTTGTCTAATGAACACATAGTCAGTTTGGTTTGTCACCTGTGCACCCACCAACTTTCTCCTCTCCCACCTTTGCATGAAAATGTCCCATTATGATCGTCAGATCTCGTGTTTTAGTGGATTTTAGGACATTATCTAAAACTTCGTAAAAGCTTTCTGTCATTACCTGGTATATCAGATGTTGGACAACCTGTATGATGTTTACTTTTATATTACTTGCGTGCAGTAGGAGCATCAAAATCTATTTGAATATGGAGCGAAATCTGCTACTGATTGGTTGATGTTCCCGTTCAGAATTACGCCCACTCCATATCGATGTGAACCGCCTTGACTTCCTCAATAGTATGGTTTTATTGTCTACCATTATCTTTCCAGCATCGGGCGATTGAAGCTCGCTAATGCCTAGTACATCTATATTTAGTCGATTCATTTATCAGATTACATTATGTATTTTTCCAAATTGGTACAAACTCCTAACGTTCCAAGTGGCTATGTTGCAAAGCTTTCGAAAGTTGACGACCGAGGAGGCTTTCTCTCTCTGAGAATTTCCCCCCTTGCCGGATCTTGGTATCTGATTCCAATTATCAGTAAAATAACTCAAATTCCTTGTAGCCATGATGAATAATACTGGGGAGCAATAATCGTATGGTTTTCCGTGGCCTTGCCGATTTCATTACCGTTGGCGCTTTAGAAGGAGTTTTGGCGCCTTTGGAGACGATTTCTCCTCTCCAGGACAATAGAGTGCTTTTCTCAATCCAAAAATTAAGTTGATCGCTTATTCTCACACATAATTCGGTCTCCGTCTACGTCAGCCGCCGAGGCGTTGCCCGCGCTCTACCACGAGGAGGTGTAGATCAGAATTTCTCCATCCTCGTGTTTTAAATCTTGGGGAATTTCTCAAACTCTCCAGATCTTAGAAAACTGCTGTACCTTTAAAACACTGTTAAATAATAACTAATATATTTCTTATTGCAAATAAAGGCAATAAGTTTATTAGCCTTTTATCAAATTGGTTTTGATTCAGTTTTAACCGAGTATTATTGAAATGATTTGCAATAATACGAACTTTTGCGTGTTGATTGGTTGTGTACCTGGAAACGTTTTATTGAACGTTCTACATGCTCTTCCTGTAATTTGATAATACTCTTTATAAAGTTTAAAGGATTTATTTTCACATGTTTGATGCCTTACACACCGTAAATTACTAATTTTGTGCGGTCCTGTAAACTTCACCATACACAAAGGATTTACAGAACTTGATATAATCCTTCCACAATATCTAGTTTTGTCAAATTGAAATGCCGCTATAATACACATTAAGATTGAGCTGTATTTTGAACAAAAACATGGAGAAAAATTTATAATTGCTTTTTTAAAGCATTTTTCCGCTTTGTCCCGTTTATCGTTTAGTAAGTATTTGATTACGATCGGTATTACAGGTTTTGGACGTTTCTCATAATCGCATTACTGATATACCAAACGACATCTTCAGATTTCTCGCCAACTTGAGGATGGTCGACATTTCTAATAACCGAATAAGAGCTCTGCCTGATAATTTATTTAGAGAAGAAGGTATTCTCGAATTTTCTTGTTAGTGATCAAAACCCTAAATGAATCAATATGTTCCAGGTCTGGAGAAGCTAGATTTATCAAGCAATCTACTGAGCAAAATGCCGCTCAACAGCCTAGCTATACCGGCAGCTCAAACATTGTGCGAACTGGACCTTTCTTGGAATTTGATTTCATCCTTGTCTCATGGTGGCTTATTAGAACGATTTAAAGTAAGACATGGATATAACTGTTGTCACATAATTTTATTATGGCTACATCAGCTGTATTGTAGTGGAGCCAATTATTCGTTTTTCGTTTGTCTTTTACATAGAAAGTTAAAGTAAAAATGTATTTCTACCACATGCACATACGTTAGACGTGCAAAAGAGTTCATGTCTGTTACAACAAACTTTGAAGTTGAAAACGACTGCACCGATCTGCTACGAGACCCGTTTGAAGATAGTAGTAGTAGTAGTAAACATCTTTATTACTAAGAAAAGGCTATCTACCTATCGGTCTTTCTGCCCTGGGTTGATTACAAAGTTTTGTATGGAAACTTAATAACTAATAACTAATATAATTAACAAACATGTACATAATTTATGACTGGAGATGCTCCAATAGGGTTGAGGTTGGGAAGAGGAAACGCGTTTGTCTGGTCGGTCTTGTTAAACAGATGGGGTCCAGGAAGGTGAGATTGTGAGGGTTGTGTTTCCATCTTGATTGTAAGACGAGTAGTCTTTCCGAGATCCTTGTCAAGCTTGTGCGTTCGTAGAGTAGTCGGTTTGGTGGATTGTGTAATGGGTTTGCTGGGTGTCGGAACTTCGTTATCAGTCTTAGTGCTATCTGTTCTTTTGTCTGTAAATGTCGTTTAGTTTTGTCAGTAGCGTTGGCGAATAAAATATGTTACCTTGTTTTTGTAAGTAAGTGTGCGGAAGTGTTTTGCTCTCTTAGTTAGATCTGTTCTGATGTTTTGTACGTGTTTTGTGAATTTTAGTCCATTGTCCATTGTTATTCCTAGGTATTTCACATTGTCGGTGGGTTTGGTTATTTGACCGTCCGTGGTGATGTTTGAAGAGTCTGATTTAATTCGGTGGTTTGAGAGGAGCAGCCGGTTTTTTTTATGCATTTGGTGTGAGCCTCCATTTGTAGAAGCATGCTGTTAATGTGTCTGTTAGTGGCTGGAGTTTGTCCACTGCTCTAGAGGTAGTTGCGTCATGCTCGATAAGAGTAGTGTCGTCAGCGTATTGCAGCAGGTAAGCGTCTTGGTCTATACCTTCTTTGTCTTGTCTGTTGTGGTTGTATATGTCATGGCAATATATGTTGTAAAGCAGGGGTGAGAGTGGTGAACCCTGAGGTAAGCCTTGCTCAGGTGAAATGGGGATAGAATAGTCGTCGTTGATTCGTATCTCCAGTTGTCTGTCTTCGATTCAAACACTGTCAAGGGCCTTATTTATGTCCAAAAACAAGCTGGCAGTTTTTCCTCCGGTCAGGTGTGTGGTTTGTATGTTATTAGTAAGAACAAAAAGTGGATGTATAGTTGAGTTTTTAGTCTTGAAGCTAAACTAGTATTTTGGAATATGATGTCCTATTAAATTATGTAATCTGTTTTTTATTATGTGTGCAAACAGTTTGCTCAACCCCGAGAGTAGCGTGATGGGTCTGTAGTTTTTTGTTAGTGTGTTATCTAGTCCATTCTTTAAAATAGGAATTATTATTCCGTTCTTCCATGACTTGGATATTTTGCTAGTCGTGATGCATTCGTTAAGTTTTCCTAATATGAAGTCATGTGTGTCCTGTGCTAGATGCTTAAGTACCTTGCTTTTAATATTGTCTTTTCCGGGTGTCGTGTTTTTCAGTTGTGCTAAGGCTTCGAGATATTCGGTCTCTGTAATGATTTCGTGATTTAGACCCGTCGTGTTTCTTGAGAATTCGTCATGCCATTTGTTCACCCGTTCGCAGTTGTCGGTGTCAAAATTTGTATTTGTTGATCTTTTGAAGGCCCTCTGAAAGTGGCCGGCGAAGGCGTCCTCTTTGTCTTTGTCCGAGTATCGTTGTGTTCCCTGCTCATTGATAATACATATCGGATTTGTTTTTTTTGTATTTAGATAATTTTTTAATTCTCCGCCAATATGTTCTTCCTTTGCCTTTTTCGATTTCTTGGGATATTTCAATCCAAGTGTGTTGCCGGTATTGAAATATCATAGCTTTAATGTTTCTGTTTAAGTTGTTAATTGTTCTTTTGATAGAGTCGTCCTGTGTAATTCGGTTTTGTCTGTATAAATCTCTTTTATGTTTTATTTGTCTTAGTACAAACCTGGGTAGAGTATGCTGGTAAAAAGCAATTTAATTTGTGATGAGAATTTTTTTATGTTATGTAAAAGGTGCTCTTGCAGATCTTCGATGGAGATAAATCCGGGGTTTGCCTTTATGCAGTCCAGTGTGTCTGATTTAACTTTGTCCAAGGCGGTCTTGTTTAAGTTGAGTTTTTCGGAGCTGGGTTTTGCTGTGGGGATAGTAGGTACAGTTTGTTGTGAGTTGAAGTTAAAAGTCATAGCCAAATGGTCCGATCCGAGTTCGTTGGTCAATCTTATCGTGTCGATGTTGTTTGTAAGGTTTCTTGTATGTAGTAAAACGTCTGGTGTTGAGTCTTGGTTGTCAGGCGTCAAAAATGTCGGTGGAGTGTGTCGTCTTATAAAATCTGAGTTCTGTAAGAATCTGTTTAATTGTCTCTTTTTCATTTTGTTCATGTTAAGGTCTCCAATAATTATGGCATATTTGTATAGACTTCCTTTCGTTAGAATGTTTTGCTCTATGTTGGAGCGAGCGTGGATATACACTAAGAAAATGTGCACTTTGTCGTCTAGGTAAGGTAGAGTAAAATGAAGACAGTCGTTCAGAGAGTTGTTTAGGGCAGGAGGAGTGGCCTTACCCTTTTTTGTTTTTTTTTGTTTGCCCGGCGGCGGCTGGAGGATAAAAATCTTCTCGAAGACACCCAGTGCCCCGTGACACCAGGTAGTGTTGGATTTCAACCAACTAAAAAACCCCCGTTTTTTGACTGCAAGTTTCCGGGAGTTATCCTTTAAAACTTGTGGTCTTCTTTAAGAATGGTTCAGCTCTGGCATCCGTATGCCTTCACCTCTCATTCTCTCCATGCTAGCTAACTGCTAGAATGGGCATCTTACTAATTTGACACAAGCACTACACTACTCAATACTTCTTTTATCACACTATCTTAAAAAGTTATACACTTACAGCACTCTACAGATAACTGTTGTACCTATTTATTGCCCTATTGGGCCATCTGGTGTCTGGGCCTCTTTTTCCTGGGCCCATTGTCCTCTGGGTAGTAGGCTACGGCATTCCGTAGCTCTTCAAAGGGATGGTTTTCGACCTTTTCGAAGGTCGTGGCTGCTTTTCTTTTCATTAAGTCTCTCAATGGTTCCCACTCTAGGTCCCTGTAAATTTGACTAATACGTACAAACCAGGGAGCATCTATGGCCATCAGCAGAAGTTTATTTTCTGTGGCCTGGAGCTGCCTCAGACAGGTTTCTGACGCATATCCCCACGCTGTGGAGGCATACGTCATGGCCGACCTGATGACACTTTTTATTAGTAGCAACTTATTCCTCAAACTCATCTGGCTTCTTCGGTTCAGCAGGGGATACAGCGTTGCCGCTCTAGCCCTTGCCTTGTTGATCGCTGTCTTCACATGTTGCCTCCAGGTCAGCCTCTGATCTAAAACAACTCCCAGATACTTGACATTACTTGCCCATTGGACCTCTTCTCCGTCAAGATTGATATTTCCATCAATCTTGTCTTGTTTCCTTCCAATAAGGATGGCCTGGCTCTTTGTTGCGTAAACCTTCACTTTCCATTTGATGAACCACTTTTACAGTTCATCCATGGCAAGTTGAAGTTTTTCCCTGCAATCTTTTGGATGTCATCGCGCCATTTTTTTTTTGCCGTTTGCAATCTCTTGGACGCCAAGCAGTTAATTTGTATGTCCATCGCTCTGGGCTCTGTCTTGCAATATGGCCAGCCCATCTCCATTTTAGCTGGGCTACTCTTTCGCTAACAGCTGTTAATTGTTTCCTTCTTTAATTAATTATTTTAATTTAAAAATTAATTTATTAAAATAATTTATCTTAAACTTGATTTCGTAAACTTATCCTCAGCATAGCCTTTTCCATCGCGCAAGTGAGGACAGGTAGAACACACGACTCGAAAATTGTTCTTTAAAAGTTTATAGGGGTGTCCCTAAGACTAGTTGGTTTTCTTTTCCTCTTTGTATTTTATTTCCGAGATATATATATATATATATATATATATATATATATATATATATATATATATATATATATATATATATATATATATATATATATATATATATATTATATATATTTATATTGTTTGATATTGTTTGATTTTCAATTTGAATTTGTATTTGTTGTTGACTCATTTTGTTTTGGTCAGATTCATTTGGAGTCCCACCTCAGATAATGCGTGGTGAAGTTCTTCTAACAGATACTTGAGTTGTTCCGATGAATTACTGATTAGGGTAATATCATCAGCAAATCTTAAGTGGTTCAGTCGTGTTCCGTCTATGTTAATTCCCTTATCTTGCCAGTCCAAGGCCTTAAATACATCCTCTAGTGTCAGCGTGAACAGTTTCGGAGAGGTCGTATCTCCCTGACGCACTCCTCCCTCTATAGGAATCTTCCATGTTTTTATATAAACATTTGTAAAGTATTAATTTATTTAAATAGAAACTAAACACCAGCAATTCGTTACTCTGGAATAGAAGATTCAGATCATAACAAGTTAAAGGACTAAAGTAATGTTTCGTTATTTAGTAAAAGTACTCTAAAATTAGTATTATTGAATTCTTTATTTTCGGTGTTTGAACCAGTGCAAGTATTAGAGTGGATTCAATAATTTAATACATTTTATAACTGCAGTATCAAGTAAGTTTGCACACATAATATAAACTCTTTATTTAAAAAAGTCTGTGTATTTCTCATATAAAAACACTTTATATAATTTTTTTTCAGAAATTAAACTACCTGGATCTCTCATATAATCGCTTGGCTCAAATTGACGTGGGCACTTTTAAGGGCTTGCCCAGGTTGCTGTACTTGGACCTCAGTCATAACAGCCAATTGACTTTGGAGCCGAACGGTGGTAGCTTTAAAGGTCTTGAATATTCGCTGCTGCATTTGAAAATGGATAATGTGTCTTTAAGTATAGTAAGTTTTCAATGCATATTTATTTAACATTTCGGTAATTCGCACAGTAGAAGTAAAACATATAAACATTGCAATTATTTGCTTCACTCCCAACCTGAAAGGTAGTCAACTGTATGTACTAGTCAACTGTGTGTACTGGCCAACAGACAGAATGAAACAACCAGACCTAATTGATTTTGCAACGGTTCAAGGCTTTGATCAGGCTCACTTCACCGCTAAGTCATGTCTAGACTTACCTTCAGACCACTCTCCAGTTATCATCGCACTTAACATCAAAATCACCGCAAAAGGAACCTAACTTCAAACCAAACAACCTGACTGGAATGAGTACAGACATTTCACAAACAATAATTTAGATTGTAGTGTATCTCTCAAAATTCCTCAAGAATTGGAAACACAAATGGAAAATTCTCTTCACCAGTCATTTGCTCTACACTAAATCAAACTAAACTCAAATTTAAACACTCAGATATACCATACAATATAAAGAAGAAAATTCTAGAAAAGAGAAAACTAAGGAAGATCTGGCAAAACACTAGGCCCAGCTTTGATAAAAGAAATCTAAATAGGGGATCGGAAGAACTCAAAGTAACTTTAGCGAATCACGAAAATTCAAACATCCAAAGCTTTATTGAATTCCTTGACGCTACAAAAAATAGTGAATATTCGCTTTGGAAAGCAAATCGGAAAATTAAACAACCTCGGAGTTCATACCCTCTATTCCGAAACCTGATGGATGCTGGGCAAGAACAAATGCTGAAAAAGCCATAATATTTGCTGAACATCTGAGCGATGTCTTTGAAGTACCGGAATCAGAGATTGACCGGATGATGTGAGATGTAACCCATCACAGGAAGCAGAGTCTCACAAGGTAACTGACACTCCTATCGAAAACTCAAACTACAGAAAAGTAAAACAAATAATTAAAAACCTCAAAGCTAAGAAGACTCCAGGATACGATGGTATTATCGGCAAAATACTAACAGAATTGCCAAACAAAGCAGTAAGATGCATATCGATTCTAATCAATGCAGCCTTTCGCCTGGCTGGTCTTTTCCTAATCAGTGGAAGGTAGCACAGATAATTCTTAACCCAAAGCCAGGTAAGGATCCAGGTCTGGTGACTTCCTATAGGCCAATAAGTCTTCTTCCTATACTAGCTAAAGTGTGCGAAAAAGTTTTCCTCGATAGGCTCAACAAACTCGTATGTGTGAAAAAGCTAATTCCTGATCACCAATTTAGTTTTCGTAACCATTATGGTACTGAGCAAGTAAACAGAATAACTAGGAAGCTCAGGAATGCTCTTGAAGACAAGGAACAGTAGTATTTCTAGACGTAGCTTAGGCCTTCGACAAAGTTTGGCATGAAGGGCTATTAATCAAGCTGTCCAAATGGATGTCAAATTATTTTTATAATTTCATCGAACCCTATCTCAAAGACAGAACTTTCCAAGTTAAAACCCATGAAAGCACTAAAAAACTTCCCAGTGGAACGCCGATCAGAGCTGGCGTTCCGCAGGGAAGCGTTTTGGGTCCGACATTGTATCTGCTTTACACGTTAGATGTACCCCACGACGGGAATATAATGGTCGCTACATACGCTGATAACACTGCTATATTAACTTCAGATGCCAACCTGTGAAGAGCTTCCGAAAAATTTGGAGAATCCTGGTAACGAGAATAAATCGACACACATTACTTTCACTCTGCGACGGGAGACCTGCCCAGCGATCGTGGTAAATGAGAAATAAATTCATCAGAATACTCATGTCAAATTTCTTGGACTTCACGTGGATCGTCGTTTAACTTGGCGAGATCATATTTGGACGAAGCGCAAGCAACTAAACCTAAAGCTAAGAAAAATGTACTGGTTACTAGGAAGAAGATCCGAACTATCCTCAAAAACAAGGTGTTACTATACAAATGCACTCTCAAACCAATTTGGACATGTGGAGCTGAACTATGGGGTAACGCTTCTAGTCCAAAAACTATGACTTCATTTTATTGCCCATACCCTGTATAATATTTATTTGACACGCATATTGAAGTTAATTGAAGAAAAAGTTACTGTACATGTGGTTGTTCAATAAGTCAAATCACCAGCAACAATGCCTTGGATGCCCGACGGACTTCACCTGAGACAATCACTGCGCCAAAACAACCAACGATTAATTGGAAGCGTATTAAAAAATAATTAAAAGAAATTAATGAACCTAAAATGGCCTTTTGTGCACTTGCAAAAGCAAAAAAGCGACAAGATACATATAACAGCGACATGTTGATATATAGTTTAGAAGTAGAGCTACTCACCTTTGAAAGAATGAACCGACATTTTATCTCAGTTTACTCTCCAGATAGATACAAGTGAACCGAAGGAAGTGACTAACCACTTTTTAATAAATTATTAAATGTAAAAGTACTAATATCAGCAAATGTCCATTCTGACCACAACATTAGACTCGAGGAAGTAATACCAGCGGCAAGAATTAAAAATCTCAATCAGCAATGAACTGAAATCTTGAACGAAATTCAAAGCACTGGTTTACAGCAGAAATCAAAAACTTGGCTCTAGAGTAAAGAAATCCATACGTCTAATACAAAAACCACAAAATACCAAGTAGCTACCAAGAGTCTAAAAAAATCAGAAATAAAATAAATAACAAAATAAGACTGTTTAAACGTAAGGTAAATAGAGTATATGTTAATATTAGATATGCGGATGATTCTGTCTTGATCGCGGATAACATTAGAAATTTGCCACAAATGCTTGAACAACTAAATGACGCCGGTAGGAATTCGGGCCTGAAGATAAACAGCGACAAGGCAAAGTTTATGATAGTCAGTGGAAGCAGAGGCCTTTTGGAAGGGAAACGGACATTTCGAAACGACGGACCACTGCATATATTTCTCGAGCGCGGAGAATAGCGGACGTAATGGGGTTGCGATTACATTTGAGAAACAAATGGCCAAATGGGTGGAAAGTTACCGACCAGTGAACGATAGAAGAATAATAATAATAACCTTAAACACCAAACCAGTAAAGACGCAACTCATTCAAGCATATTTCCCAACCTCTGATGCACCTGATCAAGATATTGAGGATATGTATGGGCTCATCGAGGAGCTGTTGGAAAAAATAGCTACCAGGGAAATCACGATTATCTTAGGTGACTTTAATGCCAAGTTCGGGACAACAAAAACAGACGATCCCAATCGCAGTATCGTGGGCAAGTACGGACTTGCAAGCGTTGTTGCGGACTCCAGCAAGCCCTATCTGAACTACGTCATCCGGGCGATCACAATGACGCAAACCAATTATGGGAAGAAACAAGAAGGTGGATTGAATTGGCCGCAGCTAAATGCCTGAAACAAGAGGCCAAACAAATAAGGAAACACTGATTGACGGATAAAACACTAGAACTGGTAGAACAGCGATGAAATACTAAGCTCTCTAAAACGCACCCAATAGAGAAAGCTATAAAAACTCGACAACTCAACAGACAAATAAAAACGGATCCACGCAGGGACAAAAATATTACATACACAACATATGCATGGAAATAGAAAACCATGAGAACCGGAACAATACACATGACCTATACAACAGAGTGAAATATCTATCTCGTGAGTTCAAGCCAAAAACGCAAATACTCCAAGAGGACCAGGGAAACATTATAACGGACCTGAAGGGAACAACAGAAGTGTGGAAAAACTACTGCACCAAATTGTACCATGATAACCCCACAACATCTGTGGAATCAGAGAATAGACAGTATGAAATGGAGCCGGGTATCCATAAGACCGAGGTAGAGAAAGCTATCAGAAAACTTGGAGATAGAAAGGCAACGGAACCAGACAACATAAATGCTGAAACAATTAAAGCAATGGGAGAAGCATACACTATTTGCCAATGCATATGGACATCCAGAAAATGGACAGAAGAGTGGGCAAAATCTCTGCTAATACCCACATAGAAAAAAGGTTCCCCTGCAAACTGTGCTAACTATGGAACCATAGCACTGGAATCACATGCCAGCAAGATTATGCTACATATAATTAATACCAGGCTAAAATACATCCTGCTGCCAGAGATTGCAGATGATCAATCAGGATTTGGCCCGGGAAAAGGTATACGGGAGCAGATCCTAAACTTAAGGCAAATAATAGAAAAGGCCAGAGAATTCCAAGTGAAAGGATACCTGTGCTTCGTGGAATATACTAAAGCGTTTGATAAAGTGAAGTGGCGCAAACTATGGCAAATACTAGAGAAAATGGGAACACCACTGCAGCTCTACGAGACCAGTACTGCATGCGCCAGCATCAATAACATATGCTCCGAACCATTTAAACTACTGGCGGGAATGCGGCAAGGATGCATACTGTTCAACATTTACACCGAATACATTAGGCGAGAGATACAGGAAAATTTTAACGGCGGGACCCTGTTGGAGGCAAACCGATAACAAATTTGAGGTATGCGGATGATACTGTGATTTTGACTCCAGGGGAAACCGAAATTGAAGTTATAATGACCAGACTCACAGAACAGAGTATCTCATATGGACTGGAAATTAATAGAGCCAAAACAAAGCTTATAATAATAGACAGACAGAATGAAAACCTGTCACAAGGCGTCACCGTGGCTGGATTTGCAGTGGTAAAAGATTTGATTATCTAGGATCAGTAGTTACCAACAAATCTGAATCGGAAGAAGAAGTCCGCAAACGACTAGCGATTGCCAGAACGTCTATGCAAAACTGGTGAAAATTTGGAAAGATCGAGCCATTACCAAAAACACAAAACTCCTCTCCACTACGTCTGCGAAACATGAACTATTCGGATATCAGACCAACTCAGAATAGAAGCGTTCGAAATGTGCTGCTATTGAAAAAGGCTGCAAATACCATGGACAGCCCTTTGCACAAACGACTCTATTATCTAACAACTCGATATAAAGACTAGGCTATACCAGACAATAAACCAGCGCAATCTGGGATACCTAGGTCACGTGGTAAGGAGGTACGACAATATCGTACGACTCATAGTAGAAGGCAATGTCCAAGGCCGCCGCCCAAGAGGAAGATCGCCGACACGACGGATAGACCGGACAAAGACCTTAACTGGACAAGAGATGCATGAAGCAATGAGATCTGCCCAAGATAGAAAACGCTGGCGCGAAGTCATTGTGAGCGTAACAAATTGATGTCCCCACATCCTGCAGAAGGGTTATGGACTAAACAGAGAGAGAAAAAGAGTGCCTTACACGAACTTTCAACTAGCCATCGGTGACGTACACTTGGAGCGAGTTACACAGAACAAGTATCTGGGAAGTTGGTTGCATGAAGGTTGGGGTAACGACAGAGAAATTAAGTGTAGAATTGAAGTGGCCCTTAGCTACTTTTACAAATTTAAATATATACTTACCAGCAGAGACATAAATCTAAACTTAAGAAAGAGGTACACCAGATGCTATGTGTGGTCCCTACTATTTTATGGTATGGAAACGTGGACGCTAAAATTAATGTCGGTAAATACGTTAGAAGCGTTTGAAATGTGGACTTAACGCCGAAATGAGGTGATAGGGTTACGAATGAGGAGACCTTGCGAAGAATGGGGAATGGTACGGACATTTTCTTGCGTATAAAAACGCGAAAAGCGTATTATTTTGGACATCTAATTAGACCCAAAATACCGACTTACCCAATTGATCGTCGAGGGTAAAATAGAGGGCAAGCGTGGAGTAGGAGGAAAAGAGATGTCTTGGCTTAGGAATATGAGAGAATGAACGGGTCTCAGGATTATTGGAGACCTTGTACATACTGCAGAGGACAGGAGATCGTAAGAAAATATGTTCGCCAACATACAATAGTAGTGGATAGGCAGTTGAAGAAGAAGAAGACCCATAATGACATATGCGATAGAAACAAGAGCGGGAAAATCCATAAGTAAGCGAGTCCTACGGACGACAGAAATAAGAACTCTCGACTCCATTACTGACTCATGTCTTCGAGAACATTGGTCGTTGGATAACAGAATTGTGCGGATAGCGAGCGATGGGAGGATACCTCAAGGCAACATAATGATTGGAAGACCCAGGACAAGAGGGAGAGATATATCTGATTAATTTCTGAATAAGGAAAACAAGAAGATATTTAGCTACAATAGCAGTAAATATCGCAAAAATATACGAGAACTAGTTGTAGTTGATTAACTAATGATAAGGCATTAATTGACTGAAAATTGACCACCAAAACTTAAATTCAACGTTATTGTAAAGTTCGTAGAATGAAAATCAAGTTGAAGTTAACTGACTTGAAGTTCAATGAACGTTCCAAATAAAAAAAGGGTCAAATGCTCCAGTTGGTCTAGGTAGAAAACCTTATGCTAAACATCTTAGTCAAAACTGTATCTGATAGTATTTTGCTCTAATAAAACTGAGCCTCTTTCTTTCAGGTTCCAATTCTCCCTACTCCAAACTTGGTCACACTGTCACTTGCATCGAACTCTTTGCCCAGCATGCCACCAGAAATGGCAACCAACATGACCAATTTGCAGACGCTGAATTTAAACTATAATAGTTTGACCATTGTGCCAATATTGACACATTCTTTATTCGAATTGAGAGTTTTAACCATGGTAGCCAATCAGATCACCTACCTGAGCAATACCAGTTTATTGGGAGTGGCTGAACACTTGGAAGAACTAGATATTCGTAACTTTGATTTGACTATCTTAGAGGTAAGAAATGTTGGGCTGATATCGACAGGGAGATTAAAAAGTACTCTGACAAGCTTCAGAAGGTGATTGCTGGTATTATCTACACGAGATCAAACGTTCTAAGTCAGGGTTCGTCCGAAAATACAAGGGGTTTTGATAACAAAATATGTAGTTCTTTTTGTCTACTCTTTTATTTTTTGCTCAATTCTAAAGAAAATACCTCCCTTGAGATTTGTACGTACAACGCATCGTTTTCGAGTAAAAAATAAAAATCGGATTAAGGCACGTCTTCATGTTCATATCCCCGGTTATTTTAATTCAGACTTTGAAATTTTTGACGATTGGTTTTAATCAATAGACAGTCATACATGAATCTTATTTAAAATGCAACTGATGGCTGAAAATTGGAGCTGGACAAGATCACCATTAGGTAAGGACCTTCAATTATTAGAACTTTTGACCTTAAAATAATGTGGGCAATCACCTTTTAAAGTTTGTACTTTTGAATCACCCTATATAATATATGGAAAATACTAATAATGCGGTGAAATACACACTTATTATATACATATCTATGTAGAATATGGCTCAATTTTATATAGAATTTGGCTCGGTACGTGTCCGAAAACATTATTATCAAAGTGTCCCACAATTAGTCAGTTGACAGAGAAATAATAATGTAGTCAGTCAAGTATAAGAGAATGTAGAAGAATAATAAGAAATGAATATTGTTTTAGGCTGGAGCATTCTGCAAAATGTATTCTCTGAGGACATTGAAAATGAATCTTTACACTGGATTCAAGACTTTCAATATCCCTTCAATAATCCAATGGAATACTGGATTACGTAACTTGGAAATTCACGTAAGAATTTTGATAAGCATAGTGTAATAATAAAAAGGACCAAAATTATAAAAAAAAATTTCTTTTTTTTTTTGAAATTTTCTTTTTAGAAATAAAGATGTTTACTACTACTATAACATTTTATACAATCTTAAAATAATTTATTAAAAATTTAAATTAGAAAAATTATCGAATTCCGCCATAAGTTTTGAAAACAACATCTAGTTGCTGATATTTCTAATCTTATTTAATGCCAGTTGTTACTGCAGTATTGCTACAGCTCCCTTAATATTTGCGTACTTTTTAATCAGCAATTTGCACATGATCTGGATATGTTTCGTTATGCAATTGATGTTGTATATGTGATATGGCCCTTATACCAGAAAGCACCAAATTGATATTTAAATAAAGTAAATTGATTTAATGTTAATTTGCAAAACTAGTTATACAAATCGATCTTTAATCACTTACGAGAAATGGATAAAGGAAATAAAAAGGAAATGCATGGTTGATTCACATTATAAATGTTTGATGCTCCCAAAAAATCATTAGAAATGTATGATGTTATGATTACTTCATCCCATTATAAAATGCATCTATAAAATTTTAATTAATTAAGTACTTCCGAACAACTACACTGGGTATGCACAGTAAAATTGAACAATTATGTTATCAAATATTATCGTGTCATGAAGGAAAGCTATAAAAGAAAGCTTGCAAAAGCATCCAAAATTTTCTTAGAGCAAGTCAAATATGTTTTTAATAACTCATAAAATAGAATTAAAAAACAAAAGATATTTTTTTCGGTCTCATTTCAATAAATAGTATTCTAATTCCAGGTCGATAAGCAAAGTGATAGTGACTTAACTAAAGAGTTAGCTGGAGACTTTCCCCCAAAACTGCAAAATATCACATTTTCAGGAAGGGGCTTAAAAAGAATTGGAGCCGGAATATTGCAGGTAAATACTGATCTAGAAGCCCAGCAAATCCAAATATAAAATAAAGTTTTGACTTTATTCTAATTTCTTAATTTGCTGAAGCACCACAATAATGTGCTGTTTTTAGATGACATTGTGATTTAGTTGCATTTCGTTATCAAATATATTAGCGAAACAACAGAAAAGTAGAGGAATAAAATTAAAAATAAAATAAATGATAAAGCTGAAACGGCAATAATGGAAAGAATCGTTTTTGTGAAAAAAAAATGACGTTATGCAAATGCAGCTCTTATTAGTTTCTCGACAATATTTTCTTTATACGTGAGATCGGCTATCGGACTAATTAGAAAAACAAATGTGATTTTTAAAATTGAATAAAATTTCAATACATTCAGAAAAAGAAGATAGTGTAACTGAATAATCTTAATAATAATCAGTAATTTGTTATTAAATACAAAATCTTGTCATTAGAATTAGAAAGTTTATTGAATTAAATTGTTAACCCGGAATAAGAGAATTTATCTTTGTTTTTTTTTATTTAGATTAAGACTACATGTATTAAACAAGGGCAGAAAGACCGATCGGTCGATAGCCTTTTTTAGAAATAAAGAGGTTTACTACTACTACAAAACATAAAACCATATTTAAAGATAACTATACAGTGTAATTCAAAATTGGCGTCATTCCTCTAGGGATGATGTGGGGGTGTTTTAGGAGTACATTAAAACTTGTAAAAAAAATAATTGTTATTAAAAATCGAGATATTTGCAAAAAACTAGATCAGAACTATGGCAACAATGTTTTTCAAGGTAATCTGCCTTAATAATATTACGTAAATACCTGTTGCTTCTCAATTATTAAAAATTATAGTAACCATGGGTAAACACAAAACAAAGAAAGGGAATTTAAAACGAATATTTTGAGGTAGTAGTAGTAAACATCTTAATTTATAAAAAAGGCTATCGACCTATCGGTCTGTCTGCCCTTGTTTAATACATGTAGTCTTAATCTAAATAAAAAACAAAGATGAAAATTCTCTTATTCTAGGTTAATAATCTTATTAAATAAACTTTCCGATTCTAATGACAAGAAAAAAAATTTTTATTGTCCAATAGTCAGTTGCGTTTGTAAGTGTTCGAGTAGCGTTGATGTAGGGAAATGGAAGCGGGATTGTCTGGTTGGCCTTGTAAGACAAAGGGGATTCAGTATGGTCCAGTTGTAGGGGTTGTTTGTCCATTTTGTCTGTAGATGTATGAGTCTTTCGGAAATCTTTGTCATGTTTGTGCGTTCGTATAGTAGTTGGGTGGAGGGGTTGTATTTTGAGGTTAGGATAACGATGTCACTTTGCCGTCAGTGCTGCCAACCTTTTTGGGGCAGATGAGAGATATACCTAAACTCGCCACAGATGTAAACAAAAATATCCTGTGTAAGGTTATGTATTAATGATTAATATTAATCAAATAAAATACAATTAAGGCGTATTAACATTATTATTAACACATTATTATACACTACACACACACTTACACATACAGATTATTACACTAACGGACTAATCATTCTTTATGAGTAGGTACTGCCTTCAGTAATTCGCAGTTCAGTTGCATCAACGTTCAGTTTCTTCCCCAACTACTACTTTTCTTGAAGAATCAATTTGCTGAATCATTTATTTTGGATGCATTCTGCGGGTTCCGCACCTGTAGTTTTCTTAAGATTTAGAGTCAACCACAGAGAATAAGTTTGATGGATTTTCGACATTGTTATACAATTTAAATTTTGAAAAGCAAAATTTAGAAAGTAACCACAAATTCATTGTTAGGTTACCGCTGTGCACTTTCATAAAAAAAACTTATAGAAAAGTGATTTTTGAAAATTTATGCTTCAAGTCGTGGCAAAGTCGAAATTGCATAGTAGTAGTAGTAGTAGTAAACATCTTTATTTCTAAAGAAAAAGGCTATCGACCTATCGGTCTTTCTGCCCTTGTTTAGTACAGGGTGGGCCACTAAGAGAGGTGGTTGGCCGTATCTCACAAACTATTAGTCGTATCGATTTCGAGTAAAAAATATATGAGTAAAGTGACCAAGAGAAATTGCTGGAAATTACTTTCAAGTTCGCAAAACGGCCGCTAGAGGGCGAAATTGCATCAGAAAATTTTAAATACGGATTTTTTGGGCTTTCAGATAGGCTAAGGTATGTTGAAAATACTTTAGTTCTATTCCTGAGAGAATTTGACTTATTTTTTGTTGGAGTCTCATTGTTCTAGCTAGTCAAATAAAGTGGTGGGGAAGGCCAAATAATGGTTCAAAAAGTTATTGATAGCTCGGTGTTGGCTTGACAAAATTCAACGCTTAAATTTCAGTTGATAAGCTCTTTATTTACCTTAACACCTGCTGTAAAATATTCGACCATATGATTGCCACTTTGACCGCCAGAAGACACGTTATAAAAGGTCGTCAAACTTTTTCGATTTTCTTAAATTTTTAAAATGGAATGATATGTAATTTTTTAGCTGCTTAGAAAGAGGATCAAAAATGAAGCAAAATAGTGAATACCGCACACCGATATATATATTGCAACCGAAAATATAAACAATTTGACAATAACAATGATATTATAATAATACATGGTAAGTATTGGTCCTGATAAGAACCGATTGTTATATTTCACGCATTATGAGTATTCCTGCGGGTGAAATACACCTTTAGGTTTAAATCCTGCTTAGATGCTCAAAATGATTTTCGTCATTTCGAATGCATTGCTCAAGCCTGTTTCTAGTAGATAAAACAGCACTCTCTACTTCTGCGACAGAAATGTGATGAATTGCACCCTTCATTTTGCTTATTACGTCCTGTTTGGAAGTTGGTCTGGTGTGGTAAACAATCTCCTTTATTCTCCCACGCAAATGAAAGTCATACACGTAAGATCTGGTGACCCAGCTGGCCACGGGAATAAACTGCCTCGTCTTATTCATCTATCGCGATAATCGTTGTATAAAAATCGACGGACATTTACCGAGAAATGAGCAGGGCCCCGTCTTGTTGAAAAAACATGTTTACTCGCTTTCGCAACGGTATGTCTTCTAAAAGTAATGATAGTTAGTTTTGTAAGAAGTCTAAATAAATATTTCCAATTAGTTTCTGTTCAAATATAAATGGACCAATAATTTGTCCCTCAATTATTCCGCATCAGACATAGACACTAAATCGACCTTGATGATCAACTTCCTGCTGAAGATTGTCAAACAAATTAATTTGTTATTACGAATACTTGACGTTAAAACGGTATAAAGTGTATTCGCTATAAAATTAGCAATATCTTCGGGTTCAAAAAATTTATCGATATGCGGTTTTCACTATTTTGTTTCATTTGTCGTTTTCTTTCTAACCAGCTTAAATATTATGTATCATTACATTTAAAAAATTGAATGAAAACGACAAAGTTTGACGAGCTTTGATAATGGGCCCTATCACGGCCAAAGAGGCAATCATGAGAGCTAATATTTTATAGCATGAGTTAAAGTGAATAAAGAGCTTTTTAACTGGAATTTAAATTTTGAATTTGGTTAAGCCAATACAGAGGTATCCATAACGTTTTGAACCAATATTTGACTTTCATTCACCACGTAATTTCCAGCAATTTCTCTTGGTCACTTTATTCATATATTTTTTTACTCGAAATCGATACGACTAATAGTTTGTGAGATACGGCCGACCACCTCTCTTAGTGGCCCAC
The DNA here is from genome assembly GCA_024550625.1 of Dendroctonus valens. Classification (NCBI taxonomy): domain Eukaryota; kingdom Metazoa; phylum Arthropoda; class Insecta; order Coleoptera; family Curculionidae; genus Dendroctonus; species Dendroctonus valens. Next base: position 604,563 of record JAJTJO010000069.1, read on the forward strand.
CCTGTACATGCAGTCTTAATCTAAACAAACAAATAAAGGTAAAAATTATCTTATTCTAGGTTACTAATTTAATAATTTTAATTCTGGCAAACAGAGATCTTGGAAAACAGAAATCTTGAGAAAAAAATGTTTATTGTCCAGTAGTGAGTTGCGTTGGTAAGTGTTCGAGTAGCGTAGATGTAGGGAAACGGAAGCGGGATTGTCTGGTTGGTCTTGTAAGACAAAGGGGATTCAGTATGGTCCAGTTGTAGGGGTTGTTTGTCCATTTTGTCTGTAGATGTATGAGTCTTTCCGAAATCTTTGTCATGTTTGTGCGTTCGTATAGTAGTTGGGTCATGAGTATATGTCCATAGTCTAGCAAGGGTCTGCAAATAGCTTTATATATTTTGGTGGCGGTATTTGTGCTGATTCCTCTGTCATTATAGGTTAGTGATCGGAAGTGTTTTGTTCTCTTTATTGTTTCTGTCCTGATGTTTCGTATGTGTTTAGTGAATTTAAGTTTGTGGTCAATTGTGATTGCAAGGTATTTTACGTCGTTTTTTGGTTGTGTCGTTTGGCCGTCTGCAGTTATTGTAGGGGAGTCAGCGTTGAGTCTGTGGTTTGTGAGCAGAAGTTGCTTTTTTGAAGGGTTTGGTGTTAGTCTCCATTTATAAAACCATGTCATTGTGTTGTTTGTTAGTGTTTGGAGTCTTTGAGCTGCTCTCTTAGCAGTTTTGTCATGTACGATAAGTGCTGTGTCGTCTGCGTATTGTAATATGTATGCCGATCTGTCGATTTGATTTTTGTCTTGTAAGTTGTAATTGTATATGTCATGGCAGTATATATTGTAGAGAAACGGTGAGAGCGGGGAACCTTGCGGTAGTCCTTGTCCAGGGGAAAAAGAAAAATAGAATGTGTTGTCAATTCGTACTTGTAGCAGTCTGTTTTCGAGTAAGTTTTTTATGATGGGGAGTAGATATGTTGGTGTGTGGAGCTTGTGAAGTTTGTAGAGTAAGCACATATGCCAGACACTGTCGAAGGCCTTGTTAATGTCCATGAATAGACACGCCGACTTTCTGTCAGTTAGGTGAGTTGTTTGTATATTGTTGGCCAAAATAAAGAGCGGATGAATAGTCGAGTGATGTTTGAAACCAAATTGGTAGGTAGGTATATATTTTCCGATCAGTTTTTCAAGTCGCTGCTTTATTATGTACTCAAACACTCTGCCAAGTACCGGTAGTAATGTAATTGGTCTGTAATTGCTCGGTTGTGTATTGTCCAGTCCATTTTTCGATATAGGGATTATTAAGCCGTTCTTCCATGTTCTTGGGATTTTGTTTTTTTGATGCAGTTGTTCAAATCAGCTAGGATCAGCCTGTGTGTTTCCTGAGTTAGGCCTTTCAGGAGTTTTGCCATTTTTTTGTCTTTTCCCGGTGCTGTGTTTCTGATATGCGCTAGGGCTTCATGGTATTCTGTGTCTGTGATCAGTTTGTATGTATAATTTGGTGAGCTGTTAAAATAGTTCAAGTACCAGTCGTTGCTCAAGTTCCAGTTATCATTCTCGAAGTTAGGGTTTGTCGATATGCTGAAGGCCCTTTGATAGTGTCGGCGAACGCGTCAGCCTTCTCTTTGTCTGTGTAACGTTCTATTCCGTTTTCGTCAATTGTGTCAATAGTGTTAGTTTTTTTGTATTGTGCTAGTTTCTTAATTTTTTGCCAGTATGTTTTGCATTTGTCTTTTTGTATTTCTTTACATGTTTCTAGCCATTTGTCTTGTCGGTATTGTCCAATCAAGGTTTTAATGTTTCTGTTGAGTTGGTTCAGAGTCTGTTTTAGGTCGGTATTTTGAGTGTTTGTATATAGTCTGTACAGTTCTATCTTTTGTTTTATGAGTCTCAGGATGAATTATGGTTGTGTATGTCGGTATAAAGAATTTTTTATTTCCGGGCTAAATTTTCCTATGACTAGTGAATGTTGTTGTTGTATGGTTTCTATTGAAATGGGCTGCGCTTGCGATTGAATGTAGTCATGTATATGTTGTTTCACTTTGTCTATGTCAGTCTTTGTTAGGTTTAACTTTTTCTCTATAGGAGGTGTATTGGAGGTAGGTTGCGCATGTTGTAAGTCTATGTTAAACGTAATAGCCAGGTGGTCGGATTCCAGTTCGTTGGTTAAGTTTATGTTGTTGATGTTGTTGTTATGTCTTGGGTGCAGTAGAATGTCTGTTGTTGAGTTTTTTGCAGTTGGGTTTGCGGGGAAATTGCATAATATCTTTGAAAAATACATTTAAATGTCTATTAAACAATATTTCCGTAGTATCTAAGTAAACTCTAGTAATCCATTAAAAGGATAGACGCTAATTTTCAATTATCCTGTATACTGCCTCATAAATTAAAAGAATATATTTACTGATGTTTTCTTGCCGAAATTTTAGAAAACGAATCTAGAAATTAGAAACCCGGTGGAGGCCAAACAGAAGTTTGTGTCACAATTTCAACTCAATTTTCAAGAGCTGGAATGGTGTCCAAACAATTCCATCTTTATGTTTAAACCAGTTCTAGGTTCAATTTTATATCCTATAAAAGTTAAGTTTTCATTTTGAAGGTTTTGAAGTTGGACTATTTCTATTCATTCAAATTGTAGCTTTTCGGTTACAACACTGGTGTGAATATTTCCGGCATTCAAGTATTTACCTGAATTTCGATTTGGTACTCCAAAGCATTTATGTTTACTTTTAGAGAAATTATCTTACAACGTAATTCCTATTTAATTTATATACAATTCCAATACGCACTGTTTGTTCATGAGTTGTCTTTGCTTAGAAATTCAATTGTAGACCACACTTATAAGTTGCTTAAATGAATATGTTTAATAAATTGGTCATTGTAATTTTGTATAACACAATAAATAAATAAAATACCACATAATTTCTCACCAAATTCAAACCCACAATGATGATTTTTAGTATCACATCTTCCGCGGCAAAAAAAAATTAAAGGGCACTTTAAATCAGACAAAAGGCAAAGTAAAACAAATTGTATAACGTGACATGTAAACGAAACGAAGTATTTTTACAGGGTGTCAAATTTCCTGAGCTGCATATTTGCCTCAGAAATACCAGCATCATTAGGGTACCAGGAGAATTATTCAAAAACATAGGCAATGCCAAAAATCTGACCGTAGACGTGAGAGATAACAAAGACCTTAAAAGCTTGATGAACCCATCGACTGGACCAAAACCTGATTTATTTAAGAAAACCTTCTTGAAGGATCTGAAAATCATGGGAAATCGATGGGACTGTGATTGCGATTTAGGGTGAGTATAAAACCATATGTATAATGGCGCTCTTTCTAGATGCTAGTGAATCTAAATGTTATGTTCCGGGGTACAGGCTCGAACGTGCCGATAGGCCCGGTTTAAGGGGAGGGGTGGCCATAGCGGTGAAAACGTCAATTCCATACAGGAGACTGCCACACAGGCAGTCATCAATAGAGAACGTCGGCGTTGAACTTCCTGATGGAGTTTTGATCTACTGTGGATATTTCTCCACCGTACGCTTACAGGCCGCTGATGTCGATCCATTCTTCATAAACACCAATAGGGTGTTACTAATGGGAGATTTCAACGCCCGCCATCCACTATTCAATAACCCTGGACATAAAAACGCAGCCGGCAATTTTCTAGTCGACTACGTTCGCGACAATGGCCTACTCGTTATGCCCACTTCATCCCCAACGCATTACCCGAACAGTGGTGGGAATCCATCCTACCTCGACTTCGGAATTGCCAAAGGACTCACCAATCTCACGGAGATGGTGGTTATAGACGCCCTCAGCAGTGACCATTTGCCCATTTACCTCGACATTAGGGATTTAAAGCGCACACACACTAACGACTTTCGATATTCATACGAAAATTTCGATTTTCGCGAATATCGAAAACGACTACAAGACCTGACGTGTATTCCGCGCCAGATTGATACTGTCGAAGCTCTAGAGCATACGGTAAAAGGCCTGACCAGGAATATACAACGGACACAGCAAGCTTTGGCCAAAAAAGTTCCGAACAGACCGCCGCGCGACAATCTTTTTTTCAATCAATTTTGGACCTTATTAAGGCGAAAAGTCGAATCAGGAAGCGTTGGCAGCGATTCAGGCAATCTGCTGATCGCAATGGCAGCAGAGCTTGCACGAGACATACAGCGCGAAATCTCCGCATACAGGAATTATACCTGGGCGGAGAAACTGCGAAATCTGACTCCCCGTGACAATTCTCTGTGGAAACTGTCGAGAAGTCTGCGAAAAGGCTATGAGCAAGTCCCCGCTCTTGAAAAAGAGGGGCGGAGTTATATTACCACCAGTGACAAGTGCGAGCTGCTCGCCGACTTTTTGGCACAAGTCCACAAGGTCCAACCAGCCCTTCAGGATAACGAAATAGAAAGACAGACCGCTGTTTTTGTAGAACGGAAGTATCCTATACCACCCTCGATTTTGCATTCCTATATAACAACCCCGTCGGAGATACAATCGTGTCTTCGGCGCCTCCCTAGCCGAAAAGCCCCCGGGCCAGACGCATCCCTTATTTACTCCTCAAAAACTTACCGCGGAAAACTATTGTGCTGATAGTACAAATAGTCAACGCAGTCCTTAAATTGCAGCACTTCCCACAAGACTGGAAAAACGCTGTAATAATCCCCATCTTAAAGCCGGGCAAAAACCCGACCGAACCCGCCTCTTATAGGCCAATTTCCCTCTTGAACACCCTCGGCAAATTAACCAAGAAGGTCATCCATTCGAGATTACAGGCAGCAGCCGAGCTTCAAAGTTTAATCCCGGATGAGCAGTTTGGCTTTCGACCAAGACACAACACAACGCTGCAGACTGCTAGGATCGCAACGGATGCCTATGCAGCATTTAATAAGCTTCAAAGTACGGTTATGCTGCTTCTCGACATGCAAAGGGCCTTTGACACAGTCTGGCACACAGGCCTGCTGTACAAGTTGTTTGCCGTGCATTCACTGCCACTCTACCTAGTTTCCCTTATAGCGTCTTACCTAAAAAACCGTTCCATCCAGGTCAAAGTGGAGAATTCCACTTCTGCCAAAAGATCGCGGCAGGAGTACCACAAGGAACAGTGATTTCGCCGCTGCTGTATACATTGTACACAACAGACATTCCAAAACATCCCACTACAAAAATAGCACTATACGCTGATGATACGGCTATCTACGCATCGTCTTTTTATGCTCAGGCTGCGAAATCTCGCATTGCACATCACCTGAGTTTATTGACGCCGTATTTTGACAAATGGAAACTTAAAGTGACTCCCAGGAAGACGGAACTTTTTATCTTTTCGCGCAAATTCACTAACAACAAAATCTTATCACCACTCGTGGTCCAAAATACTCCTATCAAACCAACAAAAGAGGTGAAATACCTGGGATTCAAACTAGACGCCCGACTCCATTTCAATAAGCATGTTGACTATGCTGTACAAAGGCTGCCATGGCCCGAAGAAAGTTGTACTTTCTTCTGGCGCCAAATTCTTTCCTATCACCTCGAAATAAACTTCTGCTCTACACCTCCACTATAAGGCCCATACTGACCTACGGCTCCCCTGTCTGGCACTCTGTCTGTGATTCCACGAGACGACGTGTTCAAAGGACCCAAAATAGGTTCCTAAGAGGCGTCCTATCGGCTGACAGATACACCAGAATAACCGAAATGCACGAAGCTACAGGGATGGCCTATATAGCCGACTATATAGATACCATCGCTGAAAAATTTTATCATAGCGGAGTGCAAGGCTCAGTCCTCACGCGAAATATCACCCAAGTATGAGCAAACGATCGCCCAACCCATGGTCCCCTGTATAAGCGACTTCCCATATTTTATGAGGATTTTGTCCCTGACAGTACGTGACGACAAACAAACTTTGCCTGTCAGTTGCAGACAGTCGTTTCTAGCAGCCTGGAAACGCACAAATCCAACATAACGTGACTTGACGGATTCGTCCTGCCTCGTTCTGGCTGGTGTTGGCTGGTTCTTACACCGATCGGGGCGGGGGCGGATGGATTTGGTCATCTAGTTGAAACTGCCGGCGGTTAACGCCACGGCTGACAGTATCAAACTTAAAGGTCGAAGCAAAAGGGGTTTTTGGCTTCCCTTCAGGAAGACCTTTTTTCCTTAATGAATGCCCCTCGAATAAAACCAAAACCGCCACTTCAAGACTAACTCCTGACGTTGTCGTGCGTATGGCTAGCTCGGGAATGTCCATGTTAGGGCACTGCCCAGGTAATGGACGACTTAGCGCGCCTATTTAGATCATGGGCAAAGAGCAACCGGCCGAACATCTGGCTAGACATGGGTGTTATGTTTTTTTTTTAACTTTGTTTGGGAATTTTATTAATGGGAATGTTCAATAAATTTTTATCTATCTATCTATCTAAATGTTATTATCAGCGAAGTTTGAAATACATTGCGAATGTCGAATTTTAAAAATTCAGAATGAATCAGAAGAGAAAAGTTTTGTTCGTCGATTTTAAACAAGCATAAAAATAATATTAGTACAAGATTTGATTTGTTTTACACTGCTATTGTTTCCTTTAATCAACACTAAGTTCTTTATTTCAAACACAGATTTTGAAACAAGTTTTCTGGGCTTATAAACTGTGAACCATTGGAATTACTTCCTGACGTTTTGATTGCATCTGCGGTGAACATTATCGAAGGCGTTTGATGTCAATGTTCCTCGGCTTATACGAGCCCGGAAAAGTTTTCAACTGATAATTTAACCGGTCGTCACAGCTTTCATAATCTGATACTATATTATTCTTGACTTGGTGGCTAACTAAGAACATTGGTAAAGTTAAAAGGATAACGATCAAATGTTGGAAATTATAGCGATATCTATAATTCTTCAATATACAGAATGTTTATAATGATGCGCAAGAACAACGTGTTCATATTTTTAATTATTAAAATTTAGAATTAGAAAGGCAGGTTTAATCGAGATCTTTCCAAAAATGTTTCACAATTCGCATTCTCTTCAAAAACTGATTGAGTTTAGGTTTAGTTTATCAAAAGTACAACATTTTAAAATCGATTAGCTTGTAAAATACGACTTGAATAAAAAATAACGTAAGAAGAAGATTATTTTAAAATTATTTGCTTAACACGCCCATAAAATATTTGCACAGAGTTATGCTTAAAGTCAATAAAATATGCTTAAATTTAAGGGTAAATTACTGAATATCAAGTGCATATAGTAGTTTTCCAAAGCTCAAAAATAACAGAGCTACAGGGTTTAGTATCTACATTTTTATTAAATAATTTATTTGCTTGTCTAGCGAGTGCTTTCCAATTTAGAATAATTCCGGCAAAAGGAAAAAAGGTCGTTGGTCTGCACACGCTCATTAGCAGCAAATTGAGACATTTTCACAAAAAATATATTTAATTACATAGTTTTATTTCAATCGATATTCTTCAAAGATTTTTTTTCGAAAATTGCTCATTTTTGGGAGATGGAACAAATGGACCTTTTTTGTGTTTTTACAGGTTGTGTGTTTTGTTTCGGACATTGTTAGTCACTAAGACAGAAAAATTGAAGCAGTTATAGTTATAGTTAAATTCGAGCCTTGGGGATTAAGGGGTAAAAGTCAAATTTATTAAATTTATACTGAGCAACATTATGTGTGCAAAGAACACAAATATTTAAAAAATATGTTTTTTGTTAATCTAATTTAAAATTAAAAATTTGGAAAAATAGCTGTATAAACTTTCGACATTTTACATGTAGTATCACACCCCTGAAATTTTTGCGAATCATTTCCGGATATTCTGCAGACATACGCAAAAAAAATCAAATGTTTCTATATAACTTTCTTAATTCTTGATTCTTTGTTTCAGATGGATTGAAGTTTGGCAAAGAAAACACCGACAATACATCTGTGAAGATAGTCCTAGCATAGCTCCGTATTTCAATCATTTTGGATACATATGTAAACACACGCGAGATGAACTCAGGATGTCTTTCTGCGCAAACAAAAATAACAATTCAGTGGTTGAAGTTCTTAAGGCTGATATCGAGTGTGGCTGGAGTTCAGGATCAAAATTTAATGGATTTAATTTGGTTTTCACTATTTTTGTGGGCGCAGTTCTTCGTTCTTTGCTCTAATCGGCTTGGTTAATATATGTCCTCTATTTATTTCAGAGTTAACAGGATCTTTTTATTGATGAAAGCTCAAAACTATTGCGTAATAAAGAAAAAGATATACTATTTCATCAATAATATTGCGTAAGAAGTTGATGTATTTTCTGCCTGAACATTATTTAACGACCTGCCACAAGTTAAATTATTTATACATGAAATAATTATTTAACAGCCAATGCAGCAAAATGTTTCCAACATAATATCGCAATTAGTATTTCATAGAGAATTATTAATTGGCTTAACTGTATATCTATTAAAGTTTGCCGGAGACAGAAAATCAAGGACCTATTTAGGATTTGAATAGCAAACTTCATTATATCTAGAATAATTATTAGAAATTATGCAGTTTTATTTTATACAAATAGCTGCCACAATGGTTTAATGGTTATTTTAGCTTGAATATTAACCAACATTTTTGTAATTATAAATTTAAAAATGCGAAATGTGCATTTGATTTTAACAATTCCTAAAGCTGAGCATAAAGTACCATTTATCAAATAATTTCGCATCAGTGTTGCATAGTATTTAGGCATTTGCATCTTATATTATATAATGAATAATATATAAATAAAAATGACCTAGTAAATATTATATGTACCTTAAAATAAAGAAAATTTAAAAATCCTTTAACTAAAAAGCGTTGTGCGTAACAATGCTAATTAATTTTAATGAAAATATTTTACGTTCGTGTTGAAGCGTCCGGCAATGTTTGGTCTACTTCGAGTGCATCGGCATTCTTAGCGGAGAATAGCACCCTGCTCAAAGGGTTAACGATAGGCGTTTGAAAATATGTCTAAAATGTTTCCTTCTCGACAAATAAATTGACGTGTGCAAGCGATTTTTTTAATATCATTAAGAGCCCTAAATTTTAACATTTTCGTTTTTATTGGTCCACCCTGTATATAAATCTCGTTCATAGCGTTAAACGCCTTGGGGTCCCCGTTCGCCAGGTTTGTCTATTTTCGCAGTCATCATCTGGAATATTTCTGGCTGGCATAGCTTTTGTAATCCATTAGCTCAGGTTGTTGGCGGCCTTCCTCTTTTTCTTCTTTCTGGAGGTATACACTACAATATTTTCCTCGGCAGCCTTTTTTCCCCGTACCTACATACCATACCATACATGCCCGTATCATTAATTGCCTTTCACTTTCATTTATTTTCTTATGTTCTCATTTTTCACGAGTTCCAATCTAGATTTTCCCGCTGCGTTTCTTCAAAAATCGATTTCAACTGCTAGTAAATTTTTTTGTGTTAATTGCCACACCTCTGCGTCATACATAACAACTGATTTCAAGATGGTTTCATATATTCTTCCCTTAGTCTCCTGCCTTGTGTTTTCTGTCATAATATTGAGTTCAGTGCCCCTACCACTTGTTTTCCTTTCGCTATTCTACTCTTTATAGGTTCCTCAGTTCGTCCTGTCTTTAGACCAATAGAGCAACAAGTACAAGCAGTATAACTGCAGAATGTTAGCATAGTACTTAACTGTTAAATGAAACTGTTAATTTAGTGGAACAATCATGTGATTTGTAAATTTTGTAAGATGTCCACACTAGCAAGTAGCTAGTAAGGGGAGAATGTGATGGAATGACATTCGGGTGCCGAAGAAGCCAAACTGGGGCGAAATTCCGAATTTAATATTCAGAATTATCTGAAAAATACAAAATGTCCTATGCGATGATGCCGACTTGCCCTACCCGGAATGCAAGGTTTGGTATATACTAAGGGTGTCAAAGCTGACACCTTTGCAGACATCATTGAGAGACAGGCTAGGCAA